>CM020979.1:13906190-14551083 GCA_010134655.1 Fragaria nilgerrensis | reverse complement strand
TCATCAGAACTTATCTGCGTTGTATCCGTTCCCACCCCCACACAACCCACCAACGCGATCCGGATTCGCGTCATATGAATCCTTAAAAGCATATGATCCACTCCACACAACCTTCTCATCTTCTCCAATTTCAATCACTTAATACACCTAAAAAAATATGACAATATAGTGACAAATACACAAAGTATTGCAATGTCTCCAAGCAACGTTGTTTAAGTGGGTCTTGCTGAATGTTGAGCTTTGAGTATCTCGTTATCCACTTAATTTTAAATTATTTCACTGTCTATCTACGTATCGTAAAATTAGATATTAAAAGTACTTCATAATGAGTTACTAACTTATTAATTAGGTAACACACATAATTAACATAATTAAGATGTTTCTGTACAATCTCGGATGGGTTCACAGAAGCTAATTGCGTATCTGGTAGATGATCGACTATCCTCCTACTGACCTGCAATAACAAAGGTGACCGGGAACTTCTGGTCTTTCCTCCTCCGAAGCTTAAGTCAGTATATGATGGTTGAGTGTAAAGTGAGGGCAGTTATTGATACCTGACAAGCTGATGGGCTGGGCATATTTATGGCCCAGAGTGAATTCTCTCTACTGGAAAACCGATGTGGGACAACTGCTTTTGCTAATACTTAACACACCCAACTCCCTTATGCCTTATGAAACCGTTCCCTTATACCTTTGCTAATACTTAACACACCCAACTCCCTTATGCGTTATTCCGGGGCCCGGTTATACAAGGAAGTGTCTCGATGTGTATTTAAGACCTTTGATTGAAGAGCTTAAGTTTTTGTGGGACGTTGGTCATCCCACTTACGACAAGTACATGCACGAGATGTTCCAGATGCATGTCATGGTTGTTGGTACCATCAGTGATTTTCCTGCCCGTGGGATGTTGTCGGGCAACGTTGTTAGGGGATACACGGCTTGTCTACAGTGCCTTAGCGATGAGGGGAGCAGCAATCATTGCAACAAGATATGCAAATTGGGTCACCGTACTCTCCTTCCATATAATCATGAATGGCGGTTCGATGCACAAGCATTTGATGAGACTGTAGAAAATGGTGTGCCTCCTAAAAGATGGACGGGGGAAGAAATTTTAAGAGTGCTTAATGAGTACGATTTTAGGCAGCTCAGCAATCATCCCAATATTGTGGCGGCAATACCTGAAAGACCCGATAGGTACAAATTTTGGACACATAAGAGCATATTCTGGAAACTCCCATACTGGAGTAAGTTGTTGATCAGACACTTCCTAGGTGTGATGCACATAAAAAAGAATGTTTGCGACAGTGTGGTGGGCACAGTGCTGAACTTGGAGGGGAAGACGAAAGACGGTCCTAAGACACGCATTGATCTAAAAAAAATGCTTATAAGAAGACATTTGTGGTTGAAAGAAGGGAAGAAAAAAATGCCTCAAGCTCCTTACACCGTGAAGCCTGACCAGAAAAATATAATTTTTAGGTGGATGAGTTGTGTGAAGTATCCTTCAGGCTATGCATGAAATATAGCCCGGTGTGTGAACTTCCGGGACAATAAGATGTACGGGTTGAAGAGTCATAATTGTCATATCCTGCTACAACGTCTCTTCCCTGTTTTCATTCGATCATTCCTTCCCCGTCAGGTGGTGGAGCCGTTAGTAGCGTTGGCAAGATTCTTTCAGAAGTTACGCACATGGGAAGTGAAAAAATCTAACCTCCGGGAAATACAAGAGGACATCATTTATATCATATGTAAATTTGAGAGGATATTTCCTCCAAATTTTTTTATTTAAAACAAAGGTCCACTCACAAATTAAGCCTAAGCCTGATGGCGCTCCGAGGCTTCTTCTGCTCGGGCCTCCTCACGTCCTGTTCCAAATATATAATTAATTTACCAACTGAATTCCAGTATTTATAAAATAGGCAAAATTAATCGAGAGCCATAATTACGCTCATCATTGCCTAAGTTCGATATTCTTAAATCGGAACGATCCAAACTTTTATATCATACTCGGCAGTCGTATAAACAACATTTCCCAGAAATTGATTTAAATCCTACGGTCGGATTTTACATTATTTAACCGCTTAAATACCAAACTTCAGAAATTCACAAACCTATTCAAAACTCGTCCGAAAATTCTAAAACTCATTCCATTAAATTCCTCATAAAAATCTCCACCTAAAACAATTTTTCCAGCGGCGGCGCCGGCGACTAGCTCCGGTGACGTCCAAATTCTACCAAATTTTAACAGCAGCTTCCTCTCATCATTCCAAACAACTTTCATAACTATCACTAAGTCCAATTTCAAGCCTAACCATGTCAATCGAACGCAAACACACAATAAAGCCCGAGAATTTCAAATACCGATTCCTCTTTACCTAGCTGAAGATGGAGGGAGCCCTTTGGAGGGATTGAAGCACGGGAGGAGAGCTTTCTTTTGAGCCAAGGCTCGCCAGCTATGGCGGCCGGAGGAAGGAGTTCCGACGAGAAAACCGATACGACAGTCGGAACTTCCGGGCAGCGTCTCTCCCTCACGGCGGCGCTAGAGAGGCTGCCACCGGTCTAGAACAGTAGCTGGGTTGGAGACCGATCGATTGGGACCGGTGCGGCGGCGAACGGTGGCAGACGGCGGAGAAGAAAATCCGGCAGGGGGGAGAGTCGGGTGCGGGAGCGGGAGAGGAGAGAGAGAATCGGGAGGGAAGAGAGAGAAATGTTTTTGGGCTTGGCCCAAACGGTTTTTAACCCACATATACCCAATCCAAAATTTAACACCCCCAAAAAATAATACCCTAATAAAATTACCTTTTACTAGCTAAATTTATCATTTTTTACCGTCGTTACATTTTTCTCCTACGAATAACTCTCTGAAATAATCGTCCCTCAAAACCCCTCTAGGGACCAATTAAACTATATATCAATGTCGGAGACGGTAAAATTCTTATTATAATCAAGCTAGTAAATAAGATAAAATCTTATGGGTCGGGATGTGACAGTCAGACTGGGGCGAAGTCCCGCAGGAGGTTAAGGACATGGTCCACAACGCGATGTCAGTGAGTTTACAAAATGCCTTAATAATATTTTGTATTACATTGTTGATTTCTCGAAAAACTAAACTAATAAACGATTAAATGCAGGTGTGGTTTGACGTTCCCGAGCACCTGAAGAACAGCTGGGCGGACGTTGTGCATGGGGGAAGGTACGTTGGCTAAAGTGAATGAAAAAACAAAATTGTATGTGATATTAATAATATTTCTAATATTTTTGTTGTATATGTAGGTACAAGGAGTGGAAGAATGAGTTGCGGATCCACTGGACTACGCACGGGAACACACGTTCTGGTACCCCTGCTGAGTTCCAGTATAGGGAGTACGAGTGGCGTTGGCTTCTGACATCAGAATTCAACAACCCTGGTAAACAGGTATTTAAAAAAATTAATTAGTTAATTTATCATTAAGTACGTCTATTTTTAAATATTTTACTAATAGTTTATTTTTTTCTTTGAAGGCCGTTTCCCGGACGAACGCTCAGAACCGGCAACGCAACACAAAGAACCATCATGCCGGTTCTAGACCGTTTGCTGTCTTCATGGACGAGGCGGCCAGGAAACGTCTAGAAGTCAACCGGTACGTCTATACGTATGAGAAGGCATATCCTGACGCCTAGGAGGATATTGTAAGTCATCTTACGTTTTAAAATTTTTAATTTTACTTATATATATGTCAAAATGTTAATTAATCATTTTTCCCTATCCAATTTGGCGAAGGTGAGGGAGGCTAGTGACGAGGTGATGAGTGCTATAGTGAGGGAGACATGGCCGGATACGCAGGAGGAAGAGATGTCCGAAGCCATGTCTCGGATCGACACTTCGGATCCGAGGGTTGGGGCGAGGATCATGGGCACAGCCTTCCCACCGCGAGAAAACAACTTCTACTGCCGGGGTCTAGGAAAGAAGGGCGAGGGGGTCCTGAAGACCACTTCAGGATTTCAACGAAAGGCAGCCTCGACCAGCAGCAGGACGACTCAGCTAGAGTCGGAAGTTGAGAGACTACAGGAATAGCAAGCTGCTCAGGCTACCGCTCATGCTGCTCAGGCTGCCACTCATGCCACCCAGATTGCCGACCAGATCGCCGCCCAGACAGCCTATGCTGCCGCGGTATATGTCACCCAACAGGCCCAGCAGCAGCAGATGTTTCAGTACTTGCAGGAGTTTACAGCTGTCCAGCTTCAGAGACTTCCGGCTCCGCCCATGCCTACACTTATACCGCTACCTCAGCCGCCGCAACCTCCTCAGCAGAAACCCCCATAATCGGATACTGATTTAGACAGTCTAGATTTTGTATAGTTGATCAATTATATAGTTTTATGTGCTTGTTGTTGGTTATATATATGAAATTGTTTTAATGTATTTTGCAGCTTGCTTGGAATGGTAATTTATAAATTTCAGGTATTTTTTTTTACTGGAATGGACTTATAGCCGACGAAACATGTAAGATATTCATCGGCTAGAGTATTTTTAATTTTTTTTTAAAGGTTTAACCGACGAATTATGGCATGTTTCGTCGGCTAAACCCTCCTACAAACGAAACAGACTATATTTATTTAATTTTTTATTACATACTCTAGCCGACGAATATATTAACTGTTTCGTCAGCTAAAGTCTCAGACTATGGTCGACGAAACATTTAAAATATTCGTCAACTAAATTCTGGGACAATAGCCGACGACGTCTTCTGTCGTCGGCTAAATACTAGGACAATAGCCGACGACGTTTTCTAGTTTCATCGGCTAAAGTCATCGCTGAATACTCTTTCCTAACGAAACCATAGCCGACGAGCTTCGTCGGCTAAGATCTCAGCCGACGAATTAAGCTAACAGGCCGACAAAGCTTTTTCGTCGGCTAAAGTGCTTGTCTTGATAGTGAATTGGACGAGCGGGAGTTAAAACTCTAAAACAAGTCCAACGGTTGGTCAATCGGGAGCTTAGCTCCGATACAACTTGAAGAGCCTACAAAAGCTACAAATAAATACTAACTTAAAAACTAATGTCCACAAGAGGACTTTATTCTGGCCTAAAAAGCAATAACCTACATAACCAATCAAAGTATCTCAACTCAATGAATCGAGGCCTAAGACCATTTCGGTGTACATTTCCATCAAAAATGGGGTAAACTCTTCAATATGATTGTGTAAGGATCTTTTCCAGCCCCAAAAGAGCCACCAAAGCCTAGAGCAAAGAAACTCACCCAAATTGGATTGAGGAGTGGAAAGGCTCACAAAGCCCAAGCCACACCCACTGCCCTCAAACCATGAATTGAGCCAGTCCTTGCAGGAGACCCAACAAAACCATCAGAACTGGAACCGCGTCAACCTTAGTCTAGCGGCCTACCCAGCCCCGACCCCATATCTTCTACAAGCATTGCCGCTGAACCACAGGAGACCTCTTCCTGGTTCTTTGAAAAGCAACCTCCTTGGGAAGCCCAAAAACGACGACGAGTCAATCCACCGTCGCCCTTGCTCAATCAAAACTCGGTCACAACTGTGTCTATGCCGTCGCTGCTCTCCTCACCTATCAATCTGAACTTGTTCCGTGTCGAGACGAGCCTGCGTATCTCGATTTAAGTAATGGTACCGTAGGAACTAACCACCACCCCTCAACCTTGAAAAGCTTCAAATTAAACAACCCAGACCCCGACTTGTTCTGCTCCGTCTCTTTCCGTTGAGAACCCGACGCCAAAGACGTCCTGATGTAGTCTGATTCACCGTCGGGTCGCCGCCGCTATGCTCACGAGAACCTAGGATATCTATAATTCGGTGTTGGTAGCTGGAGAGAGAGAAAGAAAACCGAGCGGCTATCAGATATGATCACATTCATTCCAAGTAAACACAAGAAAAGTGGAGGGTTTTTCCCTTTTGGCTCTATGATATACACTAAACTTAGTTGATCGTTCATCTTAACAATTCATATGACGCGTCATCTTAACTTAAATTCTGACCTCATCTAATAGAAGATGAAAAATGTCACCGGACAAATTAAGCTCATTTAATAATCGACCTTCAACGTCGATACATTATCATAACTTGCATATCTTGAACCCATCACATAGTCACCAAAGTTTGTTAGCTCATTTATTCAAAAAAAAAAAAAAAGTATGTTAGCTCATAAATTTCCGATCGAGTTGTGCACTAGGAGATAGAATTGCCTTTAATTCTAATCAATGTTCCCAATGCAGAACGCAACCCTAATACAAATTACGTTAATCCCACAGATCGAGTCATTGAAGCTCATCTAACAAAGTTGGTTTATGTTAGAATCAACGTCGCATTCATGGAAGACAATGCATTAATGTAAACGAAAATGATGTTCCGAAAATGTAAATTTTGTTTTTATTCCAAAATATTGAAATTTGCTAAAACAGTATATACGAACAAAATTTTGGTGTTTGGAGATATTCACAATTAAAACAGAAAAGTTGTAATTTGTTCACCTCACATTTCAATTTTAAATTAAATATTTCAATATTAACCCCACAATCAATAATTTTTGTGAAAATATAATATTAAACTAAAATCTATAAAATCCAAACAACAACAATTCTCTACATCTTTACATTGGAAAAAAAAAATTTAAATAAAAAATAATTTTCTACATCGATTTTTCAAATCAGATTTGATCGAGAATCACTTCAATCTTCAACAGAGTAGTTATACAGTGTAGTAAGATTGTTCGTTCTTATTTTTTATTTTATTTATAGTTTCAAATGTAGTCTTTCACACACACACACACACACATATATATATATATATATATATATATATATGTAAGTATATGTATATGTATATATTCATAATTGTAAAGAATGAACTTAAGAAAGAGATCGAGAAGAACATATATAGGATGTGGTTTGAGAAGAATGGAGGTCTGTATCAAATATATTGATGAGTGTTCTAGGATATTCTCTATGTGTGCCTTGGCCTTATGCCAATAGGATATGTAGTTAGACTAGATCTATGTATTCATATCCTTACCATATTGGTATTGTGTAATTTTCTATATAAAGAGCTCCTATCAATGAATAAGATGATGATTCTCTTGCTATCCCTTTGTCACTACTCTTTATCCTTCATCACGTTATCATGCACTTTGTTCTAACCCTAGAGCCAATAGCCCACCATTTTTTTTTCCAAACCCTAAAAACCAAAACCCTAAAATCGGGCAGCCTTGTTTTTCCCGATTTCAGACCAAAATTCCGACTGTCCTCCACCGGAATTTTATATCTCCAGAAAGCTCTCTCCGTCCCGAATCCAACGCCACTGGCCTCACCCTGAGAACCGGCCGCCGGAAGATTCCAGACCGCCGCCGCTACCGACCACCGGTTCACCACCTTCCCTTGCTCCGATCAACCTGAATTTTTGATAGCAACTTTCTCATCTAGAGCTGCTCCTCCTGTCAAAATTTTAGCCCGAAATTCGAAGTAGAAGTGGGCAAAACGTTATTTCTTCTCCCGGCCGCTGCCTCCGCCGTCCGCTTTGCTGCTTTCTTTTCATCAGATGAAGCATCCAAGTGTTTACGGTATGTTTATTTTACAACCCTAAAACTCTTCCAAGTTCAATAAACTTGGGGGAGATAAAGTGTTTTCTCCCCTTCTTCTACTCCATTCTATGCTTGGGTCGGTGTATTTGCAGGTACCAAAAATTCCGGAATTTTATTCGCGGGTCAAGAGTGTGTTTGATCACTCTTGTTTCCTTGTCTGGGTTGTGTATGATCAGCACTTTACGGTATGTTTATTTTACAACCCTAAAACTCTTCCAAGTTCAATAAACTCGGGGGAGATAAAGTGTTTTCTCCCCTTCTTCTACTCCATTCTATGCTTGGGTCGGTGTATTTGCAGGTACCAAAAATCCCGGAATTTTATTCGCGGGTCAAGAGTGTGTTTGATCACTCTTGTTTCCTTGTCTGGGTTGTGTATGATCAACCCCGACCTATCATCGGATTGTGTTTGATCAATCCGAGGTCTTTTTTCCGAATTATGTTTGATCAATTCGCGGCTTTTCCGGATTGTGTATGATCAATCCGAAGGACAAACCATTAAAAGCATCGTTTGTGACCTCTATCGAGTCTCATAACAGCTTGGTTTTGTATGCAAGAGCAATGTAACATTTTTCTCCTTTGAGTTTTGACGTACTAAATGCCTAAGGCGGATCTTCGCTTGGTATCTGTGGAACCTTTCATTGGAAATGATTAAACCACATGTTTTGACCCCCAGGCTAACAAGCCTAGATGCCGAGATTTCACATCTCATGCGCTCAAAGTCTTTGAAGCGCCACATCGACAAAAGCATTTAATAGCAATTTGTGCAAAAAGTAATGACCACAAAGTACTGTGGAATGCACTCATGAAGCGTTTCTCGAAACGTTCATATAACTCTACTTGTTGAGTTATTAGTCAAGTGGATTGCTTACCACCTTAATTGACTACATATTGTCGATGATCTTTTGTGGCATCATGATCCATAATCTTTAGCGGATTCGATCATCATCGTTCTCTAGGTCCTCCAAGTTGGTGTGGAATTACCAACGAGACTTGATTTTGATCATACAAACGGGAATTGTATATACGCTAATGTGATAAACTTATTTGGGATTATTTCCTAATGTGGGGACAACAATATGAGTCATGGCAACGGCAGAAAACGTCGTGCCGATGTCTAGAAAAGAGGGAGAGGTGTCGCCGGCTCTAATAGCGACACTCCCGGTCTAGACACCATTTTGTCAAAACTACTCACGTCAGCTCATGACAATGCAACCGTTGTGGATCTTCGGATAACTGGTTCAAGATTGTCAAGCTCCTTTAAATTGTGAATGCATACAAAAAGGTATGGAAAATCAATATGAGGACAAGAACGTCATCCTTATGATCGCGAATATCAAAGATTCGGATCCTGCTCTAGCTACCCATGACTTTGACGTCATCGGCTATACATTGATTTTCATTCCAAGCTATATGTACTAAGGTGTTGTATCAACGTCCTTCATCTATTTGAGACCTCGATGTACTCATATTAGCAATAATGAATGCCTTGAGAATTTTTTCGAAGTGATACTATTCTCCTCTTATGGTTCATATTGATTTACAATCAAGATGTACACTTACATCGTCCTTAGAAACATGGCATATTGTGCCGATTTTGGTCCCTTCCTTTGAAGGTGACTCATGGCACTGCATCCTCAAAGAGGATCGCCCACGTGTTTTCGGTTAAGTCTTCTACCCTGTAGCGGATTTTTCACCATCAATTGTTCAACTAGGCTCATCCAAGCTCAGTGTGATGTCTTAGAATTGTCCGAAATTAAGGAGATAGTGGTTTTAAGTGTGCCTCGCCCTACCGACCCTCCACGGACATGTCTGGTCATACTGACTTGGAGTTACCGAAAGCTTTTGATTTTGGATCCCCCTACGCTATTAAACCAATTGCCGTCTTGCAAAAGACGTTGAAGACTTATCAAAGCTGAAAAATTATCATCATAATCGGATCCTCTAGGTCCTCTAAGTTAGTTTATGTTCATGCCAGGGAGCTTTTGCTAACTAGTCATGGAGTTTACGACCTTAGAACGACCGAAAGGAATTGGTTTTGATCATACACACGTCACTTTTGGCTAAGGCAAAAGCCTACACGCCACCTGCAAGCTTCACAGCTTCGCACATGCCAATTCTGTGAAAAACAGCAATCTGTCCTTTCTAGACAGTCAACTTCGTTTGAGCTTTGTGAACAGCTCCAGACGAACCAGACAATGAGCTTTATATCATTGGAAAGCTCTACGAGTCTAGTTTTCAGAACTTTTTGCAGTTCGTCCATATCTATTTTAATGAAGAAGTTATGGTTGTTTTAATGTGCAAAGGTCATTCTACGCGGAAATTTTTATGCACTCTCGGGATTGCAGCTTTTCGTAGCTTTTTTCAATCCTTCTAAATGGTTCAAGTGGAACTATTTACTCGCCTATCTACTCCTTATAGATATGTCTTATAGAGACATTGAGTGCTTCGTAGATAGTGGAACTATCCACAACATTCTAAGGAACCGTGTTAAGTTTTAAAGACGTACATTCATGCTAATGGTTTTCATTTGAAAACACATTGTGAGAATGAATAAGAATTCTTTTGTGTATACCTCCTCATGAATGCGAACTGAAGCGCATCTTGGAGAAGTTCATGAGTCAATATAGTGGACTGTATGTCACTACGATTCGAGTATCGAATCTCATATTGTCGTCAAACTAGATATTTGGGACACCGACTCATATAGGCTTTGGTTTGACCATTTAAGTCATCTTGGAAGCGATAGTCCAAATTTTGAGAAATTCTCATGAACATCCATTCTTCCGCTCAAAACGAAGACATTCGAGATCTAGCATCACCATGAAGCATGGTGGTGACCCGGGAGACATTGACGTCACCCGAACACGACTCCAACTTCCTGGAGGTTGTCCGGTCAATTCCTCAAGCAATTGAGGTGCACCGGCCTTCTCTCGATGTCGCATTGGCCCCCTGCAATGCTCATTACTCATTTTGGAAGCCTATTCTTTAGCTAAATTAGGAGTGAGACC
Organism: Fragaria nilgerrensis; assembly: GCA_010134655.1. Lineage (NCBI taxonomy): Eukaryota > Viridiplantae > Streptophyta > Magnoliopsida > Rosales > Rosaceae > Fragaria > Fragaria nilgerrensis. Next base: position 14,540,491 of record CM020979.1, on the reverse strand, counting down.
CTCCTACGCTAAATAACACAAAAGTGAACATTATATTCTTACATCAAACTATGTAGATAGATACAACCAACTTGCGGACACCTTTTTATGCTTTATGGTGTTGGTTAAAGTGTTAACACACTGGTCACGAGTTACACTATTATCTACTGCTTATGCTGCTTATACTTCTACGGGCACACTACCCATTCTTTAAAGAAGTTTATCGGGATGTAAGTTGAAGTGTCCTGTACCCCATGTTAACACGCAATACGGTCTCACCGAGGCTACGACCAAGCAACTTTAGCTTGTCGCTCGAACATTATTGATGCGCACCAATCTTTCTATTACGTCTTGGGGCTATGCAATATTTGCATGCAGCTTTACTATTCATCTACGACCCACCATCATTGAATTTTGTTGTACTACAGCTTGTGACTGTGTACCAGGATTGACACAAAATTGCAATCCTTAAGCTCAGCAAGATTGAAACGGATCTCCAATCCTTGAGCTCGGCTGGATGTTATTTCTAGGTGTCAAATCGCATTGCCACTGCGTACAATGATGGGTCATTTGAGATGAATAAGTTTAGGTTGGATATGAACCTCCACCTATAATCCACATATGTAGAAACCTTGTCAGGCAATCTCATTCACCGCTAAATTGCGGATTGTCACTTTGATGAGACAATATTCCCGCCGTTAGGGGGAGATAAGAACACAAGTGTTCAAGTGGAACGACGTGAATTGTCGTGGTTTGTCCCCACTAAGTCTCATCTTAATCTCAAATGCTTAAAGTGTTAAAGTGACGAGATCACATGCTGCAAATATGTCTGCAAGGATTGATGTCCTACAAAAAGACATGGCGCGACCAAAAGAAGTTGGTCTTAGCGCCATCACCATGGATGGTGATATGGTGACGCCATATAGTGGCAAAATTGGTGTCACAAGGCCGTGTGGCTCCCCAAAAGGAGGGAGGCCCTTAGGTTCGATATATTCTCGCACTAGGAAGAAAGCGAGATTGGCACAACCTGATCCATTGATCAATGATACTCAAATCCGTCTCATGGAGTCTGAATTGTGATTATCGTTGGGGGACGCCTCAATGTCAAATCTAATCCATATAGAGATCTCTACAAGTATTACACTAGTGTACATGAGGACGTGGGATAATGAGTCTACTATCGAACCACCCTTCGTTGATGAATATCAACTTAGTTGATTGGCCTAATGGAAAGATGCGATCCAGCATTAACAAAGAGATAGGTCCTTGGGCAGATGATGCCGACACCGCAAGCTAAACCCTATCAACTATACCTTTGTTAGATAGCGTAGTGAGAACAAGAGCTTAGACTCACCTTATGGCGCAAGGTCTCTCACTAACACGCACTAAGATCGACTACGATGAGATATGCTCTCGTAATGGATGTCATTGAACTCCACTACTTTGTCAGTTTGGTAGTTTCCGAATAACTAAACATGCAGCCTATGAATGTGGTCATAATAACATCTCTATGGGATCAGAGATATACATGAAGATCTTAAACAGACTTCATTCATCTGAATCAAGTGGCTCCAGACCACAAGAGCACGTGTTTGCTAAAGGTATTGGAACGCACATGAACTCTACTTGATTTGGAAGGGATATGGTGAATTATGCCTTTACGTGTTCATTCCGGATTTACATGGACTCTTGATGGATCAAGAGATGCCAATATGTATCAAGATCCGAAGAAAAAGATCTTGGGAAGACATTGTCTCAATAAGACACTCGATGATTATATTGATGATGATTTTCCATCAATCGGCTTATGCGCTTTATAACTAGTGAGGTCTACATATACTCCCATGATTAGTCAAGGGCTTTGCTCTAAAGAGAGATCCGTTGTTTTGTCTAAAGCAAGATGACAAATATGTGTTAAGAGATGGAGTTCCCATCTAAGTACAATAAGACGCATCAATGTACTCAACACAATACGAAAGACTTGACATCTCTATCGCTATGAAAAGTTGTAAAGCTAAGTGTAGCTATGCGCCCACGCAACACCAATGTAATGACAGTAACTCATTTTTCAATACTTAATGGTATGAAAGGTTGAGGCTTATTCTATCCTTACATAAGAAAGACACATCAAAAGCGAAATCAGAATCTGCCAAGTTTTGTACGTCAACTTCCACGGGACCTACAAGAAATTTCACTCACTGAAAAATGGTGAAATTGGTACCATTGGAAAGGTCTATGTGTCTACTTTCCAGGGACACCAACCATTTGATCATACTTGTCATATTGAGTGAGTTATGGCCGTTTTCGTGAAGTATGACGAATCTGTCCGAGAATCTGATTTTGGCAAAACAGTCAACTTCGACAGGACTTTGTGAATAGCTCCTGACGAACCAGAACGTGTGTAATATACGGTTGGAAAGCTAAATGAGTCTAGTTTCCAAAACCGTTTACGGTTCGTTCATATGTATTTCCTAGAGAAAGTTATGACTGTTCTAGTAACTGAAGGTCATGCTGCGCGGAAATCTGATTTCCTGCACGAACTTATGTTTTGAGTTCACAAGCGGCATTCTCCTCAAGATCTAAGTGTAAATGATCATTTAAGGATAATACGGCATGATTTAGTTAATCATTGTCCAATGACACATTTGAAGACATGTTAAAGAGCCTTATGATTGATGTAAAGATCAGGGGGAGGTGCAAACTTCAAGGGGAATCTAGTACATGCATACATGTCATTATCAAATGTGAAGGGTGCGTTGTACTATTTTTCTCCTACGATCAAGATTCAGTTTTTCTCCCACAGGGTTTTTGTGACTTGACGAGGTTTTTGACGAGGCAACAGATCAGCACTATCGGCATATCAGCGCGCGGCACAAGAGGGAGTGTTCTAGGATATTCTCTATGTGTGTCTTGGCCTTATGTCAATAGGATATGTAGTTAGACTAGATCTATGTATTCATATCTTTACCATATTGGTATTGTGTAATTCGCTATATAAAGGGCTCCTATCAATGAATAAGATGATGATTCTCTTGCTATCCCTTTGTCACTACTCTTTATCCTTCATCAATGAGATATTTGTATATATTTTTAGATTTTATCATATTAAGGAAAATAAAAGAAATAAAATAAAAACCAGATTTTCTCAAAATTTTAAAAGCAAAATTGGAACGTCGAAGGTAAAAAATAAGACGTGAGGTGAACTGAGCATTTACTGGAGTGGAAATAGCCGCACCCAATTTATAATTCAGAATTCATTGTAACATCAACTTTTTTTCCAAGTTGGATTACATTCAGATATTTAAAATCTTTTTGACTTTCTACTTGCATATGTTCACACATAGTACAAAATTTATGCATGTAAATTTTTTGTTCAATCTCAAAAGTCAAAATCATATATCTGCATATTAAATTATTATTCAGGAATCCGATCATATCCAACCATGACCGTCAAAGTTACCCTCTTTTCCCTTCTCACCATAAATGAAAATTACAATTAAATTTATGTCACCCTTTGAATGCATCCAATCACGCCACCAAAATGCACCTAATATTTAACAACAAAACAAAAACAGAAAAAAGAATGATGTACCTGAAACGCAAAGGCAGAAGATGTATAAAAATAAAACAGTTTTGCATAACAAAAAAGAAAAAGAAAAAGAAAAAAAAGGAACGAAATTGGCAACAAAAACAAAAAAGGGCAAGGTTCAGAACTTCAGATTGAGACACAAAAGGCTCAACACGTGTGAATTTAGACAACAATTTAACAGTGTGCAGTTGTTGCTGGGGTGTTGGTGAATCCCAGAAGAGACCAATATAAAGGAGAAAAGTCCAAGTGAGACAGAGAGAGATAGATTCCTCTCTTTCATTGGTCTGTGATATTATTAAAGAAACCCACTTCTGCTCTCACGAACACACGTCGTCTCCTTTTGGAACAAAACCCTCCCTTCCTTCTCTCACTTTTGTTTCGATTTTTTTATATGTTTCTGAATATTTGTGTGATTCTCTCTCTCCAAATCTTGTTTCTTTTTATTGCTCAACGTGCCACAGACCCCTCTCTTTGCTCTCTTCTTCGTCTTTAGAATTTAGGTTCTTACTCTGTTCATCAAAGTTTCAATCTTTCTGGGCTATTTGTGTTCGATTGCATTGTAACGTTTCTGGGTTTTGTTCAATCTGTGTGTTTGAGCTTCAACTCAGCTGCCCTGGTATGTGATACATGTTTGTCATATAATCTCAGTTATATGAATTCTTGTGACTCTTATTTTGGTTTGTGTTGATGGATTAGTATGAAGTTTCCAACTTTGTGGTCTGGACTGAATCATTATGGTTTTATTATTAACATGGTTGCTCTGTTATACTCTGCATAAGTTTGATCAGGAATTTTATCTGGGATTGAAGAATGAAAGTTTGATTTTTTTTTTTTGTTACTAATTGTGTCATTATCAATGTAAACATCTGGTATTATTTATATCAACTCATTGGGTCACAAGGTCACAGGGTATTGTGAATTATGTAATTTTATATTTTTTGTTGAATCCATTGTGGTATCCAATGTCGATTTTCTTGATGCCAAACTTCTGTCTCTTGTGATATCTTTCTAGGCTGCTCTTTTTCTGTCACTGTTGTTTACCGGCTTTCACTGATTATAAAAAGATAGAGGACCAATTTTTGAGCTAAATGTTTACGGCAGGCTCCAATATTCTTTGTTTGCTGCTTATGCAATCCAACAAGTTAACAATCATTGTATTCATTTTAATATTTGGTCTTTGATTCAACAGCTGTTTCAAAAGTCTGAATTGTGAAATACTTGTGAGGAGATGCAGTCTGTATTCTGAGGGCAGTATATAAATTCTGATTGTTTGAGGACCATGAGTATGTGACTGTCGTTGGTTGTAACCCATCATAAGGTTTGGTAATGGGGTCTGCAAACATGGAGAAGAAATGGCTATTCCCTCTTGTCATAAGCTCTTGTGTATGCTTATTCCTTCTAGCCACTTCCTTGAACTTGGGTCTTGTTGATTCACCACAGAAACTCTTATCCTTAATGTTACAATCTCGAGTAGCAACAAACCAAACCGGTGCAGCGTTTGCCGAGACAAAAGTTTCACAAGCTCCACCCCCTCCTGCAGTACCAGCTATTCCGCGTTTTGCTTATCTAATTTCAGGGTCAAAAGGGGATATGGAAAAACTTTGGAGAACCCTTAAGGCGTTATACCATCCTTTGAATCACTATGTTCTTCACTTAGACCTTGAGGCACCAGTAGCAGAAAGATTGGAGCTTGCTTCACGTGTGCAGAACGAAACGATATTTAATCAAGTTGGGAATGTATTTATGATAAAAAAGGCTAATATGGTCACTTATAGAGGACCAACAATGGTTGCTAATACTCTTCATGCCTGTGCCATTCTTCTCAAGAGGAGTAAGGATTGGGATTGGTTTATCAACCTCAGCGCCTCAGATTATCCACTTGTTACTCAAGATGGTTAGTCAATATCAAATAATGTTGTATAGTTTTCTGAATTATTGTTTTACGGTGGTTGAAGGATGTATGGTTTTGTGCTAATTGTAAGTTTGATGTGTTTCCTATGCAGATCTTCTTGACACCTTTTCAGGTCTAAATCGAGAACTGAATTTCATTGAGCATACAAGCCAGCTTGGTTGGAAGGAGTAAGTGCTCTCTCTCTTCCCTGCACTAAAAATAGGTTAAAGTCTTAATCATATGTAATACTGTCCTGTCAGATATTATGGTCATAACTGATCTTCGTATTCAATGGCTATTTTCAGGGAAAAAAGAGCAATGCCTTTAATTTTAGACCCTGGTCTCTACTCATCAAATAAACAAGATGTGTTTTGGGTTACACCCAAGCGAGCATTGCCGACTTCCTTTAAGTTATTTACTGGTGAGTAATGACTGTTCTTCTATAGTTGTTTTGAATTCTGGTAACTCATGGAACATTGAACTGTGCAAAAAGAATGAAACATTTTTATCCTGAGAAGACTAACTGGTGACAATGTGAACATTAAAAATTCAGTCAAATGTCTGTGTTATGATTATATCTTTATTGTTCACTTTGCTGTTACTTATTTCTCATTTGCTAGGTTTCCAGAATTCTTTTAATTGAGCTTTTAGATGGAGTTATCACTACAACTTGGGTGTCAAAATCTTGTTATGAAAGTTTTTACAGAAAGATTTAGAAGTCACTTTTGCAGATAGAGATTTCTAATAGCTTTGTGCAGTATGAAAATAACTGTTGCTTTGAAGAATTGGTTACAGATTAGTTGCACGGGTTGGATCACTAGCTCATGAATTGATGAATTTCTGTTTCTTTGCTCTCCCTAGCAAAAGCATGGGGTTGTCTGTAACACAGGCCTGTACATACATTGTTAATCTTTTCTTTTTTATGTTTTGCTGTTCATTTGATTTCTTTAATTTAGTCTGCACAGTTATTGAATGCCAAATTTTGTTGCAGGTTCGGCATGGATGGTCCTGTCACGATGGTTTGTTGAGTACTGCGTTTGGGGTTGGGACAATCTACCAAGGACCCTTCTCATGTACTACACAAACTTTGTCTCCTCGCCGGAAGGCTACTTTCACACTGTTATATGCAATGTGCCAGAGTTTGCTAAAACTGCAGTCAACCATGATTTACATTATATTTCTTGGGATATTCCTCCCAAACAGCATCCCCACACTCTTAATATTAATGATACAAGCAAGATGATTGGAAGTGGTGCTGCTTTTGCCCGGAAATTCAAACATAATGACCCTGCCCTAGATAAGATTGATAAGGAGTTCCTTCACAGAAAAAAAGATGGCTTCACTCCTGGTGGTTGGTGCGCTGGAAAACCGAAATGCTCTAGGGTTGGGAACCCGAACAAGATCAAACCAGGTCCAGGGGCTGCAAGGCTTCGCACCCTTGTGGGTAGGCTGACATTGACGGCTAAGTTTGGTCAAAACCAGTGTAAATAGATTCTCTGGAAATTCTTTGGATCAGGTGCAAAGAGAATTAGGGAAAGGAACTGAAACTGTAAAAGAAGAACACCCATAGAAGTAATCTACAAGCTGGACAAGAGTTCTGTTGTTAATTATGGGATTAAATTTGGTGTCCAGCTTGTTAGATTTGAGACAGATTAACATCCTTCAAGCAGAAACCATGAATTGTCACTTTCTTGGAACCAATATGGTGTTTGATCATCAGTGATTTGGTAGGTACCAAATGTAGAACTTTTACAATCATATACTTTATCAGTACTTCAGTAGTATACTTTTTCTCTCCCACCTTGCTGCTGTTCTTCAAATCGTTATGCAATTTTAGTCTCTCTAGTTCTTAGACTTATGTTCTTAATAAGTTCCCAACTTTGTCTACATCGAGGTATTGTTACAAGTGTCTAGAACTGCAAGTCCGTGTACATAACATTGCCATTAAAATCCTTGCATTCAGTTTCTTCAAGCCATGTTTTCCAAAATACCATGTCCCATTTATGCATTCGATTCTGGCATTTTGTTTTCTAGTAAAGTGAAGTATGAATGAGAATATACTGTTGAAGGTATGAGAAACAATAAGCTACTTACCCACATGACATTGAACTTATGAAGAAATGGGAGAACATACTTTTTGATGGAGAGCTTGCTTGCATCTGTAGCGTTTTCAAAAGCATAGAAAATCTGTATAAATTCCTTTCATTTTCCCTCTTATTTTAAGTAAGCTAGCATGTTCATTTTTCTAGGATACAAGTCATAACATCACACTGCTTCTATTACCCATGGGGCCATGGAGGGTTTAGGGTTTATGACCATTCAAAACAAAATATTCTGCTTCTACTACCTCTTGGGTTTAAGGTTTATGACCATTCAAAACCAAAGACCATTGTTGTTCCGCCTCACGAAGAAATAGTGTTTCTGTTTCAGAACTCGAAACTTATACGACTGATTTTGAATTATAATTATACAGAAATACCAATTTTTACCTATTCTTTTCCTTTAAATTTTTATATCTACATATAGCATTGGAACATCAAGTCTCACTTTTGACATTAACCACATCCCGCTATGATCTAATACCAAAATTTGTTATGTTGCTTGCAACCATTGAATTCCTATAACCTTCTAAAGCCTATGAGCTACACAAGCTTCTCTGGCATAAGATTTCCTTTACCCCATTCTCAATATCCATCCAGCCAGAATGAAGAATTACCATGAACAAAAGGTTCAAATCAAATCAAACCATCTCCAGGATTTTGATATTCCCTGTCGAATTTGCAGCAATTAAGGTGTTGGATTGGCCACGCCAACAAACAGATGAGATAAATTGTGCAGCATCATCTGTATCCTGGCCAGAAAGTGGGTCTGTGGCCTGAAACTTGTATGACAATGCTGGCATTGGGAACGCCTTGTGGTAGACGAAAACCTGTTCAACCAAAAACACAAACACCAACCAATAAGAACAGTAACAATGCATTGGTATGATTTATGTGGGTGTTCATAAACATAAACACCAACAACAATTAGTAAGAACATTAACAATGCATTGGTATGATTTCTGTGGCTGTGTGAGAGAGAAAGAAACATTGTTTTTCAGATCAAACAAAACATTGTATATATATGTTATTTTTTATCAGGAACCCTGTTCTTCTTTAGTCTCCTAAAAGAGAAAAGGATAGCGCAAAAGGTCTCTTCCACAGAATCCTAGAGAGTTCACTCTCTTCCCAGGTTTTAGGTTTCCTTTTAAAGCCAAAAAGGGAAAATGTCCTACTGGGAAATCTGAATTTATTCAGAATTTTCTCTATCATCATATGTCTTCCTGGTATAGCAATTATAGATGCAAGGAGAAGTACCCATTTTTAAGTAATAAATAAAGGGTGCATCTATTATCACCCCACAAACTACTTTATTCACCCCACGTTCTCTTCACACCCTAATATATTTTAAATTGTAAATCTACTTTGTTCACTCATTTACAATACCTAAAATACCATTTTCCCATTTTTGTTTTTTCACCATAAATTCTTTTTTCACCCTATATATATTTTTTTCAATTTCAAATTTGCTTTGTTCACCCTACATTCGATCTCTTCTCACCCTGCCTATATATTTTTTAAATTTACTTTATTCATTGATTTGCAATACACACAATATCAGTTTTTTCCAATAGTCGTTGAACTCCAAAAACAAAATGAAATTGAAGAAAACCATAAGATTACTATCATTTGGGTAAGTGGAATCACAAACTGAACAATAAAAATGACATTAAAGTATAAATCTCAATTAAAGAACTACAAAAAACTCTCAAACTTAACAACTCATTGGTATCCGCCGATATCAAGATGCACAATGTCTGTAAAATCTACTTGGAACAAGCTCAGACACCGATGAAAAAAAAATCGAATATATATAAGTGAGCGACTAAACATAAAAATTTACATACAAAATCGATATGAGAAATAATGAATAAAGAGATAGACGAAGCATCAACAAAGAAAAAAAAAGACGAGAAAAAAAAATGCAAACAGTTCACCTCATCTTTAGTTTAATGCTAGTGTCTTTTTCATACTTCATAAAAAGATCCAATATGATAAATTTTGGGTTAAAGTAAATGAAATACATGTTTATCTAAAAATAAATAAATTGTAATTTGTAACAACTTATTGTCTCTTTCTGTAATTTTACATTAGGGTATATTAGTCATTCAATAAATCAACAACGTGCGGGGTGAGCAAAGTGGTTTGTGGGGTGACAATAGACGCACCCTAAATAAATTACCTCATTAGTCTCTGAACCGGTAGCAATATAACCATCAGAAACTGACAAACCCACAAAGTTCTGCAACAAGGGAAACATACAAAAGCTATGAATTGTAAGCTTATATGGCTTGCATCAAGTGAATGAGATTAATACATCCAAACTCAGAATTAGTTATCCATTGTGGATAAAATAATTTGAACTACCAAGAAGGGTAAAAAGAATTGAACTTGACAAATTGACCAATAAGACCAAAGTTCATCATCAGAACATGGAGGTACTGACAACAGTACTCAAATACAAATACCATCTCTAACATTGTGAACTTCATATCACGAAACTTGGTATATATGATTCACAAAAGAAAATATTCAGCATTCATTTTGGCTTCTAACTACTTTGTATAGAAGAGCATTGACGTCTAAGAACACACAAACTATTATATACTGCTTTCTCTTCGTCTCATCAAGTGATCATAAACAAAATTTGATCTTCTTGAGCACAGCAGATGAAAATAGCAATAAAAGGAACACAAAACTTTAGAATGCTTGCTTCCTAGAATTGCTAGTACAATAAATGAGTGAAATTACCTTCACATTCATGTGACCAGTGAATGACATGACTGGAGTGTCTATGACTCGAGATGTGCACGTTGACAAATCCCAAAGCTTCAGAGTGTTGTCGGTGGATGCAGAAACAAGATTTGTCCTATCTATGAACTTGACATAACTCACAGTTTTGTTGTGTCCAATCAATGTACAAAGAGGAACCTTCGAGTTACGAAGATCATAGTAATAAATTTTATGATCTGCTGAACCGAATGCAAGTGAGCGACAAGACTCCAAAGGAAACTGTACACAGCAAACATTGGCCTTTGTTTTTATTGTACCAATACTTTCTCCCTGTAGAAGCAACCACAGAAGAAATCAACTTATCATACATCCAGAATTAAGTATTTGCAGCGTGCAAATAAATGACTGCAGTACGTTTAGTTTCAAAGCTGACATCCACCAAGTGCAAGAATAAAATTGCCTGATTGATACTCCATAGTTTAACAGATCCATCATCGCTCCCGCTGGCCAGCATTGTCGGGTCTGCTGATGAAAAGTCAATGGACCATACACGCTTCTCATGTTCTTTCATCTCCATTAGTACTTGACTTCTTGTAACATCCCACACCTTGACAGGTTAAGCAATCTAGTTAATAAAAAGTAACAGTGAGCTGACAAGTGAATCACAAATACGGCTTGACCTACCTGCACCACACCTTCAAAGTTACTTGAAGCAATCTGGCTTTTGATATAACTGTTCCAACATATATTGCTTAGCTTTGATCTGGTAGCTATTTCAACCACAGGATAGTGGATGTCACGATCCTCATTTATGATTGAGTCACATTCAAATATTTTGATTTTCTTATTAACACCAGCTGTAGCAAAAAATTCTCCATCGCGATCAAAACTAAGTGAGCATACTAAATTTGAGGAATTTAGAAGATCAGCCTGCTTTAAATCCGCCTTAACTTTTAATTTTGAGAAAGATAGATACTTGCATAATCCCTCAAGGAATGGTTCTATCCAACCACTTCGCCTACCTTCACTAAGTTGTTCTTTTGATGACAAATTATCCACAGAACTTCTTTCAGTTGCAATAATAGAACCTCTACCATCACTACTGATTGATGAATGCCTAGTCAGCGGTCTGGCTGAGTGCTTGACTGGCCTCCATCTCGTCAAAAAATATGCCGACTCTAGCTTTTTAAAATTGTTCATCAATCTGGAACTTCTCAAAAGAATACTTTCTTGGTTATCAGTTTCTGATTTCTGACCATCCAAATTGTCATCACACTCCTCCCCATTCTGAATCTGGACACCTGGTCTGAACCGTTTTCGGGATCCACTAGCCGAATCATCATCATCAGTAATATTCATAGATGGGAAACTTGATGTTGAATGATCCTCCTTTACCAAATCTGGGCACGAACCACCTTTTCCCTTGGAACTTGTTTTGTGCTTCACAACTTCTTCAATATCGGAACACAGAAATGAAACAGTGTTTTGTAACTTATCTGCTGCTTCCTGCTTCCTTTGTTTTACAAGCATGAGAAATTCCAGCAATAACTCCTGCTCTTCTATTTTCTCTCTAAGCTCTATTGCTGCTTCACGTTCTTCTAAATCATCTCTTGGTTCATTAAGAAATTCACTCTGTAGCAACTCACTGCCACAGATAAGTGGATTTAGAAATCTGACCTCACCTAATAAGCCATCATACTAAACACTTAATCTAGTACAAATTTTGTTACATGTCAAAGCAAGATGCAAAATATTGAAGATTCATGGAGATCCCTAAAATCTAACACCAAATTATTGAAGTAGTGATTATCTTGTATTTGCAAACACTTTAAAGTCAAAAACAAAAGATCAGACTCGATCAATTTGAAAAAATGTAAGCAGTTTACATATTCACCAAATGCAATTACTAAATATCTTATTTGCCATGAAAAAAAATCTTTTAACACCAAATCAATCCTAGAACAACAGAATACAACTCAAAACTGTAGTTCCATTTTAGACAACAATAAGCTAGTGGCTTCTTCTCATATCTTCTCCTTTCCCCTTTTTTATTTTTTTTTTTCCAATATACTGAAATATATCAATTTCCAAGGTCATGAATAGATAACAAACATTGAAACTAACCTAATCTAAATTTTCACTGCGACTTATTTTTTGACAGTCCACAGGAGTCGCATCATGCCTACTAGATAAAACACATGAAGTAACATCTTGTTTTTCAATATAAAAAATTTCCAGGTGCAGCCAGAATTTTAGATGTATTACTACTACAATCTTAGACTCAGAGATATATTGGTCCTGGCCAATTAACTATATGGCTTCGGGAAAAAAAAAAAGGAAGCTCAGAGTCAATTTGGAAGTTATTCTGTAAGAAGTAATTTACCCCATTTTAGGCCGACTATTCGGCTCAGGGTGTAGTAGCCATAAGCAAAATGAAGCTTCTTTCGGCCATCTCAGCAGTAACTGCGGAGGTAGAACTCGATGTCTCAGACTAGACATAGTCCTACTTTTTTCTTCTCTTGAGCTGAATGGGCAGAATAACTGGTCACATGAAGTTCCTCATGTTAGTACAGAATCAACTTTTATCAATAATTGATGCACCTTAAGATCTTACATTACTCATAATGCAGACACAGAAAAGTGAGAATACTTATAATGGAAACAGAGAACAGGAAGCTATAATTTACAAACCTCAAAAAGAAGAACTCCTAATCGGTAAATGTCTGAAGCACAGGGACTTGGACCACCAGCAACCTCTTCAGGACTAGTATACCAATTGCTCTCCATGAGCAATACTTGTTTCATTGGAAATGGCTGTCTCTTATCCTCTAGTTGAGCACTTCTCTCTCTGGTTCTATGTTCTTCACTCTCTTGCATTAAAGATTCACGTGCTGCATATATTGAGCTTGATTGCATGCAACTTGTATCTGACAAAGCATTTGCTGGAGCCTTCATGAATCGAAAATTCCCACTTGCTACATTGCTTCGTTTCTGATGCAAGGCAGAGGTCAACTTCTTAGCTTCCAGGGCTGGGCTATTTAACCCATCTTCAGGAGAATCAGTGCCAGAATCTGAGCAAGATGCAGACTCGATGAAAGAGACACGATTAAAAGAGGACATAACAAAGCAGGAAGGCCGCACATTATGAACAACGATTCCTTCTGAATGTGCTACATTAACAATTTCTACTATTTGCCTAAATATATGCAAGCATTCAAATGCATCAACAGCTCGATCCGGCCTATCCAACCATTGCCTCAAGCTAACATCCCCCCATTCAATAGCTCGGACAAAAGATTCAACTGGCACCTCATCCTCACACACCCCAGACAATCCACCCTGGTTTCCTAGGTCATCAGTGTGTGCCACCACAACCCTGTCTCTATCATTCCTTAAATCTGAATCCTGCGATGAACCACCCAAGAAGCCGAATCTTCTAGCATAATTATGCCTTGGATTCCGGTTAGAGACTCTGGAAGCATTCAAATTTCTAGAACTATTAGACCTCTGACAAGCATTCTCAGATGAGCCTTCCATTGTTATCCTCCTATAGAAGCATGAAGGCAAGAACACACACATCCAAGAAAGTCCCTAACTTCAACCGCCATCTTGAATCAAAACCTCATCTCTGATCAAACCCAGTTTCTCAGCAAGCAGAGCACATCAACAACTTCTCAAACAAAGACAGATTTCCTGCTGGGCAAAAAAAGTAACTTCATGAGCATTCACTAACAAAAATTCAGCACAGAAGAAAAACAGACACAAAGCAGAGACCACCACCATCACACTAAGAATGATCCCAAAAACTAAAAAAAAAAAGTAGAATCAAATCACAAAACCCAATTCATAATTCTTCTCACAGTCACAAGAAATGCAAAACCAATCAATCTAAAGCAAGTAAACAAAAAACCCATGAAGAAAAAACATGTCTTTGGCACATACATGAAGAAAAGACCATGAATTGCATGTCGGAGAGAGAGGTTACCAGTTCCACCATGAAAGGGTATTCAGTTTTCTGCGAAGCCTATCAGAACTTACAGTAGAACTCTACCAAAAAAATGAAAAAGCTCTACAGTTTCTCCAAAAAGAAGAAGGAAGCTCTCTCCAGCCTCATAAATTCCCCAGTATTTTCTCCAACAATAAAACAAACAAAATCTCCCCACATAAAGCACACAGAACCCTCTGTGAAATTAGAAAAAATAAATAAATTGGCTAATGAAATTCTCCTAAAGTATGGAAATTTGATTTTATAAAAATGAATTTGTAGTTTCAAACTTTCAATCTTCTTGTATCCTTATAGGGTCTACCGTCAATCAGAAATATGATTACTTTTATGGCTTGCTTGGCAGCCAGAGAGTTGAGCAAGACCACTTCTTTCAACTCTCTTCTTTATCTTCCCGCTTTATTCCAAAACTACCAACGTGGTTCAACAATGGCCTCTAACTAATATGAGATCAGAGGCAATAACAGTATCTTCATCATAAAACCCACGTGGGACTTCCATGAAAAACATAACTACCCAACAAAACAAACTCCAGGGTTACATAAATTTTAGACCACTCTCATGTTATACACTATGGTTTTGATTTTTGAATTGAAACATTTTGATAACTGCAGTAAATTTGGGTAACTCTTGTCACGTTTTAGGTAACACAACTGTACCAGAAGTAACCAGAGGTTATTAATAACATTTAAATGTTTTACACGTGGTGCAAAAGTTTCAATGCCAGCAAGTAGTCAATCTCCTACTTCCTTTTTACCTTCATGTTAGTGAAGTATGATGATGCTTCCTCATGCTTCCTAAGTCGGTTTTACTGTTTTAGTATAAAATGGGTAAGTTTAGTTAGTTACTTCAGTAAAAAGAGGTGAGCGCTAGATCCAATCATTATTCATTAGCAAGTTGATCATGAGATAACAATGTTTATTACTGTAATTTCCCAAAGAAGACAGTCTTCAATGATTCTAATTAGGTTCAAAAGCAAGATGACAAGCTATTGGGTCTAAATAGTGTTTATTATTTTCATTTGGGAGTGGAGAACATAACCGTCCCAAAGAAGAAAGACTCCAATCTGATTACGTTCAAAAGTAATGTTTTAATGTTTATTATTGTCATTTGGAAAGTGGAGAAAATTATGACCTTCCCAAAGAAGAATGTTCTAAATTTGGTACGTTAAAAAGTAAAGTAATAAACTATTTACGTTTTGAAAAAAAAATGAGTATCATACACGATCTGCATCCCACTTGTGCCATAGCTAAAAGAGCAAGGGGCAACTCCGATTTAAAATTGGGAAGAAGTGGCACAAGTATTGGATGTAATGGAAATATGGAATCACTGAATTAGGCATCATAAACCTCCTCCTGTCACGCACAAGGTTTGCCCATTGAAAATCCAAGTTATTCACCTAATTCAAAGCAATCCCGTCGTTAACGTGTTCGTCAAGAGAAACGTTTGTTCCATTCGAGCAAGCGAGCAATGATATGGTGTCTGTTTTACAATGTGCTCAGGCTCCCAATCAAACACTAACTCATGCATTTACAGGTCAGTGTAGTTCTCGTATCATTCATCCTCTCGTCGAACAAGCTTTCATAAATTAAGATCCAAGAACCTCTCGAATCCGACACCAATGCATTACCCACTTCCTTGTTTGTTTCCCGACTTCCACCTCAAGCTGGAGGGCAATAGGGTGGTATCAAATTGGCATTGTGACCAAGTCACGGGCCGACTTTCTACGCAACAGAACTTGACTCGTGCGGCACTAAGGTTACTCTCAACTAAGGTCAGCATGTCTAGTTTCTTTTCTTATGCGCCTCTCGTGTCAATCTGACCTTTTCACACTTCATCCCCACACCTATGGGTTTCACCAGCGAAAGCTACACTCACCTAAGTCTCACATTTTGTGACTAATCGATCGCTTCCTTGTGTCATGGTCCTTTAGACACTCGCCCAACTGATAGGCTTCTTTGTCAACCCGGCTTGTGCCAACCAGTTGCTGACCAGCGTGCATCTCGCATCTTGTACCAAGCGGCATGACAATACACCGAGGCCTAGTTGGCCTGCATCTTCACTCATCAGGTCATCCCTTAGAGATTGAACGCTTTTCTTACCTCGAGCGCTTGTCAGCGAGGTTCGCCACCATGGCTCACCTTTAACATCTTAACCTCGCACTTGTCTCGCTTGCCAACATACTGCTTGAGTAAGCAACACCTTCTCAAGGCCCACCTTTGAATTTCCATTTGTCTAGCATGGTGTCACAGTCACCCTTCTGTGCTTGCTGGCAGCACTTCACTTAGGGGCAAGGTCAAACTCAAACTCATGCTCGCGTCCCTTGCTTCATGGCCAATGAGCACCATAAGGTCCTGACATATCTTTCTTTAGCCCACATACGTTTGTCCATGTCGATGGCATATGAATTGCCCACATATGAACCCCAACATAGGACCGCAATATCAACCTACTAGCCGATACTGTCCATGAGATTTCCTGACTCATGGAGACATATGTCGTCCTTTCTTGACGATATCCGCCCGGCTCCTAGGTCTCGGAAAGACGCTTAGTGCCCCATGAAGGCCAACATCGAGGGTGGTGAAGAGTCTGACACTAGGTACCTCTCTATAGAGCATATCGGGCAAATTCTCACTTGGCAGGAGGAAACATCAAAATGCCGAGGAGTACCGACTCCCATAACTAATTCATGCAACCTCATAAAAATATTTCGTCATGTGTGGCTGGACTCCTTTCGACGTTCCGGACAACTTCCATGTTCAGACATTTCCCAAACTCCTGACGGAAGCACCTCGAACTAGAAGTTCTAGTTGATAACAACATTGCCACTCGACATCTTGTCTGGCCCCATGCTTGCCATTGACATGCCCCTCTGGACATCATCTCCATGGAGTGTCACGATGGATACACGGCCAACAACTTGGGTGCCCAACTTCTTGGGTGCCTTAAGCAGTTGGGTCTGGGCTCTTTTGGGTCTCATATTTACTTCAAATAAGTCGGATGGTTCTGACAGTTACTAATTATTGATTATGATGTCGATCTAAGGGTTTACAATTTTAAGATAGCCTAAGCTTCTGTTTTTAGGTTGCTTTGCATAATTCGATGTTACAATGGCTCGTGAGGGTGGATTGTGTTGAAGTTGTACTCCTATATTTCATGTGATCAATAAAAGACTTTATGTCCTCTCTTCAAAAAAGAAAAAATAAACAAACTCAAGGAGAGCATTTCTAATGAGGACCCAAAAAAAATTAGTTGATGGCTTTCTAATCAATGGTTTAGAAGACCCACTTTTCGTTCACATATTCTTAAATCCACCGTTAATTTTTATGTATGCATGAGTAAATGATAATCGTTAAGATGCCGAACTATATCAAATTAATAGACAAACCAAATTTGTGAAACATGAACTGTTCATTTTATTTTGATAAATCCCGATCATGAATTTCTTAATGATTTTCAGTTTAATTGGTTGAAAAATGAAATATGTATAAATAATTTATGTACATGTAAACAAATAATGGTTGATTCATAAAATATGACCAAAAAGTGAATGAAACATATATTAGAAGTGATCCATGCAAACTCACCTTGTTTTTCCATTTTAAACAGTTCTCACACCGAAATGAAGGTCCTCATCTTAAGTCAAGACTATTAACTTTCTGTTTCTCAAAACAGAAAAAAGAATTAAGAGGCGAGAAATTTTAAATACACACTTATAATCTCTTAATACACATCCCTATTATTTTATATTTCACATATGATTTTATAGGTATATTTAATTTCAAAAACATCCACAAATTATTAGGGAAATTAAAAAAAAAGAAAAAAAAAAAACTTTCTCTTCTCTAAAACCTAACTCTTATCCAAAAAACTCTTCTCCACTATTACTATGCATCAAAAGAAAAGAAATAAAAACCTGTTCTCCAAAATTCATTACCTGAATTTCGACTACTGTCATAATTACATGTACTATTTACCGATTCATTTGGTTTTTTTTTATCAACTTTAGTTTTTATCTTGCAGACTAAAAACTAATTTTTATGTTATTATACTTCTACTAGTTTCTTAACTTTGAAAAAATTATGTATGTTCAATATTTTTTTCCTTTTTAAATTCTAGCTGATCGATGTCATATTAGAGATTTAGAGTTCGAATATAATATTACTCTTTTGATTATAAATTGAAAAATATCAAGAAAAAATTTCTAACCATTTCAAAAAAAATCTAACATAAAATAAAAGAAAATACATAAAGAGAGTCGTGAAATAGTAAATATATAATAATTATATATATTAAATAACATATTATTATTAGTTTTAGATATTGAGGGTATTTTAGACAGTTTGGGATGTGTATTTAGTATAATATTGAAACAAAAAAACCAGATAGGTAGTGTATTAAGTAAAGAATGTGTATTAAGAGATTATGAGTGTGTATTTAAAATTACTCTTAAGAGGCACACCTAAGAACAACTATTATGTATTAATTCTCTATTATAGAGGAGGAAATCACAAAATCTCTATAAAAAAAAGGAGCTCAACTCTAACCGATCTTCTATTCTATTATGCAAAAATTAAATGTTTTTATGTATAATTTAATGAATCTATATGAATATTATATAGTTATTTAATTTAAATCCCAATTCTCATGTTAAATGTTTTAATTTTATGAAGTTTTTTTTTCTTTTGAAGAGAGAGAATGAATTCTATAATATACAAATTGTAAGAATTAAATAGACATAGAGGATCACATTCTCTCTCTTCACATTTTATGTATTATAAACGATGATTTACATAAGCTATTGGAGCCAAAAAATGATGTTTTCCTTCAACATACAGATAATTCTAGTTTTACATGAGCTATTAGAGATGTTCTAACTCTCACATCAAACTCTAAAAAAAAAAAAAAAAAAGGCTCTCACATCAAATTAACTACCACTTAAGCCCAGTTAACCACACCAATAGAAGTAAATTATAAAGCGTCTTCAATATATATATGATTCCAAGACTCCCAAGTTCAATAAACAATGTCTTTATGCTACCTTGACTTGGTTTACACAAATAACAAGTTTCTCAATTGCTAGACGCAGACCACAAGATGTTCTAATAGGTAGATATTTTCAGTTCAAAGTGTTTCTGTTTATAGACCAATGGACTCATTCTAAAATATGAAATGATCATTGTCGACGACCATCTAGAAGCAGAACTAGAAGATATAGATTGTGTGGTGGTAGCAACCAATTAAGTTGCTACTTCTCATTACTATTTTTTGTTTTCTAGGCTCCCCTGGCCTAAATTACGAGATATTTGAATTGCTTTTGAACCGACTCGTTACATATCATGACAAATTAGAAAAAGCACCTGAATGTGAAGTGTTTGTTGCTTGTAACTTATAAACCATGTATGGTTTGAGATGATAGTGGCCTTCCGCATTAACCAGAGGTCGCATCAGTCAGCAATACATATTAAAATTTGTGTTAAAAAACATGATTTTGTTAGATATTGATCTTTGTTTCGATCTAAGTTTTGATGACAAATAACAATAGAGCTTTATTACAGGCATGTTTTATGGAGCCACATGAGACCTACAATGTATTTTCTTTTTTTTAAAGGATGAGAGATATATATGATATTGGATACCTCAGCTTTAAAAGGATCGAGTCCACACACAATTTACTTTCATTACTTTAACTCACATTTAGCTTGAAGCAAATTTTGTTGCAGATATCGGTCACTCTACTCTTATTGTTATGGCAGAATAGACTCTCTCTAACCTTAGTCACTGCTTTTAATTTCGACATTTATGATTTAGGCTGTATTAGAGTTTTTCGTTGTAATTGTTTTTGTTTTCTCTTGTTTTGTTTTAGTCAAAAAAAAAAAAACAAAAAACAAAAAAACATAAAAACTCTGAAGGGAACCATGAATACATGACATAGGTGAGACAGAATTGGCATCGGCATGCCTAGGGTTTGTTAACCAGTAGGGTAAAGATTATACGTGGTTAAGCAACATATATTTCATACTCGATCTGTACTCCAAACAACATTATCTAACAAACAAAGATAATATAAAGTGGAACTTTATTTGATTATAGTCATCACGTACAAGAACATACATCGAGTTATAATTAATTTTTGTCCCTCTATATTACATATAAATATTTCGAAAAGGCACCATATGTACATATTTGTTACATGTTCTTGTTCTCAAATTCCCCCCAAAATGAAAGATAATGTAGTATAAGAACACTAGATAGTGATCGGCAAAAGCTTTTGTTTATTGAATTAACAATTCGATTGATTGGTTGCTTAGTATCAGATTAAGGCCGGGTTATGTACTTATGGTTAACTATCAGGCTCCCATTTCTGGCGGAACACAAACACTACTAATCCCCAGCAGACAGTATTTGATATAAACAAAGATCAATATATCGACTAATAGGGTTTTTCTTATGTTCGAGGGAACTAATCAAATCAATATAGGTTGTAGAGATCCCAGGTGTACATGCATAATTTTATGAGCTTGGAATTTTGTATTTCTAGCTTGTACCCAAATGGCCAAATCACAGCAGGGATGTGTGCTCTTGATGCAGCCAATAATCAACACAATCACCACTAGAAACAAGAACAACGTCAAGTACTCATAACTTGGTCATGCCCCTTGAATTCTGCTTGTTTAAAATCTAGCTCCTATGAACTGAATCAATTTAAGAGGACTCCGATCCTAATAATTGATAAATATTATCGAGTTCGTCCTACTCTTGCATGTTACAGATCGAGGCTCGGTGGTCATGGCATGGCTCTCTCTGGTTTCATCCTGTTGGACCTTAGCTTGTACCAGTCGGTTCGGATGGCTAGCTACTTCAGTACTTCTCGGTTGCTGCTGTGTACGTTAATTTACACACGCATGCACACGTTGCATGAATATTAATCTGATACTCAATTTGGTCAAGTCATGCACTTGGCTCGAATGGAAAGCTATATGTACGTGACCATGGATATATGTTACATTACCTGATGAGAAACAAGACAATGAGCACAAGCAAATATCAAACTTCATAGGAATTAGCTAGGAAGGACTATTCGAATAAGCCATAAAACGAGAATGACAATGAGCAAGGAAATTAGCCTCCTAATTCGAAACAAGCTAAGCTAATGCATGATAGGAAGTTTAATGTAAAAGAACAGAAGTGAATAGCTGACAACAATGAAGGGGATCCCCTCACTACCAGGAGAAGTACTTTAGCCGACGAATTATTTTCGTCGGCCTGTTATCCTAACTCGTCGGCTAAAGTCTTAGCCGACGAGGCTTCGTCGGCTATAGTGTCGTCGGGAAAGGGTCGTCGGCGATGACTTAAACCGACGACCCTAGAGACCGTCGTCGGCTATTGTCCAGACTTTAGCCGACGAACTATTTTGTCGTCGGCTTTTGTTCATGAATTTAAGCCGACGAAATAGACTCTATCTTTCGTCGGCTATACTCCCAGACTTTAGCCGACGACAGAGGACGTCGTCGGCTATACTCCCAGACTTAAACCGACGACACAACACGTCGTCGGCTATACTCCAGCCTTTAGCCGACGGAGCTAATATATTCGTCGGCTAAAGTATATAATTAAAAAATTAAAAAATAATTATAGCCGACGAAATAGAGCCTCTTTCGTCGGCTATAGTGAGTTTAGCCGACGAAACATGCCATAATTCGTCGGCTAAACTATAAAAAAATAAAAATAAAAATACTATAGCCGACGAATTGTGGCGTATTTCGTCGGTTATAACTCCATTCCAGTATATAAAAAAATACACAAAATTCTTAAATTACCATTCCAAGCAAGATGCAAAATACACCAAAACAATTCCATATATATAACCAACAAGAAGCACATAAAACTATATAAGGTATCAACTACACAAAATCTAAATGATCTAAATCAATATCCGGATCTCGGGCCTGCTGGTGAGGAGATTCCGGCAGCTGAGGTATGTCTATAGGCGCAGGCATGGGCGGAGGTGGAAGTCCCTGAAGCTGGGCAGCTACCAAATCCTGGAAGTACTGGTACATCTGCTGCTACTGGGCATGCTGGGCGGCATGTAGGGCTCTAGTATAGGATCTATATTCGGCGAACTGGGCGGCATGAGCGGCAGCCTGAGCGACAGCATGAGCAGCCTGTGCGGCTTGCTCTCTCCGTAGTCTCTCAACTTCCGACTCTAGCTGAGTCGTCCTGCTGCTGGTCGAGGCTGCCTTTCGTTGAAATCCTGGAGTGGTCTTCAAGACCCCCTGGCCCTTCTCTCCTAGACCCCGGCAGTAGAAGTTGTTTTCTCGCGGTGGGAAGGCTGTGCCCATGATCCTCGCCCCAACCCTCGGATCTGAAGTGTCGATCCGGGAAATGGCTTCGGACATCTCTTCCTCCTGCGTGTCCGGCCATGTCTCCCTCACTATAGCACTCATCACCTCGTCACTAGCCTCCCTCACCCTTGCCTAATTGGATAGGAAAAAAATTATTAATTAACATTTTAACATATATATAAGTAAAATTAAAAATTCCGTAAAAAGGAAAGATTACTTACTATATCCTCCTAGGATTCAGGATATGTCTTCTCGTACGTATAGACGTACTGGTTGACCTCTGGATGTTCCCTGGCCGCCTCGTTCATGAACACAGCGAACGGTCTAGAACCGGCATGATGGTTCCTTGTGTTGCGTAGCCGGTTCTGAGCGTTCGCCCGAGAAACCGCCTTCAAAGAAAAAAGTAAACTATTAGTAAAATATTTTAAAACGCACGTACTTAATGATAAATTAACTAATTAATTTATTTAAATACCTGTTTACGAGGGTTGTTGAATTCTGATGTCAAAAGCCAACGTCACTCGTACTCTCTGTACTGAAACTCAGCAGGGGTAGCAGAACGTGCGTTCCCGTGCGTAGTCCAATGAGTCCGCAACTCGTTCTTCCACTCCTTGTACCTACAGATACAACAAAAATATTAGAAATATTATTAATATGACATACAGTTTTTTTTTTTCATTAATTCTCAACGTACCTTCCCCCATGCACAAAGTCCGCCCAGCTGCTCTTCAAGGGCTCGGGAACCTCAAACCACACCTGCATTTAACCGTTTATTAGTTTAGTTTTTCCAGAAATCTACAATGTAATACATAATATTATTCAGGCATTTTGTAAACTCACCGACATCGCGTTGTGGATCATGTCTTTAACCTCCTGCGGGACCTCGCCCCAGTCTGACCACAACATAGGGACTCTATCCCTAATGAGCGCTCCCACGCGGCGGAGTACGTCCTCGACTTCCCGCCCGATACTACGTCGCCATCCCCGTCAGTACCGATGACAATCCTCCTTGAGGTACCGACGATCTTCTCCAGAGCCTTCCCTGTGACGGGGCCTCTCTTCTTCTTTGCCGGCTTCGCTCTGACGGTGCCTATGACATGATAAACTAAATTGATTATTAAAATCGGAATCGGAGAATTATAAGAAAACAAATCATTCATTACCTGAGGGCGAGGACGCGGACGCGACGGATTCCGCCTCCGATGATGATACCCTCGCGGAAATAAGAGGCGTATCAAAAGGCACGAACCGGTACGTCGCTGATGGAGCCACTGGCGGGGGCAGTGGATAAATCGGCGTCCCTGAGTCATCGACTACAGGTATGGCCGGTATCATCCGCGGAAGGAATAGGTGAGGCGGCGGCATCTGTACCCCAGATGACCCACTATCCGAAGAAGTAGGAGCTGGAGTGGGCGCCCGGTGTATCTCAGGCATACGGGGTGCAGACACCTCCGTCTGAGGCTGAGCAAACAACTGCCTCGCGGAATAGAGGAAGCCCGCTGCCTCGATGAAGGGGGCACCTCCGGCTGCCTCTGCGCCGTCTGCAGAAGGCTCGCATGTCTAGCTGTCATAGGGCCCTGAAACGACGTCTGAGGGTTGCTAGAGGTTCCCTCAGACGATACGGACCTTTGGCCCTTCGAACCCTTCGTCGATCTAATATTACCGCTCATCCTATTTAAAATATTAATTTGAACCACAAAATCAAAAAATGCAAACTCATTTTAAAAATGTAAAAAATATATGCACTTCCTAAATACTAATTTTCACTTCCTAAATACTATTTTTCACTTCCTAAATACTAATTTTTCACTTCCTAAATATACACTTCAAAACAACACCACAACATTGCAATTGACCGGAAAATCAAAACAAACACAAAATACAAAACAAATATATACATTTCCTAAATACTAAATACAAATATACACTTATTAAATAACAATATACACTTCCTAAATACAAATATACACAACAACACCACAACATTATATACACAACAACACCACAACATTACACTTATTAAAAATAACCGAAGCTCAAAAAACGTACTCGAGGAGGAGGAGGGAGGACCGGAGCAGCAGCAGAATTCGGCCGAAGCAGCAGGAGGAGGAGGCCGGAGGAGGAGGAGGAGGCCGGCCGGAGAGGGAGAGGGAGCGGAGGCCAGCCGGAGAGGGAGAGGGAGAGGGAGAGGGAGGGAGAGGCGAGGGAGAGGGAGAGGGCGGCGACCGGGAGAGGGAGCGGAGGCAGAGGAGGAGGAGGAGGAGGCCGGCCGGAGAGGGAGAGGGAGCGGAGGCCGGGGAGAGGGAGAGGGAGCGGGAGAGGGCGAGGGAGAGGGAGAGGGCGGCGACCGGGAGAGGGAGCGGAGGCAGAGGAGGCGAATTTCGGAGAGGGAGAGGAAAAGGATGGAGGCTAGGGCATACAACCAGTCGAGCTGGGTTATACCCGAAGACTTTAGCCGACGAAATAATAATTTCGTCGGCTAAAGGTAATAATTTCGTCGGCTAACCGAACACTTTAGCCGATGAAATAATAATCTCGTCGGCTAAGCTAAAATTCGTCGGCTAAATCTTTGAAATTCGTCGGCTAAACATTTGAAATTCGTCGGCTAAACACAAAATTCGTCGGCTATAATCTTTTAAATTCGTCGGCTTTATAACTTTTTATACATTCATCAAACTGTGACTACTGCTCGTGATGATCAAACTTGAGAACGGAAATCCGACCGTCAGATCTGACCATCATGATAAAATACATGTATGGGAAAAAATTCAACTTGATCAAACAAGGTTAACGGCTCGATCCGGACGGTCAATCCGTTAAGTCAAACCCCTAAACGCACGGAAAAGGTCATTGGACTGTCTAAATTACGTATTTTGGCCGGACCTTCAACTGAAAATAGTTTCAAATCGATGAGACACAACAAGTCGTATAAAAATTTTACGCAAAATAACCACCGAAGATAGGGCTACCCATAGGGAGAAAGAATTGAAAATTGGATTGACCGCAACTATCGACACCGAGACATGACCGGAATACCTTGATTTTTCAACCGTAGACGTATTTCACCATTCTGGTCATGTCTTATTTCACGACTTTTTCACGTTTGAAGGTTCTACGTATAGTTTGTTTTTGAAACGGAACATTTACCTAACACTTAGTAAACAAGTTATACAACATTAGTAGGCATGTTCTGACTGTGATGATCAAACTTGAGAAAATAAAATCCGACGGTCAGATCTGACCATCATGATAAAATACATGTATGGGAAAAAATTCAACTTGATCTGACCAGGTTAAGTGCTCGATCCGGACGGTCAATCCCGTAAGTCAAACCCCTAAATGCACGGAAAAGGTCGTTGGACCGTCTAAATTTCGTATTTTGGCCGGACCTTCAACTGAAAATATTTTCAAATTGATGAGACACAACAAGTCGTATAAAAATTTTACGTAAAATAACCACCGAAGATAGGGCTATAGTATGTAACAGAAAAAGTTTAGGGTTTAGCCGACGAATACCCTAAATCATCGTCGGCTATACTATGTAATAAAAAAATATAAAAATTAATAAAGCCGACGAAATATTAGGGTATTCGTCGGCTAAGATGGTTTTAGCCGACGACTTCTACTATACTTCGTCGGCTAAGATGGTTTTAGCAGACGACTTCTTTTCAATTCGTCAGCTATAAGTTATTTTAGCCGACGACTTCCTTTTCAATTCGTCGGCTTTAATTATTTTAGCCGACGACTTCTAGTAGTTTTCATCGGCTTAGACGGTTTTAGCCGACGACTTTTAATATAATTCGTCGGCTAAGAGGGTTTAGGCCGACGACTTATGTTGTATTTCGTCGGCTTAAGTAAAAAAATACAAACCCAAAAACAGAAGGTTTAAACCATACAAATTTCTTGTTCATATATCACCAAAATTCATATAAAATAACAGAAATATGAATTCAACATATGTAAACTAGAAATGAAGGTAATACAATCTTTTTTATTACAAATTAATGTATTACATCCGAAGAAATTAAAACTAAGGCTCGTAATCGGAATCATCCGATGAGTCTTCTTCGGTGTCAGAATTAATTTCTGGTAATCTATGTCTTTCCTCATCGCCAGAGTCTTCGTCTTTTTCTTGATTTGGATCAACATCAATAAGCCTTGGCTCTTCATCACGAATTCGCACCGAACGACCCGCTTTAAAATTATTAAGGCGAACGGTAGAGGAGTTAGGAATACCTATTGCGTTGGGCTCTTGATACGCAACATCTTCTTCCTCGTCTTCGGCCTCTCCAAGTGTAGCCGCCCGGTAAATGTTTCGAGGGTGCACAAGGTTGACTACTTTCCACGCGTCACCCTTAGCAAGGTCATCAAGATAAAACACTTGTTTTACCGATGTGGCAAAAACGAACGGGTCATCTTCGTAAGAACTTGTAGCAGTGTTCACCGATAATATTCCGTACTGATCGGTCTTCATGCTCTGCGGGCTAGTATCAAACCATCTACACTTGAAGAGGTGCACTGTCATGCCTTCACCGTAAACGAGTTCCACCACTGAATCAAGAACACCGTAATAGTCAACTCCATTCCGCCCACCATGCGCCATCACCCCAGAATTCTGTGTTCTCCGTCTGCTGTCTCTCTGTTCACATATAAATTGCACGCCATTCACCTTGCACATCGGATAAACTCTTGACATTATCGGCTTCATCGCTAGAAGTCTTAGTTCGTGTGACCAATTTGGGTGACCATCAAATTGAATATGGTTCATCTGCAATTTACAATTTAACATTGTAAATATAGATAATTATGCACTAAACATAAATACGTACATAAATATTGAATTACGTACCCAGCCGCCAAAATAATTTGCGAACTCCCTGTTGTGGTACTCGAGATCACCTTGAATGTCTGGACAATATAGATGGATGTCTTTCCAGTATTCAACTTCTGGACAGTTAATCAATACCCACCAGTGGGCAATGACTAGCTCATGTGGTTGCAACTTGTAGGAGTCTGGCAAAATTCCATAAACTTCAACATCACTGGAGAGTATGGAAAGAGTGAACTTCGGTACATCTACCGGCATGGCTTCGTCTGTTTCCTTCAACGCTCTAAATACAACTTCATGTAGGTGACGCACTCGTGCGCAATATATGCTTCAGCTATACATCCTTCAGGCGCGGATTTATTAGCCACATAATCTTTGTAGTCTCCAAGTTGCCTATAAATCAAGTTGCAA
The DNA here is from genome assembly GCA_010134655.1 of Fragaria nilgerrensis. Lineage (NCBI taxonomy): Eukaryota > Viridiplantae > Streptophyta > Magnoliopsida > Rosales > Rosaceae > Fragaria > Fragaria nilgerrensis. Next base: position 14,512,613 of record CM020979.1, on the reverse strand, counting down.
AGTGTTATGATTATTGAACATGTATATAGAAAAATTGGATTGAGGAATTCAGGTGTAAAAAACGTACCTTTCCATGGGATACATCCAAGTGTAGTGTACTGGACCGGTAAGCAACAATTGCTCGGGAAGATGGATCATCAGGTGAGGCATGATGTCAAAAAAATTTGGAGGAAATATCCTCTCAAATTTACACATGATATAAATGATGTCCTCTTGCATTTCCCGGAGGTTAGATTTTGTCACTTCCCGTGTGCATAACTTCTGGAAGAATCTTGCCAACGCTACTAACGGCTCCACCACCTGACGGGGAAGGAACGGTCGAATGAAAACAGGGAAGAGACGTTGTAGCAGGATATGACAGTCATGACTCTTCAACCCGTACATCTTATTGTCCCGGAAGTTCACACACCGGGCTATATTTCCTGCATAGCCTGAAGGATACTTCACACAACTCATCCACCTGAAAATTACGTTCTTCTGGTCAGGTTTCACGGTGTAAGGAGCTTGAGGCATTTTTTTCTTCCCTTCTTTCAACCACAGATGTCTTCTTAACTGCATTTTTTTTAGATCAATGCGTGCCTTAGGACCGTCTTTCGTCTTCCCCTCCAAGTTCAGCACTGTGCCCACCACACTGTCGCAAACATTCTTTTCTATGTGCATCACATCTAGGTAGTGCCTGATCAACAACTTACTCCAGTATGGGAGTTCCCAGAATATGCTCTTATGTGTCCAGAATTTGTACCTGTCGGGTCTTTCAGGTATTGCTGCAACAATATTGGGATGATTGCTGAGCTGCCCAAAATCGTACTCATTAAGCACTGCTAAAATTTCTTCTCCCGTCCATCTTCTGGGAGGCACACCGTGTTCTACGGTCCCATCAAATGCCTTGTCATCGAACCGCCAATCGTGATTATATGGAAGGAAAGCACGGTGACCCAATCTGCATATCTTGTTGCAATGACTGCTGCTCCCCTCATCGCTAAGGCACTCTGGACAAGCCTTGTATCCCCTAACAACGTTGCCCGACAACATCCCACGGGCAGGAAATCACTGATGGTACCAACAACCATGACATGCATCTGGAACATCTCGTGCATGTACTTGTCATAAGTGGGATGACCAACTTCCCACAAAAACTGAAGCTCTTCAATCAAAGGTCTCAAATACACATCGAGACACTTCCCTGGATAACCGGGCCCCGGAATCAACAAACTCAACATATTGTATTCCTTCTTCATGCACATCCATGGAGGAAGGTTGTACGGTACCAAAATCACCGGCCATACACTGTATTGAAGACTCATGTTGCCAAAAGGGTTGAACCCGTCGGATGAGAGCCCGAGCCTCACATTTCGGACCTCTGACGCAAAATGAGAAAACTCCCTGTCTATATGCTTCCAAGCCTCCCCGTCAGCAGGGTGTATAAGGGTATCTTCGTCATGCATTTCCCTATCAACGTGCCATCTCATAGCTTTGGCCGTGTGTGAAGACATGTACAACCGCTCAAGCCTATCCCTCAACGGGAAATACCGAAGTACCTTCACAGGTTTCCTATTGCCTGCAGGAGTCAGCTTATACCTGTCAGTGTGACATACCGGACATGCGTCAAGCCCACCAAGGTCATTCCCTTCTGGATCTTTACCCCAGAAGAGAACGCAGTCATATCTGCATGCATGGATCTTGATGTAGGAAAGCCAAGATCTTTCAGGATACATCGGACCTTACGATGAGTGGTAGGAAGACGATGACCGTGGGGCAGCATCGAAGCAGTGTACTGTAGATAATCATCAACAGCCTTCACGGTCGATTTTGTCTCAACTTTAATCTTCATTACGTCCATCACACTTTCAAGAACGGTCTTCTGACAACCGGGGTACACAGGGTCTGTTGGAAAGCAAGCAGTTTGTTGTACTTTTCAATACCAGCAGTGTTGACAGCTCTAGGGAAGGGCTGCACCGGGTCAGGCATATACTGTCCTTGAGCGCATACACCGCTCTCATAAGGAAACATGTCGTTGATGAATGCCGTTGTTGGATCGTTGGATGTACTGCCCGTCTCAGAAAATTGCCCATGATCATGCGGACCCCCTGATGATGTTTCACCGTGATATAACCAACATGTGTACTTCTCCCAAAACCCGTTACTCCTCAGGTGCTGCCATACTTTGTCAATGGGAAATCGATGCATATCGCTGCGACACTGACATTTCGTGCACGGGCAATAGAAAATTGTATTCCCGTTAGCATTAGCCAGCGCATATTCTATAAAACTCATAACTCCTGCACCGTATCTTTTGTCCCATTTTGGAAGCGAAATCCAACTCTTATCCATATCCTGAAAATATAACAAAATATATATTTATAACGCTGCTAGCTAATTATTAATGAAATTTCATGCCATATATAAAATCTCAATTCATTTAGTATATATTCTACGTACTACGTACAACTAATTAATAACTAATTAATTAACACACACACATATCATATTAACACAATAATATATATATTAACAAAATTAAAAACAACAATATACACAATTAATACAATTAATATATATTAACACAAATTAACACAATTAATATATTAATATATATATATATAATTAACACAATTAATATATATTAACACAAATTAATTAACAACAACTTCATACCGTACTATATCAACACAATAATATATTATAAATTAATTAATAACATATATATATCTACTAATATTTATTAACAACAAATTAATTCATATATATTATCAATTCAAATCATCAACCAAATCGATCAACACATATATATATACATCCAACGTACTCAAAATTAATCAATTCAATCATAATCAAAATCAATAAACTCAATCATAATCAAAATCGATAAACTCAAATAAAACTCAATTAATCAACATATATATACATATACGTACATATATATGGCTCCACAAACTAATTATGGACAGATTTCGACAACACCCAAACTTTTTCTCCCGTTTTTTCTTCTCCCGTTTTTTTTCCCAGATGAGCTGCTGCTGTCCAGATCGCAAATATAAAGCACTTTAGCCGACGACATATTAATTTCGTCGGCTAAACTTTTAAATATTTCGTCGGCCATAGTCTGTGAACTTTAGCCGACGAAATAAATTCTTTAGCCGACGACATTTTTTTTTCGTCGGCTAAAGTTTACCATAGCCGACGAAAATTTCAGTTAGCCGACGAAGGAAAATGTCGTCGGCTAAAGTCCACTTTAGCCGACGAAAAAATGCTTCGTCGGCCTGGTTTTTTTTTTTTCGTCGGCTAAAGTCTTTCTTCTGGTAGTGCCTTGCTGCTAGAGCCTTCCATCAATGTTCCATACTTCGATAAAGGGGTTTGTCTACGGTATTGGGGTGTATGTCATACACTTATTTTATCATTAATAAAGAAAATTACAAGTTAATTGAGTAAAATGTAAAACATTGACAGCAAAATTACTACATTTGTTTTACACATTTACATATAATTGAATCAAGTTACTACAACGACAACAAATTGTTCAAAAACTGCAAATTGTCTTAAGTTGAGTAATTACCTCTACTAAAAACAAAAATTACTCAAGTAATGACTATTTTTTATCAAAACGACAACAAATTTGTTGTCGTATCAGTAAATGTACGCAGATATCACAAACAGGTAGGTACCTAAGAAATTTCCTTTCGATAAGGATGCAACTAGTCTCTCAAAACTTCAAAAGAAAATATGCCTCCAGTTTACTTTACCGTTGAGTACGTATACAAGTGAAATACTTGTTACTTAATTAAACCAAATTGTAGAAGCAAATACTTGTAGTAGTACTAGTAATATAAAAACATTCCATTGCTTCATAGGCCCTTCAAATTTTCGGTCTTTCTAGTAGAAACATTTCTTGGCACTTTCCCTTAATTCTGCTTCTGTGTTTATGTAGGCATTGGCCTACTCATAACCAAACTGAGAATTCCTTATCTAAATTAGAACATAACTATTGAGTTCTTTTATGTGGTAGACATATATTCCTGTCCTACCCCAAGCACATTCACATGTCTGTATTGTGACCACTGGGCCAAGCAACAAATGATGCCCTCCAAAAAGCAAACATAAACCCACCCAGAATTGTCATGAACAGAAGAGGAGTGCTACATATGTAACTCATATTTTTGATTTTTGCAAGTAATTTCAATACCAAATTACGATGAATCATAAAGAACCTAGTTGAAATTCTGAACCAAAAAGCATTAGAATTCTTTAGTGTAAAATAACCAACATACATGTAGCTCCATGAAGGCAGCTTACTTATTACAGATATTCCAACCCAAATTCATGACGAGTATTTTCTTAAGAACCACAAAATGAGTACTGTTAGCTTCAATTGCTGAAGCTCCAACTCAAAATATTGTGGTTTTGAACGTTCGCTCCAGTTGATGCAGTGAACCCCACGTACATTTCATCAAGGAAAACATCAGAGAGATCAAGAGGAACCTTAATCAAAGGTCTCCCTGGCTTTTTTATGTTTTCTGGAGCCAATGTAATGCTCAGCTGGTTGTTCCAGTACTCAATCCATGCTTGGTAATTGGCTCCATCGTTCAGCTCTACTTCCTTGAAAGACCAAGTAGTGTTGTTACTGTCCTCCTTTGTGTCGTCACCAATCCAATATCCGGCTTTGTAAGAAGCCAGAGAAGTAAGAGAATTGACATCAATACCAACATGATTGTTGTCAATATCGCTGTATTCTTCGTCTTTGAATACATCAAACTCGATACCAAAAGCATGGTTTCTAGGATTACCATCGTTTGTATTATTCAAGAAGCCGAGATACTGTCCTGCAGAGGCACCTTGGATGCCGGAAGCAGGAACAAAAATGAGGACGAATCCATGACCCCCAAGAGGATCCTTGTATGGAGCTATAGAAAACGTAAAAGAGGTTGTGAAAGGCAGAAGGTTCAAGGAGTTTGGATACCTTGTGGGTACCTTAGCATTGTAGAGAGCTCTACCAATAGAATAAGTGCTATTGTCAGTAAGAGAAAGAACACCAGAATCTGTTGTTGCATTGCCATAGAGCAAGATATCAGAAGAATTGAAACCATTGAAGGCAAAATCAATTGCAAAAGCATATTGGAGCAAGAAAAGTTGGGATAGGAATAGCACAAGTAATTGAAGAGACTGCATTGTTTAGAAATCTCAAGGCAGTAGGAGCATACTGTGAGTTTCAACAGCAGCATCAGCAGTCAATATATACAGCATGAGATTGACTCCAAATTCAAGTTCTCAATAGTTGTCTGCACCACTTTTTCAATATGACAGGTCTAATTCACAACCAGCATAGATTTTCAACCTTATAGTGCCCATCACCCCAACCCAATTTACACAAGTCTCAGTTATATTGAAAATTCAAGGTTAAAAGAAATCTGCAGCATCTTTCATTGGTGCATATACCATTAGTCAAGCTGTAAGGAACAGGGTAATCATAACTAGATGTGAAAGTGAGAAAATAAATGTGATATGAAAACAGTGAATAGATTCCTAGTTTCCTACCCAATCACCCTCTTTTTTCCTGGAATGAATAAATTAAGATCGACTGATCTGTAAGACATATCTGGGCAACTTACTTTTAATCCCGAAATACATTTCATATTTCCCACATACTCTACAGCTTATGGCTTGTAAAAAGCTGTACAAGAATGGGCCATATTTAAGTAGCAAAGTGGAAAAAAAAAGATACAGGAGAGTTCTAAGCTATCAACTCAATTTTGGATGCAGATTGGCTATTCTTCCACTGAGTGTGCCCCCCCTATACAAAAGAAAAACACCCCACCAATAAATAACTATGTCACAAGAGAACCAGCAATTATTCTGCAGTGAATTTCCTGATGCTCGGATTTTGGGGTCTACTAAAACCTGGCTCATCGACCAGAAACAAATAACGAATTGGTGGATATTTGGTTGCTTTCCGCCTGATATTTTCGGACTTTTGCCTTGTCAATTCGTGCTCGTCTAACAGCTTCTTGGACCTGGAAATCATGGTCTTTCAGCATCTGATCCATGTTGCCAGAAGGGACTAACAACGGACCTGAGTAGTGAATTTTGTGACCCTTTGATCCATAACCAACCTGAAATAAAGCGGGAAAAAAATAGATAAAAACATTGATCAACCAATAAGAATATTGAATAAAAAAAGTCACAATAGAGTAAGCAATCAAACGCTGAACAAGAGTAAAGAGACAATAAACATAGGGAAAAGAGCACAAGCAGAAGCACTCACGATAACTGGATCTTTGTTGCTTCTGACATCATCCTTTTTATTAGAAGGTACAATAGGTTTTTGGTCGTGTGGTAAAGGATCTGTGGCCTCCTTGAATGAACCTGGAAACCGCCCTATTGCTTTTGGAACATCCATTTGGGAAGAATTAGACCTTTTTTCTGCGTTCCTCAGTCAACATACTTCTCCTTGCTGCCACTAAACCTGACATGCCTGACAAGTCAGCCCCATTTGAAATCTTCGGGGCGTCATCTGGGTTCTTCGTAGACTTTGCCCATGCCGCACGATGCGACAATGGCCCTGAATGGGAAGCTCTCTTAGGATTATGACCATGAGATTCTATACTCAGTTCCACAGCATGTGATGGCCTAGGAGGATCAATAGGAAAGCCAGAAGCAACTTCTTCTGGATGAGGGTTAAACTTCTCACTTCGACTTTTAGAGTTAGACTGATCTTTTCTTTTCTGTAACAAGAAAGCCGTTGTATTATTCCCATATGAAGTAAGATTTAAACACTACCGAATAAATTACAATATGAATTATAGCTTCGGATAAACTGAAAGAGGGCAGTCGAAACTCGAAAGAACTTCGAGTCCAACTGTCCAATGTCCTCAATAGTCGCATGCAATAAGGATCATCTAAAAAAATTTATGAAACAAATAATCGCAATGACCGAAAATGCAAAGACTAGGTTTAATCGTTGACAAGCACACAAGTTTGTTGCTAACAAGACGTCAATGTTATGTGAGTATAGTATTGTCCGGGAACGGTAAGAAATACAAAATGAACCCACAACAAGGATTAAACTTAAACATGAAAAGTCTCTTCATAAACATCAGGGAGCCTATGCGCAGAGAAAACCAAGAGCAAATTAAGAGATAGAACTTCCTAAATGGATATAGTTATGGCTGGATTATTGTCATGCATGGAGACAACTGATTTATTATACTCCAAGTTCCCATCAGCTTCCCAACAATAACATGAAATTAAAAAAAAACACATAGAAATGCAAAATCATATAAAGGAAAAGAAGCTCTCAAACAAGTATTAAACACGAGACACATACGAGTTACAAAATGAGTATTGAAGATAGGTAATTACTCTTACTAGAATATCATTAAATTTACCTGCATTGACATGACTAATTCGGCATTGGCATCAGGTGCCGGTATGGCTCGAGACTCTCTTGTTCCTCTCCTTTCAGGGTCAAGTCTTTGGCCCTTGCCTGCTGCTCCTTGTCTATCAATGCACGTGAAAACAGATTATAAAGGTGATCGTCGCTAAAAAGTGTTTAGGAGTAAAAGAAATGCACCACAATAAATTATAGGACAACTATGGATATTATAATTGAAAAAAAAAACAAAAACAAAAAAAAAAAAAACAATCCCAAAATAAATGTTTACAGGAGTTCGGCAGAAGTTGACCATTGAAGCACATAACTTTAAAATGACACAAGCCTAATCCCAATAACATGCTATCATGAGGTTAAGACCATGGCATAATGTATCACTTTTACCCTTATGGCACCGCTGAATTAGCCCTGTTATCTTCTAATAGCTATAAATTATCTAGGATGTATTCAAAACTTTAAGCAAACTTCAGAGTCCACTCTTTAACTTTTCAAAGGGGTCCTGGATAACCAATGCAATGATATACATTTAGCACAGTAATCATCAAGTGTCAATATTTTCCCATATATGGAGAGGCCAATTTATTACCCGGAAGCATGAATCCGACACAGTAAGCATGCATCAAATGATCCCATGAGGCCAAGACCATTAGGTTGACAATGCATGAACCAATAGGTCCCAATAATTCCCCAAATATAAGTAACCACGTGTGTACGTGTAAACACATTATACAGCGCAATGCTTTGAAGAAAAATTGAGAATAAAAACAACTAAACTTGTTGCAAAGAGTAAAATACTGATTTATGTAACAGTACTAACCTTCTAGCTTCCTCATCGCGTACTTTAATGTCAAACTCTTTGCTAGGAGGATACTTTGGCAAACTTGACGGATCACAAGGAAAAGGTTTTGTGGTAAAGAACTGTTAAACAAAAATACCATTACGGTCAGAAGCTTAGTCAAAACAGACAACTTCTAGCCAAAGTATAGTGATACTCAAAATTCAAATAGTTGCACAGCGAAGAGTATCAACCGTCAAACTACTTTTTTAACTTAAAAAGTCAAGAATAGAAAACAAGGAACTTGCTGCAACCTAGATGGCGCAACTTAACATGATATCAAGTTCTTCTAAAAATAAATAAATAAATAAATTATAAAAAATAATAATAATAATAAAAATAAAAATAAAAACTTAACATGATATCCAGAGCTGATAACCCCTAGTGATGGAAGATAATAACTTAAGTGCATTATTTTCTAGTCACAAGTATATCCGATAGGTGTTCATATCTTCCATACACTTGAGAAACAATTAACCATAGTAAAGTTGTACTTCTCAAAGCACCAGAGGCAACAGACTTAAACCTCAAAAACAGGCTACTACACATGTGAGCATGCACAGGCACACAGAGAGCTCTAAAATTGTGTCCAAGTAACTTTCAACATAACACAAAGACTCTCCAAAGGTATATGACTAAATTTAGAATCCAAACCTCACTCTTGAGAGCAGAAGATGCAGACCCACGATCTGCAGGGTCTATGGAAAGAAGGGTGTCCATAAGTGCTAACGCCGGTACAGGGAAATCCTTAAATGTTTCTGCGACACAGCGTCTATAAGGCTGTTGAGGCTTAAATATGGTTGCATGAGGCAATTTTGATTTTCTCCAATATTCCTCAGAAGGTGAGCCGCAAAGCTTGAAAATCTTATGCAACTGCTCCACCTACAAACAAAAGAAACCACAAAGTAAGATCATTGGCAGACATTACTCAATTACACTTACATTTGAGAGAGACATAAGACATAAGACATTGTAAAGGAAAAAACCCAAAAGGGGCATCGGAAAATAAGAGAACCCAGACAGCTATAGGATATACCCTACCAGCCAATATCTTCACAATCAGATAAAGTAACAAAAACCATATCCTAAGGAACCATTCTTTTCCATCTCATATCCTGTATTATGCCATTTAGGATAGAGAAAGAAAAACTTTACATACTACAGTCAGACTATTTCTGACTCTATATCATACTTCAAAAAAAAAAAAAGGCTGATTCAAAAGCCCAGAAGACAGACGTGGGAGATGCCAGTTCCACCACTTTGGATATCTTGTAAAGTCACATAAAACAGATCAAAAGGATTCATATTTAACAAGGTCCACCAAAAAAAATGAAAATTCCATAGAACACCCCCTTTATGCAGTGGCAAGGAAATATTGTAACAACATCATATATTAGACTAATAATTTGCAAATCCAAATATTACTTGGGCTGTCAAGAGCAAAAACTACTGGGAATTGTACAACTCCGTATCGCCTATGCGTTTGTACCACAATAATTCCAAACGAAATAAAGTAGTTAAGAGCATCATTTCAACGCACACACGGGGAAAAAAACTATATGTACCTCGGTTCTTCCAGGCATTATAGGTTTGCCGGCATAGAGTTCAGCGAGTATGCAACCTGTACTCCACAGATCAACGGCAGTTCCATAGTAAGTAGCACCGAGTAAAAGCTCTGGCGGTCGGTACCAGAGAGTTACAACCCGGCTAGTTAGAGGCTGATTTTGATGGGGATCAAAAATACTCGCCAAACCAAAGTCAGCAATTTTTAACGTGCCACTGTTGTCAATTAAAAGGTTGGACCCTTTAATGTCACGATGCAGAACCCCACGACTGTGACAGTGATCAAGTCCACATAATAGTTGCTGCATGTAACATTTGACCTGGCAAGAACTGAATGAGATCTCAATGCTTCCATAACAATTTAAATAATCCTACACTGAAGTTTCTGTGTAAAGATGAACTTGAATTACAATATACTATCTAGATAAGTATATAAGTCATACAGTAAACAAAATACACCAGTAGCAGTAACTGTTACTGATGATGAGGGAAAGGTCATAGTGTTATTTCTAGTAAGCAAAGTTGAAGAGGAAAAACAGAGCTGTATATATTCAGCCTAAGATGCAAATAACTATTACATACCTGTGCTTCTGTAAATTTCAGGCCAGGGTGTAAAGCAAGCCCCGCCAAATCATGCTCCATGTACTCAAAAACAAGGTACAAGCTGCAAGACATCCTTGACGTAACTAAACCTTCTAGTTTTATCACATTTTGATGATCAAGCCTCCGTAAAATGAGAATTTCCCTTGCCATAAAACGAACACTCTCGGGCTCTGAGTTATCAAACCTCACTTTCTTCAACGCTACAATTTTCTTTTGATCAAGATCACGAGCCCTATAGACGTTACTATATGTTCCCTGGCCAATCTGCATAAAATAAATGTTAGAGTAACCAAATCCAGCAGAAATCTATAGATGACGGTACTATTTGGGAATAGGGATGGCCAACACCATAATCCGTATTAAATAATGAATATGATAAATCTATTGGTTGAAACCAGACTTTAAAGATCTAAAAGCTAGACAAAGGAATACTGCATAAATAGAATATAACCTAAGTTTCATCCAATAGAACACCCAAAACATAACTGTAGAAGGGTAGGGATAAGAAAGACCAATCTCAACCACCACAAGTGGTCGAGTTGGTAAGATCCTAGGTGTGGAACCCCCATACCTAGGTTCGAATCCCAGCCGACGCTAATTGGAGTTAAATCCCAATTTATTCTTGATGGCCAGGGGGAGGAAGCGTTCTGACATGATCCCTCGGCGCGGATTAGTCTCTGGGCCTGGAAAGCCTTTGAGGATACCGTCCTTGAGACTCTCAAAAAAAAAAAAAAAAAAGACCAATCTCCTTATTTGCAAATCAACTAAATTCCAGTGAGTATGCAATCTCTCATACAACTTCCACACTCAACTCAAATAATCACAAAAGTCGTAGGACTCACAACAAGAAAATGTTACGCTTAAAAACCATCTCAAGGCATCCAACCAAAATAAAATAAAACTATCCATTTTAACTGACTTCACTCCTTACCAGAAAAGATAGGTTGCAAACATAACTCGTGTTCTTTGCTCAAGTCCAGTAGAGGTGATTTCTAAGAGTCAATAGTAATTTCACAGTATGAAAGCCAGAAATGCATGATCAACCCTAGACTTTTTTCTATTTATCATGTGCTGCAGACAAAAGGTTTCTCAAGGAACTAAACTCTGGCCTACATCTGATCCGCAATTAGTTAATCACCAGCCAACCACAAATCCAGGATGCCATCAAACCAGTAACAAATCAAAAGGAGATCCAACATCTTCTCTTCATGTATTTCAGTTAAGAAGCACATCAATTAATACATGCTTTGACACGTAAGACAAAGATAACGGCAACCATGGTTTCAATCACAACATTCTTCGGGACAACTTTTCAAATCAGTGAGAAAACATAAATAGAACAAATTTTCAAATATCTGCAATCGATTAATAAGATATGAACTAGGCCACTCACTTGAGAGGGACTAAAGGATGTCTCAAGCATATAATACCAATCTTAAAGAAAAGACAAATGACTGTCAACATTGTTTTTTATTTTTAATTCTACTCCTATTATATAAGATTCTCTCAGCCTAAGAGTGATAACAATAAGTGCAAGTTTTTGCAATGGCTTTACTTTTATATTTTTTTTTTTAATTAGACCCTATAAGAAAAGCACCACATTGATGTTGCACGGTCGCACTTTAATATGAAATTTTAATGCCCAATCACAAATATACTTAAAGCAACACTAGCGATTAAGATGACATTAACACTGAAATCACCCTCCAATCAGAGCAATAACATTAACACTGAACTAAGACTAATAATACAAACCAAATTTTTACTAGATGAAACAAAACTGTTGGATGAGCTTTAAAACAGAAGAAAAGAGATTTCAAAGGTTAGCTCTACCAAAATTCAATCTCAGTCAGCAAAATAAGACAACCTAATAGATTAATAAATAAAAACAAATATCTGCCTGGTGAACATAATCCTAATTTCAGCACCAATAAAGAAACTTACTTTGTCAAGCTTCTCAAATGAATCTGCACGGCGTGGTATCCACCCCTTAATGGCCTCTCCAGCCACTCCAGCTAGCCAGGACGGCCACCCTGCTGCAACCTGTTCTCCTTCTGCAGCTTTCGGAATGCTGCCCATCCCAGGATGTAGAGCAGTAACATACTCCATCTTCTCCCTCTTCCTCTCATAATTCTCACCATGTGATCGAGCAGCCCCATTTGAGTGTTTATCAATCAACATTACTCTCCCATCATTGCTATCATACCTATCTTTTGCTCGATAAGCTTCCTCCCTCCTTGAGGAAGCCACCCTCGCCGCCCGCGATTCTGATGCCGCCTTGTTAGACAATCTCTCCCTGGGGCTCTCCTTGCTATCCTCAATTGCAGAGGGCTTGCAATACATGCAACCCATTGTGCCCCAAACCACCCACAACAAGGCCCCTCCTTCACAACCAAATCCACACTCTCAAATCTTGCATTCTTACAACACAATTCTCCTCCTTTATTTCAATAATGACCAATTCACCATACTCAAAATCCAACTAAACCCCAGAATTGAACTCATCCAACATACAAAACCATCTTTCACCAAATGCAAACACCAAATCCAACCTTCACAAACACAAAGCTCCAGTCTTCGCCCAAAATTGCAAAGACCCAACAACAAGAATCTCCAAAGTTTCAATCTTTCACCAAAATAACCTCAAACCCACCACAAAGTTTCAACCTTGCACACTAAAAACACCTACTCTCAATGTATCAATAAACCCCACTAAATCCACAAAAACAAAATCCCAAAATTCTGAAAACCCAACACAAAATCACCCTACCTTGAGCAAAGAGCACCTCCAAAATGGCCCTTAGAGAGGAAGAGAATGGAGCCCTAGAGAGGAGGCATTTAGGGGTTTGAGGAGTAAGGACATGGATCAAAAGGGCACACAGGGATTTGAGAGAGACACGTAGAGAGAAAGAGATTCAGGGAATAAAAAGAAAGGAAAAATCAGACGAAGGTTTTGTTGTTTTGAGAAAAGAAAGGGAGAGAGAGAGTAAAATAACATTAAGATTGAGAGAGCGTCTCCAAGTCGTAACAGAAGCAGTGGCCGCTTTGAGTGAAGAGAAGGGAAAAGTAGACTCTCCGTTTACTAAACTAGAGAGAGAGAGATAGAGTAGAGAGTCACATTCTTCACCATCCCACGCGCCGGCTCTTTAATTGACCCTGGAATTTATGAGTTGGTAATAATATGGATTTAGGAAGTAGGAATGTGGTAAGAGAGAATTGGGTGACTCGATGATTTGGTCTGGAAAAGAAGGTGATGTTTTATTGGCATGGAAGGGTGGAAGTGGAACATGGACACTGCAGAAAATCTGACATTTCTAATCGTGTACCTAATATCCATATAACGTATTTTAGAGTTATATTTTAGAAAGTGTGTATATTTTAGTTTGTTATTACATGTTTTCTTACTAAAAATGTAGAACAAATGAATAATGTGCAGACATCTCGAAAGAAACGAAAATATAATTTTAGAACCACATTTTATAATTTTAGACATGTAATGAATTTTTTTAATTAAATTACCATCAAGAACTCAAAAACTATAAGAAATTATATTCGCATTATGATCTCAAGTAAATAAACATATCATCGTTGTGCCTTAAATTGTTTCATCATCTTATTACCTTGACATGACATGAAATGAGAATACAAAAGTAACATTCCAAAGATTTTCCAAGAAATTAATGCAAGAGAAAATAATGATAAACTTTGAAGTTTGAACCCTAATTTCCAGTGCTTGGCAGATGCTTCCAAGAGCGCGTGCAGATAGTCTCACGTACAAACATCCCTCCGTAATCCGTAGAGAGAAGTTGGGCTGCTGTTTCGTTTAGTTTGCTCCCCCAATCATTTCAAGTCGTTGGCTTTTCCACTGCTCTTCCACTTTTTGTTTCCCTTGATGAAATTATTTACCTAACAAAATTACGCTCCTACAGTCCTACTCCCTCACACAGTAAATTCCTACAAACAAAACCAGAATGAACCTATTGGATAATCTGTTTTCACCACTATTATCATGTTGGCATTCTTAATATCATTTCTCTTGGACCAACCCAAATACAATATGATTGACCTCATCACACAAGATTAATATAAGGTTGTTTTTATCAATAAGAAAAGCTCTAACCCTTTCAGATTTTGTATATGAGCTATGCAAGTGAGAGAGGTAGAGGAATCCTATGAAACTTTAGGTATACGATTTCTTTGCCTAGTCGCTATGGGTATGGGTTGCTCTAGTTCTTGATGTGCTTGACGGACAACCTCTTATTGCTTTTGTGCACCGGGACAATAGCATCTAAAAGCTGCTTCAGTTTTCATATAAGGGAGCTTCCTCTTTCCTTTTCTTGGGACAAGAGGGAGCTTCCTCACTTGTATAGTTGTATATAGGTGTGAAATGCGATTCTTCCTCATGAGCACTTATCTATACATTACCTTAAAAATTATGATGAGCACAAGTGATATAGCTCTTGGTAAGATCTCTATCGATTCTCATGATTGTGAGGGGTTTCAAAATAATTTTTTTTTTATATGATGAGTAACATACATCACATTATTTAAAAAAAATAAAAAATTAAGATCTACACATTACAAGCACTTATATGTCGGTGAGTCATGACTTGGTTGGTTAAGGTGTTTAACTAACAACTTTGAGGTCATGGGTTCAAACTTCATTGACATATGTAAGGTGTGTGAGTTATTAATAAAGTTTTTTTTGTTTTAAAAAAAAAAACATGTTTACTTATATTCAAACATAAATGACATTCGATGTCGATTTTCAAAAAATAGTGAAAAATTGTCCAAGGCAGAGGTTACTCCTCCAACATTTCAATCCATTTCATCCTCATCTAGTGATTGACAAGCTAAGTCTTTATCACTTGTCAAGCTAGGCTCCAACATACGATCTACAACTATGGCTGTATAAGCTTGGTCTATCTTTAGCCTCTTCATCCTCTCTATCTTTTTTCTTTTTTTCGCTAAATTCGTACTCCCAATCTTTTACTCAAGCATCTCAATTCAGACAAATTAATTGGCATTGGACCAGTAGATCGAAAGGCCAATGAGACGGCTGACTGGGCAACCTCATTATCCTTGCACAAAGATGTGTCCGGTGAATTGGTGTGTCAACCCTCCCTCCTCCTTAATGTGTATCCTTCTATTTGATGACGATGTCCCATCCCTCCTTCCTAAGAGCAACTTTAGCAGACTCTCTATTTTAACTTTTAGCTATTTTAGAGAGCGTGTTTAGCTTTTTTGGATGTTTTAAGAGCTCTAGTAGACTAGCCAAACTTGAGCTATTATGATTTTTAACTATCTCGCTAGCTATATTTAGCTAGCGAGATGACTCAGATGAGGCTAGCTATAATTTAATATATTATTTGTAAGATATTTTATGTGATATATAAATATATTTAAATTATTTAGTTTTTATTTGAAGAATAATGTTGATGTAATGCTAGCTAAAATAGAGAGTATTGATGCAGCTACATTTTTAAAATGGTAAGCCAAAATAACATTTTAGCTAATTTGACTAAAATTTAGCTTAAAAATGGCTAGCATTGTTAAAGATGCTCTAAGAGTTAAATTAGCATGTGAGCATATCATTTTTCCTTAGTTAACTTTAATGAAGTACATTATCTTTGAGGTTAAAGTCA
Source organism: Fragaria nilgerrensis (assembly GCA_010134655.1). NCBI lineage: Eukaryota > Viridiplantae > Streptophyta > Magnoliopsida > Rosales > Rosaceae > Fragaria > Fragaria nilgerrensis. Next base: position 14,496,583 of record CM020979.1, on the reverse strand, counting down.
CAGAAACTACAATCATAGCTTCTTACCTTTTTATGTGCATGAAATTCTGGAGTCGATAGACAGTAATAATGTGTGCAAACAGAAGCTAGGTTAAAAATGCATGCTGGTCATGATATTAACACATTAGGGCGGTCCACAAAAGTTGCCATAAAAATTAAAGATTAGTAATGAAATGGCATGAATATGAATAATAACAAACAATAATGTACCCAACAAGAGGCGAAGTCCTGTCCATGTCTAATTAAATTGTGTCAACAGTCTTCCATGAAAATCAACGGATACATGTAACTTATGACTCGGCTCTGTCTTCTCTCCCACAAACATAGGACCTACTCGTTTAATGTATTTTGTGCGTCTCTCTCCCATCTCTATCTCCATGCGGCAGTCATGACTCATGAGTCCTCACTCCTCACCGAGACTCGGTATCCGGCAGGGCAATCGTGTTATTCGACATGTCCGACTTACTTAATTTACGATAATATCAACAATATGTATTATCACTTATTTAGAAGTTCATATGTAATCTTTGAATTGTTTAAAACTTTTGTCTAAATTCTAAATTTGCACATTATCAATTTTAAGTGATGTCTAAATGTCTTTCTAATTCATTTTGAATTAGTAGCCCTAATCACTAACTCGAAATTTTAACAATTATATTTATAAATATACGTAATTACAAACACATATTCAAAAATCTTACTCACGACACAAGAGATATATATGAACTCTATATATATATATAATTACTTTGAATTTTTTTAAGTAAAATATTATAATTGATGAATCAGACGTTGTCATGTGATATGATATACGATGCAATCGCGGATACATCTCTCATCATATTGTGTATGGCGAAACTTCTCTCGCAACCTGGCTTGGATTTTGTGGTTCGTATTATACTTACCAACTCTTCAAGTTTAGCTTGAACAAATAGAAAGCTTGGCAAGTGAAATTTGTAAAAAGAAAGGCCATGGACGGACATCAATTTAAAGCAGATTAGAGAGAGGAGGCGTAGGGTGTGGGGAGAGGGGGCCGGGTGTGGCCTGCAGCATCGGGCGACCTTAGTAATGAAAATTTAACATGGCTTGGAAATTGGTTGTTAGAATACAGTTTCTTCTTTGGTTTGATCGATGGGAGGTATCAATCTAACCATTTATTTATAAGTTTTGGTAGCTCCAATTATTGTATGAGTAATTCAGCAGTGGAAGTTTCACTAGATGAACCAAGCAACTCGATTGTTCTAAATTTGATATACATTTGGAAAACGACCTCGACAGTAAGGACTTGTGTAGCTTCATTGTTGTCATTGAAGACTTGTGGCAACAACTACACCTAACTTAACCATACTCTTGTAACTTTCGTCAATCATGTTCCCTGCAGACAGCAGATGTTTGTTAACAAGAAAGAGCTAGCATCAGGAACTTGTTTTTCTTACCAGAACAACTACTTCTTTCATTGCAAGTTCAATTATAACCAATAGCTAGCTAGGAGATAGTAAAAGAAAGTTATTAGAACATGCAGCTCCTGTGCTATCCTTCACTTGGGCAAAGAGGAACACACTTATGGTAAAGAACATTACAAGAAGCTATAGAACCATGCTAGCCTCAGTTTGAGAATTCAAACTTCCATCCCCTAGATGTAACGTCGAATGATGGATCGAATTAACAGTATACATAGTAGCACTGTTGGCCGGCGGAATTGTTCATCGAGAAATTTGCGTATAGAAATCGATATTATAGCTTGAGAAACTCAGGTGGCCGGACGGCCGGACCTAAGCAAATGCCATCCTTTTTAATTTTCCTACCATTACAGATTACATACCAGACGGATCAGCATGTCAAACTCATGTACTAGGAAACTAATTGAAATGAAACCACTAATTAGCATGCAACTTTTGCTGGGCCTGTTCGGCCTCCCTTCACTGGCTCATCCATTGGGCCAAATCAAAATAACAAAAACCAAGGTGCATTCTTATGTATGTAGTCAAGCACGAAAAAATGACTGTCCTAGCGAACTGTATATATCTATCTCCCACAGTCATCAAAAGTATCAAATATCAATTTGGCATCAGTGTAGCCAGAAAGTAATATACCCAGCCTTAATGAGCTATTCCAAAGTTAGTTTCTCCTACAGGTTGGTTTTCAACACTTCACCTGAGATATATATGAAGACAAGATGTGGAGAAATGACCTCAACGGTTGCGCCACCCCGGCGCGCTGAGAAACGGAATGTGAAAGGAACTTCAACTGATCATAGGTGTTGCCTTCCAACGAATTTGGCATTTGCGGGCACTAGCTTGGATTGGATTCATGCAAATAATGTTTAGCAGGGTGTAATGTCAAATGCATGCAAGAAGCCAAGAAGTGCATGTATCCGAAAATGATAGTTTCGAATGGTTGTTTCTTCGTGGACGAGCGACGAACGATAGTATTAGGTGTGCAACATCAAACTTCATGGATTCCCCGCTGCACCAAATTTTAAGGTGAGATTAAGACCATCGATGATCTATGTTTATTAGTCGGTGATTACTAATTGATTCTGTCTACTTGGTTATATATAGCATAACCAAGTAGACAGAATTAATTAGTGTGTATATATATGATATATATATATATATATGACCCTTCTAATGAGGATTTTTTTTTTGTTCATTTATAAGGATAGATCATTTGACGGACTTTTCGATCACAAAATCAAATCTCCGCCGTTCAGTTCGTTGAGCTATATGAGTAGATCATTTCTACAAATTTTCAGAAAATTTGGTGATCGTTAAGTCATCCAAATGAGAGATTTATTTTTAATAATCTTGAATGGTGTAGGTTTGACATAAGTGTTAAGTTTTTTGTTTTAATCTCAGTCATCCAAACCCATTAAAAAACTTATTTAATAGTGTGGACCTATCTTTAAAAGTGACAAAAAATAAGGATCCAATGAACCACTATATATATATAGAGATATATATATATATATATATATATATATATATATATATATAGTCATGGGTCATGGTAACTTATTAAATAAAGAACGTGTTGCCAAGTTTAGTCCCATGATCTCAATAATACCATATATTTTTTTAATTTTTTTTTGGCCTTGATAGTCCAATAATGAACACCCATACCAATGATGCAGTATCTTCATACATTGTATAAACTCGATTCAACATGTAGCAATCTGATGATGATGTTAGAGCAATTGCACTGGTAGTGCAATTTGGCAAGGCAAAAACTGGGATCCACACATTCTGCAAAAAAACTCAATGCACTATTTATATTTAGCAATTAATGGGCCCCACGTCAGAAAAATTGTCAGGGCAATTTGATGGGCGATTCTGAGCAACCGGTTTGCTCGAGCAATTGATGGGCTCCACTGAAAAATATGTTCCCTCATCACATGTCAGTCCAACGACTTTATTTTCAATGGTAAAAAATCCTCCATTATGCATTGGAATACATGTTTATGCATTTAGTACCGTGTTCGAAAGCTTGCTTCGTCGTACACTGGACGTTCAATAAAATAATCCTGTAGGAGGAATTGACCTCGGACTTCTCTGTGTCTCTCCACATTTGGCGCACGACCAGGTCGTGAACCACACCCTCTAGGTGTCTGTTCCAGTTGATATTGCGCTACCGATGCAACCGCTTGAGAGTTTATAGCTTGAATTCGCTCCAGCTCCTCCATATTTTCACGATCCATTTCTAGCAACCACCTGTTTAATTCATCCATTGAAAATAAGAGAATGAGATGAGTGATGATATTTCAAAAGAGATGAAGGTAGAATGAGAGGAAATGTGTGAGTAGATAATGAAGTCTGAAGGTTATTTATCAACAATTTTGAAGATAAAAATTTCGCATAAGAACACGTGTCACGTAAAGATAGGTTGAAAATCTTATCAAATATCCGAGATATATTTCTAGAAGATAACGATATCTGAAGTTGACACATGTAAAGTGAAGATTGGACGAATATCTTATCAGAAATCATAAGATATTTGATAATTTATTAAAACATTAATTAATAATTGGTTTAACAATAATGATTGTTGTACGATTAATCACATTATTAATTAATCAAATTATAAATTTAACATTTTCAATTAATAAGTTATTCAAAATTAAAATGTAATAATGAATTACCAAGTAAATTGCCTTCAACGGGTGTATTGATAAAAGAGAGGGAATTGCCAATTTGGGATGAATAGTGAATTGACAAGGGCAATTCAATTGACAAATCAGCAATTGCCATTTATCTACGGGTGCAATTGCTCTTAGAGATGAGACTCAGACACCCCTGTTGATCATCAACATGATGATCGCAATATTTTTAGCTAACTTGTGTGTCTAGTTAGTAATTTTGTGAGAGTTAGAGATTATTAGCCAAGGAAAACAAGAAGCTAGAAGAGAGAATTTGATAGTGATCTGAACTTTTACAGACATATCACTGCAACATATATAGTCCACCAACCATGAAGAATCATTAACACACTCATAGTGTAAATCAATCCTGCTTATATTGCTATAATCCCAAGCAACAATCATATTATGTAAATTATAAGCCTAATGATTTCTCTTGCCCTAGGGCTGGTCGTTAAGTTTGGGTTTCTTTCTTGCCGTTGCTATGTTCCGATCGTGCACCTTGGAGCTGTTTGATTTCTCGAGTTGGAGATGATTCTTTGACATCATCAGTTGTTGTGTCTTTGTCAATAGGCTTGGTGTGGTTGGAGTCTGGCGTCGGAGGTTCGGTTATGCTGGTATATATATGCTTGGTCGTTAGGGATTTTAGATGAATGTGATGTAAGGCTAAGACAATGATGACATTCTTTCTACTAGTCTCTTACCCGTGCATCTGAACGCGGATAAAAAAAAAACAATAATTTGACACTTCATACGTCTGTTGATACGTGTTCAAATCTATAACCCCTCATTCCAAAGCAAATTGATTTCATTTTTAGTTTATTTACTTTCTGTTTTACCGTAGTATCCTTTCAACATATATTCTATATAAACAATTTTTCCATAATTAATGGGTAATATGGAGAGTTCAAAAAATTGGAGAAGCCTTTGGCACCAAAAAAAGTCTGGCTTTCTAATATAGTAGAGATAGACGTTCGGTACATTATATCCACATACAACATTATAGTTGTCCACTCAACTCAATCTGAGAAATCAAGTTACTTTCAATCACTTGAGAATAAGAGCTGCTAGATTCATTAGTACATTGCTCGTAAGGCTGGGCATAAAACCCGATTCTTTCACATTTGGTACATCATATCCACATACAAAATTCTAGTGGTTCACTCAACTCAAAGTGAGAGACCAAGCTACTTTCGATCACTTGAGAATAATAGCTGCAAAGTTTGCGGTGGGCTAGCCCTGGAATTTTTTGGTGGAACTTCCTCTAACAGATGACAAGGGTGCATAGATGGGAAGTGTGAGTTTTCTGGGATTTGATTTAAGGTGACCTTGATCATGTGCTTTGAATCCGAGGGCACCAAATAGAAGGATGAACTTTAGAGCGAGCTTCGATGGTGGTGGCAGGGCCATTTCGAACGAGATCAGATTTGGTTGGCCATCAATTCAAACAAGACCAAAGGCTCAAAGAACCAGCCAGTTTTTGGTCAGTCCGATCTTATACCGATCCTAGCTTTTTAAAAGTGAAGGCGACACCTAGTTACAATACAGCCGGTCCGGTCTAGTCTCAGTCCCTCCAAAAGTGTTCCAGGTCTAGGCCCGAGCCCACCCCTTGAATCAAAAGTTGATAGACTCGCAAATTATTTTTCTGAAGTGAGTATTAATTAGTTGGTAAGGTTTTGATATTCTTAGAGCGAGGTCTTGACCTTAACCTGATGAAGCTTAGGCTTCAGGACAACTATTGATGTCGTACGACATAACTTGATTGGATCTTGCTCGCTCTAGTGTACGAAGTAACTTGCAAATGGATTAATCGCTTCTAAGACCAATATACTTCATCATCTCGATCAAAAGGGTTATGGGGGATAGGTTTATAAGTTTTATCCCAAAAACTAGGAATCAATAAGAAAAAATATATGAACTCGTGCGGAAGCGGCAAATACACATGCAAGTTCAATACCGATTTCTCCCTAATTTTAGCTGCCTATAGTAGAAAAGGGATTCGTGTTAGTGTTCATGGTATCGTTCCTTATGATTAAAGGTTAATTTGTTAATTTTTATTATGTGGGAATCTAAATGATTGTGATCTAATTCCAACAAATGAAGAGCTACGAACCCAAAAACCGCCGTTGTTGCTTGCATACACCAATAAACACCCCCTACTGGTGAAATAAGCCCCACTCTCAACCCCTCAACCAATAACCACAATTCCACATGATAGAGATGTTGAATGGATATGTCAAATTTGAATATAACAACCTATATCGCAATCTAAATGATTGTGATCTAATTCCAACAAATGAAGAGCTTGCATACACCAATAAACACCCCCTACTAGTGAAATAAGCACCACTCTCAACCCCTCAACCAATAACCACATGATAGAGATGTTGAATGAATATGTCAAATTTGAATATAACAACCTATATCACACATGATATCTCTACTAAACTCAACTCCAAACCATATACCAAATGAGCACTAGTTTATATTATATATTCATTTGTACATACACTTTACAACACCCATTTAACTTATCCAAAAACAAGCCCCGAAAACAATTTTTTTTTTTTATCAGTTGAACAACTCAAATGCTATAACGAGTGTATTGTGAGTTGACGACCTCCCAGTTATAAATAAGAGACTATACCGCTAGACCAAATGATATTAGGCAAAAACAATTTTTTTTATCAGGTAAACAACTCAAATATTACAACTTCGTGAGTTGAACTCATAACTTCTCACTTATTAAAGAGAGACTATACCGTTGGACCAAATGATACAAACCAAAACAATTCGTTTTAAGAAACAGAAAAAAAAGTCTATAAAATTTTTCAAAATAAGAAAGATAATAAGTCCTTTTCAAAAAAAAGAAAAAAAGAAAGAAAGATAATAAGTCTATAAAATCAAAGAGAAAAAAGAAAAAACAATATGAGATAAATCAGCATTTAATGGATTGGGTCCAAACTCCATGATTAGATAGAGAACCAATTACCATGAGAAATTTTTCAGTGCTACGGGAGAACCACGTGGCAGTCTGACGTGGTCTTACATTCTAATTAAATTTAGACATATGGATTTTCTTCATAAAATATTATTTTAGTTATTTTGTCAAAGACCAGTTTAGGTTTTCTGTTGTTTTTAAAATACTAAACCCTAAACCCTAAACCGTATACCGTATACCCTAAACCCTCAACCGTATACCGTATACCCTAAATCCTCAATCGTATACCGTATACCATATACCCTAAACCTTATATCATAAACCCTAGTTTGAACTTGCTAAATACCTATGAATGTCATTTCACAAAAAATAGAAAATATTAATTTATATTTTAGTTGTAAAAATCCACACGTTTAAATTTGATTTAAATATTGGACCACGTCAGACTGCCACGTGATCCTTCTGTAGCATTGAAAAATTTATCTAATTACCACGGTCCAAATAATAGTTAAAAGTAAATACAAATATTAATAAGACAACCGCGCAAAATGGCAATCCCCAAACACATTGGCCACTGAAACCCTAGAATAGACACAGAGATTTGATTTGAATTGAGCTCTACCTCCATTTTTAATTCACTCCCAATTTGGAGCGCTCTTCCATACAGGTACGTGTTGCAACTTTGTTTATCTATTTAAAAAACTTCACTTGCCATTGGTTCCTGTGCTGGCATTGATCTGGGTCACACTTCAGTTGGGCTCTGAATCCCCAATTTGATTTTTGGGTAAAAGATTTGATTTTTCCGAATGAAAAAGTGTTTTTAGGAAGTGGGTTTTGCGATTCATGTGGGTTTTCTGGGTTTGGTTCAGAGAATTTGAGCACATTGGGATTTAAAGATCGTAGCTTTGTGGATTTGAGTAAAGTTTTGGCTTTTGAATCTGAGATTTGTTGGAATAGAGTTTGATTCTGTGTTGGTTTTTGCAGAGGGATTCTGGGTTTTATTGAATTTGGAAGTGTGGGAAGTTTGGTTGAGTTGGGTTTTCTATTTGTGAATGAGAGATTTGATTAGAAGAAGAAGAAGGAGATGAAAGTTGAACATCAATTTGTGGATTTGAAGATACAATGACTGGAGGGTCATTAGGTCTACGTACTGGAAGCTATGGATCACTACAACTACAGCAGGTACAGAATGGTTTTCCACCTAATCTGCAGCCAAGCCCTCTTCCCATTACACGAAAGCCTTCCAAGTTGTTACTTGCAAGTAGGGAGAAGGAAAGAGTGCTGCCGTGTATCTGGAGAGTTTTGGGCCGAAAGAAGGTCATAATGCTTCTTTTGGTTGTGCTTGGTCTTTTGGTTTTCGTATCCAATTCATTCAATGTAAATAAAGGTTAGTTTTGTTTATCAATCCTTATACATTCGTTGTTGGGTCAACGCTTTAGTACAGTGTCTATGCGAGAGTTTCGTGGAGTGTCCTTGTGTTTGTTAACTTTGAAGAACTTGCATTGATTAGATTTTGAAGTACTTGAGGCGTACAAGATCTAAACTGAAATTTTCTATGGTTAATAGGATTGAGATAAACATGGCCATTAGATATACTTAAGTCCTTATATGAGATATCATCTGGTTGAGTTTACCTTGAACATCTTGTCACTGTCGCTAATTGAGTCATGCTCGTCAATTTTCGAACTTTGCAGAGTGTTCTGTGAACTATTTCCTGTACAATGTAAATTGAAAAGTATTAATTTAAAGCAGTTATGTATTGTTACTCAACATAGTGGAATTGTCATATCTTACTGCATGGAGATATCAAGTAGTTCCGTAACTTTCGCAGGAATGGGAGATAAACATGACATTAAAATTACTTCTACACAGAATACCATGAAAGGAAAAGATGCAGATAGAGCCTTACTTTCTCCTCCTCCTCCTCCTCCTCCTCCTCCCCATCTCCATACTGAGTCATTTACTGTTGTTCATGGAAAATCCCCTCCGTTGGCCCATCAATGTGAAAATTTTGCATTTCCTCCTCCTCCTCCTCCATCTGGTCGAAGACGAAGTGGACCTCGCCGTAAGTTGTTTTCGTTTGCTTCATTCTTTCAGTGATCACTCTGTGATATTTAGCATCTTGACTCCAAGTTGATTCATGTCTTGTCGCTGTACCATTGATTGTTGTTGTTGTGTTTTTTTTTTTTTTTTTTTTTTTCAGCGTGTCCAGTATGTTATCTCCCTGTGGAGCAGGCTATAGCTAGTATGCCAACTTATCCTTCAGAATCACCTGTACTACATAATTTGACATATGTTTATGATGAAAATCCGACTAGAATTGAACCACATGGAGGTTCTGAATTTGGTGGATTCCCAACTCTGAGGGAGAGAAATGAATCATATGATATAAAAGAATCCATGACGGTTCACTGTGGGTATGTTTACACAAATGAATTTTATTAATTAATTGTGGTGCATTGTACTTATTGCCAATTCCATTATCCTTCTTGGTTAATGCAGTCTTCCTTTCTTTTATTCTCTGGTGTCAGATTTGTTAAAGGCAATAAACCTGGGGACCAGTCTGGATTTGATGTTGATGAAGTGGACCTTATGGAGTTGGAGACGTCCCATCAGATAATTGTTGCCTCAGCTGTCTTTGGTATTTCCACTTCTAACAAATAGTGTGATATATTTTTAATTGCAGGCTTTGGTTTTGCCTTTTCTAATTGTTGCATCTTTGTTAGGAAACTATGACATAATACAGCAGCCAACAAACATTAGTGAGTTTTCGAGGGAAAGTATACCGTTCTACATGTTTATTGATGAAGAGACGGAAGCTTATATGAAGAATTCCAGTGTCCTGGGAAACAATAGGAAAGTAGGATTATGGAGAGTTATTGTTGTCCGTAACATTCCTTACACTGATGCAAGACGCAATGGGAAGGTCAGTTTATTTATTTATTTATTTTTCTCGAGTGATTTGGTTCATCCTGCACACACACGCGCGCACACATATGAATTATATTATAGAGAGTAGTGATGCTCTCAGATGTTAGTTTAGTTTCTTCAACAGCATTTGGAGATAGAAGATTGGTAATCATAAACTTAGTTGTAAGATTTGCTCAAATTGAGGCAAGTATTCCTTACGCTAACAATCTTCACAATTTTCCATATTCCCCAAATTTCTGAAGATACTGACAGAATGCACATGTAAGTAGAGGTGATTTGTTGATTGCTATAATCGGAGCATAAACTTGACCCCAACCGTACCAGCCCATTAAACACCAAAGCAAAGGTTGAGTGGCCAGTTATTGATCTGGCTGCAGCATTCAGTTCAATTCAACTTCCAGTCTTGGTTCTGTTCCAAGTTTGGTTTGGAAAGTTGTAGTTTATGCGAAGATGTTGGTCAACAGGAGTTCGGTCAATTGTTAAAGTGACACTCCTAAACTTGGTTTTAGTGATGCCTTTATCTAGTTGTATAGACCTTTTTGGGTGATGTAATGTCAAATGTCATAACAAGTGATGCTCGTTTTATTTTGTTTAATGTAATTCTACGTATGCTATCCAGAATTTGCATTGAAATTCTGATCAAGATGGATGTTGGGAAACCATTCAAAGGTTATTTACACACCATGTTTCTTTTGGCAGATTCCAAAGCTTCTATTGCATAGGCTTTTCCCCAATGTCAGATATTCTATATGGATTGATGGAAAGCTTCGGCTTGTTGTGGATCCTTATCAGATCCTTGAGAGGTACAGTTATTTTCAGATTCTGTATATTTACATCTTGTGGTATTGGTATAGCTGTAGTAATTTAGAGCTTGAAGGAAGTGTCTGAAAGGCTGTTTTTATGATGTTCAGTAAGCTAGCAGCACAATGAAAGATAGTTTTTGTTTGTTTTTGCTTTTGGATAAAAGTTTTGACATTGTCTCACAATGCTCAGGCTGTGCTTAGCCATTAGTAAATTTAAATTGAGTCTGTTGCCCATAACTTAAATGCTGTTACGGTGTTTGGACTAGAGACTGAAGGTTCTGCTTGCTTCTCATTGTCTACATCTCATTGCTATTCATTGGAATTCTAATTCGTTGTGGAGAGTGGAGACTGTAATGAAATACTTGCAAAATGTAACTTTGCTCTCTCGAGGAATTTGTATAGTTAGTTGCCTTGGTCCAATTCTGTTTACAAATTGCAGTTTTATAAAAAATTGGGTTAGATTTGGAGCAGCATTCTGGTTGCATTGGTCATGAGTATTGACATGTTTCTCTCCAGTGAAAACTGAGCTGTTATCAACCCTTTTAACATTTCTCTTAAATGTTATTTGTTGGATAATAAAACAATGGGTGTCAGAAACTTTTGATTTCTCTGTGGTTATGTTTCTTGTATGTGGTAGTTCCCTTGGTGGCTGAAACGATTGATCTGTATTGTAAAATAACTATTGATATCTTTTGGGTGGGTGAGTGTTTATCTTTGTTCACTTTTCTCTTTTTGTTCAAAGTATGCCTAGCTATACTCTTTGATATACTTCTGTAGTCGGATGATGAGAGAGAGGGGAGTTGAGACTAGTGGTCATGACGCTGGTTGTATTTTTCTGAGAAAAGTTTATCACTGCCCCACCTCACATGAAAACTCAGTGTTTGCGGAACTATCATCCTGATCCAGTTATTTAGGCATCTTCAGTGGTCCTGCTGTGAAATGCATTGTTTTGGAACACTGTTTGTATACGTCTAATCTTATATAAATAATTCTGGCATATTGATATGCATTCATGAATCACGTGCTTTGGGGAAGGAACTAGATTAGCTTTACATACACCTTGATATTTTTAGACTTGATATTGTTCAGGTTCTTGTGGCGTCAGAATGCAAATTTTGCAATCTCAAAGCACTATAGACGGTTTGATGTTTTTGAAGAGGCTGAAGCTAACAGAGCTGCTGGGAAGTACGATAATTCATCCATCAATGAGCAGGTTGACTTCTATATCAAGGAGGGTTTACAACCTTATTCTGAGGCTAAGCTTCCAATAACAAGTGGTAGGTCTATTCATGTACAGGCATCTATGTGTAAGCTTATGTGTACACATGGTTGTATTACTTGTATGTGCCTTTTTTCTCAATTGTTTGCATGTTTTAGCTTTCTTTTAATCTGCAATTTGATGTGTGCACTACCGCTTTTTGCAGATGTTCCTGAAGGTTGTGTGATCATAAAGGAACACATTCCCATCACAAATTTATTCACCTGTAATTGGTTCAATGAAGTTGATCGTTTTACCTCCAGGGATCAGTTAAGCTTTTCCACAGTGAGGGATAAAATCATGGCAAAAGTTGACTGGAGCGTTAATATGTTTTTGGATTGTGAAAGGCGCAACTTTGTCATTCAGGTATGACTATTTTCTGATAATATCTATGGGTTTAAAAGATTATTCAGAGTATGTTCTTTGAATATCTTGTTGTTTATTTCTCTCTTAGACCGGTAAGGCTTGTTTGTGAGTCAAAGGTTTAGTTAAACATGAACATCTGAGCCACCAGGTCTGTTTGGTACAAATGGTTTCTGAAAAAGCTTGCATCTGAAGATTTTATAAATGGATGGTTCCTGTAAGTTGAAGGTTTCTGCTGATAGACCGGGAGTTTTGTGTCAAATAGCCAAGTAGCAATTTTATTGCTGTCTTAACTGTTGTAAAATTTGGCTACAAATGATAGTTGTAAGTTGATTAGGAGGTCAAATTAACAACTTGCTCGTACGCCTAACTATGTTGTGATGTCCTGTCTCTCTTTCTTTTCCTGCTTCCATATATATAAAATAAAAATACAAGCTCATAGGGATTGCATTGTACAGGCATACCACAGAGAGTTGCTGGAGCAGATGCCTCCTCCCCCTCCTCCGAGGGTTGTGATTCATCGTCCACCAGCTTTGCCTCATGGTATCACATCTGTAAAGACTCCACCTGGGAAGAAGCGTGGACGTGGAGATAAAAAGCGTCATCGGAAGGTTGTTACTGTTGGTAGAGACAACAGGCAATTCTAATTTTTCTTTCTTCTTTTATTAATAACCCCTTTTGACTATAAGAAATGTAATCTCCTCCTCCCCCTTTGTTACAAAATTATACATCACGGGGTAGGAAGATCTGATTAGATCTGTGTAGGATAGGAAAGGATAGATACAACTGTAATTCTTGTTTGGAAATTGTTGATATCCATTCAATCATCTTTTTCCCTTGCAAATGCACATTCCAAAGTGTACTTCTACCTTAAACGACAAATATCCGGACTTGTCTAGCAAGGAAAAAGTACCATCTCAAGTTTCATTAACAATCCCATCATTTACTTTTTAATTCACATAGCCAGGTGATACTGATGCTTGAAGTTGAAGTGGGATAGGGGCTTGCTTTTGTAAGAAGATTCAAGATCCTAACATTTGGTTCATAACTCTAAACTTCAGATAAACTAGTAATCATTCCAGGACAGGCAGGCTCTGATCTCCATGTGATTTTATACTTGCCATTAGTTGTCTGCATTGGTAAACGTGCCGATCCCCCTCATGAATTTGAGGGATTGATCAATCTAAGGTAAATGCCAAAGGTCTTTTGAATTGAATATGAGATATGAAGGAAAAGAAAGGTAGTTGTCATTGTGTTAATATATGAAACAAAGCTTAATACAGCTATTGCCTTGCAACCATTGCAGGCTCATAGCTTTTTGACCAATGTTTCAAGTATTCTGGTTTAGTTTTAAGACGTGAAAGCAATATTTGTTGAGCTTTGTTTTTGTTCCAAATTAATTCTTGCAGCTACCAAAGAAATCGACAAGTTCGATTGTCATGAGTCATGACCAACGACTAGTTCAAATCGACTGTACTTGAATCTGATACAAGGACAGGTAATAAACATGGTGGCCCTAAATGATTCCAAAGCCAAAAATCTGATTAAAATGAACTGAAAATGAAAATAATTCAATGCTTCATGACCCGCAAAAATTCTCAAATTGCTTCACAAAACAAAGGAAGCAGGAAAAGGATGGCACTGTTTGCATGAGGTATGGGACTTGGACTTTGGGAGAAGGAAGCAATCTGTATTTATCTTTATATTCTATGCCATTTATAGCATACCAATAATCATAAACAGCTCATCAAAATCAAATCCAAAGAGTTCACACATATATATTAGAAAAAAGCTCTCCAGTCAGATCAGAACAAGAGAAACCCTTCCCACTAGAATAAGCAAAGCATAGGCTTTGTCTGTTCCTCCTAGTCTCTGACCATAAATATCTTTCTTTTCAGTTTCATTTCTTGGGGTTTTCAACTTTTTTATGGGTTTTCTTCTTTGAAGTTTGATTCTTGATTTCAAGGCTTCTTTGGAGAGACAATCTTGAATCCTTGATTAGTGGGTTTATGTGGGTTCCCTGAATTGTAGAGTGAAAGCTAAGTAAAGTTGGATTCTGGTCAATTCACTTGTTCTGGTTTCTAGGATTTCTACAAATTTAGAAAAAAGAAAGAAAGGAAATTGGGGGTTTTGGTATATGATGTTCATCTTTCTTTAGCATGTTAGGCTTTACAGCCCAAGCATAGGCCTGGATAGATTTGAAGAAAGATTAGGGTGATACTTGGGGTTTTAATCAATGGGGTTATCTGGGTTCTTCTTGATTAGTATGCTCCACTCTGGTATATGTCTCGTAAGTGGAGCTTTCATGATGTTCTACTCCAATGAATTCTCTGTGTTCAATCATGGCCTTGAGACAGCAAGTAAGCTTCAAGGGTCAACACCTCATGATCAACTCTTGATCCAAACTTCAAGTTCCTTCTCGGGTTGGCTTCTGTTTGCCATTGGGTTTCTTCTGTTCATGGTGGCTTTTGTCAAGGACGCTAAATTCCAGAGCTTCTTTGCTAAAGGGTGTGTGTTGCTTCACATTTTCATGGCTATTTGGAGAGTTTACTTTGTGAGGGAAGTTGAAGACCTTGCCAGAGATTGGCCTAAGCAGGTCCTCGGAGACATCACGTTGGCGCTTTCCTGGGTTTTTCTTCTCATGTATTCATGGAGGGAGAAGTATGACTAGTTAGAACTGCTGTAAATTTACTAGGGAAAGAAGTGCATAGGAGTACACACATTTTTGGATGACAAATTGTGGTTTGCGTTTCTCAGTTTCTAGATCATAATTTGCTGAATGAAATGTTCTATACATGGTATCAAATTCTGGTTCAAAGTAGAGGCTAGCTCTTGCAAATCAAAAATTTGATATCAGTTGATTTGTTGTCAGTATAGTTGCCTTAAACCCTTGCGTTCATTTCTCGTAGGCTTCATACCTTCATGTAGTGACCTTGGTTGTAAATTTCTATACATGGTATGAAAAGGTGGTGCAAACAGTGTGTTAGTTTGTAGCTAATTTCATTTGAGTTTAGGACAATGGGACATAGATGATGGATTAATTTCTTTGTCATGAATCATGATAGACATGGTTTTGCATGAGTTTGACTACTAAAAGCGAGACAGGAGAGCGGTTTTGTTTGATTCTTATCCTCTAGTTGGTGCTAACCAGCCAGCATTACTAGAAGAGTCATCATCACATTATTCACATATTCACATAATATCAATACTATCATATCATGTATGTAACTCAGCTTGAACTTTGGAACCCCAGACCGACCTCTTCTTTTTTTCTTTTTTTCTTTCACTTTCATAGGATGTTGATTCCTTCCAGTGAACAAATTTTATGAGTTTTAACTTACAGCGGAGAAGGAATTGGGATTTGGGGTTGCGAGTAAAATGTAATTAATCCTAGATCTTTACATGCTTACAGCTACTAATCAACTGAATTTTAATCCTAATTTTCCACCTATTTAACTGTAAGAATTTTAATCATTAATCAACTGAATTCATGAATGGCTATGAAAAAAGCACGTAATTCAGATATCTCTATATGTTCATGATGATTAATAAAACTTAACTTCATAGAATCGAAATAACATTACAAATAATTCATGGATATTGTTTGCTCTTGTTCATCTTTTTTTTTTTTGGTCCGGCTCCTTTTCATCAGGGTCTGGTACTTTTGCTGTAAGACCATGTAATTTCTTGAGTTTCAAATTCGTAGACACCAAATAAGGTTGAACTCTACCATACGCATTTTTTAGGAAGGCCTTTAGCTGCTGCTTTTATAAATTCGGGTGCAGCCTCTGTTCTTGTTGCAGAAGCTTGTGCCTTAAGGGACTGCCTTAAGATGGCTCTTGACAAGGGCTTCACAAACCTAGAGGTGGAAGGTGACTGCAAATTAGTAATTGATGCTGTCAATGGCACTACTAATCAAGCTTGTCCAAGACATCAAAACTTTGGCTTCGTACTTTGATCATATCTCCTTCTCCCATGTTTTGAGGGAGGCCAACTTTGCTATTGATCGTTTAGCAAGTTTAGGACATAATCTTGCAAATGTGGCTTCTCGGGAGAATAGAGTTCCTAATGTGCCTTATAAAGCTCTTCTTTTCGACATTGTAAACTCACAACTCCCTCGCAGCTTCTCTATTTAATCTATTTGTTTTCTTATTATAAAAAAAAAAAAAAAAAAAAAAACTCTGTCATACACATACACACGACATTGACGGAGACATCTTAAAACGAGTGGGGGCCTTTGCCCCATAAGATTTTAACATTTGTCTCTTATTCAGGTAATGTGCCCCCACAAAAGAAAGAAGATCTGGATCCTCTCCTTTCTGCCTCTTATCTAGTTTATGCCTGACTTTGATTTCTATCCATTTATTCAATATCTAGGGCCTTAAATATGACACCTCACCAGTAACCCACCAAAGCTCATGCTTAAATTGACAATTTAATTAAAAACGTCATCTATAATACCTCGACTCTCTCTTTCTTATCGTTGGTCTTTGTTTGTTCATCCTTCATAATTTGATGTTTTGAATGACAAAGTCAGATTTCTCACCTTGCAACTTACTGAAAGTAAATCTAAGAAATAAAAAAACCAAATGCTAGAAGTGTATCCCTAGATTTTGAAAATCTAATCGCTTAAGCTTCGTCAATTTGTTATCCCTTCACAACAGAGGTTGGGCCTTTCAAGGTTGAGGCTTTTGAAGACCTAAAGGGGCTTCAATTCTCAAGTATCGTAACACACAGATGCACCAGGCACCAGGCTTTTCTGAAATTCAATCCCTTTTTAGGCTTCAGCATTGGGGAATTCATTGTAATTCGGAGTCAAATTTGATTCTAGGGAAAGGAGTGACGAATCAAATAAACAATTTTACCAAAACCCATGGACGTGATGATGCATAATGCCATAATTGCAAATTAGAAAGAAAATTTAATATTCATATTCAGTAGCTCATGAAATATTGTGATTCAAGAGGTAAGAAGTTCCCCACTAATAAATTGACTTTTTATGAAGGTTTAAAATTTTCATTTATGATATTGATTTAAAAATGTTGATTTAGGTAACTTGATCACCATACTCTGAATTATTTTCCTTGTTCGTTCAAATTATAATAAGTTTACGTTAGACATGAGAACTTTTTGGTCAAGAGATGAACTTCATTGAATAGGTATGAGATATAATAATTGAATATGTATGTTAAGTGTGAAGTGATACTTCATTTAAGGAATGTCTAAAATAGAAGTCATCATCCACATTATCAAACATATTATTCTACACGAATAAATACGTACTAGGTATCAAATGATAATTTCAATAATATTGAAAAAGAAGATAGCCATCTTTGATATATCGATTTTAAGTCATGAACATATCTTATAGTAATAAACAAGTACTAAGTAATCAATAATGAACTAATAGTGTTCTCTTGGAACTTTTCCCTAATAGAATATTCACATTAAAATAAAAGTCATTGTTCACATTGAAATTCAAAGTTCAAAGTCATAAACATGTCACATAATAATAAATAAGTTACAAGTACCGATAACCTAGTAATGTTCACTTGGAACATTTCCCAAATAACATGTTCACATTGAACTTCACATTGAAATAGAAGACATTATTTATATTAAAATTTGAAGTCGCCCTTTACATTAAAAGTTAAAGTCTTAAACATGTATTATAGTAACAAATAAATTATAAGTAGCGGATAATAAACTAGTAATTTTCACTTGGAATCTTTTCCTAATGACATATTCACATTAAAATAAAAGTCATAATACACATTGAAGTTCACATTCAAATAGAAGTCATTATTCACATTGAGATTTAAAATGATAAACATAAGTTATAAACAGCCAATGATAAGCTAGTACAATGATCACTAAACAAATAAGTTAGAGCATCTCCAGCAGTATTGCTAAATCAATTTTTTTTTAAAATTTGCCAATTTTTGGGATAAATAAGAGCTCCAGCAGAATACTTAAAAAATTGTTAAATCCTAACATTGCTAAACTAAATTGACAAATTTATCAACCTAGACAAGAATTGCTAAAGAGAAACTTATGTTTTCCCTCTATTTTTTATCCACGTGTAAGTTTATGATTCGTTAAAAATATTACTTAACTTATATTAAACAATTACTGCTGCAGCACAATTGCTATTTCAATTGTTAAATATCCTAACTATTGTTAAATTTAGCAATAAACTAACATATACTACTGGAGATGCTCTAAGTAGCTGACAGTGAGCTAGTAAAGTTCACTATAAATCTTTCTTTAGTGGAATATTCACACTAAAATAAAAGAAATAGGTACTAAATAGCTAACTATGTGCTACTTGCAAGTTCATTGAGGATGTTTCCTAGCTTAATGTCGTATTCACACTAAAATGGAATAAATAAGTTTGGGGTTTAGGGATAAGAGTTTAGGGTTTAGGGATAAGAGTTCAGTGTTTAGGGTTTAAAGATTAAATATATTAAGTACGTAGTTATTAGTTAATAATGAGCTAAGTACAAGTTCACCGGAGACTTTTTCTAATGACATATTCGCATTAAAACGTACAGAACACATTATACATATTAAATGTCTCTTGTATTAATTTCTTCATTTTAAAGTCTTATGTATTAACTACTTTGCAAGTTTAAACCATTTTTATACTCCTTCCCTCTACTTGACGGTACGTATACTAATATGAATGTTTGCATATCCTCTTAATACGGACATGTCTATATAGGTACCATATATCAAATATAGTTTATTAATAACGATCTAATTAATAATCACACCAAATTAACGAATAATTATACCAAATATTGTTTATTTTCATCAAAATGATTTAGTTACCGTTTTTATGTAGTTGATTTAGTTACCTTACATGAACTAAATTAAATGCATTTATTTATGGAGTCAAATATTATAATAATTCATTAGATTTAGGGTCACAATTACGATATTTAATAAAAATTATCTTTGTGAATCAAGTAGTTTTAGACTTCATAATTATCCATTATTTTTTCTTTTTACTTGTTATATATATATATATATATTCTCCATCGAACTTTAAAAAAGAAATAAAAAAAAGAAAATCTCTATTGAATTTATATTGGATGAACTATATATAAACACATATATAGATATATATATATATATGTACAGTTTCTATCCAGAACGAAGCTTCGCTCTAAAATTAAAATGTGAAGTTCCTTATTTAACTCACTTTTTCGTTATATTTCCACATCTTCATCGTTCAAATTATTGATACTAATGTATATATCATTCATACAAAATTTCATCAAGATTGATGATCGTTTGGGTACTGAATTAGATTAAATCAATGAACAAACCATAAATTTGTCTAACCATAATTGTTTGTGTAAATAACGATTACGAAAACTCAAACGATCATCAAATCAGATGAAATTTTGCATAAGTGATCTATGCATTAGGTTCTACAAACTGAACGGTGGAGATGTGGAAATATGAAGAAAAAGTGAGTCAAATAAGGAACTTCACACTTTAATTTTAGAGCGAAGCTTCGCTTTTGATAGAAACTGTATATATGTACAATTTTCTCTTTGGAAAAATTATGTATGTATATATATATATATTTAAATGAGTTCATATTTTCGAACTGAGTATAATTATATATATATATATATATTTCATATTTAAATTTAAGCACGAATAATGAAAAAAACATCTTTTTATAGAATAAAAACAAAATAATCTAGAGTCATTGGATGTAAAAGGATAAGATTGTATTTTTATCCAAAAATAACATAGCATGATTTTTTTATTTAATGATGTGGATATGTGATTTGACATGCCACCTAGGATTAAGACCATAAATCTTAGGCCTTAACAAGACCCTCTAGCACTACCCAATCAAAAAGTAGAAGTTTTCCGAAAAACTCGATGGCGTAAGATCATCTTAAATATTGACAACTTCCTCAAATAAGTGATAGGGTGTGAGAGACCTTTCACCAGTAATGCAAGTCCACTTTGTGTCTTTATTGAGACTAATAAAAGCTAATCGACATGCATATAACTCTTACGTATGTTGTGCATATTAGTAAGTTATGGGCATAACATGAAATATAACATTTTAACCATTTTAAGAAGAATTGGCCCTAGTTATGGGTTGGGTTCTAAACCCTCTCTGTTTTTTTTAGGGAAGGAACTTGCGTAACAACAGCAGGTCAGCTAGAGCTGAACAAGGCCACTAAAAAAATTGACACGCGTATGATGAGGAGAGTGAGAGCAAAGCTTGTAGAGCAGGCTAGGAGATAATTTCCCTTAGCTTGAATGAGTCGACCTCCGCCCTGTAGTCTCCTACTACCCCTCTCCTCCAAATTTCTCAAACCCGAATCGCCTCTGTCCCCTCCTCCACCCACGACAACCTCATCAACGATGACAACTCCAACACGTATCGACTCCACTTTCGAGTCCGGCACGGCTATTCCTGCAGCCTCCATCGGTAGCGTACGTCATGCCCACACTCATGGACAGTCCAGACGATGAGGGAGCCAACAACAACGTCGACAAGACGTCGCCGGAGTGCGTATTCACCAGAACCTCCCATGAGAAGACTCTCTTGCTCGATCTTGATTAGATTGGCGATGATGACGACGACTATGAGGATTACAAGAGAGTTGGAGATATAGCCATATAGGAGATGACAACGGCGCCATTATGGTTGTTGGTGGTTGCGGTGATGAAGACGACGGTGTTGTAGATTTAGGGCGGCATCTTTTTGATCGACCGAGCTGAGGAGAGTATTATCTCTTGCTCTTCATTACCTTGTTCTCAATTCCCACTTTATACACGTGTCGTCTTATAAGTGGTCTTGGTCAGCTCTAGCTGATCATGTGTGGTTAGGGAAGGAAGCACATCACCATTGACAGGGCCTGACACATGAAATTCCACTCAACATAGCTTAACAGTCTGTTAACGTGAAAAATATTTTCACAGCCAAAATAATTACAACCCTCAGTAAAAGTCCAACTCTTCAACTCTCCAACTCTTCAACTCTTAATACAAAGCTTCGATCAAAACTTCACAACTCTTCAACTCTTAATACAAAGCTTCGATCAAAACTTCAGGTCTTCAACACGGGAGAAAGAAAGAGGAGAAAGACGTGGTCTCTTATTTTTTATTTTTTTGGGTAAAAACTAAAATTAAACAAAGTTAACAGAGTTTGATTCAGTTAAGTTATGTTTGAGTGAAATTCCACGTGTCAGTTTTTTATTTAAGGGCACATAATGGGCATAGGGAAAATGGGAACATGTGATGTGCTTCCGTTAGGCAAGTTCCTTCCTTTGTATTTTAAGAGGGGGTCCCCTTTAAAATAAAGAGTTGGCTTTATAGAATAATTACTCTTAATTTTTTATTCAAATAAAGATAATATGAGTTGTCATATTGGCTAGTTATAACATTTCAAACTAAAGGCATTAAATTTCTCCATTTAAAACAATTCAAGCTATGAGCACTAAAGTTATGCATTCATGGCCCATTAGGAGCCATAATCCACGAACAATTTGTACACTTATCGCGGTCAGCATTGTATGTGTCTTTTGTGTGTTGAATAATCTGGTGATCATCACTTATCCAATCAAATTGACACTTGAATATTATGACGAAGACAAGATCAGTTTGAAAAGAAAATCCAAAGGAGGCATGAAGCGTGAGGTTATGTGTACCAAGATCATCCTTTGAAAGACCAGCAATGAACTAGGAGATCCAAGTCTCCACCCAACTCATTAGCAATTGTAACATGAACTTTTTTAAATGGCCAGCTAGCTAGATGCTGCTACACACATTGTTAGGAACAAGAAAAGCAGCATGCAAGTAAATTGATGTGAATGCAAGACACCATGACTAGCTATTTGAGGTTCGCTATTTATAATGCTTCACATTTAATGGGTTTTGCAAAAGTGGAATCATAGATTAGATTCGCCGAAAATTTCACATTTAATGGCTTCACATTTATAATCCATATGATGTCTGGATTTTGCTGGAAAATTTCATTTAGGTTCATGTTCATTATTTGTTCACATTAATTTCGATTACTAATATGGGTGGTTGAATTTAAGTAGGAAGAGAAGCTTGGGTTGTCTGCTAAGTTTTTGAAGGCCAATCAAATCTGAGCCTCCTTATCTCTCGGCGCGGATTAGTCTCTGGGTCTGAAAAGTATTTGAGGATACCGTCGTTGATACTCTAAAAAAAAAAACTGAGCCTCCCTCATGATTAGAGTGAGAAATAAACTTTTCGTTCATCTTTTGTTTGCCCACCTCAAAGCTCACCTTTTAAATTAATGTCACATCTCTTCTCTTAATAATAAGAAGGTAAAACATTATGAAAAGCAAAAGTTAATTTAGAAAAGAACACTGTAGTGGGCAAGCAAAAGTTAAAAGGCAAATTCACTTTCATTGGATTGGATACAAATTGAAGCTTGGAATCTTTGGGCTTCAAAGCGTGTTTATGTCGATTCCTTTCCAGTTGGGTCTTTTGGGATTGCATGAAGAATGAAAAGAACAAATACATGACAAAAATAGGTTCTTTTCTCTTAACCATGGTAATGAAGAGTTAGATAAAGATGCATGTGGATGCATGTGGCGTTTTTTAAGAGGGGAGTGACATTGACCCTCCCTTTTTGTAAACTGCATTCCTATCTTCTATTTTATTCATCACATGCACTCCCCAAATCATCCCTACCATCTTGTTATATTTTGTAACTCATTGTGAACCATTGAACCTAACGGTGGAAAGCAGAAAAGAGAGAGAGAGAGACTGCTACTAACACAATTTTCCTTGCCAAGCAATGACTTGGCCTCTAGAACAAATTTCCTAACACTTTGTATCTCTTTTTCAATCTTTTCTCATAAAAAACACGAATAAGATCTTGTGTCCAAGAACTGTGATGTCTTCCCAGCCGCTAAAGCCCTTGATGAATGAAGTTCTCATCCATCTTTCTGTTCAATCTGCATCTCTTTCTCTAAAATCTCCATCTCTCCCTCCTCCAAATTTGATATAAAGCAATGATGCTCGTATTCGAGTATCAGACCTTCGATTTCACTCTTTCCATTATCTCTCACTTTCCATATATATTTAGCTTATCACCACTATTTAGACCATTAGGAATGAAATTATATTTTCACAAAAACAAACTAGTCCTCATGCTTCTGTATTCGGGCCACCGCCTCACGATGCCATCGTTAGGATAGAAAGATCAGTCCTCCGAGCACCGATTTGATCGACAAACAACAGAAAACCCAATCAGATGCACGCCCATGCGATGCACTACCATAGATGGCCATCAAATTCAATTCCAAACCGCCCGACGATTGAGTTATCAATCGCATGAGAACGATTAGAGCCTCTTGTCTCACCCTTACTGTCTCACATGTTAACTAGGAATTATTAAGGGTGTGTCTATTGTTACTCCCACAAATCATTTTGCTCATCGCACACGTTGTTGATTTATTGAAATACCAAAATATCATAATGTAAAATTACAACAGAAGACAATAAGTTGTTACAAATTACAATTTTTTTTCTTTTTATTTTTTATTTTTTTGTTTTGGATGAACACAAATTTCATTACTCTAACCTAGATTTATCATATTCGGTCGTGAGTTTGAAGACACTAGCATTTAACCTGAAGATGAGGTAAATTGTTTGTATTTTTTTTCTTTGTTGATGATTCTTCTATCCCTTTACTCATTATTTCTCATGTCGACTTTGTATATAAATTCTTATGGACAATTATTTTACCGTATTTATGAACAACGGATAGATCAGTTCAAGAAACTTAGAAGTATGGAAGGCGTTGCTACAAGAGATACATTTTAAAAAAAAAATAATTTATTAAATAACTCACACACCTTATATATGTCGATGAAATTTGAACCTATGACCTCAAAGTTGTTAGTTAACCTCCATTAACCAACCAGACAACGGCTCACCGACACTACTAGAGATACATTTACAGACATTGTGCATCTTGATATCGAATGATACTATTGAGTTGTTAAATTTGAGAGTTTTTTCTTGTTCTTTAACTTGGATTTATATTTTGATGTGAATTTTTGTTCACTTGGTGATTTTATTTAGCTTGTGCAAATATGAATTTGACAAAATATATGAAGATAATGTAGGGTGAATAAAGTAGAATTGAGAAAAATGTTTTTTAGGTATTGTTAATGGGTGAACAAAGTAGATTTACAATTAAAATTATATGAGTGGGATGTGAAGAGAATGTGTGATGAATAAAGTGGTTTATGAGGTGGCAATAGACGCACCCATTATCAAACGCCTTTTCCTGGTTACAATAGGAAAGAAAAAAAATAAGAGAAAAGAAAAAGAAAATAAAAATAGGAGGTAAGTTAGTTAATTACATAACGTCTCATCACCAACACCAGGACTCGCTGTGAAAACCTAAACCCCTAACCCCCCAAAAAAATGAACACCTTCTTCACCATCTCCTCCCATTTCCTCAAACCCAAATCCAAAACCCTCCTCCACCCAATCCTCCATAGCCTCACCTCCACCCGCCCCATCTCCAAATCCACCTCCATCCCCAAGAAAATGGACCGCGTCCGCGACCACGCCTACGACAACTACATGGAAATCGAGAAAAAAATCCGCAAAGTCCTCAAATTCCAAACCCTCATTCTCTCCCAACCCAACCAAATCATCCAAGCCTCCCGCCTCGACCTCCTCGCCCGCCGCCTCGGCTTCAAACCCCACGAGGCCGCCGCCTTTGTCCTCAAGTTCCCTCACGTTTTCGAGATTTACGAGCACCCGGTCCAGCGCATCCTCTACATCCGCTTAACCCGGAAAGCCCATCTCCAAATCGAGCAGGAGAATCGGGCCCTCCAGGCCCAGGTCCCGGACGCCGTGACCCGGCTCCGGAAGCTGGTCATGATGTCGAATACGGGTCGGGTCAGGCTGGAACATGTTCGGATTGCGAGGTATGATTTTGGGCTACCCGATGATTTCGAGTACTCTGTTGTGCTTAAGTACCCTGAGTATTTTAGATTGTTTGATGCCGATGAGACTAGGAATAAGTACATTGAGTTAGTTGAGAGGGATGCTAGTTCAGGTGTGTGCGCTATAGAGAGGCTTAGGGAGATTGAGTATAGGGATAAGGGGATTGATGCCGAGGATATAAGGTTTTCGTTTATTGTGAATTTTCCACCCGGGTTTAAGATTGGGAAGTATTATAGGATTGCAGTGTGGAAATGGCAGAGGGTGCCGTATTGGAGTCCTTATGAGGATGTAAGCGGTTATGACATGAGGTCGCTTGAGGCGCAGAAGAGGATGGAGAAGAGGGTGGTGGCAGTGATTCACGAGCTGTTGAATTTGACTGTGGAGAAGAAGATTACGTTGGAGAGGATTGCACATTTTAGGATGGCGATGGATTTGCCCAAGAAGTTGAAGGAGTTTCTTCTTCAGCATCAGGGGATTTTCTACATTTCGACAAGGGGGAATCATGGGAAGCTGCATACGGTGTTTCTTAGGGAGGCGTATAGGAAGGGGGAGTTGATTGAGCCGAATGATTTGTATTTGGCGAGAAGGAAGTTGGCTGAGTTGGTGTTGATGAGCCCGAGGAAGGCAAAAATGGATAGTGAGTTGGTTAGTTACCACAGAGATTGGGGAGATGATGAGAGGGGGTTCATTGGAAGAGACCATGTTGAGAATGCTTTTGATGATTTTGGGGGTTCCAATGATGATAGGCAAGAGAGGGACTCGCATATATGTGGTGATTATGACTCCGATACTGACGATGGTTGTGATAGAACTATGGATGAAAAGGATGTCCCTGCAACAGATTGATTCATACACCATTTGTATTTGCACTTCGAAGAATCACAATCATGGAGCTGCAATGTGTTAATGGTACTAGGAGATTGGAGTCGGTGAGATTTTGATCACCGTTTTGGCAGGCTGAGTTTTTGGGATTGCAGGCAATAGTCAGAAAAAAAAGCCACCAAAGAGAGGTTGTTTTGAGTTTTCTTTTCTGTGTTTGATTCTTCTTTCTCTAAATGTATCAATTATTGGTTGCATTTCTGATTTGGGATCTTTTCTGGGTTTGATTTAGATTGTTTTGCTGCTTCTGGAGATGGTGCTGATGTGAATTCTAGAAACTACTGTGCGCAGGTAGATACTTGGGAGTTTTCCAATTGAAGTTTGTTTATTTGATTATGTATTTGTGCATTTCAATCTCTGTTGGAGTAAATCTGGCTCGTAGGTAGTTAGAAAGATTCACACTTTGTATCTTACTATCTCTTAATGCATATATCGGGACCTGGAATTGAGAAATTGTATCTCATGATGGCTTCAGTTAGCGTCATGTTTAGAATTCTATTAAATTGGTTTTACTGCTTTGTAGGGATAACCGTTGTTTTCTTTCACCATTGAAGTTCTAGAAAATATACAGCTCTGAACTTTTTCATTATATGCAGACACTATCTTATACAGCTCTAAAATTTCAGTGTCTTGATGCAATAACAACAATAACATATTGATGTTCCAAGCGACTAGGATGGATGCTTCAGGGTCAGTAGTTGTGTATTACTTAAGTAGACTCTTACCATTTGACTATGCCGAAGGAGAAGGAAATGGATCTGATGACCGTGGATGTCTGCTGACAGTTGAATTTCATATTGTGTGTGATGGTCGCCAACTGACGTCCAAGCTCGCTACTCAATGAAGTCCAAACTCACTACACAATGAAGACCGCTAGTGATCACATGTACTTCATTCAGAAGATCAAAATTCCCCTTCAAATAAATGATAGCCCTTGAAGTAAGTGATGTTCATTACGGGCTTAGTTTAGTTTACCTTGTTCATTGTCTTTTGTGTTTTGAGAGAAACTTCTTTTGAGGTTAGTAATGGACACAATAGATGTAAGACCCTTGCATTCAAAGTTTTCGAGTCAAGAACAAACTGCATTTGGAGTATTGTTTTGTGGTGATACTTTGCTTAAAAGAAGAATGGTTCGGGTACTGACTCGGTGGACCTTGTTTGTTAATACCATACATAACCATGGAACTGGAGTAGCAACCAACATGTTCTTGCTAAATGTTATTATTGTACACTTCTGTTTGGTTTGGTCTGCCTCTGGTTTTCTGTATGGGCTTGGAGCCCTTAATTAGTTTAATTCATATGTTCCTAATTGTCTTGGTGGGAAATGCTGGAAGCTAATACTATTGCATTAACTAAGGAACCTTTTTTTTTCGTTTTTTTTTTTTGAAAAGGGGTTTGGAATCCAGCCTAGCTGGGAGGCACAGCCCACGCCCGGTTCCATGCAACCGGGGGGGGGGGCATAACACCAGAACCCCGTGTTACAATGGAACTATTACAAATATTCTCGTAGAGAACGTCCTGAATAATAGCAGGAGTCTCCCCTAACCAAACATCATCCAACAATCCCACATTAGCAAGGTGAGCTAATCTATTTACTACACCATTTGCTTCCTTGCTAATGTGTTGAATTCTAATAGACTGAAAAGCAGACATATAGTCTTTACAATCTCCTAAAACTCGACTCACCTCAGACAAATCCTCCTCCTCCCGTTCAAGGGCAGCTACCACTAGGATAGAATTGCTCTCAATATCAATATCGCTCCAACCTTGGTGAATACCAAGTAACAAACCTGTTCTACAAGCCTCAAACTCCATATTCAACGCGGAGTGAGCATGGCTGCGATTCCCAAACCCATATCATTTCTAACTACTACCCCCACACCACCACATCCATTAGAGTCGATAAAAAACCCATCGATATTGATTTTAAGTCTCCCACTGGGAGGACACTCCCATTTCATCTTCCCTCTCTTCTGACTTACATGAGCCTTCACATGGACCTTTTTATACTCCCCTAAAAATTGAACCACCCACTGTGCTAGGAAGCTACAATTAAAAGAAACTTGGTGCCAAAGCACTTTGTTCCTCTCTGACCATATCGCCCACAAACAAGAAAGAAAAAGCTCTTCTTGTTCTTTATCTAAAGCTTTCAAAGTCAACCAAAACCATTCCACCAAGGAAACATCAGAGAAAGTGGGTAGCACTAACCTTAAAGGAGTTTGGCGCCAAAATGCCTTCACCACAGCACATTCCTTGAATAGATGGGCCCCTGTTTCAGCTACAACACCACATAATAAACAATGCAAATCTGAAACATTCACCTTCCGATTTGCTAAGGCCACCCGAGTGGGAACAATATCCCTCAATAGCCTCCAGACAAACATTTTAATTTTTGCTGGGACATTAATCTTCCACAGACAGCTCCAGTATCTATCTTGCTCACCTCCAATTGCATTAGAAGACGAAGAAGCCTGTTCTGTAGCTTTACTAACCAAACGTCATGCCCAATAGCCACTCTTTACATTATATCTACCTCTCTTGTCAAAATGCCATACCAACCGGTCGCTTGGAGCTCTGCAACTCAGAGGGATCTTTGCAATCAAGTCTCCCTCATGTTGTGTAAACAATTCCTGTGCCACACTCGATCATCTGGATCAATTAAGTCCGCTACTTTCAGCTCTTCTAAACCATCCATTGGTTCTGAAAAAGGCCTGAACCTGTAAGGAACATGAATCCATTTATCATACCACACATAGACATTTCTCTATTGCCAACCTGATATCTCACTCCTTTCTCTAAAACCTGCTTTCCTGCCATAATACTTCTCCAAATGAAAGAGGCTCTCGACTTTAACTTCGCATCCATAAAACCGGTATCCGGAAAATACTTGGCTTTCAACACCCTGGAAACGATATTGTCTGGATACTGCAAAATACGCCACCCTTGCTTGGCCAGAAGAGCTAAATTATAATCATGCATATTCTTGAAACCCAAGCCTCCTTCCCTTTTTGATCTACAAAGTTTGTCCCACGAGGGCCAATGAATTTTGTCCTTACCCTCCTTATCTCCCCACCAGAATTGAGCCATGAGCTTGTGCATATCATCACATAAATATTTAGGGAGCTCAAAACAATTCATGACATACTAAGGAACCTTTTCTTTTGATTGAAGAAGCAGCTCATTCTTACCTCACAGTCGACGTAAGAATGGAGCAGGAAAGTCACGAGAATACTTGGAGAAATGATTTGTATGTTAACATCTGGCAAATAAGATGAAGAAATGATTTGTATGATGACATCTAACAGAAAAAAAAAAAAAAAAAAACTAAAATACATATACAGCTAATCGCTTTTGCCATGGCAAATAGGCAATTAGCACTCTGCAAATTGATTGATCCCTAGGAAGGAACTTACAAATTTCCAGAAGCTAAACCGAAGCGAGTGTTGGTTCCAAGTTTTAACAACAAGGCAGGCTCATAGGCCCACCAAACTTGACTCTAAAAAAACTCGTACGCGGCCCAGTTTTTAGCCTAGAGAAGTTTAGCGGCTACTTTACGCTTCCAGAAAACACACCTTTGAACCTTCTTCTTCTTGTTCCTCAGAAGACAGCTCAAGCTCAGGTTGATCTTTACCTTTCTTATTTCATCGGTAATTTATGTCTTCTTGTTAGTATTCTTCTTTAAATTTCGTATAGATTGATATTACTTCTATTAGTTTTTGTATCAAGAGCATCCTATGTCCACAATCGCGGTTTTCTAGTTTTGGCTGAAAGGGTTTCCTTTACTTGTGGTTTTAGGTTTAGGGTTTTGGGTTTGCATTTATATATTTGGGGTTTACTCTGGTTTTTATGTATGGTTAGTATGTGGGGGAGCACAACTATAACGCCCACCATGTGTTTGATCAAACACCCCAATGGGTGTTGACCAAAATGAATCTTGATTCAAGTACCGTGAAACAGTTTGTTGTCTCATCTGGGTTTTCTGTTTCTTGGGTTGCTGACTTGATTATTGCATGTTGAGACAAGTGTCCAATTCATTAGCCGAATAAGGAACAGGGGAGGTGCTAATTCAGATAGTGAGAGGAAGACAAGATTGCATTTTGGATCTTGAAATTGCTCGCGAAGATAGGCGCTGGAGCGTTATAGTATTAGTTTTGGGTTTGCGGGACTAGTTATGATACGCAGGAGGTTTCTTTTCGCGGCAGAAAACTGCTAGGCAATTGACCTCCCTGGCATTCATATATTCATCAGTTTTTATTTTAGATTTTCTAATGCCTCAGTTTTTATGGTAACGGATTTACCAACTTAGAGATGAGGTTTAGCTGTTTAGAACATCTGAACCCATTGTTAGTAAAACAACAGTTTGCATTTGTGCTGATTGCTCGTCTTTTACATGATCTAGGCTCATCATTAGATGAATAAATTCAAGACTTTGAACTATTATGTTACCCTTCCATTTTCTGTGAGCTGAATAATCTGATTTTTATTTTTTTTTCATTTTATTTCTTGCTTTTCTACATCTGTTAGGTACAGTTTTTATTCATCGAGGGCTTTGAGAAATGGGTGGGCTGGTGTCAGAAAGTGCTTCCTCTGCCCTGGCTCTGCCAGCCGTGCAGCCAAATCAAGGGTCGGCCGTCACAAACTCCAGCTTGGACACTAAGCCAAAGAAGAAGATCTGCTGTGCTTGCCCTGATACGAAGAAGCTGCGAGATGAATGCATTGTGCAGCATGGTGAAGATGCTTGCTCAAAATGGATTGAGGCTCACAAGATGTGCCTTCGTGCAGAGGGCTTCAACATTTGAGACTGCCGGACATGATTAGGATAATAAACTGAGCATTAAACATTTTTGAATTGAAACCATTAGTTTACGGGGGGTTACACATACATGATGATGATATCTGAAAGTACAAGAATAATGCGAGGAAGTGGAACTTTTTTGTTAACTGTTACTTGTATTCTTTCTTGATCTATACCCTTTAAATTTGTTCTGTTGGGGTAAACATTGATTGATGATTTACGTTCAAATGAATTTACTATTTGCTTCTGTCATATTTTCTGTTTGTAATTGCTTGCTATCAGATCAATGCTAACGGGGACTAGTATTGCTGCACACTCCCTTATGACTCGCAAGGCTCATTATTGTTTTCAATGTATTTCAGGAACTAATGTTCTAGCTTAGTTAACTATGGCGCATTAGAGTGGAATGTTCACCGGCTGAAATCTGTAGTTGCTGCAACAAGTTATGATTACGAGTTTGCCTGCAAGTGAGACTAACTGAAGCTCAATGTTTATGGAACATTTGTAGTTTTGTACCTGATATATGTACCTCAAGGAGAGCTAGGAGAAATTCCAAGGGACTCTTAGGGTTCAGTAGTTGCTACATTTCAAACGCATGTTCAACATGTGAGCTCGGCATTCCATGTAGAGCTGCTTGCTATCCAAGCTAGTTTGGAGCTGCTGCTTCGAGGTTTCAACCTACTCCAGATAACCACTGAAACTGATTGCCAACTTGCAGTGCAAAATCTAATTAAACAGTTGCTCTCTTGTCACAGATTTGTCCATTGCTGGATGATATTCAAAAATCAAAACACATATCAAAAGTCTCCAACATGTCAATATATGTTTGCTCCACGCTCTTGTAACAGAATAACAGATAGCCAAGCTAGCTTAGCTTTTGACTCTGGCAAAGTAAAAGGTTGGCTGCACACTAGGTTTTCTTCGCTCAGATTGTTCTTGCTGCGGAGTATGTAGTCTTGCACATCATTGATTGCCCTTTTTCATGACATTTCTGATTTTCACTAAGTTGATGTGTGCAGATGCATATCACTCCCCACTATTGCTAACCATGCTCTAGAAAATCTACCATTATCAACTTCAGATCATGTTTGTTTACTTGGATCCTTTCGATAACATGAGTTCTTTCCCAGCCACCAGGACCAATTTCGCAAGTTGAGATCGAAACAGGTTTTATGAGGTTCAATAGATACACTAAGGTTTGTATTACCAAACTATATTTTCGAATTATTCCCAAAGAGTTGCAGAATACACATTACTTTAGACATGACTAATCATAATTTGCTCATGAGGCTCTGTTCAACTCAAGAACCTCAATTGATTCAACTAGAGACATCCCCACATAGCCGATTGATGTGAAACTTTAATGGTTGCAACTTTATGACAATCATGAGGTTTCTGAAACTGAAACATGGTTTCTTTAAGCAATCCCATCCGTAATGGCACTAAAGAAAACCCTTAGAAAACATATATACGCATGGAACTGCAACTGCTATGAAATTTCTAGTGCCTCTTGAAGCAGCATAAATTACTTTCATATCGTTGTCAGTTCACAAACCTACCAAAGGGAACATCAAAATCTGAAATTTACCTATCCGTTCTATTCTGGATAGGAAACCTGTCCGTCCTATGGTCCTAATTGCTAAGAAGGTTCAGGGAGGGGATGCCAAAGAGTCGAAGTTTTATAAGAAATGACCAAAGTCAGCACCTCTCAGACGGATGAGACGTTCGATTAGTTGTCAAATCATTTATGTTTTTTTTTTTTTTTTTCAACAAGAAACCATTGATGTTGCAGCCTGAGGCATACTACCAATCTCCTTGCCCCCATTTACAGCTGGTGACAAATATTTCTCGCAATCCTTGACACCTATCTGCATAAACTCTTTGACAAGCATCGGCATGTGCCCTGCTAAAGAATCCTTAAACCGCTGAGAACAACTCTTATCTCCCTCATCAACATCCTGAACCCCACCTTTGACCAGACATCCCACTTGAGCGCCATCCATGTATGCTTTACATGCCACCAAAATGTCATGAGCACGATCCAGGAAATGCCCCACAACAAAATCCTCAAAATGCTGCACTCAAACAAACTTATATTAGGGCTCAAATTTTAAGCCTGATATCTACAATACTGTGTAGCCAGATGAACCACACAGCATGTTTGGACTGCCATGATGTGTCATAATGATCAACAAAGACAATTCGAATAAACCCTATATAAACTGGTCAAAACAGAGAGGAAAGAGCTCCTCAATTTATATATGTTCCAAAACAGTATATTTTATGTAGTTAACAACATTAACCATTTATTTCAATTTTCTAAACATTAAATTGCTTATTTCATTTATCGAAATACTATTCTATAGGTATATATATAGAGATAAATATAACTTTCTTATGAAAAACCCTATTCGTAAACGCCCTGCACACTTATGATAAGGTGATGAGGATCTTCATTCAGAAGATATGAGTCTAAAATGATGTCTCTTTATTTAGCACAAAATGAGTAATAGTAAAGCACATGACCATCAGAATTTTTTTGATTCCTTTGCAAATTACCAAAATTATCATGAATTTGGAATGATTAGAAACTTTAGTGTTAAAACAATTCATTTACAAAATATGTGTGTGTTAGCATTTTGAGAAACTAAAGCCAAAAAGTGTTTTGATTAGAACTCCAAACAAGTTACAAAATCAATATAGTAATACACTTGGACCATGTTAACGAATCTTACCTTAGGAGGCCTCCTCATCATGTATACCATAGTTGTTAAAGATAGGAGGAAAGTATCCTCATTATACTGCAGCGACCTCGTTTCACCAGCTGCTGAACCATTCATAGATGCATATCCAGGCTCATTAAAGTAGGGCTTTGTATTCAAGATTAGCCCTTGTATTGACACTAAAACTTGTAGAATGGTGGAAACACCCGGGATCCACATCTCTTTAGAGCTCCCAGACCAGGTGTTGAGAAGGCTGAGGCATACTTTCCCACAAGCATACAAATTAGGATTTAGTCGAAGGCCACCAGAGTGGTAGTAGACATGCTAGCATTACCAAGGCCCAAGTCAGACCCATGATGTAAGTATATGTAATATAATGCCAAAAAAAATAAAAAACAATTACATACCGGCGGCACACTGGGGTAACCACTGGGGAAGGAGACATCAAAGAAAAAGAGACCATCATGGTAAGGAGTACCCTCAGCTCCAACAATTACAGCTCTCAATAGATCCATCCTTGTCTCATAGACTCTAACAAATACTGTTTCTGTAAATTTGAAAAAGGAGGAGGTTCAGAGTTTAAATATATTCACTTCACACAATGCATGCTTAGCAGGTAGGCAACATAATTAACTACAGTCCAACAT
Organism: Fragaria nilgerrensis; assembly: GCA_010134655.1. Classification (NCBI taxonomy): domain Eukaryota; kingdom Viridiplantae; phylum Streptophyta; class Magnoliopsida; order Rosales; family Rosaceae; genus Fragaria; species Fragaria nilgerrensis. The sequence goes on along the minus strand of CM020979.1, from coordinate 14,462,128 downwards.
CTATATTCTAGATATTACAAATTCCCAATAGTCAATATTTACAAAAGAATTTTTTCAGAATTTTTTCATAAAAGCAAATAGGCAGTGAATGGAATCTTACTACCACTACCATGACATGAAAATAATGCAAAAGGCTCACCAGGCAGATCTTTCTCCAGGCTCTTCCACTCTTCCTGAATTCTCTTTGCCCAGTTCTTTGGTGGCTTCAGAAAGAGTAAAAGCAAACAAGTGTAAGACACAAAATTGAAAATGTACCAAAAGAAACTAACACATGCTAGACATTGTCATAACTCACCTGAGTCATGGAATTACCATGGAGTGTACCAGCAAGAGTATAATGATGGTCAGAATAACCTTCAACTGTATCAAATTGTTTAAAACCCTTGTACTTCTGCATAATCACATCTATTTCCTGGGTAGTCAATTGTCTAGCAGGGGTAGTTGAAAGACTTGCAGCAGTGACATTTTGATGAGCTTGGGAAACACCCTTAACCCAAGGGACACCTGCTAATCCTCCAGGAGGAGGATATATGGAACCAACTGGACTGTAGAAACTTGAATGATGTGATTTAGCACTAGTTGGGAACAAAGAATCTGACAACCAGGCAGTGGGTGACTGTATTCCAAAAGGATCAATTGCAATGTTGGGTAAATGTCCGAACAAAGATGTCTCAGCTCCAGTATTGAACTTCATTGCATCATATTTAGCTGAACTACTCGAAGAAAATAGCTTTTTTTTACGTTGCAAAGCTCCTAAGAACCTTCGAGATTTTGATGGTTCTGCTCCAACTGGGAGACTAGGAGCACTACCTTGGGGATGTGGAGCAGTGTGTTTCTTTCTGCTTCTAGCAGCTTTTGGAAGTTTCCAAGATGACTGATACCATCCCTTTGGGTGACTGATTCCATCTGCTGGGGTCTTCAAGCTTGAACTGCCCATAGCAGCTGGCTTAAAGTCAAAACTAAAAGGATCCCAAGGATACAGCTCATGTCCATGGCTGCCAACATAATCTGATTTCATTTGACAACTTGTATCAACAGAACTACTTCCAGAAACCGAACTTACATTAGTTTTAGGAGGATTTAACAACCAAGGAATATGTGGGACAGGCGCCTCTATTCCAGGAGGGATACCCACATTATCGAAATGGGATTGCAAGAAAGCATAGTCAAACTCTTCAAAACTAGTATCAGTATAGTCATCAACATCATCAGCAGATGCATCAGAATTGGGACCATCTAAGTCAATAAAGTGATTTGATGCTGGGGCGACATCCTTAGTAATTTCGATCCCATTGACTGATCCAAAGGTTTGCATACCGGAGGAACCAAGAGAAGTATGGACAGCTTCCTGTAAGTAATAGCATATAAAGTAAATACACTTGAGAATTATATAGCTGCACAAAATATCTATTGGATAGAGAAAAGTTAGCAGTCAACAACAAGAATGTCAATTCCAGTTAATCATAACCTCTGATTGATAAATACGGTGCCCGTCTGAAGAGCTTTTCACTGCCTTTCCTTTGATAGTTCTGTCAATTTTCTCATGAATAAATATTGCAGCAGCAGAATCATCTTTGTCAATTTCAATCACATCCTGCAAAATCACCTGAGAAAAGAAAATAATTAATCTATACTGTTCAGTTGATTAGAGAAAACATTCCAAAAGAGCAAGAAAAAAGAATGAAAGAAAACATATCGATAAATGGAGGCAGCCAATAAATAACATGTTCAGGATTATAAACCTAGGCAAAGGTCAACAAGTTAGTAAAACAACAGACCTAGAGGATATAAATAGGACATGTAGCTATGTAGGAGGGAATGAACCTCCTTGCTATCTAATGAGAATCCTACTTATCTGAAACAAAAGCATAAAATAAATGCTTGTGCATTATTTCCTTAGCCCTTATCAAGTTTGGAAAAAAAAAATGACAGTTGGTCATTCTTCCAGATCCAAATACAATTATGGTTTTCTATGCGGAAAGGTGGTAAAGTTTTTTGTTTTTGTTTTTGTTTTTGAGAAAGGGAAAGATAGTAAGGTTTGTTATACTACATAACAAAAGAGACCCATCAGTCTCTTGCTAAAAGCTGATACAACAACAACAACTGCTGAAAAGATGCCAAACATCAGGGATATGTCAATTATTGGATCATATTATTACAGGGTGTTCAAGACATTACAGAATCTCACATTGGAAATTGTAAGCTTTAAATACAATATATGAAATTTTGGGTCTCTCCACACATTGTCAGTTGGTTTTGGATTGGAGACTCTAAATCAAACATATATAACCAAGACAATTTGGCATTCACCTTAAAACAGAAAGTGCTAGTACATGTCAAGTACCATCCAACGAAAAGCTACAATTATGTGAGAACAGATTGATAGACAGTTTAGAAAGGATGTCATTATGCATACAGCCATACAACTGTATAACATGTCAAGTACCATCAAACTCATTCTTATAACATGAAAAGAAATTCAGCAACACAACTTACTTTGCTGTATAACATACAGATTGATAAGAAGTATGGAGGTTCAATGCCTCTAAGAGGGGAAAACTATACATATGGGAAATTGTCCGACAATATTATTGGGTGTAGGAAATATGTTTGACATATTGTTTTACTGATAGCCAAAACAGTCTGAAAATGGGAAGATACTGCGTTCATAGTAATGAAATAATGATTCTACAGAAAACAGGGCAACCATGTTTCAGCCCTCCTCTCAAAATGTCACTTTACAGTTGACACATTCTAACTCATTCACCACTTTACGAATTCATTTCTCTACAGAAAACCAAGAAACTGATAAATTCATAGACAACACCATGATCACAATTCGAAGCACAGTTGCAGTTTCCCACGAAATCACTCACTGGCTCCGCAATCAACCTATCTATTCTAACAAAACACAAATCACAGAAGGAGAAAACCAACAATACAATCACTCTTCATAATTGATACTCCAATTCAACACTTCATCTATACATAAGCAAAACAAAATTTCACTATAATCTCATCACATTACACAACACAATCCACTATGTATACCAAGCACACAAAAACCATTTCTTTCTGCTCAAAATCCCCAAACCAAGTTTGATCAAAACCAAAACTAAGACCCCATATCACCATTTACCCAATTCAATACCAATCAAAAAACAGTAACTTGATCATTCGACATCATCAGAACACTGATTTGACCACCACCACATGATCAGGTCCGATCAAAATTCCAAATTCAACCAAAAAGATTGAAACTTTCCAAAAAGATCGAAACTTTGATCCCACAAAATTCGAAAAGAAAGAAAGACAAGAAGAAGAGAAACATCGTACGACCGAACCTCACCTGTTTGTTCTTCCGCAGTTTCCGAGAGCAAGCGACCGGAGCAGCAACCTCGACAACGTCGTCGGTATCCATATCGGGATGAGCTCGCTTGTTACTGTTTTGGAAAGCAAGAAAAGTGAAATAAAAAGTCAGGCGAAACCAAACAAAACAAAAGACGAAGACGAAAAGAGTCTCTTGTAGTTTTTGAAACTGTGATTAAAATAAACAAAAGCTAGAGAGAGAGAGAGACTTGGGATTCTCGGGTTCGTTTAGCCGCGGCTCCATTACTGAACCGGCTCGACCGCTTCGTCTTCTTCTTTGTTTCACAGAGAGAGAGAGCTGAACCGATCAGTGGTAAGAAAAAACCGGGTTTTTTTTTGGGTTGGTGAGGGGGATTGGAAATGGGGATGGAATTTTTTTTTTTTTTCGACAAAGATTTTTTTGATTATAATGACGACAGCCAAGGGAGTGTTCGTTTTCTTAAATAGAAAGTGCCGTGGTCTTTTGTCTTTTATTTAGAATTTACTGTTGTGCCACTGCCTGTTCGCAGAGAAGAGTGTACTATGATTCAACAGACGAAGTCGAAGAGAATGCACAATCTGGGAATGTCTCCTGTGAAACTGGTGTGGGGGAGTTGGGGGAGATTTGGGATAAGGTGTTTGTTGCTTGTTTGGGCAAATTTAATGATGTTGTTGGATTTTTCTGTACAGTGCAGTCCTTTGTAGATTAATGAAGGATGGAGATCGAGTTACTCGAGTACTAAATTTGGGTGCACATAAAGGCAATGGAAAGTTCTGAATTTGGAAATATGAGAGTGAAATCCGTACTCGATCGTTTTTTAGTTGAAATATTTATAAAGAGGCAAACATAGGTTGCGGAGAACAAAATTTAAATTACTAAAAATAAGAAATAATGAGTGTTGATTACAAAATTAACAGTGCGACTATATTTTCTCTCTGCTCTCTTTTCTAGCGTCATCTAGGGTTGGGGTTTCTTTAGGTCATGTGGTGCTTCTCTCCATGGCTACTTCGATTGCTACCTACAATGACAGCACGCCTTGCTTCCAAGCTTTCTCTTGGTAATCAAGAAGAAACGGTAGATCTCGGGGATTTTTGGTGTCCTAACAAGAGTTTTGTAAGTGGCTCTATGATTTTATCTGGTCGACCAACTAATACCCACTATCAGGGCAAGCACTTTAGCCGACAAAAAATTTTTGTCGGCCTGTTAGCTTAATTCGTCAGCTAAGATCTTAGCCGACGAAGGCTCGTCGGCGATGACTTTAGCCGATGAAACTATAACCCGTCGTCGGCTATTGTCTGAGAGACTAACCGACGACAGAAGACGTCGTCGGCTAGTCTCTCAGACTTTAGCCGACGACGTCTTCTGTTGTCGGTTAGTCTCTCAGACTGTAGCCGACGAAACGCTTAATATATTCGTCGGCTTTAGTATGTAATAAAAAAATAAAAAAAACTAAAGCCGACGAAACAGACCGTATTTCGTCGGCTTTAGAGGGTTTAGTCGACGACACATTCCATAATTCGTCGGCTAAACATTATTATAGCCGACGAAATACACCGTAATTCGTCGGCTATAAGTCCATTCCAATATAAAAAAAAAACCCGAAATTTCTAAATTACCATTTCAGGCAAGCTGCAAAATACACCAAAACAATTTCATATAACCAACAACAAGCACATAAAACTATATAATTCATCAACTACACAAAATCTAGATCGTCTAAATTAATATCCGCTTCTGGGGGCTGCTGCAGAGCTTGCTGCGGCTGGGGTAACGGTATGGGCGGAGCCGGAAGTCCCTGAAGCTGGGCAGCTGTAAAGTCCTACATGTACTGGAACATCTGCCGTTGCTGGGCCTGCTAGATGGCATGTACCTCGGCATAATGGGCTGCCTGCGCGGCATTATAGGCAACATGAGCAGCTTACTGTTCCCGTAGTCTTTGAAGTCCCAACTGTAGCAGCTGAGTCGTCCTGGTGGTCGTGGTCCTGCTGCTGGTCGAGGCTGCCTTTCGTTGAAATCCTAGAGTGGTCTTCAGGACCCCCTCGCCCTTCTTTCCTAGACCCCGGCAGTAGAAGTTGTTTGCTCGCGGTGGGAAGGCTGTGCCCATGATCCTCGCCCCAACTGTCGGATCCGAAGTGTCGATCCAGGACATGGCTTCAGACATCTCTTCCTCCTACGTGTCCGGCCATGTCTCCCTCACTATAACACTCATCACCTCGTCACTAGCCTCCCTCACCTTCGCCTAATTGGATAGGAAAAAAATTATTAATTAACATATATATAAGTAAAATTAAAAATTAAAAAATGTAAGATGACTTACAATATCCTCCTAGGCATCAGGATATGCTTTCTCGTACGTATAGACGTACCGATTGACTTTTGGATGTTCTCTGGTCGCCTCGTCCATAAAGACAGCGAACGGACTAGAACCGGCATGATGCTTCCTTGTGTTGCGTTGCCGGTTCTGGTTCTGAGCGTTCGCCTGGGAAACGGCCTTCAAAGAAAAAAATAAACTATTAGTAAAAAATTAAAAACGCACGTACTTAATGACAAATTAACTAATTAATATTTTAAATACCTGTTTACGAGGGTTATTGAATTCTGATGTCAGAAGCCAACGCCACTCGTACTCCCTGTACTGGAACTCAGCAGGGGTACCAGAACGTGCGTTCCCGTGCGTAGTCCAGTGGGTCCGCAACTCGTTCTTCCACTCCTTCTACCTACAGATATAACAAAAATATTAGAAATATTATTAATATCACATACAATTTTGTTTTTTCATTAATTTCCCAACGTACCTTCCCCCATGCACAACGTCCGCCCAGCTGTTCTTCAGGTGCTCGGGAATGTCAAACCACACCTATATTTAACCGTTTATTAGTTTAGTTTTTCGAGAAATCAACAATGTAATACATAATATTATTGAGACATTTTGTAAAATCACTGACATCGCGTTGTGGACCATGTCCTTAACCTCTTGCGGGACCTCGCCCCAGTCTGACCACAACATAGGGACTCTATCCCTAATGAGCGCTCCCACGCGACCAGAGTACGTCCTCGACTTCCCGCCCGATACTATGTCGCCATCCCCGTCAGTACCGATGACGATCCTCCTTGAGGTACTGACGGTCTTCTCCAGAGCCTTCCCTGTGACGGGGCCTCTCTTATTCTTTGTCAGCTTCGCTCTGACGGTGCCTATCACATGATAAACTAAATTGATTATTAAAATCGGAGACCCTTTATTATTAATTACAAGAAAACAAATCATTCATCTTTTATTACCTGAGGGCGATGCGGCAGATGCGACGGATTCCGTCTCTGTAGCCGATGATGATACCCTCGCGGAAATAAGAGACGTATCAAAATGCACGAACCGGTACGCCGCTGATGGAGCCACTGGCGGGGGCAGTCATCGACTGCAGGTAAGGCCGGTATCATCCGCGGAAGGAATAGATGAGGCGGCGGCATCTGTACCCCAGATGACCCACCATCCGAAGCAGTAGGACCCGGAGTGGGCGACCGGTGTATCTCAGGCATACAGGGTGCAGACACCTCCGTCTGGGTCTGAGGCCACAACTCTCTCGAGGAATGAGGGACGCCCCGCTGCCTCGATGAAGTGGGCACCGAAGGCTGCCTCGAGGAATGGGAAACGCTCGGCGGCTGCCTCTGCGCCGTCTCTAGAAGGGTCGCATGTCTGGCTGTCATGTGGCCCCGAAACGACGTTTGAGGGTTGCTAGAGGTTCCCTCAGACGATTTGGACCTTTGGCCCTTCGAACCCTTCGTCGATCTAAAATTACCGCTCATCCTGTTTAAAATATTAATTTGAATCAAAGCTGTTTAAAATACTAACTAAATTGTACTCTATTCCAATTAAAATTTTCAGTAATTCATTACTTAACAAGACAACAATTCAATTAAATAAGCATACTAGCAGACTAGTTCAATCAATTGACTTCAAATTGTAATTTTTTTTTTCCGATTTCATACTTCAAATTCAAATTCTATACCCTTCGACCATATCAAATATTCCAAATCATTACCAACCCAATTGAGCATTAATCATTCCCAAATTCCATAATACCACAAATTTCCAAAGGTCAAAAAGCACCGTAATTTCAAAAACACATGCATAAACTAATTCCAAAACAATTCACACCAACAATTCACACCAAATCAACCAATTCCAAAACAATTCACACCAACACATAAATTAGGGTTCATACTTTTACCTCCGACCTTAATAATGTGACAGCTGCGGCGAGGCTGGGCTGGGCGGCGAGGCAGGGCTAGGATGGGTGGCGGAGACGGCGGAGCGGAATTTAACGATGGAGGTGAGGACGGAGAAGTAGCAGTTACTGACCGGGAGAGGGCGACGGAGAGGGCGACCAGGAGACTGGGAGAGGGGGAGGGCGGGCGACCGGGAGACTGGGAGAGGGAGAGGGAGAGGGCGACCGGGAGAGGGAGAGGGAGAGGGAGAGGAGGACCATAACTAGTTATACACGGAGGAGGCGGACCAGGCGTTAGGGTTTTTTCGCTGGGTTTTCTACGGTCCCGATAACTTTAGCCGACGAACTAATTTCTTCGTCGGCTAACATTTGAAATTCGTCGGCTAATCCTTGAATTTCATCGGCTAAACCTTTGAAATTCGTCGGCTAAACCTTTGAAATTCGTCGGCCTAGGTTTTAAATTCGTCGGCTTAACCTTGAAATTCGTCGGCTAGTAATTTTTATTTAATATTTTCAATTTATCTGTTTTATTTTATTGTATTAACTATAGCCGACGAGTTTTTAATAATGTCGTCGGCTAAATTACTTTTTATACATTCGGCACATTGTGATTGTGATTGTGATGATGAAACTTGAGAACCGAAAATCCAACCGTCAGATCTGACCACCATGAGAAAATACATATATGGAAAAAAATTGAACTTGATCTGACAAGGTTAAAGGCTCGATCCAGACGGTCAATCCGTTAAGTCAAACCCTAAACGCACGGAAAAGGTCATTGGACCGTCTAAATTACGTATTTTGGCCGGATCTTCAACTGAAAATAGTTTCAAACCGATGACACGCAACAAGTCGTATAAAAATTTGCCAAAAAATAACCACGGATAATAGGGCTACCCATAGGGAGAAAGATTAGAAAATTGCATTGACCGCAACTATCGGCACCGAGAATTTACCGGAATACCGTGATTTTTCAACCGTGGACGTATTTAACCATTCTGGTCATATCTTATTTCATGACTTTTTTGTATTTGAAGGCTCTACGTATAGTTTGTTTTTGAAACAGAACATTTACTCAACACTTGTTTAACATTAGTAGGCATGTCGTGATTGTGATGATGAAACTTGAGAACCGAAAATCCGACCGTTAGATCTGACCATCATCATAAAATACATGTATGAGAAAAAATTGAACTTGATCCGACAAGGTTAAAGGCTCGATCCGGACGGTCAATCCGTTAAGTCAAACCCCTAAACGCACGGAAAAAGTCATTGGACCGTCTAAATTACGTATTTTTTCCGGACCTTCAACTGAAAATAGTTTCAAACCAATGAGACCTAACAAGTCATATAAAAATTTTACGGAAAATAACCACCAAAGATAGGGCTACCCATAGGGATAAAGAATGGAAAATTTCATTGACCGTAACTATCGGCACCGAGGCTTTACCGGAATATTGTGATTTTTCAATCGTAGACGTATTTCACCATTCTGGCCATATCTTATTTCACGGCTTTTTTACGTTTGAAGGATCTACGTATAGTTTGTTTTTGAAACGGAACATTTACTTAAACACTTGGTAAACAAGTTATACAACATTAGTAGGCATGTTGTGATTGTGATGATCAAACTTGAGAAACAAAAATCCTACGGTCAGATCTGACCATCATGATAAAATACATGTGTAGGACAAAATTCAACTTGATCCGACAAGATTAAGGGCTCGAACGGTCAATCCCGTAAGTCAAACTCCTAAACGCACGGAAAAGGTCATTGGACCGTCTAAATTACGTATTTTGCCCGGACCTTCAACTGAAAATAGTTTCAAACCGATGAGACCCAACAAGTCGTATAAAATTTTTAGGGTTTAGGGTTTAGGGTTAAGCCGACGAAATATTAGGGTATTCGTCGGCCTAGGTTGTAGGGTTTAGCCGACGAAATATTACTGTATTCGTCGGCTAACCTTTGAATTAGCCGACGAATTATGACTGATTTCGTCGGCTAAGATTATTTAAGCCGATGAATTACGGTATATTTCGTCGGCGTAGATGGTTTAAGCCAACGAATTATGGTATATTTCATCGGCTAAAGTATAAAAAATACATTAAAAAAACAGAAGGTTTAAACCATACTAACTTCAGTGATTTATTGGCTTCTGACATCAGAATTTAACAACCCTCGTAAACAGGTATTTAAAAAATTAATTAGTTAATTTGTCATTAAGTACGTGCGTTTTTAATTTTTTCACTAATAGTTTATTTTTTTCTTTGAAGGTCGTTTGCCGGGCGAACGCTCAGAACCGGTAATGCAACACAAGGAACCATTGCCGGTTCTAGACCGTTCGCTGTCTTCATGGACGAGGCGACCATAGAACATCCAGAAGTCAACCGGTACGTCTATACGTACGAGAAGACATATCCTGACGCCCAGGAGGATATTGTAAGTCATCTTACGTTTTTAAATTTTTTATTTTACTTATATATATGTTAATTAATTAGGCGAAGGTGAAGGAGGCTAGTGACGAGGTGATGAGTGCTATAGTGAGGGAGACATGGCCGGACACGCAGGAGGAAGAGATGTCCGAAGCCATGTCCCGGATCGACACTTCAGATCCGACTGTTGGGGCGAGGATCTTGGGCACAGCCTTCCCACTGCGAGCAAACAACTTCTACTGCCGGGGTCTAGGAAAGAAGGGCGAGGGGGTCCTGAAGACCACTCCAGGATTTCAACGAAAGACAGCCTCGACCAGCAGCAGGACCACGACCACCAGGACGACTCAGCTAGAGTCGGAACTTTAGAGACTACGGGAACAACAAGCTGCTCATGTTGCCTATAATGCCGCGCAGGCAGCCCATAATGCCGAGGTACATGCCATCCAGCAGGCCCAGCAGCGGCAGATGTTCCAGTACATGCAGGACTTTACAGCTGCCTAGCTTCAGGGACTTCCGGCTCCGCCCATACCGCTACCCCAGCCGCTGCAACCTCCGCAGCAACCTCTGCAGCAGCCCCCAGAAGCGGATATTAATTTAGACGATCTAGATTTTGTGTAGTTGATGAATTATATAGTTTTATGTGCTTGTTGTTGGTTATATGGAATTGTTTTGGTGTATTTTGCAGCTTGCTTGGAATGGTAATTTAGAAATTTCGGGTTTTTTTTTATATACTGGAATGGACTTATAGCCGACGAAATACACCATAATTCGTCGGCTATAATAATGTTTAGCCGACGAATTGTGGAATGTGTCGTCGGCTAAACCCTCTAAAGCCGACGAAATACGGTCTGTTTCGTCGGCTTTAGTTATTTATTTATTTTATTACATACTATAACCGACGAATATATTAAGCGTTTCGTCGGCTACAGTCTGAGAGACTAGCCAACGACGTCTTCTGTCGTCGGCTAGTTATGAGACAATAGCCGACGACGGGTTATAGTTTCGTCGGCTAAAGTTATCGCCGACGAAGCTTTCCCGACAAAGGCTCGTCGGCTAAGATCTTAGCCGACGAATTAAGCTAACAGGTTCGTCGGCTAAAGTGCTTATCCTGGTAGTGGGTTGAACTGAATTTAATCCTAAGTTTTTTGCCTTAAGAGCTGGGTTACTAGCTGCTTCTCTTCAAGGTTATTTGGGTGTTTAAGTTTAAGGTGATTCAAAAGTTCTTATTAACTATATCAATAATAAAGCTCAAGTTCATTGGAGATTTGGAGAAATATTCGTATGTACTATTGTTCAAGATATAAGCATCTTGCTCTTAATTAGTTTCCAAATTGTGAAGTTTAAGCATGCTTGAAGAGAAGCCAATTTTACTTGGTTTTTCTTTTACGTTAGTGCTTATCCGGGATCCCGGCGTTAAAAGACCCGAGCTTTACACTATTCAAAGATTAGAGCCGCTATAATTTCCGGTCAAAGTAGCAATGTTTAAGCCCTGCACAAATGTCCAATAATATCTCAAGTATTCAGAACTCAAATTGTTTCATCGCCCATGAAACTGTTGATCTTGCAGCCTGATGCTTGATAACATTCTGCAGGTTCCTGACTGTCGTCGTTGGCGGTAAAAATTTCTCACAGTCCTTGACACCTATATGTGTGAACTGATTGACAAGAGTGGGCAAAAACCCAGCTAAAGAATTCTTAAACTGATCTGAGCAGCTACCCTTAACGCCCTGAATCTTACCTTTGACTAGAGACCCCACTTGAGCTCCATCCATATATGCTTTACATGCACCTAGAATGTCATGAGCACGATTGCGGAAATGCCCGATAACAAACTCCTCAAAATGCTGCAACAAAATGCACTAGTTATAGCTGAGGATTCATATTGAAACTCAGAAATGGACAGAATTTTATACAAGATGCATGACATTCCCCACATGTGTGATCGTGTGATATCTGATATGTTATATACCTATGTACAGTTTTCTACTCAAAACTTCCAAATAGCGGAAACTAAAAATTGTTCTAACATTGCACATTACATAACTAGAAACACTGTAGTTTGCTTGAGTAAATAATCCCGGAATTCAGTACAGCGTCTTATTGAGAAATCACGTAGGGTCAATTCGTTCATATCAGACTAACGATCTTCACAATTCTATCTAGCTCACATAAGCATGAAATATCACTTGGCATGCTTAAAACATGAACTCAAGTCATCAATCCGACTTTAAAATAGTTTTAGTCTGGACATGATAAAAAAAGGTATATATTCATGTTATTTGAATTTCCTTTTGGAAAGTTTTGATATGGATGTTTTACTCTTATTGATTTCAAAAAGTTCACTATTTGATGCAGATCGACGAAGATGATAAACAAGCTAAATATTGCAGAAAACTTCTTTTCCAATCTCACATTGCAAAAGGGTGACCCTGACCAATAATACTAAGAAGAATTAAATTCAGTTTACCCTTAAATCTTTGGTGGCAAAATCAGTTTAGTCCTGCAACTTTTTTTTTAAATCAGTTTGTCCCTTTAACTTTCGTAAACATATCAGTTATGTCCAATTTTTGAATTCCTCTTGAAATATGACGTCACCAAAGCTGTTGGAACTGACAAAGAGGCCTATAATTTCAGACATTTCGTTGAAAAAGAGGGGATAAAGCTAAATTATGGGTTCCCTTGTTAGTTCCAACAAGTTTGGTGACGTCATATTTCGAGAGGAATTCAAAAATTAGACATAACTGATGTGTTTATGAAAGTTGAAAGGGTGAACTGATTTAAAATAAAGTTACAGGACTGAACTGATTTTGCTACCAAAGATTTAAGGGGTAAACTGAAATTTTTTCTACTAAGAAATGGAAAGAAGATATCGACTCTTACCTTTGGAGGTGTCTTCATCATGTACACCATCGTCCTCAGAGATAGGATTAATGTGTTCTCATTGTAATTTTTTGATTGTGTTACACCAGATGGTGTACCCTTCATAGGTGTCCATCCAGGCTCGTTGAAGTAAGGCTCTGAATTCAAGATCAGCCCTTGTATTGAGACCAAAACCTGAAGCATCGTTGACTTACTAGGAATCCACTTTTCTTCTTTGCCCCAGACCAAGTATTAAGAAGGCTGAGGCATACTTTTCCACAAGCATACAGGTTTGGGTTTAGTCGAAGGCCATGAGCGTGGTAGTAGACATGCTGATCGATTACCAAAATCCCAAGTTAGACCCATGATCCAAGTAAACATAAATAAATGCCAGAAAAACATCAATCGCATACCGGCGGCCCTTTTGGGTAACCACTGGGGAAGGAAACATCAAAGAAAAAGAGACCATCATGGTAAGGAGTACCCTCTGCTCCAACAATTACAGCTCTCAGAAGATCCATTCTTGTCTCATAAACTCTTACAGATATCATATCTGTCAATGTGTTAAAAGAGGAAAGCTGAGGGTTCAGATATGAAGTGAATTATATATTAGTTATTGCATACTACGGAAGAGTACTGCAACAAATTTCCTATTGCATCAGAAATTCAAATTACACATCGACATCCTTAAATCTATGTTCCACGTACATATATCCAAATACTTAATTGGCATGATCAAAAAGTATTCTTGATAGAAGAGACAAAAAGACTACATGAACCTAAAAAAGTTTACTGCCATAACATAAAAGTAATGCATAAGGACTCACCAGGCAAGTCTTTCTCCAGAATCTTCCACTCTCCCTGAATTTTCTTTGCCCAGTTCTTCTGAAGCCATCAAAGGAGTAAAATCAGAATATTATCAAATATATACACTAAAGTTTGGACATGAAAATGCTAATGCTAATGCTAATGCAATACATCATATACACTCACCTGCTTTGTTGAAAGACTTGTCTTAGAATAATGATGATCTGAAAGATCTACAACTGTATCAAATTGTTTGAAACCATCTACCTTCCCCACAGTTTTATCTGAACTCATGCTAGAAACTTGCTTCACGGAGACATCATTTCGAGTTTGTGTTTGAAAGTTTGATGATTCTGCTCCCAATGAGAGACTAGAAGCGCTCCCTTGTTGTTGCAGATAGCTAAATCCCATATGAGACATCATTTTGCTGCTGGAAACTTGTGGAAGTATCCAAGATGATGATACCCCAAGAGGGTGGCTAACACCATCGTTTTGGCTCTTCAAGCTTGAACTACTTCCAGAAACTGGTTTTACACTCCCCCTGATAAAATCTGATAACGAGAGACCCACTGGGAAATGTGCTTCTATTCCAGGAGTAACATCCACTTCATCTAAATAAGCTGTCATTTGGGCATACTCATCGATATCTATAAACTCGTCCAAATAAAGACCAGCATAGTCACCACTGGAATATGATGCACCAGAACTGGGACCATCTATGTCGATCACGTAATGCGATGCTGAGGCAAAGCTGTTAGCAGCCTGATACTTTGTATCAAAAGAACTACTTTCAGAAACCACATTTTTAGTACTTTTAGGTGGATCAAACCAAGGGATAGGTGGCATAGGCGCCTCTACTCCAGGAGGGATATCCACATTATCAAAATGGGATTGTAATTGGGCATACTTGTCGACATCAATTACCTCATCCGAGAAAAGATTACCATAAGCAACCTTATGTGATACTGAGGAAGAACTCATACCAGAACTAGCAAATTTATTGGCCACAGCTCCCTGAAGAGAGCTGGCATTAGTAAATATGCTAAAGATGCTCACAGCAACATTGAATGCTTACTGAAAACATAAAGATAATATTCTACACTACAGTATGAAGTTAATCATAAACCTTAGCTTGATGATCAAGGTAATCATCGGAAGAGTATTTTATGGCCTTCTTTTCATAACTTCTGCGAAATCCCTTCTTATTCATAAACATTGCAGTGTCAGAATCTTCATCATCGTCAATTTCGATCACATCATGGACAACAGCCTAACAGATTCATAAACAAAAAATATAAACATAGCATAAACAAACAATAAGAACATAGCTATAGGAGGAGACTAGATAATTACAAGATTAATTACCAAAAGAGCACGTGCATCAGCAATTTTTTGAGTGCACGTTTGGTACTCAGGACTACATGCATTACACCTTCTTATTTTCTAAGAAGGTATTGGACTCATGTGTGCTGCCTTAAGTTGTACTAATATTGCACGAGATTAGAGAGTAGTTTGTTTGGTTAATGGTTAAAATGATGGTGTTATCTAAGGATGACCAATTAGAGTACCCACAATAACACCATCAAAAGAGACAATAATGAAAATAAAGTGTTACTTTGTATCCAGTAACACCAAACATGGGACTAACCGAACCAAACTTTACTTCTTATTTAGCACACTCCTTATCTAGCATAGTCATATTTAGTCCCAACAAATGCACCGAGCCTAAGCTTGTTGTTTATGATGACTTTCTTAGAATTCGGGTCTTGAATTCCGAGTAGTAGAACAAGCGCAAAACAACACAAAAGGGGATTCTTGACAGAAGAGTAGTACAAGAACTCCTAGGGTTTGTATGCAACTCGCTCCTAGGGTTTGGGCATCCTCAAAGGATTATCGAAATATAAAAGCCCAAACAATCGCTACTCAAGTTGATATAAGAATCCCAAAACCGAAAACCTAATCAATAATTGCTGCAATCCCCAATCGAATATTAATCAAATCAGTAACATGACATGAGCTAAAACTGATTTCGTTACAAGTAATATGATCGAAATTCAACAACAACAAAAAAAACTGATGATATCGAGTTCGTGATCGAGTTAAGATAATAGTTATAGCAAGTGTGTATATATGAACGCACCTCTTTGCCTTTGCGCGGTTTCCGAGTCAGAGTAACCGGAGGGTCGATCACGACGACGTCGTCCTCGTCCATGCTCCTAGAACTGCTCACAGTCTCCGAAAACATTCGCTTCCTGAAAGTGATAGAGGGTCGTCAGAGGAGGAAGAAAAGGAAGACAGAGTCTTGTTATTAACCCAAGTAAATAATGAGAGAGAGAGAGAGAGACGTGGGTTCTGGGGTGACGGCAGCGACTCCATTAGACCGGCTTTTCGTACTTTCGCCGAAGAGATGACGAAAAGGGTCAGTAGCCGAAACGCTCGTTCAGACGAAAAGCTAAAGCTTATAGAGGAAGAAACACGAGCCCATATTCAAAAGAAAAATAAATAAAAAATAAGCGAAGTGCCCTAGTAGTAGACGGTCACCTTAGGACTGTGACGTTTTATTGTTTGACAAGGAAGAGGACTCTTTTAAATTACGATTATGTCACTATACCAAAGAGATAAGCATTTTGGGCTTTTTTTTTTAACCTTGAGCCTGGCCTGGTGCGTATGGTTTTGGAACTGGGCTCTTTGGACCAAACTGATAGGCTATGGCTCTAATATGGGTTTTGGTTTTCGGATCCTTATTGAGGATCGATGTAGCAAATTACTTTCAAGTCATTTATCTTTATCGTGAGTCTGTGTATTTTGTTTACTTTTCAGAAAAGTTTTGCTATACAGCGCTGCATGCTATGCAGTGTGTATTCCCACCTTGCAAATCACAGGTAATTATTCCTTATTAATGTATGTATGTATGTTATACAGCACTACACATCAGACAATCCTTACTTTTCATGGTTCAATAGCTTTACTAAGAATAAATGGGCATCATCAATGAGTGAATCTAGTATCACCATGGTACCATCACAACTTCTTAACTATCCATAGAGTACAATACAAGGGTATGAATGACTATTTTGGCTTCAGATTCATGATAAAATCGTTGTGATTTCAATTTGAGGGGAAAACAAAAAAACAAAAATCAAAACTTGGCTAGCTATTAATTCATTCAAAACCGCAAAATTATTGTCCACAAAGACAATGTACAGTGTCAATCTCCGAGCGAGAGACTTGAAGGAAAGGCTAGGTTATAGTCTGAAAGCTACATACATACATCGCGTATATTGAAGGATCTCGGAAGGAAGGACCCTCCAAATTGTGGTAAACTCAAGTCGGAAAGATTCGTAAAATCTCAGTTGTGGACATTCTCTCAAATATTTATAGGACTTTGACAGTTTTGAA
This sequence comes from Fragaria nilgerrensis, assembly GCA_010134655.1. Classification (NCBI taxonomy): domain Eukaryota; kingdom Viridiplantae; phylum Streptophyta; class Magnoliopsida; order Rosales; family Rosaceae; genus Fragaria; species Fragaria nilgerrensis. Next base: position 14,445,058 of record CM020979.1, on the reverse strand, counting down.
TAATGGAAATGAAAGTGGAGATCGAAGCAATACTGAGGAAGACAGCTGCGCGCCAATTAGATTTCTCTAGCTTCCTAGCTAGTAGTGGATAAAAAGATCGATAAGAATGTAAGGCTATGCTTCCTTTGGACAATGTTTCAAAGAAAATTAAGACAAGCTAGCTAATTGGGGGAAGGTATTGCTTTGACAATGACCAAGAAAGATACTTCGATTCTTTATCTTTGACCCTAAACTCCTTACAACTTCAAGAAATTTCCTTTACTTGTAGACTTTAGTGTTTAATTATATTGTAAAATGTGGTCGATTCTTTTCAATAAAGTAGGCAAAGCAATGGTGCATGAGAATGAGAACCTCTACTGATCAATCGATCAAGCACGTACCACTACCTATGGTCTCTATAATATCATATATACTTGTTATCGATCAGATATATATATATATATAGCTCTACAAGATCATGCCATATCAGTTCAACAAGATGAAGATTACTTGATAACATCCATATAGCTCATAATATATAATTCAGTCCAGCTCTCTGAAACTTCAACATACTCGAAATATTAGATATAACCATTCTCTAATCGATCGAACTTGCTGCATGCATACCAACTTGATGCTGTCGTCTTTACAATACAGACCCAAATTTATGCATTAACAATTCCTTAGTTGTAAATATATTATATGGAAAATAAGCATTTCGATCTCATTGGAATATGTTCATGTGAATATGGTAAATGCAGCAAATTAATGGGTATTTTTATCCGTCGGTTTTTCTTTCCGTCCAATCAATCATTCGAGATTTAAAGATATCATATACGTGGAATCTGAATATGTGCTAGCTGCTGGTTTTCGAAATTAACCAGAAAGAGAGAAAGGCAAATGGCAAAACTGCAGAAGGAAATAAGATCGAGAAGTACGTATAGGTAACAGGAATATTAAGAAAAGTAATCCATGCTTTGTGACAGAATAACATGTTCATGGTTCTATATCATGGCGCAGTTGTAGAGATAACACTAAGATATCAGATCGACTTATATACGCTGTTGTCCATAACATAATGTTCATGATCTTTTCGTTTTATCTAACTTGAATTGCATGCATACATATATATAACCACTTCGAGAACGTAGTCCTACTTGTTGAGGATTTAAAATTAATTATTCCCGATTGAGTGCCATCTTCACTGATTAGTTACATGACAACTAAATTAATGAGAACTTTTTACGACGCTAATCTAGTCCAATCCAATTGAGAGAGTTTGAGAGCGAGAGGAGGGGGAAGAGATAGATATGTCAATTGTGATATGATCCATATGGCGTGTGTTTGTAGGGATCGATTTGGTCGTCGTCGTCGTCTTGTTCTTCCACAAAAGAGAAACGAAGTTGACATGAGAGGAGGAAACGAGGCCAACGGCCAGCCCCTCTCCTCCATCACCTCCATTATTAAGATTCCTTCGGACCTTTCCCCGGAGACGTGTGCTTCTCTCATGCCTGCGCAGGCCCCCCCATACTCCTCAACCTGCATGAGAAGTCGAAATTGCCCTCCTTCTCCCCTCCATGCATCTATAAATTGAGGAGCCATACCAGGGCTTGAAGATATAGCAAGCAAAGCATTTTCATTAGTCAGAAACAAAAACCCAGTTTCAGTAAATCAATTCCGATCAACACCATGTCTGGAAAGTGCGACAGCTGTGACTGCTCTGACGTTTCCCAGTGCACGTAAGTAGCTTCTCCATCTTCTTAATACATGCATGTTTGTTAATTAGCTAGTAATTAAGTTCTTCATTTATCAGATTAATTAGGATTTCTTTTCTTTTGCTGATCTAAGAGCGATTGCTATGAGAGGGTTACGGTTCAACTACTCTCGACCGTGTTTGTGCATATGTTTATATATATGTCATATATACTCGAGTACTCGACGACTAAAACAAAGTAGCTCGTATGTTTTGCTCTTAATATAAATTAAGCAAGAAAAGTACTTGTATTTGGTCGGATTGGCTCATAGATCACCTTGAGCAAGATATACTCATGTACCTAAAATATATATATGATGATCATTTTCTTTCAACCGTAATCGGAGAAAAGGAAAAGCTAGGTTAATTTACACACACAAATATGTACAATATTTTTGTGTAAAGCCTGCCCATAAACATCATTTGAAGTGTTTGATTTTATTCTGGATATGTTCTTAATTTAAGGGATCACAGTAAACTTTGTTCTCTCTGAAACTGCAGGAAGAAGGGAAACAGCTTGGTCATTGTTGAGACTGAGAAGAGGTAACCACTCAATTAATTCTCCACATTATATATAATGAAAACAATCTAAGAATTATTAGATGTTTCTTATATATCTTTCTTTTACTTCATTCCTGTTGGAGGAGGAAGAGCAACTTAAAATAAATCTGATTCTTCTTGCAGCTACGACACTGTTGTCATGGATGCACCAGCCGCCGAGAACGGCGGAAAGTGCAAATGCGGCACCACCTGCTCTTGCATCGACTGCAAGTGTGGACATTAAGTCCCCTATTCGACAACCAATGGCTGCCATATAATTATTACCTAGTGATAAGGAAAAAAGAAAGGAGTCTCGTCAATAAAGGATTTGTGAGAATCAAATAACGAACTCTGTTTATTAATCTGTGAGTAAGTGATCGAGTAAGAGATGTACTCTACTGTGTGTGTGTCAATCATGTTCGTGTTCTTTGGTAGCCATGTAATGTTCTCCATCTGGTCATTATCTGTGGCCTTGTGATCATGTTTAATCAATGAAACTACTATTAGTATACATGCTCCATCTTCAATTCTTCACTACTACTCTTCATCAGCTAGCTTTCATATTTCCTTTGTTATGTATATAGATGTAGACTGTGTATATATCATTCTAGCTAATTACTTGAACTTTTCATATATTGGATATTAGCCGTGGCATAGAACTCAATCAGTATCTTGTAATTGCTTCAAAAAAAATATATCAGTATCTTGTATATTGACAAGGTGTTCTTTGATGGATTTATGGTCTAGTTCGTTTCTCTGTAGTGTAGAAAAAGCTTATAGATTGATATAAACTTGATCGAATAATATATTGAAAAATACCGATGTCTTTGCAATTGCAATAGTATCTGGTAAACTCCTGATCGCAGTTTAGTAAGAGGACAATAACATATTGTCACGGGATGAGAACTTCGCTTCTCTACCAACCATGCGGCCTTAGAGTTGTTCACCTCCTCGAACTCTCTAAGTCAGCCTCGCCTTCACGCAACGGAAACAAGAGCAACACAAGAGAGCAAGAATGCTAGAAATGAACACTTAGACAATGTGGGAGAAAGAAACTTTGTATTAAGTTAAGAACACTTTACAAGGCTTTCTAAGATCTCTAGGATTTCTAGGATCTCTCTCTACCAAAAGGAGAGGGGTGCCCCCTTATTTATAGGCATCATCCCCCCCTTTGCCTAAGTTTCTAGATAATTCTAGGACATTTACAAGTATGGAGGTTCTAGAGTGTTCTATACACTTCTAAGTATAACCTTGAGTATTCTAGAGACTTCCGGAGTAGTCTTGAGCCTTAAGCCTCTCTAGGGTCCTAGAGAGTTCCGGAGTGTCCTAGAGACTCTCTAAGGTTCTAGAGAGTTCTAGAGTTGTCCGAATGCTTCTCGATCATTCTGGAAGCTTCCAAGACCTTCCTCAATATTTCGGAAGCTTCTAAGACCTTCCATAATATTCCGGAAGCTTCTAAGACCTTATATAATATTCCGGATGCTTCTAGAATGCTCATGTGCTCTCCAAAACCTTCCTTGAGCCATGCTTGCATCAAAATGCTCAAGGAAACTCCTTGTTAAATTGGCGGGGCGTGACAATATATACACCACATCACGAGGACGAGCCGCCGGACGTTGTATATAATTGTTGGAAGGAGCTGCACATGGGTCTGGAGCCCACCAATTGGTCAGGCCGATTGACCGACCAAAAATTGGTCATTGAATTGGTGAGGCGGGTGGGGCCCACTAAATAGTCCAACCAATTTTTAACCCGCAGGCTCGGGATGATAAAAGAGCCTCTCTTGGCTGGTGATGTGAACGATGGTGTAAGATCCATGATGAGATCGAGAGAAGGGGAGTACACTGCGGGTCTCGAAGGTATATATGCAATGGCAGAAGGATAGTGGAGGGAAGATCAGATCCATGCCTTGGAGTGACCGATCGGATCTCAATTGATCGGGGATGACAAAACCCTGCCAAATCTTGTATTTGGTTCATGAGGGTCGTCGTCACGGGTCCAACGAGAGACATGGTTTGAATGGCAGTGTTGCACATATGGTATATATAGGTGCGACGGGCAGACGGGCGAAGTGGTGCAACGGTGGTTATGCAGCCGACACTCTCCTGGGCCGAGTGGGCCTTTCCCAAAGTCTCGGACGGATCTTGGGCCTGGTTTCGTGTGTTGGGCCCAATATGGGCTGGTTTGCTTCTAGTTCTCTTTTACTTTTGTTTTTTATTGGTAGTTTATTTATGCTTTCAATAAATCTTGACCATTGTTTGATCTCGAGATGTGAGCGTTGTCTTGGTTTGGGCATCTTGCGTGCCATGTTTGTTCGAGGTAGACGGCGAATTTCTTACTTTGTCAAATGGTCGTAACCTCCTAGTGGTAGGATGAAACTCATTGTCAGTTGTAATATTTTCCAATGGCAACATAGTAGGAAAACTAATAGACATAGTAACTTATGGCTCTGTTTGAACATTGTTTTTTCGGTATGTTGCTCAAAATTGTAAAGTAAATGTAGTAGCCAATAATGCATTCCTTGTTAAATGGTGCTTGTTATAATGCATATAATTGTTAATTTCTGATATTATTTTAGAATGTTTATACAATATAAAGTTTATGTTTTAGGTCAGTTTAATTAATAGTTAAGGAACGAGGGTGGCCTCTTTTCAGGAAAAAAAAAAAACGGGGAGCGAACACACATAACCCAATCACTAACGAGTAACAATGTTGAGTCCCTTATTTTTGTAAGGGTATAACCGTCTTTGCAGCATCTGTCTTCAACCTCTTTCTCACTCTCAGACCTTTCTCGGCTGCTATGCCCATCTCTGGTTCTGGAGAGCAAATGTAGGAATTCTTTCCGCTTGTAACAATTTCTTCTTTATGAATGAAATGCCTTCGTTGGATTAAAAGAATAATTCCTATCTCTGGTACTTGGGCCCAACTTCACATCTGAGTTAGGGCTTTCTACTCAAGTTTTGTCTTTGTAATCCACTTCCCATTGCGTGTAGAGGAACGGAGAGCTCTTGTAGTTTAGGCACTTTGGCTTTTGTAGATTCTCAGTTTGCATTGCTAATAGCCTTCATGTCTTAAAGCAGCAGCAGAGACCAAAGTGTTAAAGCCATCACAAAAGCAAAGACCAACAGTGTGCACGCCTCCCAGATTTTCAGGTTCCGATTTCTTTTCCCTAATTTCATTATCTCACATTACCCCAGGGTTGGATTTCTGTCCTGACTTGTTTTACATACATAGCTAGGTGAATTAAGATATTACTCATATTAGGAGCTTAGATAATAACTCCATGGAAAGAGCTTGCATTTGATAGCCTTCAATTTCAAGATTACAACTTTGATCTTACACAAGGGAAAATCAACACACTTTTAGATCTTACATTTTGTTATTCAAACCCACAAGGCTAATTGTTCAAAACATGAAAGAAAGACAAGATTACAGTGTGTAGAAACTGTATGACTACCAGAAATGGAAGATCATTTTGGCAATTCGGCTTCACTAGTTGTAGGGACCTTCTCATATGAACCCAGCTCTCTCAACTTCTTAGGAACAAAGCAACGACCCCCAAACTTCTGTTGCAAGAAGATTATCACAGCAAACAGTAGACATCCAATAGGAATGGTGACATCCCAAGAAGTAGAGTAAAAGTCTGCGACAGGACTTGCATAAATGTATGGGATACCATGTTCGTGATGAACAGAGTTGTCAGTCCTGTAAAGGTCATAAGCATGTGGCAGAACTCGAACCGCAGTTGTCCCAATGTAGAACCAAAAAGAGAGAGCTTTTTCCTTTGATTTGCAGACCATGTTGAGTAGAATTTGAGCAAACAGAAAACCATCCAAGATCAAACCAGCATAGGATTTCAAGGTACCCAAAATGGTATGCACATGATTGCTAGATTTCATTAGAAGCCCCAAAGTAACTAAAACCCCAATGGCATACACTGGTAAAGCCTTGTTTTCTGCATCCCAAAGTTCATTTTGCTTCCCAGTTGCTGATCTTGCTGACCAAGTCTGCTGCAGAAGACGGAATTGCAGCAAGAAAGCTACCATTGTTACTAACCTTACAATTATCTCATTAACTTCAAGCCATCCACCACTTCCCAGTAACACATCTTGGCGGTTGGTGTTGTGAGTGAACATGGCATCAAAATTTAGCAGAAGAGGTATCATGTAGCCAAGGGTCAGAATTAATAGCATTAAGATGGAAATAGAGGGAAGCACATCAGGATGTTTTTTCACATGGAAGAGTTGTAATGCCACAAATACACATGCGAGTGTTGTTGATATAAGAACCAATGTGATCTCCATATCCATCCTCCAAATGGATCGTTCTGCTTCAATCAGGTAATCAGCAGCTGAACTTAAAGCCAATCGCTCGAAATGAAGAGGATCAGACTTTTTTCGTGTGCTTTCAATGCTTACCTCAATATAACCTGTATTGGTACTGTGTTGATTTGTTGGAGGGAACTGAAAATTGACAAGAATCTCACAATCTACAGAATCTTTAGTGGTCTGTTGATTACTGTTGAAGCCAACATTTCGACAGCCTATCATGCACAGGCTTCCTTCTACAGCATCATAGAGCCCTTCTGCTGAAATCTGCATTTCCTTTGTTTGTATTGTATGGCCTGACTTTCCAGCTGATTTCTCCAGCAGTTCGATGTTTATTCTGTAGCTAATATTGGTGGGGTTGCTACGGTTGTAGCTGTATCTCATCACAGGAAAGGAGCTCAAAGGAGCTAGAGAGTACCTTGCATCTCCAATTGAATTTGAATATTGTGTTGAAGATAAATACTGCTCATAGAACTGATTGCCAACAGAAAGAGGATCAGAATTTCCCCATGCACCTTGTCCTTTAGAAAATTTCGCTGACATATCGAATTTCATGTCGTAAGAAAACGGACTTGGGTACATGTTGCTGTTCTGATCATTAGCAGCAGACTTCTTTTTTGGGCACAACTTAGTTACCTGGTCTATTTTAGTATACACATATTTTGGCCCTGGAACTAGAACCCTTCCTGCCTCGCTCTGACGAGTCTGAAATGTGATATTGTCGAAGTAACCTGTCTCAGTCTTGGATTTGCTGCTCCAAATATGCCCCATGACACTACTAGTGTTTCCAATTGTCCATATTGCAGGAAATCTCATGCTCAATCTAGTTGAACAGTCATCCACATGAGAATTGTTCAAAGAAGCTGTTGCAGCCTGGAAGAATTTACAAGCAGCAAATTGTATTTGACTTTTTTGTGCATCCCATGAGCCTTCCGCTATCAAACTTGTATTGGGGTTGAAAGGCCTCTGATACCAGTTGTTGCTACTGTCTGAAAATTCCACCAGTACTCTCAACCTTCTAGTATACTCTGTACACTCGATATCCTTGAATGACAGCAGACGGGGCAAATGATCAGATACGCCAAGTGGAGTGCAGTTCTTTGCAGAAACGCACTGGCTTGAATATTTGAGATCAAATTCATACTTTAGTACTACTGTTGAGAGTTGTGAACAAAATCTCTCCAAGTGCAAAGAACTAGGGGGATCATGATCATCAATTCCAACAGAAGAGCTGTTATCATTAGAGTTATTTGAAACCAAAGTATACTGGTAGTTCATCTGAGGAAGCAACAAAATAGAGATTGGATCAAAATATTTTGCATTCTTGATCATATCAGAACCGCTGATCAAACTCTCTAATGTTCCGGTGATCAAACTTGTAATATTAGTGGAATTCATGACATTATAGAGCTTAAGAATAGCAGGATAATGGAGCATAGTTTTCCAGTAAGTATGACCATAACCAACCATACAAAGCTTCCCAGAAGATTCTGACCAGAACCCGTTGAGTCTAAAGCTAACTGACCTTTGATATGCTGGATTTGATCGAGTCCTGTAGCCTGGATAAGGCTGGCTGCCGCTGGAGTTTCCTACATAGTCTAACATACTCGCCTTTTCCACATGAAGAGTTGCTCCTAACTTGAACAAGCCTTCCACATCAGTTGCTTCAAAATTCCATTTGCTGAATTCAATTAAATTCCGAACTTGTTGATGGTAAAATGATGAGTTCCCATTAGTACTATTGGCAGTGTCACCAGCAGTGTGGTAGTAACCTGTATGGCTGAAGGCGAAGGGATGAAGTCCTCGATATATTTTTGAGTTTGCTTCAGGAACAACTGAAGCACAGTGATCCGCATAAGCGAGTCCATCGTGTGAAACAGAGGATGAGATTAAGTTCAATGATAGGGAGGTGAAAGCAAAGAAGATTATGACAAGCTTTGGCTTTCTGAGGATAGTCATAGCTTCTCTGTTAGTATTTATGTTTTGGGAGAACGGGAGAAGAAGAACAACAGGCAATGCAGTTTTGAAAGGCTGTGATGGTTCTTATGTACTAAAGACAGTCTGAAGCACCAGGTCAACCTTCATCCACTACTACCTAGTATTACCACAGTCCAGAAGTTATTATCGATAGTTTAGATGAAACCAATATACCTATTTTTAACTTTCCCCAAGTTAATTCATAACAAAAAAATTAATCATTTTTCGAGTCTAATGTAAAAAACATTTACCCCCACACCAAGATGGAATCCTGCCTAGTTAGTACATTAACCTTTACCAAGAAGGCCTGTTGGGGATGCAGTCGGGACTGTCATTCCTATATTGTTACTCACCAAGATAAGTGTGATTAGGGTATATGGATTCCATAAGACTCAAAGATGATAGCTTACACAGTAATGATATTTTGTCATATCTTCATTATCTTGGCCCTTGTATTGGTTTGAACTTTAAAGATTCCAAAGTTATCATAGGATTTGTATTATCTGGTCAGCTGGTCTTATCCCAAGTCATCATAACTTGGAAAATGTTGGCATGACAATACATCGCTAGTAGCTTTCATTTGGACCAACTTAGGGGTTAGGGGTGGCAAAGATATTTTAGTCAATCTCAACCTAAACACAATTCCTGTGCTGCTGTGCATTGCACCCTCAAGTCCGAATTTATATGAGGCAATTTTACTGTTTTTTTTTTTCATCTCTCATCCGCAATTTTACTATTTTAGCTTTCATTTGATTTGGGAATGAATTGTCGGAGGCCTGACTATCTGATGACATTTTTGAGAACCAACTTTTCCTTTGGTATAGATAGAATGTTTGTCGACTGTCAAATAGTTGAACATGTTATGTATGTATTGTCCCTTAAAGTTACACACTCGTACATACTTTGGTCTAATCAGGTCTAGATTGAAATTCTGATAATATTTGTTCAAGCTTATAATATGTTCATTAGCATAACTTCTTATCATCCTTTTCTTTTGTCTTAGCATACAGAATAAAAGTTGTTTTCTGTGAAGTAAACAGAGTGCATATGTTAAAAGGTAGAGTCCAATGGCAGTTCTGGCTTCTGAGCAAGAGGTTAAAGAGTAAGAAAGAAAAACAAAATGACAAGACTTTGGCTAATTCTAGTCCAATTGGATGAGCAGAGCATAGAGGTTGTTGATATTTTCCTTCTTGTCGATCAATCCCATAAACTTGTTCTGAGAAGTTTCCTTGTTTTTGGGTCCATAACAAAGTACATATACCATTGGTAACTCCGGTGCTTTAATTATTTCAATGCCTCTAAATGTAACTACAAAACATCACCAAAGTATTATGCTGAATTTGATGCCATATGTATAAAGTAATAACCCATGTTCATATTGGTATTGGTCTTGCTGTCTCCATCTTAGTACTATCTTTCTCAGGAAGCTCAGCCCTGAATGAGTTTAAAGTTGTTATATCATTGCTCATATATTAATGTTTCCTAAAGCTCAACGAGTACAAAAAGAAAAGAAAAGAAAAGAAAGTATACACAAAATGGAAAAACGCATGCTGAATAAGATGAACTGATGGATTTATATCCTGTTTCATTATCGTATCAGTTCCTTAGTTATGTAACTTGTATTTTTGCATTGCTTTTTGTTCTTGGTTATTTTATTTTATGTATCTTTAAATCTTCCAGTACGGATATATCCACACACAAAGACACTAACATGATCGCCAGTAAGCAAAACTAGCATCTCATAATCTTAATTTTTTCAACCACCTTGTGTTTGAATTTTTCTGTTGTATTCTATGCAGCAGCTATTCAAGTCCCTCATGGTCACCATTGCATATCATTTCTTCCTGAATCACCTTGTTCCAATGGCAGACAAATAATACTACACTGGTGGTGACAGGGGCATTGCTGAGCTCTGATCTGCCTTTCCAGATAAATCAAATTTCCAGGTACTTTTTCTAGTTTGCTTGCTTGCCTCTTTGACAGTTTACATTAAATAACTGGCATTTGGATTTTTGCTCTTCACTCTGTATGCATTTATTTGCTTTATAGCTAAGTGCATCAAGTTTAGAATAAAACTTGAGTATTCAATCAACTAAGCGCCTTCCTAATTAGTCTTACGTTGCTACCTAATAGTTTCAACTGACTTTGTGCGTGAGGATAGTTTGATATCATAAACTTTTGAAATTAGAAGGTTTCTATTATACGAGATAAAAGTGGAAGTGCATACATTAAAGCGGATAAAACTAAAAGGCTTAAATCTTACATTCTTCTTTTTCTTCAATACCAAAAGCCTAGGCATTTTAAATAGGAAAGGAAACAAAGGGGTGCAGATATGAAGTCTGTCCAATTCTGTCATTGACTATGATTGAGCTTCCACTGACCATGAATACCAGAAATGGAGTGCTACACTAGAATACTAGATTACCTTGGCTACTCATCTTCGCTAACTGAAGGGACTTCCTCATACAAACCCTGCTCTCTCAACTTTTTAGGAAGAAAGCAGCGATCCCCAAACTTCTGCTGCAAGAAAATGATCAGAGAAAACAGTAGACCTCCAATAGGAATAATTACATCCCAAGAAATAGAGTAGAAATCTGCAACAGGACTGGCATAAATGTACGATTCATCAAGTTGTTGATGAGAGCTGTGAGTCCTGTAAAGGTCATAAGCATGTGGCAGCACTCGAACCAAAGTCGTTCCAATGTAGAATGGAATAGACAGAGCCTTTTCCTTTGATTTGCGGACCAAGTTGAGTAGAATTTGAGGTAACAGAAAACCGTCCAAGACCAAACCAGCATAAGAGTTTAAGTCCATGGAAGCACCAAAAAATCCAATGAGATACAGCGGTAAAGCCTTCTTCTCCACATCCCAAAGCTCCTTTTGCATCCCATTTGTTGATCTTGCCGACCATGTCTGCTGCAGAAGACGGAATTGCAACAAGAAAGCTACCATTGTTATAACCCTTACAATTACCTCATGAACTGCAAACCATCCACCACTTTGCAGTAACACATCTTTGTGGTTGGTGTTGTGAGTGATCATGGCATCAAAGTTTAGCATAAGAGGTATCATGTAGCCAAGGGTTAGAGTCAGTAGCATCAGGATGGAAATTGAGGGAAGAACATCAGGATGCTTTTTCACATGAAACTGTTGTAATGCCACAAATACACATGCAAGAGTGGTAGATACTAGCACCAAGATGATCTCCATGTCCATCCTCCCGATGGACCGTTCTGCTTCAATCATGTAACTGGCAACTGATGAGAAATCCAATCGCTCGAAATGAAGAGGATCGGACTTTTTTCGTGTGCTTTCAATGCTCACCTTGATATAACCTGTATTATTACTGTGCTGATTTTCTGGTGGGAACTGGAAATTGATAAGGATCTCACAATCTACAGAATCCTCTGTAGTCTGGTGATAATTGTTTGAGCCAACATTTCGGCAGCCTACCATGCACAGGCTTCCTTCTGTGTCATATATCCCTTCAGCAGAAATCTGCATATGCGTCGACCTGTGTATTATGATATTGGAATCTTGAACAGATCTCTCTAGCATTTGAATGCTTATTCTGTAGCTAATATTGGTGGGGACGCTGTGGTTGTAGCTGGAAATCATCATAACAGAGCTCAAAGGAGCCAGAGGGTCATCTTCATCTTCATTGATTGCAGCTGAGTTTGTATATTGCGTTGAAGAAAGAAGCTCGTCGTACAACTTATTGCCGACAGAGACAGGTTCAGAATATCCCCATGCATCTAATCCCTTGGAACTGCTAGCTGACATATCAAATCTCATTTCATAAGAAATAGGACTTGGGTAAGCAATGGTCTTGTTAGGAGCGGACTTCTTTCTTGGGCACAACTTGTTTACTTGGTCAAGTTTTGTATACTCATATTTGGTGCCAGGAACTCGAACCCTTCCAGCCTCACTCTGTTGAGTTTTGAATGTGATCTTTGGGAAGTAACCAGACTCCGTCTTGGATTTGTTGCTCCAAATATGCCCCACAACGCTACTAGTGTTTTCGATTGTCCATGTTGTAGGAAATCTCAAGCTCAATCTTGTTGAGCAATCACCCACATGAGAGTTATTGAAAGAATCTGTTTCACCCTCTAAGAAATGGCAAGCAATAAATTGTAACTGATTTTTCTTTGCATCCCATGAGCCTTCCGCAACCAAAGTTGTGTTGGTATTGAGAGGCCTTTGAAACCATCTGTTGCTGCTGTCTGTGAATTCCAGCAGAATCCTCAATCTTCTTTCACTTTCCAAACAATCAATAGACTTAATTGATACGAGTCGAGGCAAATGATCAAGCACTGCAAGTGGAGTACAATTCCTTGCCGAGACACAGTTGCTTGAATATTTGAGATCAAACTCATCATAAAGTACTACTGAGAGTTGTGAACAAAATCTCTCTAATTTCAAAGAACTAGAGGGATCATGATCATCAGTTTCACCAAAAGAGGTGTCCTCAGTAGAGATAGTGTACTGGTAGTTCATCCGAGGAAGCATCAAAATAGTGACTGGATCAAAATATCTTGGATCCTTGACAATATCAGAACTCGGGATCAAAGACTCTATGGTTCCACTAATCAAACTTGTAATACTGGTGGAATTGGTGAGATTATAGAGCTTAAGGATAGCAGGTTGATTAAGTGAAGTACCTTGATTCGTGTACCTACCATATCCAACCATACAAAGCTTCCCTGAAGATTCTGACCAGAACCCGTGGAGTCTAAACCATCTTGGATCTGCATGACTTGATCGAGCCCTGAAGCTACTCCTAGTTGTGGAGTTTCCCAAGTAGTAATATGTTCTGCCCTTTGGAAATAGAACATTTGCTTGGAGCTTGAACAAGCCTTGTACATCAGTTTCTTCAAAACTCCAGACACGGAATTCAACCGAGTTTCCGAGCTGGTAATGACCATATGATGAGTTCCAACTCAGACCACCATTGACAGTGTCACCACCAGTGTAGTAGTAACCTGTATGGTGATATTCATCATGGGGATGATATCTGCGGTCCAGTTTCAGGGTTGATTCGGGAACAAATGAAGCACAGTGATCAGCATAGGAGATTTTCTTAGGTGCAGCAAAGGATGAGATTGAGTTCAAAGAAAGGGTGTTGAAAACACAGAAGAAGAATATGACAAGCTTTGGCTTTCTGAAGATAGTCATAGTTCTTGTGAAGAGAAGAAGATGTGCAAGATGAAAAGGCAATGCAGTTTTGAAATGTTGTGATGCTCTTATGTACTAAACAAAGTCCCAAGTGCCTGGTCAACCATTATCCACTACTAGTCTACTACCAAGTCTACCTTGTCCAGAAAGAATTTGGCCAGTTTAGTTGAAAAACCAAACTCTGATCAGTGTTTCACTGTATCACAAGCTTCTACCAAAACCAAAATTATCCATTTGCTGAGTGTCGTTTAACAAATTGGACGTCTTATCCTGCCTACTAAAGACATTTGCCTTTCGAAAGTTTCGTTGGGGAGCTGCAACTGTCATTTTTTTTTTCCTCTTTACCAAACCAAAGTATGATTAGATAAGATACAAGCATTCCATAACACTCAAAAACAACAGGAAGAAATAAAAATTGTTTATATAAAGGGTGAAAGTATTTACATTGTGATATTTTCGTGTATCTTGATTCTTGATCCTTTTGTTAGTTTAAAATTTGAACATTCAAAGGTATCACATAAAGTTGATTAATTTTTGTCTGTGCTGATCTCAAGTCTTCATTGACTTGGAAAAATCTTGGCATGCCAGTTTCTTCTTGTGGTCGCTATCAGCTTTTGATTTGGACCAACTTAGGGGTTAGGGGATGTCAAAGATGTAATTTTATTTTTTGTCAAATAACTGGAAAATATTGAAAGGTTTAAGGTCCAGTTTGTTTACTTTGCTGAAACTTTGCTCAGTTTTCCTTTGTTGTGAACAGAAATCTTGCCAATATCGGCTTTCGAAAATTACACATTCAGAATCAGACATAATATGGTCTAATCGATCAACTGTACTCATGGATTTTCTACTTTGTTCATTATTAGAACTTCTTGTCATCATCTTGTTATACTTAAATAATTATTTGCACCTTTAAATTCTTGATTTTGAGCATTAAGGTGCATAGATTAGAAGAAGAGGTACTAATTAATAGCAATTCTGAAGAAGAGGATAGGAACCAGCCAACCAGGAAAGAAAACAAAATTACAAGACTTTGACTGGTTGTAGTCCACCTTGAACAAGCAGAGCAAGAGAGGTTGATATTTTCCTTGATCAATGATCAATGATCAATCCCAACAACTTGTTCTGAGAAATTTCCTTGTTTTTGGGTCCATATATAGCAAACTAATTCCAGTGCCTTTAATTATTTCAGATTGTAACTGCAAAATGTCACCAAAATATTATACTGAATTCGTTGCCGTGTGGAATAAGGTATTAACTTATAATCATATATACGAGGGTATTTTTCTCAACTCCACCTTGTTCAAGTTTGAAGTTGATATATCTTTGCTCATGTATTAGTGTGTTCTATATCTTTTATCCTAGTGTCAAATTCCAGATCATAATATATCCATAAAACTCGAGAAGTACAACAAAGAAGATATACAAACTGATAAATGCAGCAGAAGTTGGGGGTTGCTATTTTCTGCTTTAAAATTTGAGGGAGTAGTGTACATATGAGAAGTACCTACTGTTAGTGAAGTGTCACTCTGAAAGCCAGTCCGGTCAAGCACTCCATTTCTAGTCCCGTCTACCTTTCGTGGTTCTATCATAGGCAGATAGACTGCAGAGAAAATTTGACAGTTTTCTCATGATGTTACTTTCTGTCATAGTTTGAGGCATCTAAGCTGCTGAAAACATAAAACTTAAGCTTCAGCTTATATATGCATCAAATCAAACAAGGGCAAGGTTGATAGGGATTTTAGAGTTCTTCCTCTTGGATATAAACCCAATTCAGAGTTCAGAATAACTTTGTAGGTATAGAATTCCAACATATGTAACACTTTAGATCAGTTATTGCAGTTACATGCCCTGCCATCTCATCTAGCCACTTCACATTTTAGGCTCCGAAACTGGTTTACTTCCCCCGGGATTATCTCCGATTGTTGTAGATTTAGTCCACTTCTTCAGCAGCATGATTAACAGAAGAGCACTCGATTGACATGAGAGACCACATATGATCCCAATCCACAAGCCCTGTACCATCATGAAGCACAAAATGTGGATTCAAGTATCAAAGATGAACCAACTTAATCTACAAAGGTTATCTCACCTCGGCATATAGTTTCAACTTAAATCCAAGAATACCAGCAATTGTTAAACCTATAAAATAGAATGTGCCCATGTTTACATACAAAGCCAAATGCTGCCACCCGCATCCTCTTGCCACACCTGAAATGAATCATAATCACTACATGTAAAAGAAAACAAGAAACAGAACAGAATAGGGGCTTATCTGAACCTGAAAAGACCCCTTGAACAGAATCAATAGCGATTGAAATCGCAACAAACGGTATCATAGAAGAAAATTCCTCCCTTATTGTATGGCTGTTACTAAACAAGTGAACCCAGATATTGTGACCAAACGCCACAGCTAGAACAACAAGAATAGCAAGAAGCACACAGAGCTTAAGAGTAACAGCCATTGCCTTCTTAGCACGATCTACATTGCCTGCTCCCAGTTCATTTGAAACTCTTGTGCTGCGCAACGACAAGCAATAAGGATATGCAAAACACTGCATGGCTGGGAGTTCTTACTTTACTAACCTGGTAGCAGAACTGAGGCCATATATCACCATGTACCCAATTTCTTGTATGTTCACACTGAATACAATCAGCATATGATTAGGGAAGACATAATCGATTAGTTAGAACAGAAAAACTAAAATGAGAATGCTTTAATCTTTACCACAGTGCAAGCAGTGCAGTGGTTTTCGCCGAGTTTGGCATCAATCCTCCCATGAACACCAAAATTTCAAAGGCCCATTCTTCCAAACTAGAAAGATAAAATAACAAATTGTCAGATTTAAACAACAAATAGAAAAGATTAATTGCGTGTTGAATCTCTTGCGAACAGTACTACTTAGTCACCTGCTAGACTACAATAACTAACAATGTGGAGTCTTGTCCACATTTCAAATCTAACAGCAAAACATTACTTGGGATAGAAGAAATGAATTATACACTTACCATTCCATTGCTGCAAAACATTACCATATGCAAATAATCCTGGAATAAGATATTTCAGGAAAAGAGCTGCAGATTTTGAAATTTGAGGGTCTTGATGGAACAAAATAAGCACTGGTTCTGTAAACAGCCAGATTACAGATATGATGGAACAGAATACCAAAGATATGATACAGGAAGCTTGGAGATAAATCCCCAACAGTCTATATGACTTTGCCCCAAACCCTTGCCCACAATGCGTCTCAAGAGCTCCACTTAGCCCAACCTAAACCAAAATGATGGAAAAAAACGCAATTTAAATAGAAAGATCACCTGCCACCTTATCAAATTTTACGTCTTGTTTACCATTTGTTAAATTAGCTATCTTGCAAGGTAACATCTTCCATAAATTGAGGTGAGAAATTACCATGAATGCGAAACCGGTAATATTGGCCCATGACTTGGCCAAGGTTGCACCAGCCAACTGAAGCTCACCGAGGTGGCCAGCAAACATGACGGAAACCAATATGATGAAGGAATAGAGCACATCAGTAAGAATTGCTGGCAGTAAAAACAGGACCTGTTTTTTGGTCTCTTCAATGTCTAAGATTTTCTTCCACCACCTTCCTTTTGATCCTTCTTCTCCTGCTTGTAGTATCTATGTTGCATTAGTACTTATGTCTATATCTAAAATAAAACTTTCATGCAATGTGCTAAAGTTTCACTTTGTTCCAATTTCCAGCCCTTTTGGTAAGAGAGAGCTGTAATTGTCTTTGATTTCATTCTTCAGTTATACTAGTTGAACTTAGCTATACCATTATTTGCCTACAGTCCTACGCTTTCATATCATGTGTGATGAAAAAGATGAAAAATCATAAAACCGTTGATCAGACAAAGCCACAAATTGGTGAGTGCAAACGCAGATGCAAATGCACTTTAATATCTCTCCATTTAACTTGTATATGGAAAAATTGAAACTAAAAAACAAACATATATAGAGAAAAAAGTAATGGTCAGTACCAGAAGAAGGTTAAGTTCCTCACCTTCCACAATCATTCTATCCAGAACCAGTAATCAGTAATGATCGAAAAAAATTACAACAACTAATGAAGGCAGACTCGGGAGAGGGGAGAAAATAATAACACTATAACAGATCCAAGAAATTTATATGAACCAAGTAAAATGCTTCTGGTTTTGACCGATACGTTACTCCAATCACAGAGCTTTGTGACAGGCATGAGTACAAATCATACACACTTGATATGGTACGTATAAACGTGAATCATAGTTTCTTGGGGATAAACCTTAACCTTGAACATCTTCTTTTGGTACACAATCCAATCTAGAGTTTGTTATGGGCATAAAATCTCCATTCCAAGAATTTGTTACGAGTTGCCATTCCATTTCAAAGTTCAGATTGTAGTTAGTGAAGAAGTTAGGCATCTGATGTGATATGATGCCCAACTTCCCTCCGCATCACTAAAAATGTAGAACATGTAATATTGTTTGAAAGTATATCTGTGGAGAGTATATAATCGAGTGAATGCCTATGAACATAAGCTATATCTCATCTACATTACTGAGTTTGATTGTTTTGTTCTAATTAATCCTGTTGATTTGTTGGTACTTTAATCTTTTCTTGAGTATCATACTCCAAACTAACAAAACCCTAGAGTAAAGCACTATAACAAGTAACCTGGCAAAATGTAACCTAAACTTACCTCAGCTGGAAAGACCTACACAGAGGGACCTTTCCCGGACTAAGGTAACCCTCTAGAATCTAGATTATATACGTTGTAAATGGACTTTGGCCGGCACGTACAAAACTTAGACGCCATAACAGAGACAGAACAGAGCCTCGTCTCAACTGATGATTATTAGCTTAACCTCGTCATTGAATACCAACTTGTACACCGTGAAAGTGTGAAGGGACTGAAGGCTTCACTCCAGAAATCTGGATGGAGACCTTGCTCTGGTTTTAATAATATCTTCGAATAACTTGCAGTAGGCTAGGTTTCCCTTGGTTGTTTTCAGTTTTCAGAAGATAGTCCTTGTGGACAAGCCATGTTCCGACGACAGAGCTTGAGTCGGTCACCTCCATATCCACGATGAAGTCGTCGATGAAGCTTGAAATACTCCAGCTAATCCTAAACCCTAGAAACGATAGGGTTTCTTCAGAAAGTAGTGATTGCATATTAGTGGACTCCACCAAAGATAAAGATCTGAATAATGAAAGGGTCTCAAAATGACTTTCCAAGGATTTTCAATCAAATTACCAAATTGATATATGATGATTTTCACTTTCATACTCAAGAAATTATTAGCATTTTTATCTCATCTTTATTACCACTGACGGTAATATTTAGCATATTTACTAAAACACTAATTAATCTGTTATGGTAATTTTCTTCTAAATTTTAAATCTTTACATATAACTCATTAAAGGGTTTTCAAATAAGAGTTTGGGTG
The DNA here is from genome assembly GCA_010134655.1 of Fragaria nilgerrensis. NCBI lineage: Eukaryota > Viridiplantae > Streptophyta > Magnoliopsida > Rosales > Rosaceae > Fragaria > Fragaria nilgerrensis. The sequence continues at coordinate 14,425,855 of CM020979.1, read as the reverse complement.
CAAAACATCCAGCAATTTCTTGATCTCCAAGAAAAAATACGTGCTCTCCAAGTTTGTCTCGGCTTCACTTTCTCGGTTTCCTATTGAATTCAACTGTCTATATATAAAGCCACACATGTCTGTTAAATTCAACGTCTTCTGGTACAAGCTCCCTGTCTGTTGGCCAAGAGAAAGCTTAAACTGTCAGAGTGACGCTTCCCGATTAGGGTTCCAGCAAGGGTTTCAGGGTTCCGGTCAAATATATCTTGCTTTCACAAAACCACCATTGTTGTATGATGCTTCGGAAGAGAGCAGCAACTCAAACATATTCAAGACTTCACCTTTCAAAGAAAGCAAGGAAAAAGGAAGAAGACATGATCAGCCAATTACCAGAAGACGTTCGCCGCCACATTCTCTCATTCTTATCTACTAAGCACGCGGTCTCTACTACCATCCTTTCAAGGAGTTGGAAAAACCTATGGACCTTGGCTTCAACCAAAAACCTAGAGCTTGACGACAGCCTACTACTCCACCCCGAAAGTAAGACTGAAACCATTCACCACCATCCTTCTTTATTCTCTGATTTCGTGAACACTGTTCTCGGGCTCATCAGTGTGCCGTCTATTCAAACACTCAAATTCTGTTGTTCCTACCCTTACGACCCAGATCATATACATTGTTGGTTACATAGGGCATGCAGTTACAATATCATCGAGGTTGATATCAGAGTATACAGTCAAAACCCTATCAAATTGCCTTCGAATTTGTATGGTAGCACTTGGCTGGTGGTACTGAAATTAAACGCCAATGTAAGTTTCGACTTTCGGGACTCCATCTCTTTTCCAAGACTCAAGGTGTTTTGCATAAAGGTGTATGACACAGACAATGTTAACTTGACTCAGAAGCTTTTCAGCGATCACATCTGCCCTATTCTTGAAGAGTTGTTCATCGAGGGTGAGATATTGGATGAAAATAGGAGAGCGGTTTTGTTGGTGATTTTGAGTTCTCTTAAGAGGTTGAAAATTGAATACCGTTTAGCGCATAGTTTTCACCGTTGTATTGAGTACAGTTTTGTGTTGCATTGCCCTAACCTCGAGTCACTTGATCTCCATGATGACTTCTTGGCCAAGTATAGTGCTAAGGATTTGAAGGTTTTGGACTATGCAAATATTAGTATTGGATACCCCTCTGCGGATTATGCAGCATTTGATCTTTACGGCGATGTAAATCCCTCTAATCGTGCATTTGAGGTCCTGGAAGAACTCTCAAGTGTCAAGTGCCTATCGGTATCTGGTGGCACCACAAAGGTATGCTATTGTCCATTTTCTTAGCTAGGTTTTTACAGAAGTACTACTTAGTATGGTTTTTAGTTGAACTAATTTGTATTTTAATTCATTGCAGGCTCTCAGTTGTTCCTATCAAACTGCGCAATGTACCGGTTTAGATGATGACGAAGAAGATGCATTACTCATCCGCTTGAGAAATTTCGAGCTGTACTTTCGATTTTTGACCTGTTTGGAGCTGGGTTTCCGTACCTGTGAGAGCTGGAGTTTATTGCCCTCACTACTACATAGCTCGCCCAATCTGGAGCATCTTGTCTTAAAAAAGGTGAGTTGATACTGAATGGACTATTTTTCCAGTTTCAATTGCAGGAATAATCCAATTTTCATGCATAGTTTTTCCGAATGATCCAATTATATTGACCCTCTTTTCTTTTCTTTTCTTTTGTGACAGGAATTGGACTTGACTAGTTATCGTTACAAAACAGTATTCTCCTGGAGGCCGGAAGGTCCTGTACCGGAATGCATGTTGCTTCACCTCAGAGAAATCGAAATCTGGGGATTTCAGGGGGAATCGCAGGAGTTGGAAATCATAGACTTCTTTTTGGGGCATGCAGATGTGTTGCAAAAGATGACTATTCATGTCCAAGAATCATCACCAAAGATGATGTTTTCCAAGCATGTGTTACAAATCCCAACAGCTTCAGAAGCATGTCAAGTGGAAGTTATATGAGCAAAAAGTTCCACATGATAATTTTTGTAGACCAAATCACATATTAGGAATGAAAATTTATGAAATTAGGAGTCAGACTTTTTGCCCACTAATGTTGTCTACCTTCTCGTTTCTTCTTTCGTCTCCATGCTTCTCTAAAATCTCATAAAATGGCCTACAGTGACGTTTTCAAGAAGAGATGAGAAACAACAATCTCCAGTATCCACGAGGGTATAATGGAAGTCGTTTGTTTGAAACAACTGACGTTCTTCTGCTTAAAAGTAACACTATTCTTCTCCAGTATCGTTTGTTTGTAACACTATCCTCAAAAACAGTTTTCATTACAGCCTCAATAATATTAGTGCATCTTGTAAGCATAACAGCTAAACTAACATAACAAATGTGTGAGAAAGCAGTAAATAAAATACAATAGAATTACATAATTTCCTATGTATCTGCAAAAATGGTTGGCTAAAAAGTAAGATAATTAGACACATACATAGGCTTTTTTATACTCTTTTGCTAGTAGAAACATGATGCAGAATCACTCTGCATCAGGGTCCAACCTTCTCTGGATAGCAGCAGCAGCCTGAACGAACAAAAGGTGACAAAACATAAAAGTTAACAACATGATTAAGCATTATGCCGAGGCACCAAAAGTTTGTATTCCCTACCTCAAAGTTTCCGATCTTGTACTGGTAAGCCATCTCTTCCCGAAGTTGAGCTTGCTCTTTCATTGCTTGCGCCTGGCAATTCAAATGGAAATGAAGAGGGATGAAGTACGATAAACAAACTAAAGGCTATGACAACAATAATGAGGCAGAAACTGACCAGTCCACTCTGCATAGAGCGCTTCAGAGCTTCTACTTCTTCTTCCTTTTGTCTTTCACGGACTCTCATCATTTCTTGCCTGAAAGACGATAATATATTATTGGCTAAATCTCTTCCAGGAGAAACGACTATATATTAACAAATTGCTAGACCCAACAGTGTAATCATTGCAATAGATTTGGGTTAACAAAACCATACACCATTGTCCTAATCATATCCTGCATCAAAGTATAGTTGCCTAGGCCTTCTGTTATTTCGGTGCATAAAACTGCCAGTGTCATTTTTTCTAACACAAAAACACTGACCAGTAAGTGAAACTGTTATGTCAAGAAATTGGCCAAATAAAAAAACTGTAATGGTCTTCTTATGTCTTTTTTTCAAGGGCTGGCTTTTGAAGAACTTTTTTATGGAAGACTATTTGTAAAGAATATCTCTGCGAGTTCAAGGGTTCTAATGTATAATACATAGTGAAGTTACTAGACTAGGTCTAAACGCCAGAACACGAGTAATTGGAACATTAGTTGTATGAAAGAAAATTGTGTACTACTCTATAATGGAAGTCCTTGAAATGAAAGATGCACTATGATGTTCAAATTCATTAAAAATTAAATAGAGGATGTAGCTTGACCTAAAATAATGAGCGTAAAAGAGTTAGTAATGAAGCATACCTTCGCACTTCCTCATCATTGAATACAGTACGCTCTTTTTCCACAACCTTTTTCATACCCTTTTTCATTTCCTTTTCCATTTTATGGCTATAGTAAGCATCAAGGCTATAATACCTGCAATCACAAAAGTAAAGTTCATTGCATGGTGCTACATGGTATTGTTTCAAAATTTTGCAAATGTGCTGCATTTTCACAAGTTTCCTAACAAGGAGAGTGCAATTTCAAAGCAAGGTACAAAACTAGCATAACTTTTTATGAAAACAAACACCAAGGGTCCAAGACATAAACCAATACAGAGATGGTTAAATCTTCCTTTTATTTCGTCCCCAAATAACGAACTCAAATGTATATCTGAATATATATATATAGAGGGAGGATCTAAAGAGGACCTCCTTACTTTAAGAATTTGAGGATTTCTACTATTTTACATTAGTAGATACTTCATTTCATGATCTCAACCATTGATCCTTTAGATTCATATGCAAGAAACATGTCTACAAAATTTCAACTAATTCCATAATCATTTGGTCATTCAAATTGACGTAAACAATTGTAAGTCGTTAGATAAAATTAAAACGAATATTGTGCTAATCAAATGGTTAAACGTTTTTCATTTTGGTTAATTTTTTGTAGGATTCATATGTGGGTAAGTAACTAGGGAATGAGTGGCTTTGATTGTCAAAATACATGTTAGAACTAAAAACATCCTTACTTTAAGAGTTTAAGGAGGTCCTCTATATATATATATATATATATATATATATATATATATATATATATATATCAGAGGCGGACGTTCGCACCGCCCTTAAGTGCGGACGTCTCTCCGTTCTCCACCGTCTGGTTCTGACAACGGCGCTCCTCTTGACGAGCAGACACCAGAGGCATCCCCGACGACTTTACCATGAAGATACATATATATGCATCTGATCTCATTCCAGATATTTGACTTGTTATTTGCAAATTTATGAGTAAGGACTCAAGACCGCATATTCAAACATAACACAGCATATAGATCCTACTTCAGTCTAACAATAAACTTGCCTATATTTATGTACCACAAGTAATTGCCTGGTCAGACAATGACGAAAACAACCCTCAACAGATGTAGACATACAATTTAAAGTTTCTTCTTTCGTTTTTCTTGTTCATATTATTTTGAATAGAAAGAAACTTTATTGCTAGGAAAAGCTATATAATACACATCCAAGGACAAGAACGCAGACAAAAAGAAACATCAGTTACATGAGCTAAACTTGAAACTTCACGCAACAAAACCAAGCTATGTCAAACATTTAAACCAACTAGTACATGAAAAATTTACTTCCTAGACATGTAAGTGTGGTGCAACCATCCAGTACATAAACAGCCAAGAAAGAGTCCTTACACTCAGAACAGACCGATGACAAATCCAAAATCATATTAAGGATATTCAACTTAAATTAGATAGCCCATACATTTCATGCTCCTCTAAACACTAGGAAAGTAAATAAACTAAAACCCTAGTCCAGAATAAGCTGCTAAGTATACAAAATTAGCTACTTGTATAAATTTAATCTGACTAATAGGTGTCTAACTTTCACTAAAAGGATCAAGTTAGATAATTTACAAAACAAAACAAAAAGAAAAACAAAAAAAGGTCCATTTAACTCCCCACTTAGGACTGGGACATTTAAAGGAGTTACATCATTAGGACTGGAACAAAACTGTGTCAACTATTACATATCTAGAAAGGCTAAAAGCATAGTGTCTAAAGTCTAAACTAATAGAACAGAACCTTACTTTTTGGAAGGAAATGTAGCTGTGTTGTGATCTTCCATGAACCTACAAAAAGGGACATAAGAAAAGCGCTTCTCAGCTCAGATTTTGAAACTAAAATGCAAGAAAAGGTAACAAATTCCAGTCACCTTATTACATAACAATTCAATGAAAAAAAATAAAAAATAAAACTAAATAAGAGGCCAAACAATAAGAAGAAAGACATGCATTCCACACACAAACACTTACTGTTTGAACATCTGCTTCTCTTCCCAATTCGGCAGATGCTCCAGGTTCACCTAAACAAGCACGAAACAACTATCTTTAAGAGTTATATTACCAACAAGTAAATGAATGCATTACAATAATCACAACTATTGCAATTATGGAACAATGTCATTAGGTTTTGTGGTGGGTAAAGACAGAGCAGTTGGCAATGACTTACCTGTTTTACTTCAGCCAACCATGCCGTAAACTCTGGTCGCTTGTTCCTGTACCATAGTAAACATCCAAGGGCAAAGCTTAATCAAATAATCCCTCAGCAAAAATACATTCTTTACTCATATACATTATGCAAAAACACTAAAACTACCGATTCCAGTAAAAACACAATCTTTAAACACTGAATTCAAATCGATATGAACTCACCACATATCAGTCTCTCTGATAATCCCATACTTGCCCCAAGAATCAGTAACCGCTCCTTTCTTACCTTTCTCCTTCTTCTCCTTCTTCCTCTTCTTCCTCCTCTCCTTCTTCTTCTTCTCCTCTTCTCTCTCTCTCCTCCTCCTCTTCTTCTCCTTCTCTCTCCTTCTCCTCTCCTCTTTCTCCTTCCTCCTCCTCCTCTCCTTCCTCCTCCGCCGCTCGCTCTCGCTATCACTCCCGCCCTCGCTCACCGAATCCGACCCGCTCTCCTCCGAAGACTCTTCCGAAGACTCCGAATCCGAGTCGTCCTCGCTGCTACTGTACCTCCGCCGCGACTTCCTCTTCCTCCTCCGCCGCGCGTGCTCCTCATCGCTCGATTCGGATATTTCCCGCGCTTTTCGTCTCGATTTGCTGCGCCTCGTGTCTTCATCGGAGTCGGAGAGGTCTATCGATTTGCCGGATTTTCTTTCGCTTCCGTCGTCTTTGTCTGGGGTTTTGCTTGCTTTCTCCGGAACGGCGCCGTTTCGATCTTTGCCCATGTAGGTGGTTTGGGGAGAGAGACCAGCAGGTGGAGTTCGTTTTGTGTTCCTTACTCTTGATATGGACCGCAGTAAATCATAACACACAACACATCTCAATTCTTGGCCCAAATAACTCATACCACTTTTTTGTTTTTTGTTTTTTTCTTTATCAAAAAAAAAAAAGAAAAAAAAAATACTAAACTCTAATAAACTTGTACTTCATTATCATAATTCTATACAACCCAATGTTTGCTCTAAAAATAAAAAAATGTTCTAGGATATTTTATATCTTTCTAGATATTCTTTAGGTGTGTTTTTAGCCTTATACCAATAAGATATGTAATTTGACTAGATCTATGTATTCATATCCTTATCATATTGGTATTGTGTAATTCCCTATATAAAGGGCACCTATCAATGAATAAGATGATGATTATTTATTCTCTTACTATCTCTCTATGTCTCTACCATTTATACTTAATCACGTTATCATGCACTTTGTTCTAACCCTAGAACTAATAGTCCACCATTTGTTTTCTGAAACCCTAAAAAAGAAAAAGCGTTTTCGGCTCCTATGTCTGACCGCCACCGCCGCCTGTTTTCTTGGCCGCCGACGTCCGACATCACCGGTTGCCAATCCCTTGGCCGCCGCCCGCCAACGATTCTTGGTTTCCTCCAACTACAATTTTTGACTTCTTCAAGTGTTTGAAGTTTCGAAAGGTATGTTTTGAAACCCTAAACTTTTCCAAGTTGAATAACTCGGGGAGGATAAAATCATTTCCTCTCTCCATCTTCATTCTATGTTTGGGATTTTGTGCGTGCAGGTACTAAAATCCTGAAATTTTATTTGCGGGTCAAAAGTGTGTTTGATCACTCTTGTTTCCTTGTCAGGGTTATGTATGATCAACCCCGATCTTTCTCCGGATTGTGTTTGATCAATCCGAGGCCTTTTTTAAAATTATGATTGATCAATTTGCGGCTTTTCTGGATTGTGTGTGATCAATCCGAAGGACAAACCATTAAAAGCATTATTTGTGACCTCTATCGAGTCTCATAACAGCTTGGTTTTGTATGCAAGAGCAACTTTGAGTTTTGACGTACTCGATACCTAAGGCGAATCTTCACTTGGTATCTGTGGAACCTTTCATTGGAAAGGATTAAACCACATGTTTTGACCCCCAGGCTAACAAGCCTAGATGCCGAGATTTCACATCTCATACACTAAAAGTCTTTGACGCGCCACATCGACAAAAGCCTTCAATGACAATCTGTGTAAAAAGTAATGACCACAAAGTACTGTGGAATGCACTCATGCATAGAGCGTTTCTTGAAACGTTCATATAACTCTAATTGTTGAGTTATTAGTCAAGTAGATTGCTTACCACCTTAGTTGACTACATATTGTAGATGATCTTTTGTGGCATCATAATCCATAATCTTTAGCGGATTCGATCATCATCAAGTTCTCTAGGTCATCCGAGTTGGTTTGGAATTACCAACGAGACTTGATTTTGATCATACAATTGTAAACGAGAATTGTATATATGCTAATGCGATAAGCGTATTTGGGATTTTCCCCTAATGTGGGGACAACAATTCGGGTTACGGCAATGACATAAAACACCGTGTCGATGTCTAGAAAAGAGGGCCGGCGACACTCCTGATTTAGACACCAATTTGTCAAAACTACTTATGTCAGCTCATGACAATGCAATTGTTGTGGATCTTCGGATCACTGGTTCAAGAGTTGTCGAGTTCTCCTTCAAATTATGAATGCATACAAAAAGGTACGGAAAATCAATATCAGGACAATAACGGCATCCTCATGATCACGAATTTTAAAGATTCGGATCGAGCTCTAGCTACCCATGACTTTGACGTCATTGGCTAGACATTGATTTTCTTTCCAAGTTATATGAAATAAGGCGTTGTATCGACTTCCTTAGTCTATTTAGGACCTCGATGTACTCACATTAGCAATAATGAATGCCTTAAGAATTTTTTCGAAGTTATGAAACTATTCTCTTCTTATGGTTCGTATTGATTTAGAAACAAGATGTACATTTTTACATCGTCCTTAGAAGCATGACATATTTACAATCTACATGGTTAGATTGTGCCGTTTTGGTCCCTTCCAAGTGAAGATGACGCATGGCCTTGCACCCTCAAGGAGGATCGCCAACGTGTTTCCGGTTAAATCTTCTACCCTATAGCAGATTTTTCATCATCAATTGTTCAACTAGGCTCATCCAAGCTCAGTCTGATGTCTTAGAATTGTCCGAAATCAAGGAGATAGTGGTTTCAAGTGTGCCTCGCACTACCGACCCTCCACGGACATGCCTGGTCATACTGACATGGAGTTACCCAATGCTTTTGATTTTAGGTCCGCCTACGCTATTAAACAAATTGTCATCTTGCAAAAGACGTTGAAGACTTATCAAAACCGAATAATTATCATCATGTGAATCCTCTAGGTCTTCTGAGTTAGTTTATATTCATGTCAAGGAGCTTTTGCTAACTAGTCATGGAGTTTACGACCTTGGAAAGACCGAAAGGACTTGATTTTGATCACATACACGTCATTTTGGCTTCGTCTTATGCCCACATGCCATCCGCAAGCTTCAAAGCTTTGCCCATGCCAAATCTGCGAAAAACAGCAAGCTGTCCCTTCTGGACAGTCAACTTCGTTTGAGCTTTGTAAGCAGCTTCAAACAAACCAGACAGTGAGCTTTATATCATTGGAAAGCTCTACGAGTCTAGTTTTTGGAATTTTTTACGGTTCATCTATATCTATTTTAACGAAGTTATGGCTGTTTTAGTACACAAATATCATTTTGCGCGGAAATTTTTATGCACTCTCGGGATTGTAGCTTTTTGTAGCTTCTTTCAATCATTCTAAATGGTTCAAGTGGAACTATTTCCTCTCCTATCAACTTTATTTTGTAGAACTGTCTCATAGAGATATTGAGTGTCTCGCAGATAGTGGAACTTCTCACAACATTCTAAGGAACCGACAATTATCTTTATAGGTCAACTTCTACGGGACCTATAAGAAATCTCACTTATTAGAAAATGGTAAAATTGGTACCATTGGAAAGGTATATGTGTCTACTTTCCAGGCATACCAACCATTTGATCATACCTTTCATATTGAGTGACTTATGACCATTTTCGTAAAATATGATGAATCTGTCCGAGAATTTGATTTTGGCAAAACAGTCAACTTCGACGGGACTTTGTGAACAGCTCCTGATGAACCAGAATGTGTGTAATATACCGATGGAAAGCTAAATGAGTCTAGTTTCCAAAACCGTTTACGGTTCATTCATATATATTTCCTAGAGGAAGTTATGGCTGTTCTAGTAACTGAAGGTCATGCTGCACGAAAATCTGATTTCCTGCACGAACTTATGTTTTAAGTTCACAAGCGGCCTTCTCCTCAAGATGTAAGTGCAAAAGATCATTTGAGGACAATACGACATGATTTAGTTAATCATTGCCTAATGTCACATTTGAAGACATGTTAAAAAGCATTGATATGCTAAGTTATTGAAATTTCTGTGATTAGTAAGAATCAGGAAGAGCCCTATGATTGATGTAAAAGATCAAGGGGATGTGCGAACTTCAGGGGGAGTCTAGCACATACATACATGTCACTATCAAATGTGAATGGTGCGTTGTACTCTTTTTCTCCTACGATCAAGGTTCAGTTTTTCTCCCACATGGTTTTTGTGACTTAACAAGGTTTTTGACGAGACAACATATCAGCATCATCGACATAGCAACACGCGGCATAAGGGGGAGTGTTTTAGGATATTCTGTATTTTTCTAGATATTTTTTATGTGTGCCTTAACCTTATGCCAATAGGATATGTAGTTTGACTAGATCTATGTATTCATATCCTTACCATATTGGTATTGTGTAATTCTTATATAAATGGCACATATCAATGAATAAGATGATGATTCTTTATTCTCTTATTATCTCTCTTTGTCTCTACCATTTATACTTCATCAAACAATTATTTGGTGGGTTGCAAATGCGCGACTTATTAATTTATCCAGTAAACTACTAAAAGCGGAAGGTTTCATGGGCATATCAAGGACTCGAACATGAGGTGGGATACATTTATATGTGGCTTCTTTCCATTTGACTAAACCCAAATGGATGTACGTCTCTATAGCCTAACTTGTATTGTTGATCGAATCAATACTTTTAATATGTAATTAGTAAATCTTTTAGACACATGAATCTCCATGTAGCCCAAGTAGCCGTTGTAATAGATATGTTATAGAAGACTTTTTAGGAACGGATATTTCGTCAGAAGTAACGAATTTTTTATTGGAGATTTTTGTTGTTGATCAAGGATAAAGTGTAGAGACAAAGAGATAGAAAGAGAATCATCATCTTATTCATTGATAGGAGCCCTTTATATAGGGAATTACACAATACCAATATGGTAAGGATATGAATACATAGATCTAGTCTAACTACATATCCTATTGGCATAAGGCTAAGACACACATAAAGAATATCTAGAAAGATACAGAATATCCTATAACACTCTCCCTTGTGTTGCGCGCTAATATGTCGATAGTGCTGATCTGTTGCCTCGTCAAAAACCTCATCAAGTCACAAAAACCTTGTGGGAGAAAAACTGAACCTTGATCGTAGGAGAAAAAGAGTACAACGCACCCGTCACATTTGATAGTGACATGTATGCATGTGCTATACTCCCCTTGAAGTTCGTACATCCCCTTGATCTTTACATCAATCATAGGGCTCTTCCTGATTTTTACTAATCACGGAAGTTTCAACAATTTAGCATGTCAATGCTCTTTAACATGTCTTCAAATGTGGCATTGGGTAATGATTAACTAAACCATGCTATATTATCCTCAAATGATCTTTTACACTTAAATCTTGAGGAGAAAGCCGCTTGTGAACTCAAAACATAAGTTCGTGCAGGAAATCAGATTTCTGCGCAGCATGACCTTCAGTTACTAGAACAATTGTAACTTTCTCTAGGAAATACATATGAATAAACTGTAAACATTTTTGGAAACTAGACTCATTTAGCTTTCCAACCGTATATTACACACGTTCTGGTTCATCAGGAGCTATTCACAGAGTCCCGTCGAAGTTGACTGTTTTGTCAAAATCAGATTCTGGGACAGATTCGTCATACTTTACGAAAACAGCCATAACTCACTCAATATGATAGGTATGATTAAATGGTTGATGTCTCTAGAAAGTAGACACATAGACCTTTCCAATGGTATCAATTTCACCATTTTCCAGTGAGTGAGATTTCATGTAGGTCCTGTGGAATTTGACCTACGAAACTTGGCAGATTCTGATTTCGCTTTTGATGTGTCTTTCTTATGTAGGGATAGAATAAGCCTCAACCTTTCATACCATTAAGTATTGAAAAATGAGTTACTGCCATTACATTAGCGTTGCGTGGACGCATAGCTATACTTAACTTTACAACTTTTCATAGTGAATGAGATGTCAAGTCTTTCGTATTGTGTTGAGTACATTGATGCGTCTTATTGTACTTAAATGAGAACTCCATCTCTTAACACATATTTGTCATCTTGCTTTAGACAAAACAACGGATCTCACTTTAGAGCAAAGACCTTAACTAATCATGGGAGTATATATAGGCCTCACTAGTTATAGAGCGCCTAAGCCGATTGATGGAAAGTCATCATCAATACAGTCATCGAGTGCCTTATCGAGACCGTATCTTCCCAAGATCTTTTTCTTCAGATGTTGATATATATTGACATCTCTTGATCCATCAAGAGTCCATGTAAATCCGGAATGAATACGCAAAGACATAATTCACCATATCTCTTCCAAATCAAGTAGAGTTCATGTGTGTTCCAATACTTTTAGCAAACGCGTGCTCCTGTGGTCTGGAGCCACTTGATTCAAATGAATGAAGTTCGTTTAAGATCTTCATGTATATCTCTGATCTCATAGAGATGTTATTATGACCACATTTATAGGCTACATGTTCAGTTATTCAGAAACTACCAAACTGACAAAGTAGTGGAGTTCAATGACATCCATTACGAGAGAATATCTCACCGTAGTCGATCTCAGTGCGTGTTAGTGAGAGACCTTGTGCCATAAGGTGAGTTTAAGATCTTGTTCTCACTACGCTATTTAACAAAGACATAGTTGATAGGGTTTAGCTTGAGGTGTCGGCATCACCTGCCCAAGGACCTATCTCTTTGTTAATGCTGGCTTGTATCTTTCCATTAGGCCAATCAACTAAGTTGATATCCATCGACGAAAGGTGGTTCGATAGTAGACTAATTATCTCACGTTCTCATGTACACTAGTGTAATACTTGTAGAGATCTCTATATGGATTAGATTTGACATTGAGGCGTCCCCCAATGATAATCACAATTCAGACTTCATGAGACGGATTTGAGTAACATTGATCAATGGATCAGGTTGTGCCAAACTCGTTTTCTTCCTAGTGCGAGAAGATATCGAACCTAAGGGCCTCCCTCCTTTTAGGGAGCCACACGGCCTTGTGACACCAATTTTACCACTATATGGCGTCACCATATCACCATCTATGTTGATGGCGTCAAGACCAACTCATTTTGGTCCCGCCATGTCCTCTTGATAGGACATCAATCCTTGCAGACATATTTGCAGCATGTGATCTCGTCACTTTAACACTTTAAGCATTTGAGATCAAGATGAGACTTAGTGAGGACAAACCATGACAATTCACGTCATTCCACTTGAACACTTTTGTTTTTATCTCCCCCTAACGGTGGGAATATTGTCTCATCAAAGTGACAATCCGCAATTTAGCGGTGAATGAGATCGCCTGACAAGGTTTCTACATATGCAGATTAAATAGTTGGAGGTTTATATCCAACCAACCTAAGTACTTATTCATCTCAAATGACCCATCATTGTGCGCAGTGGCAGTGCGATTTGGCACCTAGAAATAACATCTAGCCGAGCTCAAGGATTGAAGATCCGTTTCAATCCTGTTTGAGCTCAAGGATTGCAATTTTGTGTCAATCCTGGTACACAGTCACGAGCTATAGTACAAAAATATTCAATGATAGTGGGTCGTAGATGAATAGTAAAGCTGCATGCAAATATTGCATAGCCCTAAGACGCAATAGAAAGATTGGTGCGCATCAATAATGTTTGAGCGACAAGCTAAAGTTGCTTGGTCGTAGCCTCGGTGAGACCGTATTGCGTGTGAACATAGGGTATAAGACATGCACTTCAACTTATATCCTGATAAACTTCTTTAAAGAATGGGTAGTGAGCCCGTAGAAGTATAAGCAGCATAAACAGTAGATGATAGTGTAACACGTGACCAGTGTGTTAACACTTCAACCAACACCATAAAGCATAAAAAGGTGTCCGCAAGTTGGTTGTATCTATCTACATAGTTTGATGTAAGAATAGAATGTTCACTTTTGTGTCATTTAGCGTAGGAGGGTCTCACTCCTAATTTAGCTAAAGAATAGGCTTTCAAAACGAGCAATGAGCTTTACAGGGGGCCAATGCGACATTGAGGGAAGGCCAGTGCACCTCAATTGCTTGAGAAATTGACCGGACGACCTCTAGGAAGTTGGAGTCACGTTCAGGTGACATCAATGTCCCCCGGGTCACCACCATGCTTCATGGTGATGCTAGATCCCAAATGTCTTCGTTTTGAGCGGAAGAATGGATGTCCATGAGAATTTCTCAAAATTTGGACCATTATATCTCTTCTAGGATGACCGATTTGGTCAAACCAAAGCATATATGAGTCGGTGTCCCAAATATCATGTTTGGTGACAACATGTGATTCGATATTCGAATCATAGTGACATACAGTCCACTAAATTGACTCATGAATTTCTCCAAGATGTACTTCAGTTTGCATTCATGAGGAGGTATACACAAAATAATTCTTATTCATTCTCACAATGTGTTTTCAAATGAAACCATTAACAGGAATGTCTTTAAAGCTCAACATGGTTCGGTTACCTTTCAATGCATAGAGGGCATCTGTGACTTTGATCACGGTGCCATGAGACATCAAGATTCAAGCTAAACCGTGTCCCTGAATGACCGGTATGATTCAATCATTGTAGTCACAGAAGATTTACAAGGCACAAAATCCAGAGATAGTTGTCGGTTCCTTAGAATATTGTGGATAGTTCCACTATCTGTGAAGCACTCAATGTATCTATGAGACATATCTATAAGGAGTAGATAGGCGAGTAAATAGTTCCACTTGAACCATTTAGAATGATGGAAAGAAGCTATGAAAAGCTGCAATCCCGAGAGTGCATGAAAATTTCCGCGTAGAATGACCTTTGCGCACTAAAACAGCCATAACTTCTTCGTTAGAATAGATATCGACAAACTGCAAAAATTTTTGAAAACTAGACTTGTAGAGCTTTCCAATGATATAAAGCTCACTGTCTTGTTCGTTTGAAGCTATTCACAAAGCTCAAACGAAGTTGACTGTCCAGCAGGGACATATTGCTGTTTTTCGCACATGTCAATTCTGCGAAGCTATGAAGCTTGCAGGTAGCGTGTAGGCTTTTGCCTTAGCCAAAAATGACGTGTGTATGATCAAAACCAAGTCATTTCGGTCGTTCTAAGGTCGTAAACTCCATGACTAGTTAGCAAAAGCTCCCTGACATGAACATAAACTAACTCAGAGGACCTAGAGGATCCGATCATGATGATAATTTTTCTGGTTTTGATAAGTCTTCAATGTCTTTTGCAAGACGGCAATTGGTTTAATAGCATAGGGGGATCCAAAATTAAAAGTTTTCGGTAACTCCAAGTTAGTATGACCAGGCATGTCCGTGGAGGGTCGGTAGTGCGAGGCACACTTGAAACCACTATCTCCTTAATTTCGGACAATTCTAAGACATTACACTGAGCTTGGATGAGCCTAGTTGAACAATTGATGATGGAAAATCCGCTATAGGGTAGAAGACTTAACCGGAAACACGTTGGCGATCCTTCTTGAGGATGCAAGGCCGTGCGTCATCTTCACTTGGAAGAGACCAAAACGACACCATCTAACCATGTAGATTGTAAATATGCCATGCTTCTAAGGACGATGTAAAAATGTACATCTTGTTTGTAAATCAATACGAACAATAAGAAGAGAATAGTTTCATGACTTCGAAAAAATTCTCAAGGCATTCATTATTGCTAATGTGAGTACATCGAGGTCTCAAATAATGCTTTTAATGGTTTGTCCTTCGGATTGATCACACACAATCCGGAAAAGCCACGAATTGATAAAACACAATTCAGAAAAAGGTCTCGGATTGATCAACCACAATCCGGTGATAGGTTGGGGTTGATCATACACAACCCGGATAAGGAAACAAGAGTGATCAAACACACTCTTGACCCGCGAATAAAATTTCAAGATTTTTGGTACCTGCACACACAAAATCCCAAGCATAGAATGGAGATGAAGAAGGGAGAAAGGATTTTATCCCCCCGAGTTATTCCAAAGTAAATAACTGTTATAGTAAAGCTTACTTGCTAGTTTGCCAAATAAACTGCGTTTATAGAAGCTCTGATGAGTTTGAGTCGATTGCAGGCTTCGACCGAGGGTTGGGAACCTTTCTGGCTTTCCTTGGAAGACGAGCAATCTTAAAATCTTTGGTTTCTAGAGACTGCCGAGAGGAGAAATAACGATTCGCCTACTTCTACTTTGAATTTAGGGCTGAAAATTTGACAGGCGGAGCACCTCTGGATGGTGAAGCTACTGTCAAAAATTCAGGTTGATCGGAGCAAGGGAAGGTGGTGAACCGGTGGTCAGTAGCGGCGGCGGTCTGGAATCTTCCGACGGCCGGTTCTCAGAGTGAGGCCGGTGGCATTGGATCCGGGACGGAGAGAGCTTTCTGGGGATATAAAATTCCGGCGGAGGACAGTCGGAATTTTGGTCGAAAATCGGGAAAAACAAGGCTATCCGATTTTCAGGTTTTGGAAAACAAATGGTGAGCTATTGGCTCTAGGGTTAAAACAAAGTGCATGATAACGTGATCAATGATAAAGTGTAGAGACAAAGAGATAGCAAGAGAATTATCATCTTATTCATTGATATGAACCATTTATATAGGGAATTACACAATACCAATATGGTAAGGATATAAATACATAAATCTAGTCTAACTACATATCCTATTGGCATAAGGCCAAGACACACATAAAGAATATCTAGAAAGATACAAAATATCCTAGAATAGTTGTTTAATAATTCATGAATAAACGTCTGTCCTTTTTATGTAGAAATTGTTATGGGACTCGTTGAATTGAGTAAAATCCCACACAAAGTACAGGTAGTAAACGATGTACATTTGAATAAGTTATTACATTACACTGTACGTACACATACATTGATACATACCCTTAAAATTCATCATGTAAAGAACTAAACATCCTTTAGTTAAAAAGCAATAATAATATATGTCTGGTTAATTATAGCATTAATATCAACTTAAGAGAACTGGTTGTGGGATGAAAATGTTTGTCCAAATCTCCAAGTGGAAGCAACAACGTTGTTAAACACTAGGGTCTTTCCATCAACCAAGGTGAGCTTGAACGACAGTCGTTGGTTCCTCAGGTCGATGCTGCTTTGCCAATTGGCACCCCAGTTCCTATGCATCGGCATCCATGTTGCTCTCCTCATCCTCGACCCCCGTATCCATGCCCCCTTCACGGCGCCGCTTCCGCCAACATTCGATAGCATCACCATGTTGAAGCTCGATTGCCCCTTCAACGTGAATCTGACTCCTCCTCTTCGTATACAAGCCACCCTTCATTTTCATATGCAAAAACATTATTTATATATCTTCAGTATATGTGATGCAAATGTTGAATTTGAATCGAAGTTAAGTAATATCACTTGAGTTACGTACCTTCTGTAGATCACAGGAACAATGCCTTCGTTGCCTTGTCGCGCAATGCGAAGGAAAGCCGGCATAGACATGTCGAAATGGTGGTGAGGGGCATTGCACCACCCTCCGTTGTTGTTTGGGGGGCAGAAATTGGTGGCGGATACAGTCACGGCTCGTCGTCTAAGGCACCACTTTGGATCCACCTTATAGTCGCACATCACTTGGTAACAAGCACCGCATGCCTCTCCACCTCTGAAAAGAATGGTACTCACTGCTGCCGTGTTCACTCCGAACGCCGTTACCATTGTATTTTCATAACCACAAGCACCTCCTGTGTATAGTAATTAAGATTGTTGGTGTTAATTTGGAGTAGTGCAAATTTATATACGTACATCTTATCAAATCTATGTACGTTGCGACTTACCAAAGGTGGCAGGGTCCTGGTTGACCCCATAGAAAGTTGCATGAGCGTTAAGCCAAGCGCTAGCTTGAGCACCATTGATGCCCACCAAAACTACACTAACAAAGAAGATGATCTGCCGAAACAGAACACAGAAAGAACCTCCAGCTTTCATTATTCTTTCTCTCAACACACAGAATATATCAGTTTCTATATTTGTTCTCAGCAGCCAAACTTAAACTAGATGAGTTTTCATGATGAAGAAGCAGAAGATATAGCATCCATTTATAGACTGATGGATCAAACAAACACGATCGTCGTCGGTGAATTAATAAATCGATATGCAGAAGATAGTTGAAATATATAAATCAGTAGCCACAAAACGCGTTCGTTCACGTCTTATGAATAAGTACGGAAAGATATGTACGTTTGGGAATGAAAGTTATAGTTTCAGACACTGAAGAACAAGTGCATGTGAGGTATATATTAGGAAGCAGCTACTGCTTGCGATCTGCATGTTTTAAAGTCCCATGTCGGTGATTTGTTGCGCCCCTAGATTGTTTATATATGGCATATTATTGCTGCGTATATTACACTACTACTAGTGTAGTTCTATAGTGTACTTCTGTTTATGGCATATAAGAACTATACACTTATGGATCGAGTCATACCAAAAAACCGAAAATTAAGAAGATCCAATATATCGATCGCGATATTACGAACACTAAGAATGAATTGTGAAGCCAAATCTCTCCAAAACGATCCTGAAGTAATGCATTTTCTTCTTGATCTCTTCATGAACGAAACGGAATTGTAGTCTATACGAGGCAACTAATTTGCCCATTTAACACAATGTTGCTAATGTATGTTCAAGATGAATAAAATAGAAGTAGTGAGGTCACTGAGGTGCCTCCTCCAAATAAACTCAAATAATCTCGGATCCAAGCTGATTTAATAGTTTTGATAACCATTATAACAAAATGCAATGATAGCTATTCCTCTGTAAAATCCTGAGACGCGTTACCTTAATATGACGGTGGCACTCTTCTACACCCTATCCAACCAAAATAAGAGATGGATGCCAATTGACTTCAATAAGCTTAGCTTAGGCGCAGAATAGCGCCAAGAACTGTAGTTGGAATATAAGTTTCATTTCTCTTTAGGGTATGATATGAAAATGAACATTTCGAACACACGTAGTGTAAAGTGAGGAGTATCTCTCTGCATATTGCATATAGCTAAAGTTGGGGAAATTCTATAGTACCTACCCGTATGTGATATCTACATTTACAAATGTGACAACATATTTGAGTCAAAGTAGTAATGCTGAGTCGTATTGTTTGTAATCTTGTTCTAATAATTGTAATTACAAAATGTACAACTTTTTGAACAAATTATTCTCATAGTTGTAATTTTGTTTAACTTCATGTAAATAGTGTAAATAAATTTGATAAATTTTGTTCTCAATGTTGTTTAACTTCATGTAAATAGTGTAAATAAATTTGATTCATAACATTGTAATTTTTATTTAAATACATATAAAATAAAAATAAGATATACATCCAAGTACCAAAGCTTCTCTAGCTAGTTGTATCGTATCTATTATGTGAGGGTTGATATGTACAATATTCAAAATGCGGTGCTGGGTGCTGGGTCTGACCCAACGTATATTGTTTCCCAGCAACAACCAGATTAATACAGAAGACAAGTGGGTACATAAAATAGACAAAGAGCAAACGGAAACTCTGGGGAAGCTGTATCTCCCATTTTAACCAAAGTAAAAACCTATTGAAGCTACGTAAGGGGACAGATTGACTTGGGCCTAGTTTAGGGTTTAGGGTTTAGAATGTTAAACATGCGGTAGTTACTAGAATGTGGAAAGTATGAATCACGCGAAGACCACTTGGAATAATAGGAAAGAAAAAAATTAACCAATTTGGCATTAGAAATCATATGTACAGAAGTCTCGATCATACAAAGAGTGCTTCGAGCAAAATCTCTAACAGCATGTCTAATCTATACTGACAGCCATTTCTAATAACTGTACATCAGCGAACCTACCAAAGAATATGTTCAGAACAAGAGAAGGCACAGCATAAAGCAACAGAAAAGAAAGATTGTGACTCTATTAAGAGATTTGTCAAGCTGAACTTCCTGCCTTCTCATCCTAGGACTGCTAGGTGGGTATGTATTCAGATAAGGATGAGCAAACAAATTTGTGTCCGAGCTGCCAAACATCCTTGCAAACACAAACTCTCCAACCATCCCTATCGTTGGATTGGATAAATGTGTCAACATCGTACTGCCAAGATAAGCTGATTCTGAATTTGTAGCATAACCTCCATAAGAAGGGCTGTATTGATCATAAACCGACTGTGGATGTGTTTGTGTATAATAATAATTTGAATGAAGTTGCTGCCTTAAAGGTGATGTAGGGCTGGTAGATGTAAACGAAGTGTCCAACCTAGGTGGTGGTCTGCGTGGTACGACCAGACCCAAATTGGGTTTCTTCCCTTTTGAACCTGTACCACGACCATAGAGGGGAACCACCGAGGATGGAGTAATATTAGCCTTACAGACAGGACAGGTTTGCTGCAGCTGGTTTGGTTCATCAGAAGCACTTGGAACCTGAAGCCATTTGTAAATGCAAGGCCAGCAGTACAGGTGACCACAGAGTGTCACCACAGGTTCATGTGCTGAATCTAAGCAGATGTTGCACTCAAAGCAGCCACTATCATTGTCTGAGACAGTAGTAGGGGTAGACATTGATTTCCACTTCTTTACCGAAATATCTCCATCTGACTCGAAGTGTCCCTGAGGCTCAAAGAAGTTCTGTTCCATAGCGGATGTGTTCTGTTATAGAAAAAGGTAACAACATTAGTAAGCAGATGCACACAGTAACATTCGTACTCAAGTGACCCCGACTGTGTAAGTTTGGGTGCGACTATAATGAAAGAATCAATTTCAAATGCCAAGAGCAAATATATTCACAACAGTGCGAAAACAGTTGTATCTACATAAATTCACCTCCCCAAGTAAAGAAACAAATATCATACTCAAATTGCCAGTAATGCAACAGACAACTTTCCCCAACCAGATTTCCAAAACAAACACAAAGCATCTAGAAAGGCAGAAATGAATAAAACAAAGGAACGTTGTTTCACTTTAAAGTAACAAAACCACAAGAGGATAAAGAAGAATCAATTGGCACTGGCTCCATGTTATTTAAATTGGAGGAAAAAATGCAAAGGTTCTCCAACCCACTTATCAGAGATAACAATAATAATTATAAGGGACCCTACGGCCCTAATTATCTTAGTACCAAACGTTGAAAAAAAAAAAGTAGGACTAACATGCCACCAGCATAATCAAATGCCATTCTCCCTTGCACCAAATTTTCTCACTAATTCTTTTCAATACTCAATCCTTTTGAGACAAAAACTTACACACCAGTCCCAAAGATAAAGGGGTGACCGCACTAGGAAACGTTGACATCAAGCACATCATCAATTTAACAAAATTTTAACCTAATAGTTGTTTTTCTATCTAGCATCTGACTTCTGAAAGATAGATGACCTGAATTGTTCAGCTATGAATCTTCATAAACAAAAAAACTTATTTCTACCGTCCGACCTTAAAGAAATACAATAATTGGACAAACATCAGGCAAAAAGGGGGAAGGAAAACAATGGAAGTATTCTCTCATAAATGAAATTCTTGAGCATCCACGATATGGTTCTTGAATCGTCAGATCCATAGAAATATTAAGTATACAAAGATTTATTCTACTTGAGATCCTAAAGTTTGTATTCCAAGTTTTAGCAGTTGCAGCAAGTAATATGAAGGTGGACTGACCTCTACACATGATAAAAGGACTAAATATTGAGAGGAAAGTGAGGATGTATTGTCTATAAAACTGCTTAAAATTCTTCATAAACTCAACTATCTAGAGCTCATTGTTTCAGTCTTGGGGTACCTAAAGTAAGCCTAACACAACAACCCAAATTTCCAACTCTCCATACAAAACTCTTTGTTGTTCCTAATTCTACAATTTCCCTTCATTAATTTCATAACTTAGCCGACATCTAATACTTTCCTATCTTTGAACATACATAGCCAAAGAATTTGAACATCAGATTCAAACAAGGCAAAAAAATTGTCTCCAAAAGAATCACTTTGATTGAAAAAGCCAACAAAAGAAATCGACCCATCATCGATCTAACCATAAGAATCAAAAACAAAGCGAAACCCATCAAAGGAAACTCACAAATTCGACAACTTTGACATACAAATTGCATAAAACAGATCAAGAAAAGGTCGTAAAGGAATCAGAGAAAGAATGCTTACCGAGAAAAAGCTGAATCCGAGTAGTGTAATCAAAGGGAGAGATAAAAAGAGGTGGTTTGATCGCTTTGCGGCGAAGAGAGAAAGAATAATAGGTTGAGAGCGAAACAAGGAAGGAGAGCAGAGAACAGAGAATGAGAGAGTTTTGGTGATTTGTTTGGGGGTGTGGGGTGTGGTATATATAACAATGCTCAAGACTAGAGAGAGAGGCATCTACCAAAAAAAGACTAGAGAGAGAGGCATAATATATGACTGTGCTTGTAACCGCGTCATGTCATTTGGTTTTTTATGGTTTTCAGTTCAACGTCTTGAAAACTCTCTGTTTCTTCTTCTTTCTCCAAAAAGGATGGTTCTTTTGTTTTCGTTTTCTTTCCTATTTGTTTCTCTATTATGATCTGAATGAGTGATCCGATTGTCTGCCACGTGTTAGGGTTTTGGTATGTATCTTTTTTTTTGTTGGTAACTTATTATCGTAAACTTACTATATAACATCGTCTCTACTAATAGTATGATGAAAAAAGAAACAAAACAAAAAACATTGAACAAGAAGTGAATCGAAATCTGATCTAAATTGTGTTTTGATTCACTTCCACAATAGTTAGCAAGCTACACTATTGTTGTATCATTGATTAGACTCCATGTAGCATGTTAAATAAGCAGACGTCGCAAGCTCAACATCACTATATAACACACACTGCTTGCTCGAATATGAGCTCATAAGAAACCGCGTAAACCTCTCATCTTAGGTAGACACTAAAAAAAAAAAGACAGTTAGCGGTCAGAACTCAAAAACATTACTAAAATGACCGAGGTTAACACATGTTATGTGATAAAGAAACACGTATGAATCTCCGGTATAAAAAAAAAATTTTAAAAAAGAAGATGAGTTTGGTAACATTTGCCATCAGGGTAGTTAAAAAGCCTAGTGATTAGATGAATCCATCAAGGTAGTTAATAGGCTAGGGGCTATCAAAAAGGCATCGATTTGCTTGGTTCTAAGAATCTTCCTTCCTATGAACAACTTTACTAGAAGAAGCAGAAGCAGATCAATATAACCACGACCAAATCACCTAATGCCACGTACAAATTCCTCGTTTTCTTGACCAATGGAAACGCCATGATGAAGCCGAGAGAAGAAAATTCTGTTAGTCAAGTAAAAAACGACGATGGGGAACAATGTAGGTTAATTATTATTTGAATCCTAAAATCAGAACAAGGCATAGCTGACGAGGTGGCTAAGCGGAGCAAATAATACCATTGACCATCGAGAAGAAAGTGACTCGTGCGTGGTTTAAAAGAAAAACCCTGGAAGCAAAGGGTTTTGATATTTTGAGGGCGCTCTTATGACTAGGACCATCATTATCTTCTTCTTCCTCCGGTCTTTGTCTGCAGCATGTGGATTTGGATCTGGAATTATGCTAACCTTGGGAAACAAGAAAAAGATAGATCTCTACGTGGCCTTCGACGTGTGGATAGAGAGCCATATATTAGGGTTTGCGGCGCTGTTCATAGTCAGTCCCAGTGTCCCATACACACACTGGTTTTGAGATCGACGTGGTTTTCTGATGGCGCGGGGGTCGTAGATCCAGAACCTTCTTAATTGGGATTAAAAATCAAACATTTCCAGAAACAACCAACTTCCTTAATAAACCGTTAACCAAAGGCCCCCGGATTCCAGAAGCTTGTTTTAGCTCAAAGCTAAGCCTCAGGTTTTAGAGAGTAGGAAATTGGAAGAACCGTCGGGATTGGAAATGTCTGGGCAGGTAAATAACTTTTGGAAACAACCGACAAATAGTATCCCGGCCGTCACTATATATATATATATAGTTCCTATCCAGAGCGATGCTTCACTTTGAAATTAAAGTGTGAAGTTCTTTAATTGACTCACTTTTCGGTCATATTTCCACATCTCCACCGTTCAGTTTGTTAATCGTTAAGGTACCGAATTAGATTAAATCAACGAACGGACCATAAATCTGTCTATTCAGAACTGTTTGTGTAAATAACGATTATGAAAACCTAAACGATCATCAAATTCAATAAAACTTGGCAGAAGTGATCTATGTATTAGGTTCTACAAATTGAATGGTGGAGATGTGGAAATATGACCGAAAAGTTATCACACTTTAATTTCAAAGTGAAAATTCGTTATGGATAGAAACTATATATATATATAACTCTACACAAATAATCGTACCTAATAAGTTTGTATTTAATTAGTTTGTGTTCTTTAGCTAGGGTTGCAGGTTTGTGCAACAACTGGTTGGCTATTGTGGACGTTTTGTAACAATGCATACCATCAGTCATTTGTTTCATTTCCACTCATCGATACCGTTAAATAATTAATTGTTAGACCTAATATATATATATATATATAGAGAAAAATTCACCATTGGTCCATAAACTCTTGTGTCAAGGCCAATGTGATACCTAAACTCTTAACTCTATCAATGTGATTCCTGATCTCCTTATTTGACGTCAACGTCGTACTTCCGTCAATTTTCACTGACAGTTCTGTCAATATGGTCACGTGATCAGCACGTGTTGGCCAAAAATGAGGCAAAAGACTGAAATAACCTTGATTCTCATTTTCCCTCCAAACTAAAATCTTATCTACTCCAATTTCTGCCTACCCAATTCCCACCTATTCAACTAAAATAACATTTCTTTTCCCTCCAATTACAGACCAACTAAAAGAAGAATTACGATTTCACTACACATGCAACTGACTTTTTGAACAACTTGTTTTAAGAATCCTTATTTCTTTCCATATCAAACTTACTTATCTATGAACTTGTTCTCAAAAAAAAAATTATCCATGAACAAGTTTAAGTCATTTAAACATCCAACAATAATCATGAGAAATCTAAAACAAATTTTCGACCAACTGAATGCATATCTTGAATCTTCCACCAAGTCAATCAAATAGCCAACAAAAACCTCATAAAAACCCATTGTTCAAATTTACAAAAGGTGCTCACAATTCAACATCTAGAGTCATCCAAACCAACTTAAAAATTACAAAATAAACTGAGAATTTGTCCAGGGCTAAGACCACATGAAAATCAGCAAAATAGCATCAAAGCGAGCCTTGTCTGGTTTATAATCCTGCCCATTCAGATGAAGCTTGGCTTGGTTGCATAGCCTTGGGTGCTTTAGTCCCACCATTCCTTGCTACATGATTTTGGCTACTTTGAGTAGGGGGTTGATTGTTGGTTTTTGAACTTGGTGCACCAGCTTGGTTATCAGAACCAGTTTCAACAATTTGATTCATTTTTTTTCAGGTCTTCTGGGACCTAATCACTTGGTTCATAACATTAGTAGCTTCAGGGCTAGTGCTCTCTTAACCTACAGAAAAATGAGGAAACATATCTGAGTTTGAAAAGCTGCCAACAACTACCATTTGAGCATATCAAGTAACATAACCACAACCAAAGAAACAGAACAAGCTACTAACACAAGATGTCCACCAACATAACCAGTAATATACAAACGAACACCAACCCAAGATGTCTACCAACACAACTAACTTCAATCAACACGATCAAACCAAACCAATACAACCAACATATAAGCAACACATGTATGCAAAACTTAAAAGCGTGACAACAAGATTAAAACCAACAAAGCTCAGTGAAACCAACACCACCAACTTAAAAGCCTCCAACCAACTTAAACATAACAAACCAAATTTAACTCGAAGTTTAAAGACACATACCGTATTTTTGTTCTTTTTCTTAGAACCAACTCCAGTGATAAGCCATATTACTCAACCCATGGCATCATCTCCGGGTCTACACCATCCATCCAAATCTTCCCCCCTAGCTTGTTGAACTTCGGAACCTTGTATTTATTCGTACCATCCAGAGCCTTGTTGAAGAAGCCCTCATGGTGTATCTCCATTGTAAACAAATTATCAACTGCAATTTTAAGAAAAAAAACCAAGTTAAAAACTTTTCTTCGAACAATAAAGCAGATTAAGAACCATAAATTCTTATTTAAAAAAAAAAAGAAACCAGAAATTCAAACTACAGACCGAAGTATGTTTAAACTCTAATAGATGTATTTAGAACCCTATATTGAACCCCAATTTCTAGTTCTTTCCATGAATTTTGAACCCCAATTTCAAAACCCCTAACACATGGTCCTAAAATCGATTGGGATTGAAAACCCTAATTCGCAATGAACACTATACAACTACAGTCCACCAACAAAATAATTTAATAAACCAGAACGTAAAAATGATCTCTTCAACCGCTTTTCTATTGTTTATTCAACTCAATTGGAATTTAAAAATTGGTTTTTTTTTTTTTTTAGAATTGGTTTATTAAACCCAAAACGTAAAAATGATCTCTTCAAATGATCTCCTCTTCTTCTTTCTTTTCTCTTTCTTTATAGTGTTCTCATAGTTTGCAAGTATCGCACCGCCATTCTCTACTCTGTTGAGACTCGAGCCACTACCGTCGTCGTCGGCGAAACCAACAACGGTAAAACCACTTAGATTCCCCAGGCTCTTAAACCCTAACCACTTTGCGTTCATAGTTTTGAAATCGCTATATATATATATATATATATATATATATATATATATATAGATTGATTTGAATTTGAAAGGCTTATTGTTTCAATTAGTAAATTCGATTTGTTTTCTTCAACCCAGATTTCTTCAAAACATGGAAGATAAACAGTAGATTAAGGGGAGAAAAGATAGAAAATAGAGAATCAAAACTCACCGTCTTCTCGACGTGGTCTAGATACCCGAAACCAGCCCCACATCGTCGCCATCTCTTTGTTGAGGATTCGAATAATCCCATGTCGTCTGATTCGCTAACAATCTCCCTCTTTTGAATAAGACAGCGACTTGAGTCAAATTGAATCTTGAATTGGTTTTGAGAGAGTTTGTGTGTGTTTTAGATTAGGTCGAGAGGCTGAAATGAGAGTTAAATGAGAGGATAAGAGATTTAGGTAAACTCTTATTCTGTTAAAAATTGAATTGACTGTTTTGCCCTCATTTTTGCCAACACGTGCAGGCCACGTGACCATATTGACGGAACCGTCAACGAAAATTAACGGAAGTACGACGTTGACGTCAAATAAGGAGATTAGGTATCACATTGGTAGAGTTGAGAGTTTGGGTATCACATTGGCCTTGACACAAGAGTTTAGGGACCAATGGTGAATTTTTCTCATATATATAGTTCATATTCAGAATGAAGCTTCACTTTGAAATTAAAGTGTGCAGTTTCTTATTTGACTCACTTTTCGGTCATATTTCCACATCTCCACCGTTCAGTTTGTAGAACCTAATGCATAGATCACTCATACCAAGTTTCATTGAATTTGATGATCGTTAAGGTACCGAATTAGATTAAATCAACGAACGGACCATAAATCTGTCTATTCAGAACTGTTTGTGTAAATAACGGTTATGAAAACTCAAATGATCATCGAATTCAATGAAACTTGGCATGAGTGATCTATGCATTAGGTTTTACAAACTGAACGGTGGATATGTGAAAATATGACCAAAAAGTGAGTCAAATAAGGAACTTCACACTTTAATTTCAAAGTGAAGCTTTGCTCTGGATATAAACTATATATATATATATATATATATATATATATATATATCGTTGTGGTATATATATATCTATATCTCGTTGTAATCGCGTATCACATACATTTTATCTACCTTTAAAGTCGGTAGAAGGAGGATATATATAGTAGCATTTTCTAGCTTGAGTTATAGTATATCAACATTATACTTTATTCAAAAAAATCAAAAATCAAAAATTATGCTCATTCATTACTCTATTTATTAATTAAACAGATAGGTGATCAAACACAAGAGTATAACAAAATAAACTCATTTTCAAAAACAAACTCCTTTTCAAAAAAATATTAGGCGAAGCTAGCAGTTAGTTTTTGCAAAGTTTGGAATCTATTTCTCTCCATTTGTGGAATGTTTAATGAGGCTGCTTAATACTCCTGTTGATATAGTTCTTTTCTCATGAATAAATCATTCGATTTCGATTTGATAAAATAAATAAATAAATAAAGTCGGCACAAATATATTCGATCTAGAGGATTCATAAGTTTCTTCAGTTTTGAGGCCAATATTTTCAAACCATGCAAACATGTGTCTTTAAGTTTGAAGATCGATCGAGAGATCCATAACTTTCAAATAGATATAAGGCAAAAGATGAAATACGCCCCCAGTCCCCATACGCCAAAATTGATCCAGCCATGTGGCTTCAGCATATCCACCCTTCGTCGGTAGTAAAAAATTTTTGTCAAGGACATATATGACAAATCCTACAATTACATTATGAAAAATATTCAATACTTCTGGCTTTTTGCGTCCTCATCTTCAACTAAGCTTGTAACAATTATATATAGAATCCCAGCTGCAATAATATATAGAATCCCAGCTGCAAATTAGGCAGCATAGGATATTCACCAAGCTCTTGGATAAACCCTTTTAAATCTGCAAACCTCTCCAAAAACCCAACTGACTTCTCTGCATTCCACATCATCTCTTCTTCCTTGATCACTCTCTCCGATCTCTGAAGCTGCTCCAAACCCTGGAACCCGGCACCGCCTCCGTTACTTCTCAGCAGCTCTATTTTCTTGGCCTCGGCCATGAATGCACTTCTCTGATGATGAGCTTCCGACGCTCTTCTTGAAACTCCTTGCGCCCCTTCTTCTTGTTGCTGCAGCCGTTGTCGGATGGCTTTCCGGTGAGTCTCTGGACTAGTTCTCAGAAATTGGCCTTGTTGGTCTTGATGATCTCGGGTGCAAATAGGTGGATGATTCTGATTTTGGGTTTTGGTTTTGATATTATTTGCGAGTCTCTGTGAACAGCCAAAGCATTTGAGCTTGTTAACTATGTAATAGATGTACATAGTTAATTACCCTTAGCTCAATTAACTACGATTACAGTTAATTACCTTTCAGTTTTGAATTAGATGACTGACATAATGCCACATGGTAGGACCCTACTTTTTTGTACACTACGCCCGTGTATTTCAGCGCTTTTCTAGATATAATACAGTGGAAAAATTTCCATAACATGACAAATGCCTCCATGAAGTGAATGAATGATGTTGTCGGAGAGTAGTCGATCGGTGCCAATATTCCAAATTAGGTTGCGTACTTACGTACGTTAAGAACACTACAGTGTGATATACTAAAGGCGTGTAGGGTTCAAATGTCTCATTCAACTAGCTAGCTAGCATGAGTTTACACATAAACCATATATATATACTGCCAAAAACTCACATATTTCTGGATCGATGATAGTGAGTTCATGAGTTGTGGTAAAAGATAAGATGATGAATACAGTGGAAAACTGTACTGTCAAAGGTCGCAATCCTCCTAATCCACGCTCAATCTTATCCAATTAAGCCAATTAGGTTGATGTCGCTGGGCTATAAGCACATAACCAAACTAGTAGTACATGCATCCACCTCATTCCAAGTTTCTAGCTATTCTGGGTTGGAGTTGTATTTCATGGTCAATCTAATTACATAATTTCACCTGCTCTTTTGTTTCCAATATATAAAAAATAGAATTCCATTGGAACGAGTATCATCTCTATATCCATTTTATTGTTGTGAGATTACAACCAAATCGGACTACCTACACCTCATGCAATTTTATTACAATCATCCTCAATACAATATCTTTACTTATCCTATCCTCGATATAGTATCTAAATTATGTGTTATGGTTTTGTTTCTTATGCTTGCATGAGGCTTGTCTCGAGCTTATTATCAATGAGGGTACTCGTCGTGATGCTTGTATAGGTCTCTATCGACAGATTGTGTTGAACCCGACATATGATGTAACGTATCTTCTGGCATGACCATTGCTTTAGCAATACAATTTCCTTATCAAGAATGAAAAAAAAAAGAAAGAAAAATCTAGTGCTTGAAAGAATGATCTAATTCCTTCTTCATTTCATATTAATATATTATACTCGTGAATCAAATTTCTATAAACATTCTAACTTAATAAGCCATATAATTAACTTAAGTAAGCGCAACCGATCAAAGAAGTACTATAGCTCTGGAACAAAAGAACCTAAATTAAATGATCACACAAGATAGAACAATGTATATACATTATATTGCACAGATACGTGTATGTCTTTGCCAAAATTTTGATTCATAGTTTCCTAGATAATTAAGAAAACTACTCTTCAGAGATATGATGTGTACGTGCTCTAGCTATCCAAGTCTTCTAGATGCCGGCAGGTTGTAAAATAAGAAAGCTCAGAATGTTACATTGCAGCTAGCTGGTGATCGATCTTCTAGATAGAATGAGCGCATGCGGCATCACTGTCATTTACACACGCAAGCATGCGATTAAGTGAGCATTGATCCCCACTACCACTATATAGTAGTTGACAATCCGAAGTCGGCAGATTACCAATATTATTATGTATACGCCACTCCGAGCTTATATAATGTTTAACAGAATAAACTGATCCATGGCATTGGTTTGACTTGCCCTGCACTAATTTGTGCCCAGAAAATTGGGACACATTGTCATGTCCAATGATAGCTTGAATCTGATAATGAAATCCCTATATCCTATTCCTTCCCGTGTTACATGTGATATATTCTTTACTTTTGATCGGAGTATCATCGGAGATACTTGTTTGTTTAACCTTAGTTATCCAAGATTTAGAAAAGACACGTATGTCCTCACATTCGATCTCATCTCTTAATTTACATGTATAATTGGAGGACGGTCACTACTTACATGTCAAATCCTAAATGATTGACTTCGTATCTGTTTTTTGCTTATAGTGTTGGATCAAGTTTGTATCAACAAGCAACAAGATGATGATGACATGAATCCAAATTGCCGTGTAATGTTTATCTTAATCGCAGACTTGCAACTCAATGACCAATAGCAGCAGTCCCACGCATATTCTGCATCGACATTTTTATATTGCAACGATGGAGTTGCAGAATGTTCTGACTAACTGAATGAATTAGGGTAACAATCACAACCTCATTCTAATCAATCAAAGTTGAAAATCAAGAAATTCCTTTGCTTAAACAAGAGATTAAACCAAACACTGTGACACGGGACGTGACCTACTTAGTTTGTGCGTTAAGGAAGTATGGGAAGTACGTAGTAAGCTAGCTAGTAATTAACACGAAGTTAATTAGTTGACATCCAACACAATCGAATCCACCAACAAACTAGAATTTTTTTTCCTTCCCTCTTTGTGAAGCACAAACAACAAGTTGAATGTTGATCGACCAAGATATTTGAACGAAGAACAGAAAAGAATTACGGAGTGTACTTAAGATATAGAATTATTCCAGGTTTACGTACGCAATGGAATGTTAGACTGGGTCTCGAGATGCACAGTTGCAACTTAAGAAGCTAATAGAATATACCAAACCAACGGAGCTGGGAACATCCAGAAGAATATGAATGGGATTGAAAGCCATCGATCATCGTCTTTCTGACTTTCAAAGAGAGGAATTTGATTCAATCAAATGCAGACAGACCGTTAGGAGTTGGAATTAAGTAATTAACTTTCTAGTTATATATATATGCTGACTAGATTGTTATCCAAATATATGTAATCAGGCACGTCAGGTCCTAAGAATTTCTCTAATATGAGAAGGTGATCGATCTACACAGAGCCACGCGTAACTTCCATCACAAGAGTGACAGATACTTAGATATTGCTCGTCACAATATGGCATCAGAGTTGGTATTGCTTCTAGAAACTACGATATCATATATAGTTCATGATGGACAAGAAGAATTGTAACATCCAGGTGGTGTTGTCCTTAACGTCTCTGGATCAACGATGTGTTGAGGTTTGCTTCGGGTTATCGGGTATGGACTTTGATATGTTGAGATGTAGTTGCGTGTTGTTTTCACCCCTGAACTTCCATATCTGTAGTAATAAAGCTCGGTTTTTCCTTGTCATAAAGAATTTACTGAATTTCCTCTCTAGTTGATTTTTGCCTGTTTCTTTGATGTGCGGGCCTCAATTTAGAGACGCTCACGTAAGAGATAGTTTTAAGGGATTGTGAGGGATAAATACATCTAAACCACATGATTAAATTACAATGCAGAAATGATAACAACTTAAAATTGTGCTTACGTTAGGCGACATAACCCAATAACAAACTTATATTTGAGTCCCAGCCAACAAGCTGACACTCATTAGTCTCCGGCCCAGAATTCCTTTTGGGCTCGAACACTTTTGAATTTTATCAATGGGAATACAGACCAAGTAGCTAGGGATACGATGAACACGATTGCACAAAACAGCACACACAAAGTCTCCCTCCAAACTCATGATTAATTTATGTCTCCAAATTCTTAAGTCGACATAGCAGCACCGGAGAGTTGTTAAATGGTAGAACACATGCCAAATTCTGGAAGGAAAATAAGAACATATATCAGACCAACAACAAATTGTTAACCACTTATCCACCATATGTACGTATTGGAGCACGAAAGTCGCTAAAATGACAGACGCCGAAATTAGATCATACTGAATCCAAAATGAGACTGTCCATATGTTAATTAGTGGATATCATAAGCTGTGAATTAGTTCAAACTTCAAAGCATAAGAAATAAATGGAGAGACATAAGCCTGTAGGTATATGTGCAAAAGCAAAACTAAACCTACAGATTGCTGTCATCTTCATATATCCCTGTCGCTAATACTGCAAATGGACGAAATAATCATATCATTTAAATTTTCTGGAGGAGGGCAGATCACCACACATATATGCAGACACAGACTAGTATACTTGACATGAAAGAAACATACAAAGTCGATCTGGAAATTGTCTCTGAGGAAAAGGACTTTTGGTGAAGATAGATCACAAGACTTGTCAGACTTATCCTTGTTTGAATAGCAAGAAATCATGTGGAAAAAGGAAATCACATTGATACTGAAAGGGCCAAACTTTGTGTTCTTCATATATATTAGTCTACAATGTTGATGGATTTCTTTTGAAGATAGAGAAGTTCTAGTATATACTGGATGTGTGATTTTGATGGAGACCGAAAGGATTGCCATACATTTATTTAGTAGGAACTGCAGAGAACGTACAAGCTAGCTACGTACTACAAGTTGGATATTGAATGTCAAATTATAAGGTCATGAGAAACGAGCCAAATTTGCCTATTCTTTGCACACATAACTTTATTTCAGTTTATATTCGCTCAGGCATCTTGCTATGAAGACTGAAGAGGCGATCAGCTTTAGAGCATGGTGATCGACTACTGCACTAATGACCCTGATGTAGCAACCATTTACCAAGTAAAAATTCCCAAAAGGAGACTTAAAGGAAACGATTTTCATGACCATTCAGATGTGAGATGTCTATCTATAATTCGTTGTTCTTGAGAAAATTGATCAGTAATCCCAATTTTTTTTTTGTCGATGAGAGTAATCGATCCCACTATTTGCTCACGAGTAATGTTCATCTAATTCGTCAGAGAGGGATCCGGCCAGATTAAGGCTCTGATCCATGAGCATTCTCGAATCCACAGTTTCACTACGTACGTCTACCTAGCTATAAATTATAAAAGATGCAGTACATGAGTACCAGTATGGCAGTATCACCTTCCCTGAGACACCTTTGGTTTCATCCGATATTAACAAGAATAATTAGGGTTTAGGGTAAACTCTAAACCGTAAAACCCTAGCATTGCTCTATTCACATTACACAAGGTGCAATCTTGAAAATGACACTCCAAATATTTATGGAAGCAGACTTGTTGACCCCTTATTTGCATGAATTGGACAATATTGTTCATGCTCGATCGGTTTCATAAACAAGAGTTTGCAAGATGTGTGAATGCTTTTCTGCAGCTCTATAAGCTAGCCTCCATGGTAGTAAGGTAGACTCTTTCAAAGCGGCTTTGTATCACAATCTGCTGCCATACGAAGTGCTTGAACTTCGTTAATTTCCTAGCTAGTTTGTATGTAATTGTTTAGACTTTAGAGGTGCACTAAAATCTCGTGTTGTTGGCGGAATATTCAATCAGCTATTATGAAGAGTTTAGGTCACAGTTGTTCACTGTTTTTGTTTATTCCTGGCAAGCTTTACCTTAAAGCAGTGTAGCTAGGATCTGACTGTTGATTTTTTTGGTTAGAGGATCTGACTACTGTTGATGGTTCATGACTGTCTGAACAATATCAAAGTGTGTCAAAATAGCCGCCAGGTCAACTGCAGTTTCAGTTGAAGAAACTCGTTGGTGATGCTGTGCGAAAATTACCCTAAAATAAAGAAACTTTTTGGATGATGCTGTGCTTGATTATTCCCTAGAAGACTTTCAACAAAGTATTTGCCGTATCTTTTATGCTTCCAGTATTGTATGGTTTCGTTGACAAAGTAAGAATGTAATTAACAATAGGTATCTTTTATATACATCAGTAATAAACCTACCCGGAATAACAATTCAAATTACATCATAATCAAGTCAGCATTCCGGAGAACCAGCCAGCCATCTCCACTGTCTGTATAACTATATATACGCACACAAATGTATCCAACAAGTCCAGTGAGCTAATATGGCTCATTGTTTTCTTCTGTTTGTTATCGTACTCTATTACGAACTGGGTGCTACCCTACGTACTACTAATATCATCTCTCTTGTCCTTCGCTCTTGCTGTTTCTTCTCCCTCTTCCTTATATTGGACTTCCAAAGACTGTTGCCGCTGGCCAGGCATCAATTGCAATGCGGCTGGTTGGGTCACCCATCTCACTTTGCCCTCCAAAGGGCTCACAATCAACCAAGGTACTATTTTTCCTTCATCACTTGGGAATCTCATACATCTCACCCACTTGAATCTCTCCCACAATTCCCTAGATCGTAGTGTTGTTGCTTCCTTCTTGTTCTTGAGTCATCTTGAGGTTCTTGATCTGAGCTCTAACCTTCTTTCTGGGGAGCTACCACTTTCTCTACCATCCAGTATCCAAGTGGTGGATTTGTCCAACAACCAACTCAGTTTTCGGGTCAGCAATAATATGTTCTCAGGATCTATTCCGTCCTCGGTTTGTCATCACCTTTCTCCTTTGATTAGGGTGTTGGATTTTTCCTTTAATCTATTCAATGGCAGTTTGTCCAGTGGGCTAGGAGAGTGTTCCAAACTGGAAGTTTTTCGTGCTGGGTACAATAACATCTCAGGAATACTTCCAGAAGATATTTACAACATTGCCAAACTTGAAGAATTTGCAATGCCTTTCAATGCACTTGATGGAGTCATTGGAGATAGAATCGTGAATCTAACCAACCTTGCAATTCTTGACCTCCACGTCAACCAATTGAGGGGTAAGCTTCCTCTCGGTTTTGGTAATCTCACAAAGTTGAAACTGTTGCTCCTTCATTTCCTACCTCCGTCTTTGATGAATTGCACAAACTTCATAGAACTAAATCTATTAGGAAATCAGTTCCACGGGGATATTTCCGCGCTTAATTTCTCAGAACTTACTCAACTTACTATACTTGATCTCCTCTCCAATAACTTGAATGGCAGTTTGCCTATGAGTCTTTATTCATGCAAGTCCCTGAAAGCAATTCGGCTTGGTATGAATGATATAGAGGGACAAATACAACCTGAGATTCTATCATTGAAATCCTTGTCTTTCCTCTCAATTTCTCATAGTAGATTGAGCAATATCACAAAGGCAATGAACATTCTGAAGCATTCCAAAAGTCTTGTCTTCTTATCCTTTGTATTTAGTTTTAAAGCAGACGAGGAAAGTCCAGCTGATTTCGGCATAACTCATTTTGAAGGGTTTCAAAGTCTTCGATTCTTGAACTTGCGCGGTTGTAACCTCGCCGGTGAGATTCCTATATGGTTATCGAAGATCAAGAATCTAGCAGTCTTAAGTTTAGCTGATAATAAAATCACAGGGTCAGTTCCAAGTGAATTGGGGACTCTCACAAGGCTGTTCAATGTGGATTTTGGTTCAAACAAAATTGAAGGCGAATTTCCAAGGCAACTTTTGAGACTACCTATGCTGGTATCTAAATCTAATCAAAGTGCAGATCATGATGATGTTTATCTTGAACTGCCTGTGTTCAGCGTAGGTAAGCAATACAAGTACTTGTCTTTCTTTCCACAGGCAATAAAACTGAGGCACAACCGCACAACAGCTTCTATGGAAGTATACCTGTCGAAATCGGCCAACTGGACCGTCTCTAAAGCTTGTGGCTTAACCACAACAACTTCACCGGAAACATCCCCACCCAAATTTCTAACCTCAAAAACTTGAATGCTTTGCAACTCTCCGAGAATCATTTGTCTGGACAGATCCCATCATCATTGAGTAGTCTAAACTTTTTGTCAAATTTCAACGTCTCCTTCAACAATCTGGAAGGGCAAATACCAAAAGGCACTCAAATCCAAGGCTTTGATGTATCTGCATTTGAAGGGAACCCCAAACTTTGCAGTCGTCCACTTCCAAATGAGTGCCATGCAAATAAGGGGCTTGATGATCAAGATATGGACAACAACTACAAGCATCGAACTCCATGGTTTTATGTTCCTGCTGGGCTCGGGTTCGTTGTAGGATTCTGGGGAGTCTATGGTTCATTGATTTTCAACAAGACATGGAGATATGCCTGTTTCCGATTCATAGAAAAGGTACAAGATAAGTTGCACGTGATGATTGTTGTGCGTATTAACAAGATGAAGAGAAGGGTTGATGCTAGCTAGACTTGAATTTGTAATTATTTTGCTGTTGCTTGTTTTTAATTGTGAATATAGCGAGTGATGCTACCTGCATCTTCCCCCCTCCCTAAAGAGGTGGTTGTCAATCCATTAAAATAATAGAAGGTTTTTTTTTTTATGGAATTAAAATAATAGAATGTTACGACAAGATTGAGCCAGACATCAAAAGTCCGAAATTTTGTCTCTGAGGAAAATCCGGAAATTTTGTCCGAGGAAAAGGACTCGGTGAAGATACGCCACAAGTTGTTAAACTTGTCCTTGTTTAAACAGCAAGAAAACATGTGGCAAAAGGAAATCATGTTGATACCAAGTGCGAAAAACCCCACTTCAGAAGTCTAAAACTATGTGGTTTTAAAGGCCACCTGTTTTTGCAGAGGGTCACAACAATTTTGGTTCAATAGAAGCAAACATCCTATCCTGGACAAAACTGTAATTTAGAAATTATGCAAAACTTTATGTTCTTAGATAACGTTCATGGAGTTCTTTGCAGGGAACTTTTAAGTAGTATATATTGGATCTGTGATCTTGATGGCAAAAGAGAGGATTACTATGCATTTATAAAGTAGGAACTGCAGATGACAAGCTGCTATAAGTTGGATTTTGAATGTGAAGTACATGAGAAATGAGCCAACTCTGCCAAGTCTTTGCACACATACTAATGTTCCCTAAAGGTGACTTAAAGGGATTGGAGATGATTTTTATGACCATTACTTTCTAGAACAATGCTTCGGTCCATTGACCAGACCCACGGAATTACATCCTAAAGAGCATCACTTCACTTATAGATTCCTAATGTTATATCTTCCATGGGCATAGTTCTCTACTAAAATGCACAATGATCTTCAATCAGAATATAAAGAATCACATAATACAGATAGTATGCCAGATATACTTAAAAGCGCACCAACTGCTGTCTAAAAAAAAAAAAAAAACAGGTGATAAAGATTTAATGTTACTAGCATTCTCTGAAAATGGAAAATAGATACAGATATTCTTCCAAATAACTATACAGCAGAGGACATCAGTTTATTTTGAGAGAAGTATCTAAACCCTGAGAAAGCGAGAATCTAAAAAGAAAGGAACAGATATAAGACACAACTTAGCTCCTGAAAGGACATTCATTACGTACCATTTCTACAAGAACTTTTCGATGCTGGTGGTCAATGTGGATTTGGGAACAGCCCCAATAACTGCATCTTTTTTCTCACCTCCCTTGAATATGATGACAGTGGGGATGCTTCGGATCCCATATCGGGTTGCTACTGAAGCACTCTCATCGGTATTCACTTTGTAACACTTGAGCTTACCAGCATATTGCTTTGCCAGTTCATCAATTATAGGGTGGATCATACGGCATGGACCACACCATGGCGCCCAGAATTCAACCAAAACAGGTAATTCAGCGTCAAGGACAAGTGACTGCCATGTTGCATCAGAAACAGCAGGCACTGCAATTTTTAAGAGCAAAATACTATGAAAAAGAAATTATGTGTACATCATACTACTGCTCAGAAAGAAAACAGTTACCAATAAGTAAAATATATGACCTTCATACCATATCTTTCTTATCAAGTTCACTATGTTCAAATCATAAGACTTTACAATATTTACTTAACTTATTACATAACAAACATAGATGTCTATTTGCCATTTTGAATTCTTGGACCCTAATGGAAGTGTGTGCTTTAGTTTAGCCTAATTATGAAGAGTAATCATGCAACTGGCATTTGGTAATGAATTGCATTGGAGTAACATATTCCTATAAAACATGGCCCTGAATCTGCAAACTAGCATGAAGGAACTTCCTGAGGTGCCATAAGCACAGTTTCAAAATGATTCCTGACCATACACAAGCTCAAACCATTCACCAGCTACCTCTTCCCTAAAGCTTTAAACATTCTGTTACCATAATCTTTACCGACCAAATTACCACAAACACAGCCATCCCATTAGACCTTTCTCATCACCCAACCTTTTTACCCCAATAAACTAGTACCTTTTGCAAACTAATGCAGTACATGTTTCTAATGTAACTTTGGTTCCATATGGCACTTAAACCAGATATATAACTGGATTAATTATTTGCTCCAATCTTCAATCACATAATCTTATCAACATCTTTTCTGAACCTCTTACTAGTTAACTTTGCATTATTGGGACCTCCACCATCAATAAGTCCTTGACAGTGTCACTGTTGGCTTGCCTTTACCCCATCAAGAAGTAGGTCCACTTAAACTCCTGATGGATTCAATCACAACACTTCAAGAAAGCAGAACCAGAATTAAATTCACCGAGACAAAGATTAACTAAGACCCTAAAGTTCATTCCATGCCTCTATGCGGGTAAATCCTCACTTCCTACTACTTCCTCCTATCTTCTCTGTATTCATATAAACTCAAACTGCTGTGAATATTCTAAAGAAAGTTCCAAAACCAATTGTTTCCTGATCGAATCCTTTCATTTTCGAATCTCAAACTTCCTAACAACTAGAGCAATCACATCAACTTACTCATCTTCTCAACTTCTATGCTGATGGACAAAACAAATTTCTTGCGATTTTGAAACATTCACTTGACACAATAAACCAATTCACTGTATCACCTCATATTTCATAACTACCAAACTCAAATCAATATATAAAAATTAAGCTGGGAAATAACAATCAGAGCACATAAAACGAGCCGATCATACAAATTTCAAGTCTGTGCTACTAAATCTCCAC
The DNA here is from genome assembly GCA_010134655.1 of Fragaria nilgerrensis. Lineage (NCBI taxonomy): Eukaryota > Viridiplantae > Streptophyta > Magnoliopsida > Rosales > Rosaceae > Fragaria > Fragaria nilgerrensis. The sequence goes on along the minus strand of CM020979.1, from coordinate 14,386,342 downwards.
ATACAAAACATAACAGAGATAGAAAAGACGAAACTGACCTTCGACGGCGGTGTCCTGAGCCTCGCAGACGACGAGTCCCCGGCGGCGACGAGCGGGGCCGTAAGTCAGCGATCCAACAGAGCGAGAGGTCTGAAGAGCGGACCTGACCTTGAGGCCAGTGAAGCGAGGCAATCCGAGGCGGCCGGTGCGGGAAGAAACGGAGGAGGCGGCGATCGGGGAGAGAGAAGCCGAAGGGAGAGCGGAGGAGCGAGGAACGACGATGGATTCAAGGACGGTAGCCATTGCCGTAGGAGATCGGAGCTCCAGAGAGAGAGAGATGTGGATAGACAGAGAGAGAGAGATTGGCTGTTAGCGATTTGAGGACGGCAGGCGAATAGTGTGTGTGAGTGGGAGGAGCATTTAGATGAGGATCCAAATTAAAATATGAAACGTGGTTGCAAAGACCAATTTGGCCTCTTCCCAATTTTTACAGGATACCAACATCCAAGATTCTAATTATAAATTTAGATTCGATGAGTAATGATTTGTTGGTTAGTTCGTCTAACTAATATGGTATAGGTTTAGATCTTACTAACGTTGTAAGGTTTTTAATCTGCAAGAGTTGGAGATAAAAAGACTTTTATAAATCAAACCTTAAGTAAGAAACCCTAAGTAAGAGACTGTGAGTTTCACATAAAGACTAGTTGTTGTGTTTAAATTGTTTACCTGATAAAAAAACATTACTCTCGCGATGCGGTTGAACCTTAGGGTTTTCTCGAGCTTTGCGGCGCTCTTCCACATCCATGGCAGCGACTACCATGGCTACGAAAACTGTGGCAGCTTATGTTGCCTTTGTGATTGTAAGCCTCATCTTGAAGATCTCTTTGTGTAACCAAGAAGAACCAGTTGATCTGGGAAATCTCCAATGTCCTAAAAACGGTTTCTTGGCCCAATGTCTTTACCTTGTCGAACGTTAACCGTGCAGTCGTCTTTGATGCTTTCAGGAGTGCAGTTCGCTCTTTGTGGAGGCTTTCAACTCTTGTGGAAGTTCAAGCGAGGGGAGATCGATTCCTATTCACCTTCACCTCATAAAGAGATGTTACCTGTGTGAAGCGAGGAGGTCCCTGGGCTTATTAATGAGCTATGATTCTCCTTAATGATTACGACTGGTTCTCTGATATCATGATTACGAGGTTGGTGGCGGAGACAATTGATATTGTCTTGCAAGTTGATAATGGCGGCTTTCAGCATGGCCTCTCGTGCGTCCGCCTCACCCCGCCTTTACACCAACTTGTGCGCTTGGAGCGTCAACTTAGGGTTTTCCTTGTCGGAAATTCTTCTATGCACCAAGGTACAAGTGAACCGATTGACACTGACCAATCACATTCATTCATTTAATACACTTATCTACGTTGCACTAACATCAAAACTAACATTGTTAAAGAAAATAGGGGTAAAAAAAACTAATCAACCTTGTAAAAAAAAATCATAAGGATGTCGGATTGTGGGGGATAATTAATTCCAATATGTGGGTAAAATCTAAAAAGGACAACCTCTTGTCGTCATGAAGTATTTTTTTTTTTCCGATGAAGTCGCCGTCGTGAAGTTTCTCTACATAAAGGGCTCAAACATATCGAAAATGAAAACGAGTCTTCTCTGCCGGCGTTGCCTTTTCCGGCACCGTATCTTCAATTGTCACCGAAAAACGAAATTCAGACATTCCTTTGGTGCGGCGGTTGTCAGAGAAACTGTGGTTCGATTGGAATATGTTGGTGGCTCTACATAAGCAATAGAAACCATAGAAACTTCATCAAAGAATCTGCACGTCTAAGAGGAAGAAGAAACAATAGATTCAAATAGATAAATTCAACATTTCCTATCTTGAGAATTTATGGTTTGCAAATCGATATGGAATTTCTGGTTTTTGAATAGTTTAATAATCAAAATGAAGTAAGGATAAACATTGAGAAAATTTTGGGACAGTGGCCTTTCAATCTCTTCAGCGGTCATGCTCGAACTCCTTGGGCTTCTTAATGAAGACGGCGGTGACATGTAGCTTATGGCTGTAGAGGCTGGGTTTCGGCCTTTCGGAGGAGATTAGGATTTTGGAGGCGAGGGGATGGAGAGAGGCAAATAACGATGTTTGTTATTATGTTTGCTTTGACTTTTTTGGCCACTAACGATGTTTGTTTGACTGTTAAAACATATGGTTGGTTCAAGTGCACCAAGGTGCACTTAATCCGCTCTGTCCTCTGTTCCCTGTGGACTTTCTTTTGGTGCAATACAAGTCGAGAGGCTCCTGGGACGTTGTCAAACTTGTGCAATGATCAACCACGGGGTGAAGTTTGTAGAATGAGGAAGTCACTAGGCCGGCTGCAACACGGCGGCCCCCTCCCATGGTGTTTGGGGCTACCACTCCTCAAACCCTTACTGCACCTTTTTTCCCTCTCCGTTCTCCCTTTTCCCTAGAGAGAAGTGGTCAATTCAGATCAGAGAGATCCCGACCTCTCCCTTTCCATCCAAAATCACAGGTGTTCGACGTGAAAGGGAAGATGAGGAGTTGGTTGAGGGCATGCATGACATGCACTAGCTTTGGTACCTCTGCCTCTGAACCTTGACGAGATGGGTTTCTTTCCTTCAGATGTCGGTGCCCTAGGGATCATGAAGACTGAAAAGTCTCCAAAGTAGAGAGGACGTCCGAGAGGGAATCGAAACAAGAAGAAGAAGAAGAAGCAGACGGGGGAGGTGACAGGCTCCATGGAACCGGGATCGGTAGAGACCACCGGAGGTGACACAAGCCTCTGTCCAGAGGCAGAAGCGGAGTAGTTTCCTAGTCTACCAAAGAGAGATCACTGTTCGAGCGCTAACAACTTTTCATGTCTCCCAAGTCGATGAAGGGTACACCATTGTTTTGTGAGTATGGAAAGTTAATTTGCTTTCTAGTTATTCATATCCACTCAAACCAGCAAAGTTCATGAAACTTAATTCAAAAAATATACTAAGAATTGATAAAACAACCTGCTGACCTTCTGTACGTCTCTTTTCATACAAACACAACATAGAAATAAAATTACAACATATTGAGAAATATAACCTCATAAATTTACATACAAACAATGACCTCGATCATTTATTATACAGACAGTGAAGTATGCAAGTATTAACTATGCATGCAATATTTTGAATTACAATGCCCTTCTTATTCTTTAAAAATAAAATCAATGCCCTATTTTATCTTTCGGGGTAGAAGGTACTCGTACACCTATCTTCCTCACCGTAATAAGCTCCATTTTCGCATGTAGCCTAGCCTTCGGTTCTGCAATTGTAATAATGAAATCAATTAATTATCCATATATATGCAGTCAGGACTCAGGAAGGAAGAGGATGAGCAGTCTTCTATTTCATATCCTCAACACTAATATGCGAACAATTTCCATCAAAAAAAAAAATATGCGAACAATCGATGAACTACTACATCTAATGAACAGAGCCCAACCAATCATTCTTTTTTCTTCTTAATTATGTTATGAAAATGTATTGCTTGATTAAGGAAAAGAAGTTATATAAATATGTACGTAGGGTATATATAATTATCAACGTTCATCACCAAATTTAGTACGTTTGGTCATCTCATTTGTGTACTATTTGCTTTACTGAAAATGGCTGCATGGTTCATATTTCAATTCTGCTGTTTATTTCATCATTCTTGCTCTGAGAGAGAGAGAGAGAGAGAGAGAGAGAGAGAGAGAGGGAGAGAGAGAGAGAGAGAGAGACTAACTTGTTGTTGGCATTTCAACAGGAACTTCAGCATGGATTATGTTGGACGAGAACAACAGAAATAGAATGAAGGGAACCATGAAAACATGGCAGTAGTTCTTCTGAACCATTTTAGTTTAGTATTTGTCTATAGTGTAGCTATCCCTTAATGCTTCACGGCTTCCCTTTATACTAATCATTTTTCTGGACAGAGTCAGATGATTGATGGCCCCAAAATTATTTATTTTTGGTCGAAAAGAGAAGAACAAGTCAGTCAGTGAGATGATTAATCCCCAAAGTCAATTTTTTTTGGTCTGGACAAAAAGAACAGAAGTCGGTCAATATTTATCAAACTTGGAACATCTGTATCGTATGATATAGCTCCGGTCGCTCCCCACAATTTAGCTAGCAATGATACCAGGCGATGATGAAAAATGTGGTCGTATATTTGACATTTTCATACATTGCACAATGTATCTATTATTATATAAAAATATGCATAATTATCAATTTACTACCCTAACATTATCTTAGTATAAATTTGCTACCTTAACTTTTATTTCAGTCAATTTGTTATCCTAGTTTTTCTAAATTAATCAATTTACTACCTTTGGTTTTATTTCAACCAATTTGCTACTTTAGAGTTTCAAGATTAACCAATTTACTTATCGAAATTTCAATATCGACCAACTTTAAGTTTCGATTTTCAGAATTAATTCATGTTTAGATGAATAAATGTATAAATTAAAATGACAAAAAGGTAGCAAATTGACTAATTTTGAAAACATAAGGTAACAAATCGGTAGAAATAATACATAGAGTAGCAAATTGGCTAAAATGAAAGCTAGAGTAACAAATTGGCTAAAATAAAAGCTAGAGTAACAAATTGATACCAATGTGAAAGTTAGGGTAATAATTTAGTTAAAAAGCCATAAAAATAACTAAAAAACAAGATAATTAGCTTGGGAGTTTTGGATATCACGACTTTCGAGTTTTGACTTCTCACTAGTTTTTCTTTTAAGCAAATCAAATGATAAAAGATCTGCACCTTCATTTGTTAATTACATTTTCGTTTTGTATGCCTTGCCTCATCTCTTTATATAATGTCATTAACATTTTGACCAGCATCCTCCAAGACTGAGGAACTACAATCAGTACCAAAATGTTGATCAGCTTAATCAAACCCCCAAGAGGCCAAGACATATGTGTATGACTAAGTCAAGGTGGAAGCCGTGGAACAAACAATTCCAGAAGTCTTGTTTGCCATGCTTACAATGTGTTTTGGGTATTCTATGAGTCCCCAAGAACACTATCATAATCCCTCCAGCATTTACCACAATCATAAACAATCTGCGGCAAAAGCTGTAAACTAAAAGCTTTAATAAAAAAAAAACTGAAAGAGTGATCGGAGAAAGATTAACATAGGGTGCCAGTACATAGAGAAGAGCAGAGTTTCTAGATAATAAATTTAAACCGCATATAGGTTCTAAAAAAAAAACAGACACATTCATCAAGGACTTCAACAAACACTACATTTCTGAAAGCAAGTGCAGTTAGCAGCCAAAATTCATTCATGAATCACTGGTCCTGGAAGATTAGCTTTGAATGCACTGAGGCACGGCTAGACCGGAGCAACTTCTTTCCTATTTTTGAAGATTCAACACCAGGAACAGGCTGAACAGTCATCCTCTCAAGCACAGGAGAATTCAAAAGCAGATACCTGATGAAATCTAGTTCAGGTTTGGAACCTCTGATGTCGTTTATGAACACTGATCTCAGTTGGCTGAATGAACATTTCCTGTTGTCATCTAACCAAGAATTCCCTTTTGCAACAACCTCTTCCCCCGGGAAGACCTGAACTTCTAGTTCTTGCAGAGCTGGGCAACTTCTAAAAAGGCAAAGAGCCGTTAAACTTTCCTCCAAATTACTTAAGCTTAGAGTTATATTATGACAGTTCAGATACAGACATGGTCTGGGCAGTTTCACTGGCAAGGCACCAATAGCCATATACATTGTAGAGCAACAGAAGAAATCGAGCTTCTGAACCTGAGGCAGGCAACTTAGAATCTTGACCAAATTGCTAGAACTTTTAGAAACCTGTCTTTGGGAAACATAGAACTCAAAATCTTCCAAACCAATGGAGACGTCAACCAGATTTGAGGTATTCACCAGAAGGACATCCTTAAAAGATCCTCTAACATAAAAGGAATTTGAGATTAGGTGCATCAATCATGAGATGGCTGAAACTGTCACAGTACATTAAAGTCAAACTCTCAAGCAAAGGACAGCTAATAATCAGGTGTTCAAACACATCTTGGGCAAAGAAAACACGATCAAAGTGAAGGCTCTTCAAACCCCTGAACCCTTTGAAAGTGGGTGGTGGTTCTAGCAAACAGCAGGATAGCTCTAAACTTATTATATCTTGACAAGAAAACAAATATAAAGGAATCTTGTATGGCCTCCCCCAATGGCGAAGTATGAACTCTTTGATAGAGTTTCTTGATAGATGAAGAATCCATCGATCCATATCCTTACTAGCAAAATGATCTAGAGAAAGCTCGAACTTGTGTATGGGGCCAATGTGAGCTAAAAGTACATGATCAACAATGTCCACAAAGGTAGTATCACTGTGAGCTGAGCGACACTGATAATCAAATACAAGATGTTGAAGCATAGCTGCTTTGTACCTCCACTGGCTTGACAGGACACTTGTCCTCACTGCGTCCTTCAACGGCAAGCATGACAATATTTTTTCCATAATACCACTTGGTAAGTTGCTGATTCTATCCAACTCCATCTCTACTTCCAATTGGAATTGGGTGGTGCTTTTTGCCCTATATTACGTCCCTGTTGTTAACACTGACAATGCATCAACATAGTACAACATCCATTAACCAAATCAGAATTAGGAATATCACTATACTATCCATTTAACAAAATAAGAGGAGTCGATGAGCATAGGTAAACAACAGAGTGAAAATCCCTATCTTAAGACTTAAACCTTTTGATTTCATAATAACCTCAAAAGCGCGCACACTGTGCGTATAAAAGGATTTTACTTTTGTACTATTTTTAAATGATCAAAATAAATTGACATGAGGATTACATAAACAACATCAGTGTGACAATCCAAGTAATCAAGAGAAACGAACTCATCTTCAGATATCAGTACGTGTCTCCACTTCTCTAGTTTTCTCCCATTTTATTAAAACTGTTAAACAAATGCTATCCTATCAATGTTTTTGTTTTTGATGAAACAAAAACAAAAACAAAAAAACTAGCCTCAAGAATGCAAAAAAGGATAATCAAATTAGGCATCTCTTTTCTCTACGGACACAACCATCACCATTTAATCTCTTTAGTTTGAAAGCATCACAACCCATGCGTGAATACATATTTTGACTGTAACATTTCGAACCCTATTTCGTGAAGTACCAATAACCATTGACGCAATCAATTTTGGACAACTAAAAAGTGGGTTTGCAGGTTTCATAAAAACCCATCATCATCATGAATGAATCCATAATCCATGTAATAATAACACACAAACACAAAAGAGAAGACAACTAAACGAGAAACAAACAAAAAACAAAAGAAAACAGCAGAAATGAATAGAGTTAAGCCAAAACAAGAAATGCATAATGCCATAATTCAGCGAAAGATCATAGATTTCATACAAGAACATACCTCCGAGAGAGAGGGTTTGGAAGCGAATGGAATGATCGACACAACAGACGAAGAGGTTTTAGGTTTTAACTTGTAATGCAACGGTTTTGGGCCTGTAGTCTTGGGCCTGCTCTTGGTTGCTGTTGTCTTTGGCTCTTTCTTTTCCAACTAGTTTTTTTTTTTTTTTTTTTTTTTTTTAAAGAGGAACTAGTGTGACCTGATTTGTTGTTGTGAAAATTCTTCTACGTACCAAGATGCAAGTGAACGGAGCAATTAATATACAATATTTTGATCCGGTCATCTACGTTACATTATCATACATGTATTCTAATACCGTTAACAAAATTGAAACCCAAAAAAATAGTTCTAAGTGCTTCCAACACAGAAAATGAGGACCTGAGGTCAAATAAGAGATACTTTATTTTGGGCGCTTAATTTGATCGGATCAAAAATGAAAATAAAAATAAGGAATTTAAGGTCTTTAGTCTTCATTCGATCTTCGTATACGGTGATTTGAGGACTTGCACATTAATAGTGCAAGTGCACATTCGTGCGTAGAATTCACTCCGTTGTTGTTGATTAAAGAAAATATGCTTGATCAAGCACATTAATGTCCTCACTGCGTGGAGAAAATTATTACTAAATTGAGTTGTTTTATCTTGTTCTTTATTGTTAAATTTTTGTAATAATTTTTTTCGTTAACAACTGACCATTTGAACACTATTTCCTGTCTCACAAATTCATGAAAGTGACCATTTTGTAATGTCGAACGATAGTGACTGTTGGGATCCGTTTGAATCAAATTGATATTACTTCATCAAATTGTGGGAGATCTTTGAACCCTAGATAACAAGGCAATGGAAGTTTTATAACGTTGAAACTAACAAATTAAGTATTTTGAGTACGTTGTTAAATAACGGTAAAAAGATTCTTTTTTCGTAAATGCTCCGGAGTATTAGAACCCCGGAGACGACGTAACTTGTTGGCATAGACGGAAAGTAGATCGAAACTCGTAAAATTGCCGGTCAGGTCAAAACGTACAAGTTTCATGCAAAACTCGTGTCAGTGACAATGATTTGTGCACGGACTCTGCAGGTACCTCTAGCGGCATGGGGGTCCTGCCTTTGCCAATTGACCACGCGCCAATGACCAAGACTGCATTTTTATCACCCCCTCCATTCTTTTATCATTCTCTCCACTCATTTGCAGGAGCTTGAAGAAACCAACCCTTGAAATCGCGTGGACATCCCAAACCATACCATATTTTGCTCTTCTTTCTTTCTTCCCAAATATATTTTGTCAAAGATGTAGACGACTCATGGCCCTAATGGCACTAAGTTCTTGTTCTTTCCTAGTCTTAAATTTAGCTCAGTCAAAGTTCAAACCTTCACCAACCCCCCTCTCTCTCTTTCTCTCCGAGTCCATCCCTCTCTGTCTGCACCTCTTTCTCCCAGCCTCAAACTGGTTTCACATTTTGGTCAGGACTTAGGTCATTTCCTTCCTTCATAATATTGATAATGGAAAAATCCGATCAGAAACAGAAGCAGCGCCATGAGCAACATATATTGTTACCTCAACAACAACAACAACAACAACAAGACTACTCTGATCATGGCTGTCGCGACCGAGCTCAGGGTAAGACTCAGCACCGACGCAAGGTACAAGCTCCGGTTATTAGAGAAGTCGACGAGGAGGTAAAGTTAGCTGCCACCGCAATCAGCCTCAACGTACGGTTGAGATCATCGTCCAACATGCCACACCACATGCAAGAACGCGCTCTTCGCCGCACCAGATCACTCATTGACTCAGCCGCCGCCGCAGCCAAAGCACTGTCCTCCAAACCACGGCCAAACCCAACTCACCTAGCTCGAGCTCTCAAAAGGTATATAACTATATATTAGCCCTCACCGTGTTAACTCGGTTAAATAGGTGATTCGTTTCTCTAGCTAACTCGTTAATTGTTATGTACTGCAGGAGTTTGACTCGTTGTACGGACCGGCGTGGCACTGCGTGGTGGGGAAGAGTTTCGGGTCCTTCGTGACTCACTCGCCGGGGGGATTCCTCTACTTTTCCATCGACGACTCGCTGTCGGTGTTGCTTTTCAAGACGGAGGTTCAGGTGGTCACCGAACAACAACCACAGAAACCGGCGAATTAAGCAGCCTGTAGCTTTGGTTGGAAATTTTGTGATTTCTGAGAATGACACTAGTCCTACATGACACGCGTTAGTTGTTGTTCTTGACTAGCCATGGATGTCAAATTTGAGTTTATATGTTTGCTTGATTGCTTCTTCTACCTTCCATTTTGCTAATTTAAGCTATAGAGTTTACTGATTTTACCTAGAAAGAAATAAGTTCCATCAATTGGTAGACTGGATTTCACTTGCGTTCAAGGAGAATCTACCTAAGTAATGATCTACACGATCTGGTAAAGACCGGATACAAGTCTAACAAGCATACCATCTTCGTCAATCTAGATCAATAGCTTTGTCCACTCAAATTTTCAAAAAAAAAAAAGAAAAAGAATCTAAGAGAATAAGAGTAAAATTTCACGAATATTGATCAACATGTAATCGATCAACTACGTAACATGAAAATCGCTATTCTACTCAGAAATAGAATGTTCAAAATGATATTGTTACTTCTTGCGTCCATGGGTCCATTTGTATATATATGCATTAGGATCATGATTCATGAATCACGTTTTTTTAGAAATAAAATAAGGGAACTCATGAAAAGTATTTCTTACGACTCGTTAGCAAATTTGATTTATGTTGGTTGATCGTATATTGTATTAAAATTGTATGATTCAGAGTATCAATTCTTATTTAAGTTGTGTATCTTAATACCATTTAGATTAACAATTTTACTTTGACAAGCAGAGAGATCATGGAATGAATTAGGATTAGATTATGAGAATTCAATGATAAAAATTATTCGAATCACCCTAACTTGAGTATTTCTAAAATCAAAATTGTAAATTTGCCAATAGTTTGGTAGGGGATGACTTGAAGCCAACTAGCCAAGGATTTGATGGTTGAGACTTGGAGGTCCCTGAGACTTGAGAGGAAACATATTTCTGCTGTGAAGCTCTTCTGTAAAAAGGAGTGTAAAGTTGGAAAATGATGAATTCTGGTAGTTGGTAGGGTAGGGGTGGGTTTTACAGTGTTCAAGTGAAGCAGAGAGTGCATGATGTTTGGTTTCATTGATAAGCCAAATCAGGGTCTTTATTATCTGGTAAAAACACAAGGGATTCTGCTGCTGCAAATTTATTTTCTTTTGTGATATTTGAATATGTGATCAGACTGCACATTCCATAAACACACGCAAAGATGAAAGATCAGGAAAAAAGAAATGACAGTCCCCTGCTTTGAACAGGTGAAGGCCACTGGCACAAGACAACCCTCTATTTTGATCTTCCCAAAACTGATATATATATATATATATATATATACAGAGACCATTCTAATGAAGGATCCATTTTTTTGACATATACGAGGGATGAAGGATTATACTAATTTTTCGATTATATTTTTAAATCTCTACCGTTCAGTTTGTTGGTCCTTATATATAGATCAATTTTACAAATTTTCAGCCAATTTGGTGATCGTTAAGGTGTTGAACAAGATTAAATCAATGAACGAACCAAATCTGCCAAACCTGAACCGTTTATGCTTATAATTATAAATCGTAGTTTTGAATGCCTTAACGATCACCAAAATTTCTGAAAATTTACAGAAATGATCTACTCATATAGAACTACATATTGAACGGTGGAGATGTGATTTTGTGATCGAAAAGTTGGTGTAATCCTTCATCCCTCATATATGTTAAAAAAAGGGATCCCTTATTGGAAGGGCATATATATATATATATATATATACAGTCCTTATCCAGAGCGAAGCTTCGCTCTGGAATTAACGTGCGAAGGTCCTTATTTGACTCACTTTTCGGTCATATTTTTCGATCATGCCCGGTCAGTGTCTAGATACATATCGTATGATCATTCTTACAAAATTTCATTCAATTTGGTGACCGTTTAAGCCTCCATAATCATGATTTACTCCAACAGTTCTACTTGGACATATTTTGTTCTATTGATTTATTTTATCTGATTCGGTGTGCAAACGATCACCAAACTGGATGAAACTTTGTAAGGATGATCATACGATATGTATCTAGACACTGACCGGGTATGATCGAAAAATATGACTGAAAAGTGAGTCAAATAAGGACCTTCGCACGTTAATTCCAGAGCGAAGCTTCGCTCTAGATAGGGACTGTATATATATATTATATATATATATATATATATATATATATTCATTTCATTTCATTTCATTTCATTTCTGGGGTTTAGATCTTATAAAGCAGTTTGTTTGTTTGGATATCCTTGCTCGTTCTTATGGCCAAACTTGTTTGTGTTTTTCACTAGCAACTCATGAACAGTCTTCTACAACACTGCCCCTGCTCTCATTTTGAAAGTTTGTGCATGAGTAGCAAGGCTATCTCTATGGTTCTTCCTTTTGCCCCATTGTTCACCAAAATTGCGAAAAAATAACCAATACTTTTATCAGTTTACGAGTTTATCATTAAATAGAAACTACATTATCACAAGTTAAATTACAAACGGAGGAATGACACAAACTAGAGATACAAGTGTTAAAATGTAGAATGTTTAACTAAACATCATATAAATCTCCGAACTTAGCAACTAATGAGCCGAATCCACAACTAAATCATTCTCTTTTCCTTAAAGCAAAACCAAATCGATATACAGGGGGATCTGTATAAACACTAACCATGTAGCTTTCCCCGTCCTTGATATTTAACTAGACAGCTGTATGTACTGATGTTACAAGCCAGCACGGTAGCAAATCCAATGTGATGCTTAATTACAACTATGAACATGATAAGTGTGCCTAGAAAAGTTGCAAGTTCATTTATCATGTTTTGATACACTACCACTTCACCAGGAACTTAGGAGATGTTTCTCTCACGCATTAAAGCTTCTATCTTCTCAACATCTTCAGGGGTGTCAACACCATGAGCCTCATGGTCGACCTTAATCACCTGCAAACAGAAAATTCGATGAACTTCCGGACAGACTTTTTTTGGTTACATGAATCTATTGAGCAAATTGACATATCCTATTCCTAATCTTTTCCCATCCCTTTACCACCTACACATTGCATTTAAGTTTTGCAGTTCCAATTTCTGGAATTTTTTTCCTTTTCCCTATGGGCTGAAGGTATCTTTTGAGAGTTCTATCAAACTAAATTAGATGAACTACCTTAATCATATATGGCATTCTTTCAAATGTCTGATATTGTACCACAGTTATGGTTTATTTCACCTAGAAAAAAGAATTCTCATCTCCAAAATGGCATTCTTTCAAATATCTAAGATTAATTTTAACAACTGCCATCAGATTCTATATGGTACAATAATAACGAGCAAACAGAAACAACAAGGGATCAGAGTCTTGTAACAAACCTTCATTTTATAACCATTTTCAAGGACTTTAAGCTGCTCAAGATCTTCTTCTAGTTGCAAAGGAGTGGGCTTAAGCTCTCGATATATCTTTAGAAACTTTGTATCATAGCTCTGATAAGAAATGGAACGACAACCATAAACTCACAAATTAAGAAGATTGTGTGACAAGCAATTAATTACAAAATACAAACTAAAAGTCCACGTTTGATACCTGAATTCCTAGATGGAGCATATATGGAAACTGCGGATTGGCCTTGCCTGACCTGTATCAAAAGGTGAATAATTGGTCATGTCTTGCTATGTAGCAGATAATATGCATGTAGTATATCTCAAAAAGTCTTCTATGCCACCTAATAAATGATCTCTAACATGAAAAAGAAGAAGAAACAAAAACATGTTAGAACTCACTTGTTAAATGGGATCAGCCCCCTTGAAAAATAGATGGCATAACCATTATTATCCACCACACATTTCACTCGATTCGGATCAGATGCATCTTCAAGTTTTAAGGACGTGACTGCGGTGCTAAACACTGCATCCGGGGCTTCCTGGTGAGACAACATGATTGTACTGAAACTAATTAGAGATGAGATACGCAATGAGAAATGGAAAACTAATATTTTAGCATGCAGTGATGCTGCACAAATACATCACCAGCATTGCTTGTCTTACATCAGAAAAGGAGACTAACTGTGGTAAATAGATATTATAAGTGCTAACATGAGTTTATTGTGCATAACTGCATGTGATTGCACTTGAATATTACCTGCAGTGCTTTAACAATCCCATCTATTATCTCTGGTTCAACAAGAGGCTCATCTCCCTGAATATTGACAACTACATCATACTTCTTCTCAAGCTTCTGAATGGCTTCATAACAACGCTCAGTACCTGTAAGTTCAATATGCTAATAAGCTATAAAATCACAGAAAATCTGCTGATGAGTAGGTGAAAAAGAAGTTCACAAAGCACCCTACCATTAGGGCATGACTCTGAGGTCATTATGACATCAGCGCCAAAACTTCTACAGCATTCTGCTATCTTCTCATCATCCGTTGCCACAACTACAGCAAGAATAGTATAAGTATAAAAAACTTACAGCATATTGTTTATTTATTAAGAGACAGGGAGGGGAAGTTTACCAAATCTTAATGTCATCAACAGAATGTAAGTCTAAGAAAGAAAGGTGCCTTAGGTAGTAACTAGTAAGAGAATTATAAATCGCATTGATGCATCTTTAAGAAGTCAGACATCCAATGTATGATTGAAACCAGCAAGCACAGGAAAGGGTGTCCAGAGTTCATGTACTGGCCCAACATTTTCTGTGCTCCAACATGGTATGCTAAAACAAAAGACTATCAGTCTACCATCCTCCACAACTACCATCTATGGAAACCCTTCAATCTGAGTCGAGTGATTCCACAAATCCTACTTTATAACAACCATTCCCAGTTAGCTCAGGGAATTAAGCTTTACAATTGTTAGCAGGCTATCCCCAACTAGCTTCGTGAACCCTGCTATCTACAGGTGCTTATATGATATCAATCGCTACAAAACCATGGTCAAAACCAGCTTGCAATTGAAAGCTGCTAAAGGCTGTCCTATAATATTCTTTCTTCCAAATATGGGGATCTTAAGTTGGCCATAGCGGAATACAAATAAAATTTTTAGTATCTTTTCCATTTAAAACCAAATTCCATAGAGTTTGAGTGAGAAGACACATACCAATATGATCCAATGTAGATGCCATTTTCGCCCTTTCCCATGTTCTCTGTAAATAAAAACCAACATTGTAAAAAAAATGCTCTGCAATACCATAGTTTCTAATCTCCAAGCAAAACAATTCACAATTCCAAAAAACAGATACAAAATAGGGTCCCAAGCAAAAAACAAAAAAAAACAAAACTTTAGATCCATAGTGCTCAGAATACCAATCAAAGATACAAACTTGAATCCAAAAATGAACAAACACTAATAACATATGAATCAAAATGTTAAAAAATCGAAATTGAACAATTGGAGGAAGTGGAGTAAAAAAAAGGGGGACCTGGATCATGGGCTTTCCGAGGATCTGAACGAGAGGCTTCCCCTGAAACCTTGACGAAGCATAACGAGCGGGTATGATGCCGAGGACCCGGCTCCGGAACTTCCTAATGGGGCCCAGGTAGGCCCGGGCGCCAATGGCCGCGGCAATGGCAACTCCGGCGACGAGTCCGTGGACGATCCATACCTTGGTGGTGGACCCGGATGATGAAGAGGAAGAGGATGAAGAAGAAGGGCAAAGGGGTTTGAGGTTCATGGTGACGGTGGTCTCTGTCGCTGAAGCGATGCACCGACTTTGGGTTGAGGTAGATGGTGATGCTTTGTTACTGTGATTTCAGGTATTTATAGTTTGGGTCAACCGCTTAGGTCGTTGGAAATTTTGGACCATTAGTTTTTCTTTTTAATCTTTTTACGAGGGAAAATTTTACCCTCTACCATTAGGTCTGAATGATCAATATTTAAGCTCAGAAGCCTTCTGAATATCTCCATCAGTATGAATTGTGTTAAAATTAGAATGTATTATGAATTTTTAGCAAAATAAACCTTTGTTGATGGAATGGTACATGACGGAAGTCTTTGGTAATAAAATGATTACAACTTAATTTAATTTTAAAATATAATCTATTGTTTAAAGATTATATAGACTCATCACCTCTACATAATGAGTTAGGCCATGACATAAGATTCTACAGTAAATGACTACTGCTGTGGATGCAACCAAGATTCTCTCAAATTCCCTCCACGTATATATGTTGAAGCTAAAAACTCAGAGGGAATGATATTTTTCTGTACTTCAATTGTTACAACTGGTTATGCCAAATGGTACTCTAATGTTTTAAAGGTCCTGCTAGGAGGAGGTAAATAATCCATCTTGTTGTATTACTTGTATAGACTAGAGAGCACCAAGAAAAGCCGGACAGCAGAGTTAACTGTGAAAATTGTAGATAAATTAATGAACTATGGAGTACATCGTCTCGCCTCTGAGACGAGAAAAAATATAACTTAAAACTTAATCCTAAGGATTGATGTTACACTTGAGGGCTATTTTTGGTTTCAGGATTGCACACAGCAAAACTGGCGGAAATAGTCCCACCTTGCAGAACAATTTCAAACTTCTGCATGGAGGGGTTTTTCCTACAATGTCAGCTTAGTCACTGAACTGCTCGACATCAAGTAATGTGCTGCCCTTCCATGTTATGCACCAATTTGGTACGTGAAGGACATTGCTGGTCACAACCCACTTGCAGTGGAGAATAAAACCAGAGACAACAACGCAGATGACATACGGGCATGAGAACAATTCTAGCGACTCCAGGGAGACCCTCCAACGTAAGCACCATATCCATTGAGACTCTCTCGGGATTGTTTCCGTTTGTGTCTCCGTTCCTTCTTCATGGATGCCTTCTCTTTTTTTCTTGCCTCTTTTTCTTCGGCCTTCTTGATCTTTTTCTCCTTTTTTCCTGAAGATTTAGATTTATCCTTAAATGGAGATTTCCTCTTCTTTCCAGATGATGATACCCCGTTTACATCCCCAACATAGTCACCTCCCCGTGGCAGGGGTTCCTCTTCATCATACTGCCAATTGCATAAAAATTCCTGATGCTCAGACTCCGGCCGGAGTAGCTCCCCTGCTCCTGGAAGCAAGCTATCTAAAGTCACCTGACCAGGCCCTCCTTTTCGTCCTGCCAATATTGCATCCGGTCTAATTATGGTACCAAGAATGCTCCTATTCAGGCCCAGGGACATGATGTTCTTAGGATTTGTCAAGGTAGTATAAGCCATTGCAAATGCTGATCTAATCTGCAACAGATACAGAAAAGTGAGCCTTAGAAACAGAGATAAACAAACATCCAACTTGTTGCTCGTAAGGAAATACTGATGTCATTCCCACTAATAATCCAAGTGGTGACTATCTAATTTGTGAAAGCCAATAGAAAATCCAGAGCGCCACACTTCCCTACCCTAAGAACCATTATAGGCCAGAGGGCAAAACAAAATGAAATGTGGACATAACTTTTAACCGAGACCACAGGGGCACACAGTCACACGCATCAGATCTCTTTGACAAGCAATCTGGAACAACATCGCTTAAGCGGCCAGGCTATCAATCACATTATTTATGGTAATGTAATGGCAGCTTATACTTAATAACAACAGCATAGACCGTATATTTAAAATATATAAATGCAAATTCTATAATTGGCAGAAAAACTAGAGAGAGAGATCATAAACGAGTCATTTTACAAACCTGGAAATAGTTAAAAGAGTTCTTCCCAACATCATTCTCTGGTGCCTAAATCATAAACAAAAGGGTCAAATACAGAAAGAGGAGGAAAGGACACTTGTTCTTTATTTATTTTTATTTCTCCTTGATCCCTGATACAGAATTCTGCAGCAGGACCCAGAGATGAGAGACGGTCAGTTTCATTGACCATAGTTACATCCTTCATTCTATAAAGGTAGCAAAAATAATAATTATAAAGGGCAGGGGTGGCTGGCTAGGGATATCAAATTCACAATACTGAAGTATGAGCTAACTGCTTAGCACTAACACTACAAGCTGAGCAGCATATCAAACTAGATCAATATAGTAATCCAGCAGAAACTCACCAATGACCATTTTTTTTTCTTCCAAATAATCCCCTATGAATCACCATGTAAGATATCAAAATTTGCAACAAACCTGCGGGTCCTCAATGGCAATAAGAAATGGCCGTCCTTTATTTGTGAATCTAACAGAGATGACAGACCAATTGCAAAAGTCAAATATGAGAAAATCAACAAAAAAGAAAATCACTTAATCAAGGATGTGATTCATACCCTTTACTATTCTTTGAGAAAAATGTGCCTGTCCCATGGCAAGACACACCAACATCTGAAGTGTTCAGTTTGCGCCCATAAAAATCAAAGAAGTTTACCTAATTGCACAACACAAACAATTCATGAGATCCTTAAGACAAACTTTAGTGTCAAATAAAAACAGAAGAAAATTCCATGTTCCATGCCACTCCGAGAAACCTCTACTAGCTGGGATAAAACTGTAGGCTAGTGTCACTTCAACCAATAACTTCGCAATTTTTAATCCAGAAAACTTACCAAAAGAACTCCCAAGTTTTGTTCTGGAGAAGCTTGGCTCTCCCTGAGGCTCTGTAACACAATAATGCATGACAAAAATGAGGGAAAACAAATGAAAGGTATCAGGATTACATGACGAAACTTTAAGAGTTCTTTAATCAAGCAAAAACTATGTTCACACAAGAAGTCACTTTAATCTTTGCTCAAATCTTTTTGTAACTTGGACTTCATTCTAATTCTTACATTATTCATCGTCTTGCAATGTTCAACAAGTTGTACAAAATCAAACCAGTGCCACCAGTATTGCTATACGCACAGGCAAGTTACAATTGCATCATATCCCCAAATGCATATGTTAGATTCACTCACCTGCAGCATTGCAATTAGCATTGCAAGTAGAGCATAAGAACCTAATCCACCAGAGTATACCTGTACATGTTATTGGAATCTTGAGATCAGAATAAAAAATAGTCAAAGAAAAAGAAGGCATATTGACAAATGCATACCTCATTCAATTCTCTCTGTTGTAAAAATATTTTCAAAATCAAACACAATGGTCGCAAAGGAGGCCACTTAGATATCGCATCCTAAAGAAGGGCCAATGGTGATAATCGTGTAAGTAAAGGACAACTAATATAAACGCAGATCCGTACCAAAAATGTAGTGTACCTTGATAAATTCAGCAGCTTTTGGTCCACTGTCCATATCAAAACTGTGAATCAAGACATATATGATGTATTAGTTAAATTGTACTCAGTAGGTATCAAACCTCATTTACAAATTGAACTCTATATTGCAAAAGGTAACAAAGTATTACCTTATGTCAAAGGCAATGCCACTTGTTTTTTCTACAAACTTAATAATAGGTACACGAGCCTTTGCAATCACCTGAGCAACCATGGAGAACAAGTAAGATACTGAAACTTGTTCACGGTGTACTTAACATAACAACTGAGGCAGACCTGTATCCTTTTTGCCAAACCCATTTGTGACAACGCCCTAGAAAGTGCATACAACCCTTGTTGTGGGGTTGGAATACCAGATCGCATGATGACAACCTAAAAGTTACAGATATCAATGTGGACACTTTAGCATGCATTGTATACCGGAGTCTCAATTTTTCAGTTCATATAAAGAATCCACAAACTTACATCAATATCACTCGCAGGAAGATATAGCCCCGTCTTGAATGACCCAAAAATTTCAACCTACAAAGCAGCATTCATAGGACAGCATCATCAGCTTATTATGAGCTTTTTCACAATTTTTCACAATAGACATCACACACATGCACTGTTCATCCATCATAACTCTCACAGGCAATAAAAATCATACCCCGCATCGTGGCCATATATATTTGATAACCTCCGAAACACGTTCTACAGCTGTCCTCCGCGCCTCTTCCTCTTGCGGAGTTGGAGAGAGAAACTCACAAAAGTCCAGAATCTCTGTAATACCAATCAACAAACTTCAAATTACACCCTTTCCATATTACAACTAAACATACTTCTCCTCAGAAAGGGCCTAACTTTATATTATAAATAACAAAAACTCGAAAAACCCAGCTCAAAATCAAACCTCAACCAATCGAAAAACAAGTTGTGAGATTTCACATTACAGATTAAAGACTATGATTTCCTTATACAAATTACTAAACCAATCAAATTGAACACTTTCACATTGACAACATCCAATTTTTTCAAATTATATAAATCGAAAGTCTCAATTGAATCAGTTGGCAACAATTAGGATTCGAAATTGAAGCAATACCTTTATGGAGCTGAAGCATAGGGCTTTTGAATTTACTCCGCCCACGAAACCATCCGCTCTCGAGCTTCGGCTCCGGCGCCGGAGTCTTTGGCTCGGGTGCCGGAGAATCCCAGGCCGATTTGGGCTCGGCCTCATCGGCGGAGACGTCAAGGGAGATGAAGTTGGGTGCGGCGGTGTCCGGCGAAGTGGAGCGGAGAGAGGAGATAGTGATCTCGTTGCGGAAAACAGAGTAGGGTTCTAGGTGATCGGAGGGCGGCGTCGGAGATTGGTCCGGGGTGGAAAGAGAGAGAGGGGTTAGGGTTTCGTAGAGAATCCTCTGAGGGGTCTCCGGAGACTGCTCCATTGGGAAGTTTACTGGGAATTGGATTTCGGAAATTTTAAAACGAATGTTGAGATTTTTGGGGTTTTTGTTTTTTTGGTACTTTTGAATTAGGGTTTATGTTCATATGAAAAGTTGAATAAAAAAATAAAACAAATGTTAAAAGGAAAAATCTGGACATGACTTTTGAATTAGGGTTTCTGTTCATATGAAAAGTTGAGTAAAAAAAAATAAAACAAATGTTAAAATACCACCTTTAAATCTCATCAATTTTAGTTAAATCTGTTAGGCATAAAACTCAAGTCTGGACAATAACCGATTAAATCGATCTGAGTCGGTCGGGTCGAATCGGATTTTTTCTTCAACAGTTTTTGGTTTGATCCATATTTGTGAAATCTGAAAAGTTTACGACACGAAAGATCGTTTAGCTTACTCTATTGATTCTACATTATTATTGTAGGAACAAGCACATGAGCTTTCTACATAAAATTAAGCCTAAAAGCCTAATTCATCGTTTATGTTTCTCAGACCCTTGTCTTTGTTTTTAAAATGGTGATTGTCAACATTCATCTTGTCGAATTTCATACCTCATAGGAATCCATACTTCGTCGGCCTACATCTTTGAGATTGGTCGAAAATCAGAAGTTCGGTCTTCAACCAATAGTTTGGCGGTAAGCTGACTAAGCTCTATTTTCTCTTTTATCCTTTTTGATAGCGGATTAATTATTCCCTATAAATAAATAGACCAATCATAAATAAGATAAGAACCACTTTGACCAATAGTATTAGAGGGGACTAAATGTCACGTGGAGTTCCGGGTACAAATAATAATTTTCCTTGATGGCGAATCTAATATACAATAGCTTAGAAATTGAGAATTAAGTGGGAAATTGGCAGGTTTTTCAGCTACATATGGTTGTTGATTGGGTCTATTCATAGATTTCACTCTTCTAAGGCAAGCGAAACATATTTCACTCTTCTAAGGTAATTTGGATTTCATTTTGTTTCGTTTCTCACGTTCTCTTAGTCTTCTGACATCTCAACTCCTATAATGGGAAGCCAAAGTTTCGGTGTCAAAGCTTCACCAAAAAATTGAACTTCTCAATCTGCCCATGATATTACAAAGTTGAAGAACCTGAAAATATTAAACAAGGTTAAGAACGTAATATGATTTATCTATTGTATTTTATATTTTTGCCCAACTAAATATTTATTTGCAAAGTTGTCTCATTACATCTCTATTTGATTTTTCTTTTAAGAAAAAGAAAAGCAAAGCAAATTGGCATGTGCGAAACACATGTTTAGAGGCTAGTGTTCATAATGTATACACTACCAGAAGAAAGGCTTTAGCGGACGAAAAAAAAAAAACAGGCCGACGAACCTTTTTTTTGTCGGCTAAAGTGGACTTTAGCCGACGAAATTTTCCTTCGTCGGCTAAGTGAAATTTTCGTCGGCTATGGTAAACTTTAGCCGACGAAAAAAAAATTTCGTCGGCTAAAGAATTTATTTCGTCGGCTAAAGTTCACAGACTATGGCCGACGAAATATTTAAAAGTTTAGCCGACGAAATTAATATGTCGTCGGCTAAAGTGTTTTATATTTGCGGATCTGGACAGCAGCAGCTCATTTGGGAAAAAAAACGGGAGAAGAAAAAACGAGAGAAAACGTTTGGGTGTTGTCCAAATCTGTCCATAATTAGTTTGTGGAGTCATATATAGGTACATATATGTATATATATGTTGATTAATTGAGTTTTATTTGAGTTGATCGATTTTAAGTGTGATTGAGTTTATTGATTTTGATTGTGATTGAGTTGATTAATTTTGAGTACGTTGGATGTATATATATATGTGTGTTGATCGATTTGGTTGATGATTTGAATTGATAATATATATGAATTAATTTGTTGTTAATAAATAGTAGATATATATATATATATATGTTAATTAATTTATAATATTATTGTGTTGATATGGTATGAAGTTGTTGATGATATATATGAGTTCATGATGATTTTATGATGATGTTGATATATAATATTGTTATGATCGAGTTGATTGATTTTGAGTATGTTGGATGTATATATATATATACATATATGTTGATCGATTTGGTTGATGATTTGATATAATATATATGAATTAAGTTGTTTATAAGTAGTAGATATATATATATATATATATATATATATATATGTTAATTAATTGATAATATTGTGTTGATGGTATATACCACAATGATGATTTTGTGATGATGTAGATATATATATATATATATATTGTTATGTAATTATTAAGTATATATATATATGTGTGTGTGTGTTAATTAATTTGTTATTAATTAGTTGTAGTACGTAGAATATATAGTAAATGAATTGAGATTTTATATATGGCATGAATTTCATTAATAATTGGCTAGCAGCGTTATAAATATATATTTTGTTATATTTTCAGGATATAGATAAGAGTTGGATTTCGCTTCCAAAATGGGACAAAAGATACGGTGCAGGAGTTATGAGTTTTATAGAATATGCGCTGGCTAATGCTAACGGGAATACAATTTTCTATTGCTCGTGCACGAAATGTCAGTGTCGCAGCGATATGCATCGATTTCCCATTGACAAAGTATGGCAGCACCTGAGGAGTAACGGGTTTTGGGAGAAGTACACATGTTGGTTATATCACGGTGAAACATCATCAGGGGGTCCGCATGATCATGGGCAATTTTCTGAGACGGGCAGTACATCTAACAATCCAACAACGACATTCATCAACGACATGTTTTCTTATGAGAGCGGTGTATGCGCTCAAGGACAGTATATGCCTGACCTGGTGCAGCCCTTCCCTAGAGCTGTCAACACTGCTGGTATTGAAAAGTACAACAAACTGCTTGCTTTCCAACAGACTCCTGTGTACCCCGATTGTCAGAAGACCGTTCTTGAAAGTGTGATGGACGTAATGACGATTAAAGTTGAGACAAAATCGACCGTGAAGGCTGTTGATGATTATCTACAGTACACTGCTTCGATGCTGCCCCACGGTCATCGTCTTCCTACCACTCATCGTAAGGTCCGATGTATCCTGAAAGATCTTGGCCTTTCCTACATCAAGATCCATGCATGCAGATATGACTGCGTTCTCTTCTGGGGTAAAGATCCAGAAGGGAATGACCTTGGTGGGCTTGACGCATGTCCGGTATGTCACACTGACAGGTATAAGCTGACTCCTGCAGGCAATAGGAAACCTGTGAAGGTACTTCGGTATTTCCCGTTGAGGGATAGGCTTGAGCGGTTGTACATGTCTTCACACACGGCCAAAGCTATGAGATGGCACGTTGATAGGGAATTGCATGACGAAGATACCCTTATACACCCTGTTGACGGGGAGGCTTGGAAGCATATAGACAGGGAGTTTCCTCATTTTGCGTCAGAGGTCCGAAATGTGAGGCTCGGGCTCTCATCTGACGGGTTGAACCCTTTTGGCAACATGAGTCTTCAATACAGTGTATGACCGGTGATTTTGGTACCGTACAACCTTCCTCCATGGATGTGCATGAAGAAGGAATACAATATGTTGAGTTTGTTGATTCCGGGGCCCGGTTATCCAGGGAAGTGTCTCGATGTGTATTTGAGACCTTTGATTGAAGAGCTTCAGTTTTTGTGGGAAGTTGGTCATCCCACTTATGACAAGTACATGCACGAGATGTTCTAGATGCATGTCATGGTTGTTGGTACCATCAGTGATTTTCTTGCCCGTGGGATGTTGTCGGGCAACGTTGTTAGGGGATACAAGGCTTGTCCAGAGTGCCTTAGCGATGAGGGGAGCAGCAGTCGTTGCAACAAGATATGCAGATTGGGTCACCGTGCTTTCCTTCCATATAATCACGAATGGCGGTTCGACGAGAAGGCATTTGATGAGACCGTAGAACACGGTGTGCCTCCGAGAAGATGAACGGGAGAAGAAATTTTAGCATTGCTTAATGAGTACGATTTTGGGTAGCTCAGCAATCATCCCAATGTTGTTGCGGCAATACCTGAAAGCCCGACAGGTACAAATTCTGGACACATAAGAGCATATTCTGGGAACTCCCATACTGGAGTAAGTTGTTGATCTGGCACTACCTAGATGTGATGCACATAGAAAAGAATGTTTGCGACAGTGTGGTGGGCACAGTGCTGAACTTGGAGGGGAAGACGAAAGACGGTCCTAAGGCACGCATTGATCTAAAAAAATGCAGTTAAGAAGACATCTGTGGTTGAAAGAAGGGAAGAAAAAAATGCCTCAAGCTCCTTACACCGTGAAGCCTGACCAGAAGAACGTAATTTTCAGGTGGATGAGTTGTGTGAAGTATCCTTCAGGCTATGCAGGAAATATAGCCCGGTGTGTGAACTTCCGGGACAATAAGATGTATGGGTTGAAGAGTCATGACTGTCATATCCTGCTACAACGTCTCTTCCCTGTTTTCATTCGACCGTTCCTTCCCCGTCAGGTGGTGGAGCCGTTAGTAGCGTTGGCAAGATTCTTCCAGAAGTTATGCACACGGGAAGTGACAAAATCTAACCTCCGAGAAATGCAAGAGGACATCATTTATATCATGTGTAAATTTGAGAGGATATTTCTTCCAAATTTTTTTGACATCATGCCTCACCTGATGATCCATCTTCCCGAGCAATTGTTGCTTACCGGTCCAGTACACTACACTTGGATGTATCCCATGGAAAGGTACGTTTTTTACACCTGAATTCCTCAATATATATACATGTTCAATAATCATAACACTTTGCAACTTGATTTATAGGCAACTTGGAGACTACAAAGATTATGTGGCTAATAAATCCGCGCCTGAAGGATGTATAGCTGAAACATATATTGCGCACGAGTGCGTCACCTACATGAAGTTGTATTTAGGAGCGTTGAAGGAAACAGACGAAGCCATGCCGGTAGATGTACCGAAGTTCACTCTTTCCATACTCTCTAGTGATGTTGAAGTTTATGGAATTTTGCCAGACTCCTACAAGTTGCAACCACATGAGCTAGTCTGGTGGGTATTGATTAACTGTCCAGAAGTTGAATACTGAAAAGACATCCATCTATATTGTCCAGAAATTCAAGGTGATCTCGAGTACCACAACAGGGAGTTCGCAAATTATTTTGGCGGTTGGGTACGTAATTCAATATTTATGTACGTATTTATGTTTATTACATAATTATCTATATTTACAAAGTTAAATTTTTGGTTGCAGATGAACCATATTCAATTTAATGGTCACCCAAATTGGTCGCACGAACTAAGACTTCTAGCGATGAAGCCGATAATGTCAAGAGTTTATCCGATGTGCAAGGTGAATGACGTGCAATTTATATGTGAACAGAGAGACAGCAGATGGAGAACACAGAATTCTGGGGTGATGGCGCATGGTGGGCGGAATGGAGTTGACTATTACGGTGTTCTTGATTCAGTGGTGGAACTCGTTTACGGTGAAGGCATGACAGTGCACCTCTTCAAGTGTAGATGGTTTGATACTAGCCCGCAGAGCATGAAGACCGATCAGTACGGAATATTATCGGTGAACACTGCTACAAGTTCTTACGAAGATGACCCGTTCGTTTTTGCCACATCGGTAAAACAAGTGTTTTATCTTGATGACCTTGCTAAGGGTGACGCGTGGAAAGTAGTCAACCTTATGCACCCTCGAAACATTTACCGGGCGGCTACACTTGGAGAGACCAAGACCAGGAAGAAGATGTTGCGTATCAAGAGCCCAACGCAATAGGTATTCCTAACTCCTCTACCGTTTGCCTTAATAATTTTAAAGCGGGTCGTTCGGTGCGAATTCGTGATGAAGAGCCAAGGCTTATTGATGTTGATCCAAATCAAGAAACAGACGAAGACTCTGGCGATGAGGAAAAACATAGATTACCAAAAATTAATTCTGACACCGAAGAAGACTCATCGGATGATTCCGATTACGAGCCTTAGTTTTAATTTCTTTGGATGTAATACATTAATTTGTAATAAAAAAGATTGTATTACCTTCATTTCTAGTTTACATATGTTGAATTCATATTTCTGTTATTTTATATGAATTTTGGTGATATATGAACAGAAAATTAGTATGGTTTAAACCTTCTGTTTTAGGGTTTGTATTTTTTTACTTAAGCCGACGAAATACAACATAAGTCGTCGGCCTAAACTCTCTTAGCCGACGAATTATGTTAAAAGTCGTCGGCTAAAACCGTCTTAGCCGACGAAGAATACTAGAAGTCGTTGGCTAAAAGATCTTAAAGCCGACGAATTGAAATGAAAGTCGTCGGCTAAAACCATCTTAGCCGACGAAGTATAGTAGAAGTCGTCGGCCAAAACCATCTTAGCCGACGAATACCCTAATATTTCGTCGGCTTTATTAATTTTTATATTTTTTTATTACATAGTATAGCCGACGATGATTTAGGGTATTCGTCGGCTAAATCCTAAACTTTTTCTGTTACATACTATAGCCCTATCTTCGGTGGTTATTTTACGTAAAATTTTTATACGACTTGTTGTGTCTCATCGATTTGAAAATATTTTCAGTTGAAGGTCCGGCCAAAATACGAAATTTAGACGGTCCAACGACCTTTTCCGTGCATTTAGGGGTTTGACTTACGGGTTGACCGTCCGGATCGAGCACTTAACCTTGTCAGATCAAGTTGAATTTTTTCCCATACATGTATTTTATCGTGATGGTCAGATCTGACCGTCGGATTTCCTTTTCTCAAATTTGATCACCAAGCTGACACGACCCACCCCGAATTTCACCCTAAACCCGGAGTAAATCATGCGGGAACCACCTCCAAGGAAAAATTTACCGCTAAATTCGGTACAACCTCCCTTGGAAATGGACAACCCTTCCAAACCAAAACCTGCAAACATGTCTAAAGGTTCCAAATCCAACCTTATAGACTCCTGGAGCCTTCGTGCTCCCCACAAATCACAACCTCTCCCAATATAGATTTAAAAATCTAACAAAGATCTTATAACCAACATATTCAGAGCAACTCTATTTGAGAGGAAATGAACTAGAAATAAATAGAAAAGAGCGGAAGCTATACTATTGACTATGCCTCTTCTCCATGTACGTCCGATCTCAACTATGCAATCCTGCAGACTGGGCATTTTAAAACGAAGGGCCCAGGGGAAGACATTTAATAACGTTAGAGTGAGTGGACATAAATAATTTAATAACAAAACTATTTATGCATTCCCATTTTAATTTCATAGAAAATATACTGCATGCGGCAGCTCAAAAGCGCTCAATTCATAATCTGACAATTTCACGACTAGCACTGGCTAGTCACAAACTCAAATAAAATGGAGTCTCTCAGGCTAAACTATATATAAACATATATTCGTATGTATCTACACTCGTCAGACTCCTTGTATGAATCCTAGAAACAATTTAGAAAAACAGAAATTCATACAAGGCTACAACGCTGGCGTCTAACGCTGGCGTCTAACGCTTACGTTGCGCCATAATGGTATTTTTCCTCATTATGACCGAAAAGGACGGTGTATATATACGTGTGGACTCCCTATATGAAAACCTAAATAAACCGAAAAAGAAAGAAGTTTTCATATAGGGCTATGACGCTTGTGTCTACCACTCACGACACGCCATAATGGTATTTTACCTCATTATGACGGACCAAGAACGTATGGCTAGCTAGCATTTATATACATACTATTCTCATAAAATCCAAAGCATATATATCCACCGAAAATCTCATTTTCGGGATCTCTCCAAAGGAGGAAAAATTGTCAAATAAGCGAGAAATCAATAAATCTCATCAGAAGAAATAAATGATTAATAAAATCATTCAAATCATTCATCGCATGCTTTTTATTTAAAATAAAGGTTCACTCACAACTTTAGGCCTAAGCCTGACGTCGATCCGAGGTCTCTCTAATTTGAGTCTCCTCACGTCCGAGCTCAAAAGGGATCGAGCCTTTTGGAGGGGCTGTTGCACGGGAGGAGAGCTACAAAACGAGCCAAAGATCACCGGTTTTGGTGGCCGGAGGAGGGAGCTCCGGCGAAAGGGGCAACCGGCTGCTAGGGGAGTTTCCTCCTCGTTCGACGGCGCAACCGGCCCGGTCACAATCCAGGCAAGGAGAGGAGGCGGCGGCAGTCCGAACGGGACCGGTGCGGCGGCCTGGCTTGGCCGGACGGCGTCGGTCGGAGCTGGAAGAAATCCGGCAGCGGGAGAAGAGAGGGAGAGCATCCGGAGAGAAAGAGAGAGAAGAGAGAGAAAGGGAGAAGAGAAAAGAAAAAGAAAAGATGGGTTTGGGCCTCACACCAACCCGGCCCAACACTTCTTAAAAATACCCAAATCCAAAATTTAACACCCCTAAAAAATAATACCCTAATAAAAAATTACCTTTTACTAGCTAAAATTTACTATTTTACCGTCGTTACATTTTTCTCCTACGAATAACTCTACGGAATAATCGTCCCCTAAAACCCCTCTAGGGACCAATTAAACTATATCTCAATGCCGGAGACGGTAAAAATTCTTATTATAACCAAGCTAGTAAATAAGGTAAAAATTTAAGGGTCAGGATGTGACAATCACAATCAGAACATGCCTACTAATGTTGTATAACTTGTTTACCAAGTGTTAAGTAAATATTCCGTTTCAAAAACAAACTATACGTAGAACCTTCAAACGTGAAAAAGTCGTGAAATAAGACATGACCAGAATGGTGAAATATGTCTACGGTTGAAAAATCACGGTATTCCGGTCATGTCTCGGTGCCGATTGTTGCGGTCAATGCAATTTTCCATTCTTTCTCCGTATGGGTAGCCCTATCTTCGGTGGTTATTTTGCGTAAAATTTTTATACGACTTGTTGCGTCTCATCGGTTTGAAACTATTTTCAGTTGAAGGTCCGGCCAAAATACGTAATTTAGACAGTCCAATGACCTTTTCCGTGCGTTTAGGGGTTTGACTTAACGGATTGACCGTCCGGATCGAGCCCTTAACCTTGTCGGATCAAGTTGAATTTTTTCCCATACATGTATTTTATCATGATAGTCAGATCTGACGGTCGGATTTTCGTTCTCAAGTTTGATCATCACGAGCAGCAGTCACAGTTTGACGAATGTTTAAAAAGTTATAAAGCCGACGAATTTAAAAGGTTATAGCCGACGAAATTTGTGTTTAGCCGACGAATTTCATAGGTTAAGCCGACGAATTTCAAAGGTTTAGCCGACGACTTTTACCTTAGCTGCCGAGATTATTATCTTAAGCCGACGAAATTATTATTTCGTCGGCTAAAGTGTTCGGTTAGCCGACGAAATTATTATTTCGTCGGCTAAAGTGTTCGGGTATAACCCAGCCTCCTTTTCCTCTCCCTCTCCGAATTTCGCCTCCTCCGCCTCCGCTCCCTCTCCCGGTCGCCGCCCTCTCCCTCTCACTGTCCCGGTCTCCGCCTCCTCTCCCTCTCCCTCTCCCGGTCTCCGCCTCCTCTCCCTCTCCCTCTCCCGGTCTCGGCCTCCGCTCCCTCTCCCTCTCCGACCGGCCTCTGCTCCCTCTCCCTCTCCGGCCGGCCTCCGCTCCCTCGCCCTCTCTGGCCGGCCTCCTCCTCCTCCTCCTCCGCCCTCCTCCTCCTCCGGCCTCGTCCTCCTCCTCCACGGCCTACGGCCTCCTCCTCCTCCTCCTCCGGCCGGCCGGCCTCCTCCTACTACTGCTCCGGTCCTCCATCCTCCTCCTCGAGTACGTTTTTTGAGCTTTAGTTATATTTTGTGTTTGCTTTTATTTTCCGGTTAATTATAATGTTGTGGTGTTGTTAAGAAGTGTATATTTGTATTTAGGAAGTGTATATTGTTATTTAATAAGTGTATATTTGTATTTAGTATTTAGGAAATGTATATATTTGTTTTGTATTTTGTGTTTGCTTTGATTTTCCGGTCAATTGTAATGTTGTGGTGTTGTTAGGAAGTGTATATTTTTATTTATGAAGTGTATATTTAGGAAGTGTATATGTGTAAAATTTAGGAAGTGAAAATTAGTATTTAGGAAGTGTATATATTTTTTACATTTTTTAAATGAGTTTGCATTTTTTGATTTTGTGGCCTTGATTCAAATTAATATTTTAAATAGGATGAGCGGTAATATTAGATCGACGAAGGGTTCGAAGGGCCAAAGGTCCGTATCGTCTGAGGGAACCTCTAGCAACCCTCAAACGTCGTTTCAGGGCCCTATGACAGCTAGACATGCGAGCCTTCTGCAGACGGCGCAGAGGCAGCCGGAGGTGCCCCCTTCATCGAGGCAGCGGGGCTTCCCTTATTCCGCGAGGCAGTTGTTTGCTCAGCCTCAGACGTAGGTGTCTGCACCCCGTATGCCTGAGATACACCGGGCGCCCACTCCAGCTCCTACTTCTTCGGATAGTGGGTCATCTGGGGTACAGATGCCGCCGCCTCACCTATTCCTTCCGCGGATGATACCGGCCATACCTGTAGTCGATGACTCAGGGACGCCGATTTATCCACTGCCCCCGCCAGTGGCTCCATCAGCGGCGTACCGGTTCGTGCCTTTTGATACGCCTCTTATTTCCGCGAGGGTATCATCATCGGAGGCGGAATCCGTCGCGTCCGCGTCCTCGCCCTCAGGTAATGAATGATTTGTTTTCTTATAATTCTCCGATTCCGATTTTAATAATCAATTTGGTTTATCATGTCATAGGCACCGTCAGAGCGATGCCGACAAAGAAGAAGAGAGGCCCCGTCACAGGGAAGGCTCTGGAGAAGATCGTCGGTACCTCAGGGAGGATTGTCATCGGTACTGACGGGGATGGCGACGTAGTATCGGGCGGGAAGTCGAGGACGTACTCCGGCCGCGTGGGAGCGCTCATTAGGGATAGAGTCCCTATGTTGTGGTCAGACTGGGGCGAGGTCCCGCAGGAGGTTAAAGACATGATCCACAACGCGATGTCGGTGAGTTTACAAAATGCCTGAATAATATTATGTATTACATTGTAGATTTCTGGAAAAACTAAACTAATAAACGGTTAAATGCAGGTGTGGTTTGAGGTTCCTGAGCCCTTGAAGAGCAGCTGGGCGGACTTTGTGCATGGGGGAAGGTACGTTGGGAAATTAATGAAAAAACAAAACTGTATGTCATATTAATAATATTTCTAATATTTTTGTTGTATCTGTAGGTATAAGGAGTGGAAGAACGAGTTGTGGACTCATTGGACTACGCACGGGAACACACGTTCTGCTACCCCTGCTGAGTTTCAGTACAGAGAGTACGAGTGGCGTTGGCTTTTGACATCAGAATTCAACAACCCTCGTAAACAGGTATTTAAATAAATTAATTAGTTAATTTATCATTAAGTACGTGCGTTTTAAAATATTTTACTAATAGTTTACTTTTTTCTTTGAAGGCGGTTTCTCGGGCGAACGCTCAGAACCGGCTACGCAACACAAGGAACCATCATGCCGGTTCTAGACCGTTCGCTGTGTTCATGGACGAGGCGGCCAGGGAACATCCAGAGGTCAACCAGTACGTCTATACGTACGAGAAGGCATATCCTGACTCCCAGGAGGATATAGTAAGTAATCTTTCCTTTTTACGAAATTTTTAATTTTACTTATATATATGTTAAAATGTTAATTAATAATTTTTTCCTATCCAATTAGGCAAGGGTGAGGGAGGCTAGTGACGAGGTGATGAGTGCTATAGTGAGGGAGACATGGCCGGACACGCAGGAGGAAGAGATGTCCGAAGCCATTTCCCGGATCGACACTTCAGATCCGAGGGTTGGGGCGAGGATCATGGGCACAGCCTTCCTACCGCGAGAAAACAACTTCTACTGCCGGGGTCTAAGAAAGAAGGGCTAGGGGGTCTTGAAGACCACTCCAGGATTTCAACGAAAGGCAGCCTCGACCAGCAGCAGGACAACTCAGCTAGAGTCGGAAGTTGAGAGACTACCGGAAGAGCAAGCCGCTCATGCTGCCGCTTTGGCTGCCGCTCAAGCTGCTCAGGCTGACGTTCATGCCGCTCAAGCTGCCGCTCAGTTTGCCAAATATAGAGCCTATACTAGAGCCCTACATGCCGCCCAGCAGGCCCAGCAGCAGCAGATGTTCCAGTACTTCCAGGATTTGGCAGCTGCCCAGCTTCAGGGACTTCCACCTCCGCCCATGCTTGCGCCTATGGAGATACCTCAGCCGCCGCAATCTCCTCACCAGCAGGCCCCAGATTCAGATATTGATTTAGACCATTTAGATTTTGTGTAGTTGATACCTTATATAGTTTTATGTGCTTCTTGTTGGTTATATATATGGAATTGTTTTGGTGTATTTTGCAGCTTGCTTGGAATGGTAATTTAAGAATTTTGTGTATTTTTTTTTTTACTGGAATGGAGTTATAGCCGACGAAATATGCCACAATTCGTCGGCTATAGTATTTTTATTGTTTTTTCAATATAGTTTAGCCAACGAATTATGGCATGTTTCGTCGGCTAAACTCTACTATAGCCAACGAAAGAGGCTCTATTTCGTCTGCTATAATTATTTTTTAATTTTTTAATTATATACTTTAGCCGACATATTCGTCGGCTAAACGCTTGGAGTAAAGCCGACGAATATTTCTGTTACGTCGGCTTAAGTCTGGCAGTATAGCCGACGACACATGACGTCGTCGGCTAAAGTCTGGGAGTATAGCCGACGAAAGATAGAGTCTGTTTCGTCGGCTTAAATTCATGAACAAAAGCCGACGACAAAATAGTTCGTCGACAAAAGTCTGGACAATAGCCGACGACGGTCTCTAGGGTCGTCGGCTAAAGTCATCGCCGACGACCCTTTCCCGGCGACACTATAGCCGACGAAGCCTCGTCGGCTAAGACCTTAGCCGACGAGTTAAGATAACAGGCCGACGAAAATTTTTCGTCGGCTAAAGTACTTGTCCTGATAGTGATAGGGTGTTGCTATTAAGTATTAACACATTAAAATCTCTATTCAAACATCCTTTCAAATGTTATGTTCTTTAAATGGGGTGTGCGAATGAAGGAAAAATGTTGTGTTAATAACACAATCCTTCATTATAAAGTAATAGAAATATAGATGTGGTGTTTGAATAAATGGTGTGTTAATAACACCGCCCAATTGAGGATGTCAGGGAAATTGGACAGAGGTATCACGTTGATGTTGATATAAGACTTGGGTATCACATGGATATGTTTCAGAGTTTGGGTATGAACTTGGCCTTGGCAAAATAATTTAGGGACTGATGTTGAATTTTTCTCTTATAAATATTTGTTATTGCAACTTGCACCTTTTGTTTTTATACAACTGTAGGCTGAGTTTTCTTTGTAATGAAAATAAGACTTAATGCCCGAAAAACTGGTCGATTTTGGTCGGTCCTAGGTTTTATCAATCCGGGATGTTTTCCGTTAAAGCTCGGCTCAATTTTAGCTATAATTTTTTTTTTGTTGCCTTTTTTTCTTAAACAGTTTCTATTGTATCCAAGAAACATTTCTAGAAACAACCTAGATTGTTTTTATGACTTTCTCTTAGACAAATAGAAGACAAAACCACAAAATTACTGTAGGTGAAACTGTAACCGAAAAGCTAACTCCTAATAGGCTGAAACTAGAACTTAAAAAGAAAAAAAAAAAACCTCTACAAGCCTGAAATTTACTGTAACTTACAACTAGACTCCATGCATAACTGCTCCAAAAAACAAAACAAAAACAAAAACAAAAATCTAACAAGAGTACAAACAAATTTCGGGTTTAGACTTGCACCTCCTGCAATAAAAAAATGTTAGTTTAGTTTAAACCAAAACCTGTAGATGGGTAGATCAGTTTATAACAACTTCATAGACAAATATACCAAGCAAGAAGTATTGTCGGAATCCCAAAGCCTATTGCATCTCAAGCATCAATAAGCAAATAGTAATCACCATCATCAACATGGTTCCTTCTCTACCTCTAGTTCCTCCCCTTCTTTCTGCCTCTGCCACTGTGGTTCTCATATCCATTTGCGTTGAGCAAAAATTGTAAATAAATATACCCAACACAATTTCATTCTATCTTATTAATTAAAATAGAGTTTTAATTATGTCTGGTTCGACCCATTCAGAATAAAATAAATTCCTTAATTACAACCCTTGCTTTCAAGGGAAGACCCTTTGATTCTAATTACAAAGTAACAAATGGGGAATGTGTGTTTGAGGGGAATTGCGACTGCACCCGATTTATTTTACAGGTTGCCTACGTACCCCATGAGGGATCAAGTCACTCGTAGTTCAAGTTTTATGGCTTTTGGGGTTCCGACGAAGTAGATGACTTGTCGAAAAGTTTGGTTATGTGTTTGGGAATTTGGCTTGGAAAGAACCAAGGATTTGGTTTTAAATGTGGTTGTATCCAGATTTAAATCTGGACTGCCTACATACCCTGTGAAGGGATCAAACCATTGTAGTTTGCAAGTTGGTATTTGGGGTTTCTCGGTTTTGTACCGATGGGAATATTTGTATCTTCATTTTCGTTTATTTTATCGGGCTCAAGGCATATTTTGTTACGAGTCCGGGGTTGGATATTTGATCTAGCCGTTTGGGCCAAAGATTATTCGAGGCCAAACTTCCTTGGAGGCCCCACAATTATTTGTGAGTAAGACTTTCAGGTTTTGTTTTCCTTTTGGTCCTAGCTTCAATGCTCCACCGGCCTCTCCCAAATCAATTATAGGTTGGACTTTCAACTTTTCCATCTTTTCCCTTTCTGTCTCATCTTGACCGTGCTCTTCCAAATCACAGAAGACCACGAATAGGGATGGACTTCGAGTCGGAGACCATGTTGGAGATGAATTTCGAATCAGCAACCAAGTTGGAGATGAGATTGCCATCGAAACACGCCCGGGTTCTTGTCCTGGAGGGATTCGTTCTTGCAGCAATTGGGAACTATAAAACAAGTGAGAACTTGATTCCATTCTCTTCCAACAATCCAATCTGTGAGCTTTGGAAACCGAAAGTTTGCTTTGGCCTCCATTGTTGGTGTCACTTGGGTTGGAAAGTTGTTTCTGGGAATCTAATAGGGAGTCAATTACAAGAGCTCGTCGGCAAAAGGTGAGCCTCGAGTGGACTTTGCTTGAAGTGATCTTGTCGCAAACTCGTAGACATAGTGAACTGCTATATTATTTTTGTCTTGTGCTTCTTGTTTATAAAAAAAAGAACCTCTTCTTATAGTTTTGTGTTCTTTGTGACTTCCCATAATTGCTTTGTGGCTCCCGTGACTTTGAATTTGGTTCTGATTGACTTGTCTGCTGCACAGGTCCAAGCAGGTTCCGTAGCAAGAAGTTCATTGGCTTAATTTG
Organism: Fragaria nilgerrensis; assembly: GCA_010134655.1. NCBI lineage: Eukaryota > Viridiplantae > Streptophyta > Magnoliopsida > Rosales > Rosaceae > Fragaria > Fragaria nilgerrensis. Next base: position 14,350,893 of record CM020979.1, on the reverse strand, counting down.
AGGGTGAGGTTTAGACCCTCTTTCTTTATTCCATCAATTATGCTTTGTTTCCAAAATTGATGTCAAATAGTTTGTACGGATTTTTTGGGCGTTGGGATGAACTCTGGGTTATGAAAGTTGGGAGAAAGCAAAAGGAAGGCTGAGGATTGCTTCTTGATTATATAGTGGTGCTTGGAAAGAATTTATTGTTTATTCACAAGAACTATGGCAGGAACCCATTAGGGTCCTCTGCCAGTGTTTGAAACTTGTGGACGATTTCGGCACCCTAAGGCACGCCGCATGGTTCTGTAACTGCTTCGAAGATTGTATCGGCACCCTAAGGCACGCCGTATGGTTCTGTGACTGCTTCGAAGATTGTATCGGCACCCTAAGGCACGCCGTGTCAATTCCGAAACAGCACATCGATCAAAAGGATGAAGCAATGGGGTTCCCACCTTTTCGAGCTTCTCGTTTTCTCCTGTATTTGCCTCCTTCTTCTCCTTCTGTCGATCTCTGTTCTCCCCTTGGCTGGAACCATTCGACCTCCTTTTATAGTGGAATGATGACCAAAGTTGAGTTTGAGTTATACTCTTGAATTTGACACGACTTGGAGTCCTCAGGGATTGGAGTCCTCAGGGACAGCTGTGAATGTTGTAATCTTTATCCAAGCGTCCATTGTTTGAGTCCCAAGCCAACTATTATATTTGATGTGTTTGTTGTCATTGTGGAGTAGGCTAAAAGCCCCGACCCTTTTTTTAATTACCATTGATTTCCTCTTTTTTTTTTGTATATCAACAGCATCATATCATTTTCAATGCTTTCGTTGGTCGCCATTACCATGTTTTACATGATTTGGGACTACTTCCGAGAGAATCATCAAAGCCGTCAAAGCGATATCGAATCAGGAGAAGAATAAAGATTGCATCAACTAGATATTACTTATGATAACTTGGAATGGCATGAGCAGTCTGCATTTTATCAAGCGGCTGTGCTGCACAATATGCAAGTGCTGGAGATTTTGGACAGAGTTATTGAGGAATTGGAGGAAAGGAAAGAACGGAGGAAACGACGTGAGCAAAAATGAGCCTTGGAAAAGAAACTGCCACAAAGTGTTGGTTATGGAAGCCAAGAAAGTGAAATAAATTGCAAAGATTGTGCCATCTGCTTGGACGAGTTTGAGACTGGGGAGATGTGTCAAGTTCTTCCATCATGTAACCATGTTTTTCATTACAAATGCATAAACCATTGGTTCATGGAAAATCTAACTTGCCCTATTTGCCGAAAACGTGTAATAGAATTATGACAGAAAATTATAAATACAAGTTCAACTCTTTTGGAGAAATTTAACTCTGCTCCATTTGTCTGGCTTCATACACAAAAGAAAGTAACCCACTACGTTGTTGTCGATGTTTTTTTAAAGAGATTCTTCAGATGGTTTGGACTCCTAAAATCTTAAAAATTTCATGTACAAAATTTCTATATTGGTTAATGGTTATAAGCATAAACTTTTGCCACATAACCAAACCATTTGGTGAGTGATGTAGCATTATTGGTTTTTTTTTTTTCATTCATTCATTCATCTGCATTCTGCCTCATCAGATATGTGACAGTACTATAATTTACATGCTTAAAACTTAAAAGCAGGTAAAATTATTTCAGATCATTTAAGGGAAATCAGAATGCATCTAATGATCTAAATAAACAAAGATGAAGGTTTCATGAAACAGAACCATGCTTACTCAACCAAAAAGTTCATCTTCTTTCCACAACATCTAATGATCTAAATAAACAAAGATGAAGGTTTCATGAACTTACCCAACCAAAAAGTTCATCATCTTCTTTCAACAACCAGAGTTCCAACAAAATATGCTTGAGAAACAAAAATTACATTCTGATAAATTCAACTTTACAAGTCACCGAACCCCTTTCAAACATAAAAAATTCCTTGTATAATTCCTTCTCTCTTTTACACAGACGGCTTGTGTAGATTATCATCTTATTCAAAACAAGACCATTCTTTAACACATACTGTGCAACATCCATCTCAGCCTGATGACCCCTGAACCCCTTTATGGTGATGGTGCTGAGGTTTCTCAACAAACAAACAGGTGCAGACTCTGGTTGCTCCCATTGTGGCAATGAACGCTTATGGTATTTAGTTCTCTGAGAACAAAAGAGTTAGGGAAATGAGAGTTCATTTTATAGGATCTGCATCAAACAGAACTATAAACATGCATATCAATTACTTACGTTTTCTAGAGCAAGGTCTACAAAAGGTGATTTGGTCAGCAGCACTGCTAGTACTTCCCAGTAATAGCAATCATGAAGTACCAGCTTCATTTGCTTCACATTACCAAAATCAAAAGGAAGACACCAAGCCTTCAATAAAAAAATAAACTACTATATATACGACAGTGGTGTAAACATTAAATTGCAAGATAAAAGAGGAAGAAGAACAAAAACAGCATCATAAGAATAACATAACTATTGAGAAGGCAGGAAATGTATGTGCCTTTTTGGCTTTTCCACTATTCAAGCCTCAGACCTCAATTTTTCATCAATTGTAAGAACAAAACACTTGTATAGTTATATTTCGGACATTTTTCCCACCAGCTATCTTATTCTCCACTGTACATACTGTAAATGAAGTCAAGGTTAGAATAATTACCTGAAGAGACAGATCATGGATTTCAAGAAAAAGATAATTGACAGTTGTTTGTGACAAAAGCGCAGCTAAATGTTTCAGAAGGTACAGCAGCTGGTCTTCTTCTTTATGCTTAGAATAAATTTTTCTCAAAACAATACTGGCATTGACTGGGCTGTTAGCATTCACCAAATGATAATTTGATAGACCTGCTGAATTGATATCAATGTATTCAAGCTTTGGGGAATTAATTGAAAAAACAGCCATTCTGATAAAAATCATCCACTTCTATTCTCAACGTCTTTAGTTCGGGCGCAAATATGGGGATAGAACAAACACCAGCAAAATTGTCATATCCACATATAGACACCTCTTCAAGCATAGGGCAGCCAGCAAACAGAATTCTCAGTGAGTCCGTATCAGGATAACTAAATTGAATATGGAGGAACTTAAGATATGGAAAACACCGTGGCGAAGGAGGAGGGTACTTAATACACTCAAAACCTGAACACAATTTCAAAACCTTCAGAGTTCTGCACATCAAAAGGCTCTGAGGCAACGGAAAACCATTGAATTCACATGAATCACAAAAGAACTCAGGTTTCACTTCCTCAACATTACGTTTAACGGCTGTGCAGATCCAATCATTGATACGTGAAAAATCATCAGGATAGAGAATTTTAAGCTTGAGTTTTTTTATGTCGGACGAATCACGGTACACTACCACTACCAGAAGAAAGGTTTTAGCCGACGAAAATAAAAAAACCAGGCCGACGAATTTTTTTTTCATCGGCTAAAGTCCACTTTAGCTGACGAAATTTTCCTTCGTCGGCTAATTTAAAATTTTCGTCGGCTATGGTCAACTTTCGTCGGCTGAATAATTTTTTTCGTCGGCTATAGTCTGTGAACTTTAGCCGATGAAATTTTTAAAAGTTTAGCCGACGAAATTTTTAAACTTTAGCCGACGAAATTTTTAAAAGTTTAGCCGACGAAAAATATAATTTCGTCGGCTAAAGTGCCTTATATTTGCAGATCTGGACAACAACTTATCTGGAAAAAAAAAAAAAAAACTATACGTAGATCCTTCAAACGCAAAAAAGTCGTGAAATAAGATATGACCAGAATGGTGAAATACGTCTACGGTTAAAAAATCACGGTATTCCGGTAAAGTCTCGGTGCCGATAGTTGACTTACCCTTATTATTCACTATGCTGCAGATTTGGCGTTTGGTGTCTGATTGACTATTGTGATACCTTTCCAGAAGCGTAACGGCGCTACGAGTCAAAGTCATCCCTAATGCTATGATGTATAGGCTTTTTTGGCCATCCGAGTCCGTTTAGGGCTTCAAAATGCAATTTTCTTATTTTTGATTAGAGTTGACCGTTTCGATCGAGCCCTTAACGTTGTCGAATCCAGTTGAATTTTTTACCATAGACATCTTTCATCATAATGATCATATCTGACGGTCGAATTTTGGTTTGTGAATTTTAGTCATCGGAATCACAACGTGTCTACTATTTACCGTTATTATTCCCTATGGGGAGCCCTATCATCAGAAGGTAAATGTCTCAAAATTTTTATATGGGCAGTTGCGTCTCATCTACGTGAGAGTTTTTTGTGTGGAAGGTTTGACCAAACTACGTAATATAGAGGGAGATATGAGCGTTTTCGTGTGATAAGTGACGATGGATTATGGTTGACCGTTTCAATTGAGCCCTTAACGTTGTCGGATCCAGTTGAATTTTTTACCATAGATATCTTTCGTCATAATGATCATATCTGACGGTCGAATTTTGGTTTGTGAATTTTAGTCATCGGAATCACAACATGTCTACTAATGTTGTATAACTTGTTTAGTAGGTTATACAACTTTGTGAACCAACTCTACATCGGAAGAAAAATTATCAAAAATCTCGTGAAATAAGATATGTTTAGAATGGTGAAATACGGCTATGGTTCAAAAATCACGTAAATCGGGTAAAGTCTCGATGCCGATAGTAGCGGTCAACCCTATTTACAGTTATTATTCCTTATGGGGAGCCCTATCGTCGGCAGGTAAATGTCTCAAAATTTTTATATAGGCGGTTGCGTCTCATCTACGTGAGATTTTTTCGTGTGGAATGTTTGACCCAACTACGTAATATAGGGGGAGATATGAGCGTTTTCGTGAATTTATAGACTTTAGCTGACGAGATATTAAAAAAAGTCGTTGGCTAAAGTCAAAAAATTTCAAAATTTTTTAGGCGGTAAACCAAAGTTGGAGGAATATTTTCAAAGGACTTTAGCCGACGAAAATATGTGAAAAGTCGTCGGCTAAAGTCGAACAATTTTCAAAATTTTCAACCAAAATTTTTTGGCGGTCAACCAAAATTTTCAAAAGAGTTTAGCCGACGAAAATAAAGAATTTCGTCGGCTAAAGTTCTTTATATAAGCGAAGATGGATGGTAAGAAGTCTATTATCTGCCAGATTTTCTTCTCGGCCTAGCTCCGCCGTCAAGCCACCGGAGACCGCCACACTTGTCCCAAAAGCTTCGCCGTCGTCTCTACTTCATTGCTGGATAGGTGGTGCATCGAGTGGCGCCGCCGTGAGGAATAAATCGAGCTCCAAAACTCTGCCGGTTCGGATTCGGTGTCGATCGAATTTCTCCTTCCTTAGGTCACCATTTGGTAAGTTCTATATATGGATAAGTTGAGTTTGATTAGTACTACATTCCTCTAGAATTTGGTAGCTCGATTCGGTGTGTGTGAAGAGAATCGAAGATTTGAAGTTTTTAGGGTTTAAAATTGGGGATTTTTATATTTTTAGTCGATTGACCTGTTTAGGCTTAGAATTGAGCTTCGACTTTTTCTAGAAAGTTGTTCGAAATGTTGAGAGGAAGATTCTGTCAAATTTTGGTCATGATTGGAGGTGGCCGAAAGTTTCTGCAGTTTTTTTTTTCAAAACCCAGCAACTTTAGCCGACGATATTTAAATACTATATTCGTCGGATATAGTATTTTTTAATTTTTTTTATAAGGTTTAGCCGACGATATTTAAATACTATATTCGTCGGCTATAGTATTTTTTAATTTTTTTATAAGGTTTAGCCGACGAAATTTACTATATTTCGTCGGCTATAGTTATTTTTTTAAATTTTTTTATAAGGTTTAGCCGACGAAATATAGTAAATTTCATCGGCTATAGTTATTTTTTAATTATTTATTACACACTTTAGCCGACGAATATCTTAATTGTTTCGTCGGCTAAAGTCTGGGAAAAAAACCGACGACATGTTTTTCGTCGGCTAACTGTGGGACTATAGCCGACGAAAAAAAAATTTCGTCGGCTAAAGTCATCACCGACGACCCTTTCCCGACGACACTTTAGCCGACGAGCTTTCGTCGGCTAAGATTTTAGCCGACGAATTAAGATAACAGGCCGACGAAAATTTTTCGTCGGCTAAAGTGCTTGTCCTGGTAGTGGTACAGAAATACACGATCAACAAACCTCGTAAAACGATCCTTGCCAAAGGGACCTGTCGGTTCATCAAACATATCTCTTTCATCATCAAAGTCTAGATTGGCAAGGGAAGTCGACATGTTCTTCCATCTTGTAGACAAAATGCTGGTCCTCACAGCACATAGTGTTGGGAGGAAAGAGAGAATGTGAGAAAGAAGTGAATCCGGTAATGCACTTATCCTGTCTCTCACTCTTGTTTCAGGCTTTGACATTGAAACCATCTCTATCTTGATACTTAAGCTTCTATATCCCTGTACATGCATGCAATTTCATTAAAAAAAAAAAGAAAAAAAAAGAGGTCTCTTCATACAAAAGCTCTATTTCGGTAACTACTCGGTTAGAAATCTAGGATATAAGTGAATAAAACAGAAATACCTGGTATGATCTAGCTTCTGAGTTGGCCCAGGAAACTAAGGAGCCTTGAGAGCATTACACCATGACTCTTCGAGAGAGAGTGAACTTCCTTGTGTAAGGGACTCTCCAGCTAAAACCATACAATGAACCTACTAATAATGAGTCAAGCTTAAGGGTCAGTTCAGCTGATTATCAATTACTTGCATACTAAATGCCATTTATGACCATAATTGGACATTTCCAAGCCTCTATATAATTTTCATATATTAAGTAAATTCCAACTTCTGAGCCGATGTTGAAAAGTGACAGACCTTCTAGGACTCCATGGTACCCTTTGAGAATTTACTATCAAAGGCTTTACAAGCATTCACAAACAGATATATAAACCCAAATTCAAAACCAGAAATACAAACAGAAACCCAAACCCAGCTGATAGTTCCAAACTTAAAGTCCCCTACAGATCTGAGTAAGAAAACAATCTCATTCCAATTAATCCAGAAATTTAGGACTCACCAAAGAAATGAGAGAGCGAGGAGAGAGGGGCAGAGAGGACTAAAAGGAGAGAGCGGCTGCGTTTGAGTGTCTTCGAGAAATGGCTATGTACATTTGTGCAAATTTCAGGTTTGGTTTAGGCTATGGACGGGTAGGAGCGGTAACAACTGTTTAGAGAAAAATTTACCGTAACACTACCTAAAATTTTGATGACAAAGCCGGTTAATATCACACTTTTTAACTATACTAATGTGATATCTGAAGTCATATATTCATATAGATGACATGTCTCCGTTTATTTTTCATATGACGCTGCCGTAAATACGGCCGTTAGGGTAGGGTGCGTCTATTGTCACCCCACAAACCATTTTGCTCACCCCACATTCTCTTCACACCCCACTCATATAATGTTAATTGTAAGTCTACTTTGTTCACCCATTAGCAATACCTAAAAAACCATTTTCTTAATTCTACTTTGTTCACCCTTCATATATTTTATCAAATTCAGATTTGCTCAAGGTAAGTAAAATCATCAAGTGAACAAAAATTCACATGAAAATATAAATCAAAGTTAAAAAACAAGAAAAAACTCTCAAATTTAACAACTAAATGATATCAGTCGATATCAAGATGAACAATGTCTGTAAATGTATCTTTAGTAGCAACAACTTCCATACTTTTAAGTTTCTTGAACTAATTTATCCGTTGTTCATAAATACGGTACAATAGTTGTCTATGAGAATTTACATATAAAGTCGAAATGATACAGTTTACCTCATCTTCAGGTTAAATGCTACAGTTTACCTCATCTTCAGGTTAAATGCTAGTGTCTTCAAACTCATGACTAGATATGATAAATATGGATTAGAGTTATGAAATTTGTGTTCATCCAAATCAAAAAGATAAAAAGAAAAAGAAAAAGAAAAAAAATTGTAATTTGTAACAACTTATTGTCTCTTGCTGTAATTTTACATCAGGGTATTTTAGTATTTCAATAAATCAACAACATATAGGATGAAAAAAAAAATACAAACAGTTTACCTCATCTTTAGGTTAAATACTAGTATTTTCAGACTCACGACCGAATATGATAAATCTGGGTTAGAGTTATGAAATTTGTGTTCATCCAAATCAAAAAAATAAAAATAAAAGAAAAAGAAAAAAAATTATAATTTATAACAATTTATTGTCCCTTGCTGTGATTTTACATTAGGGTATTTTAGTATTTCAATAAATCAACAATACGTTAGGTGAACAAAGTAATTTATGAAGTAACAATAGACGCATTTTTTTTCCCAATAACAAAATCAAATTCTAAAATTTTCATCAACTCTATAAACTAGTCGTGTATACAAATATATAACCTATCATTAGAGATAGATAACGAGTAACTCTCATTGTATGTGTTTTAGTGGGAAGTATAAAAATGATTAATTAAGTGGTTATTTTCTTTTATCTGAAAAGTACTAGACTAGCGCCAATGTGCCTAGCTTTGTAAGGGCATTAATCTAGACGCTGGCGGCAGTATGGCGGAGCTACATACAGACCAAAGAGGGCCATGGCACCCCTCAAATGTCTAGCGCGCTTTACATGTATTTGATCTTTAAAATCTAGCTAAAATGGAGACTTTATTAATAATGGCACCCCTCCTTTCTCCTCTCTAGCTCCGCCATTTGCCTCCCTTCTATCTATCCAAGGGATCAGAGAATGCTAACATGCTTTTCTCTCATGCATGCCCTTTTGTCCTAGGCGTTGGAAAACCACACCAATCTGAACTTGGTGGTTAAACTCTACTGCGCGCAGTGGCCATGCTGCAGGAGAGGTCTCACAGAATAAAGCTCGATGCGCTAGGATGATTAAAAGCTTAGAATATTGTTATGAATAATTACTTTTTCGTATGGATCACCTATAATTGATGATATCATTTTTTTTTTGGTATAGAAGTTTCGAAAAAAATTGGAACTCTGAGTACGGTTCAAACTACCGAGTTGTCAATCCGTAGGTAGAAACCTTTTTCTCATAAAAAAGAAATAACCAAATATCCCACGTAAAAGATCTTAATAACCAAGAATTCAACAAGTCAATCCGAGTTTTGTTATAAGATAGACCTCACCAAATTGTTTGAAGAGTAACAGTAACTAACTACGTGAAAGTATCTTCAGTACACGACGTGTATCCTCACATACATACATGGATGATCAGGATTAAAGGAAATAATATAGAGACATGGTGGTCAAACATATGAATTGTTATGAACGGTTAAGATTGCTTCGTGTAAATACACGTCGTGCATATACGAATTTTCACCAACTACGTACCACGTAATCATCGATCTTACAAAATACATGAATGGGAGTCTCACTGTTATCTGGGTGGTTGCAAAGATGTTAGTATGGCCTAATTAACAAAATAAAACTACCTTGATGGTTAAAAAACAGGTAATCCAGCTTATATATAACAAAGCTCTGAGATCGATTCATGTATGAACAACACAAAGAAATTTTCCAGCAGGGACGACAGGCATGCACTGATGATTAAACCTAAATTCATGAAACCATTTCTGAGTTTTGATCATGAGCAGCATGATCTCTAACACAAGTGCTCTTTTCCATCAATCTCCTGCTCACCCCTGCACTCTTTTATCTTTCATTTTCGCTCTTGGAATCGTCGCAGTCTTGTTTTTGCTAAGCCAGGACAAGTTTACACCTTCAGGCCGTATCGCAATCTGGATAGCACTTGCCAAATTAACTCTCTGCACTGAAATTCTATTCCTCATTGCCCTCATGCATAACATTGTTGGGGTCATATTTTTTTGGCTTCCATATGGACGCCGTAATGACCGAGATATTGAATCGGCCGGCGTAAGAAGCCACATTTCAACCGGAATGGTTCACGCTGAGCCATCTGATGAGGAGTTCCATCATGATCCCGATGAAGAAACATGGTCGCAAGCACCGGCGCAGAATGTTGTAACCATGTTGCATATGTTCTTGTTGGAAGTGCTTGACAGAGTTTGGGAGGAGATTGTAACAGAAGAAGAGCAAGAGCAACGGCTCCGGGCCATTCAAGCTCAAGCCATTGAGGCACTTCCGGAGCCTCTGCAGTACTACAAAGTCGGTCTGGAAGCAACATCAGCTGGAAGCAGCGATCGGTGTGCCATTTGCCTAGAAGATTTTGTGGATGGCGAGTCTTGTCGTGTTTTCGAGTGCAAGCACATCTTTCATGTTAATTGCATTGATCTTTGGTTAAAGAATAGTCTAACTTGTCCGATTTGTAGAAACTCTCTTGTGAAGATAATGTGACTTATAATGCATGCATATTCCTGTTTTATATAAGTACGTACACTCAAAAATTCACAAATGTAGGTATACTATCATTAATATATAAACTTCTCCAGGTCAGTGTGACAATATTGATTTTCATTTCAAACTCAAAACTAGTACCATTTAGCAATGGCGGAGCCTGGAATATAATAGGGTGTACTAGAATTTTTTATTTTTTGAATAAACATGTACTAATTTATGTTATAAATGGACTAAGTTTAATAACACATGCATGGTCTAAATTTAGAAATTTAGTGCGGTTTAACTTTTAGCTTTTCGAACTAAAATTTAGCTAGAAATGAAGTCGGAGAACCGGGTTTGGAGTTTCCGAAAGAAATCCGAAGGATGAAGTCGGAGAAGTTCAACAGAGTTGATTCGACGTAACTAAAAAGGCCGGGGAGAGAGAGAGGGTAATTTAGTCATTTTACCACCCAATAACCGATGTGGATTGCCACATCTGCTAGATATATAACAGGTTCAACTAAAGGACAAAACTGTTTTTCGGAATAAAATATAAGATGTTATAAGTATCTAGTCCTAATTATTATTAATAAGTTCACAACAAGTCCCACGTACATACTATCTTTTGCTTTATTCCGAAATTTAAATTTGTATGCTTCGATGACCAAATTTATGATAATTCTCTAATACAATAATACTCTCCTTTTGCCATGACTAGGATAATTTCATCACTTACACATGTATTCCAAGATTTAAATTTGTATGCTTCAATTACCAAATTTATGATCACATGCAGTTGAATTACATAATTCTTTATTTCTTAATGAGCATGCACTATCAGGACAAGCATTTTAGCTGACAAAAAAGTTTCGTCGGCCTGTTAGCTTAATTTGTCAGCTATAGTTTCGTCGGGAAAAGGTCGTCGGCGATGACTTTAGCCGACGAAACTAGAAACCGTCGTCGGCTATTGTCCACTATTTAGCTGACGACGTCTTCTGTCATCGGCTATTATCTGAGACTTTAGCCGACGAATATCTTAAATGTTTCGTCGATCATAGTCTGAGACTTTAGCCGACGAAACAGATGTTCATCAGCTAAAGTATGTATAAAAAATAAAAAAAGTTAACTATAGCCGACGAAATATAGTAATAATTCGTTGGCTAAAGTATTTAAATATCGTCGGCTTAAGTATTTAAATATCGTCGGCTAAAGTTGCTGGTTTTTGAAAAAAAAAAAACTGCAAAAACTTTCGGCCACCTCTAATCACCACCAAAATTTGACAGAATTTTCCTCTCAACATTTCGAACTACTTTCTAGAAGAATTCTAAGCCTAACCATGTTAATTGAATCAAAATATATAAATCCCCAATTTTAAACCCTAAAAACTTCAAATCTTCGATTCTCCTCACACACCGAATCGAGCTACCAAATTCTAGGGGAATGTAGTACTAATCAAACTCAACTTATCCATATATATAACTCACCAAATGGTGACCTGAGGAAGGATAAATTCGATCGACACCAAATCCAAACTGGCGGAGTTTTGGAGCTCGATTTATCCCTTACGGCGGCGCCACTCGATGCACCACCTGTCCAGCAATGAAGTAGAGACGACGGCGAAGTTTTTGGGACAAATGTGGCGGTCTCCGGTGGCTTGACGGCGGAGCTAGACCGAGAATAAAATCCGGCAGGTGAAACAGTAACTTTTTCTGATTTTCTGACTTCTTACCATCCACTTCCGGTAAAACTCCTATATAAAAAACTTTACTTGACGAAATTCTTAATTTTCGTCGGCTAAACTCCTTTGAAAATTTTGAAAGTTTTGGTTGACCGCCAAAAAGTTTTGACAATAGCCGACGAAATCATATATTTTCGTCAGTTTAAGTCCTTTGAAAATTTTAAAATTTTCCCTCAAATTTGGTTTGCCGCCAAATTTTTGTTCGACTTTAGCCGACGACTTTTCATATATTTTCGTCGGTTAAAGTCATTTGAAATTTTCCTTCAAATTTGGTTTACCGCCAAACAATTTTGACCTTAGCCGACGACTTTTTTAATATCTCGTCGGCTAAAGTATATAAATTCACAAAAACGCTCATATCTCCCTCTATATTACGTAGTTTGGTCAAACCTTCCACACGAAAAACTTTCACGTAGATGAGACGCAACCGCCTATATAAAAATTTTGAGACATTTATCTTCCGACAATAGGGCTCCCCATATGGAATAATAACGGTAAACAGGGTTGACCGCTACTATCGACACCGAGACGTTACCCGATTTACGTGATTTTTGAACCATAGCCGTATTTCACCATTATGAACACATCTTATTTCACGAGATTTTTGATAATTTTGCTTCCTATGTAGAGTTGGATCACAAAGCTGTATAACCTACTAAACAAGTTATACAACATTAGTAGACAAGTTGTGATTCCGATGACTCAAATTCACAAACCAAAATTCGACCGTCAGATATGAACATTATGACGAAAGATGTCTATGGTAAAAAATTCAACTGGATCCGACAACGTTAAGGGCTCGATCGAAACGGTCAATCCTAATCCATAGTCACTTATCACACGAAAACGCTCATATCTCCCTATATATTACATAGTTTGGTCAAACCTTCCACACGAAAAACTCTCACGTAGATGAGACGCAACCGCTTATATAAAATTTTTGAGACATTTACCTTCCGACAATAGGGCTCCCCATAGGGAATAATAACGGTAAATAGGGTTGACCGCTACTATCAGCACCGAGACGTTACCCGATTTACGTGATTTTTGAATCATAGCCGTATTTCACCATTATGAACACATCTTATTTCACGAGATTTTTGATAATTTTGCTTCCTATGTAGAGTTGGTTCACAAAGTTGTATAACCTACTAAACAACACTACCAGAAGAAAGGCTTTAGCCGACGAAAAAAAAAAACCCAGGCCGACGAAGCTTTTATTCGTCGGCTAAAGTCCACTTTAGCCGACGAAATTTTCCTTCGTCGGCTAAGTAAAATTTTCGTCGGCTATCGTAAACTTTAGCCGACGAAAAAAAAAATTCGTCGGCTAAAGAATTTATTTCGTCGGCTAAAGTTCACAGACTATGGCCGACGAAATATTTAAAAGTTTAGCCGACGAAATTAATATGTCGTCGGCTAAAGTGCTTTATATTTGCGGATCTGGACAGCAGCAGCTCATCTGGGAAAAAAAACGGGAGAAGAAAAAACGGGAGAAAACGTTTGGGTGTTGTCGAAATCTGTCCATAATTAGTTTGTGGAGCCATATATAGGTACGTATATGTTAATTAATTAAGTTTTATTTGAGTTGATCGATTTTAAGTGTGATTGAGTTTATTGATTTTGATTGTGATTGAGTTGATTAATTTTGAGTACGTTGGATGTATATATATGTGTTGATCGATTTGGTTGATGATTTGAATTGATAATATATATGAATTAATTTGTTGTTAATAAATAGTAGATATATATATATATATATGTTAATTAATTTATAATATTATTGTGTTGATATGGTATGAAGTTGTTGATGATATATATGAGTTCATGATGATTTTGGGATGATGTTGATATATAATATTGTTATGATCGAGTACGTTGATTTTGAGTATGTTGGATGTATATATACATATATGTTGATCGATTTGGTTGATGATTTGATATAATATATATGAATTAAGTTGTTTATAAGTAGTAGATATATATATATATATATATATATATATATATATGTTAATTAATTGATAATATTGTGTTGATGGTATATACCACAATGATGATTTTGTGATGATGTAGATATATATATATATATAATATTGTTATGTAATTATTAAGTATTATTATATATATATATATATATATATGTGTGTGTGTGTTAATTAATTTGTTATTAATTAGTTGTAGTACGTAGAATATATAGTAAATGAATTAAGATTTTATATATGGCATGAAATTTCATTAATAATTAGCTAGTAGTGTTATAAATATATATTTTGTTATATTTTCAGGATATGGATAAGAGTTGGATTTCGCTTCCAAGATGGGACAAAAGATACGGTGCAGGAGTTATGAGTTTTATAGAATATGCGCTGGCTAATGCTAACGGGAATACAATTTTCTATTGCTCGTGCACGAAATGTCAGTGTCGCAGCGATATGCATCGATTTCCCATTGACAAAGTATGGCAGCACCTGAGGAGTAACGGGTTTTAGGAGAAGTACACATGTTGGTTATATCACGGTGAAACATCATCAGGGGGTCCGCATGATCATGGACAATTTTCTGAGACGGGCAGTACATCCAACGATCTAACAACGGCATTCATCAACGACATGTTTCCTTATGAGAGCGGTGTATGCGCTCAAGGACAATATATGCCTGACCCGGTGCAGCCCTTCCTTAGAGCTGTCAACACTGCTGGTATTGAAAAGTACAACAAACTGCTTGCTTTCCAACAGACTCCTGTGTACCCCGATTGTCAGAAGACCGTTCTTGAAAGTGTGATGGACGTAATGACGATTAAAGTTGAGACAAAATCGACCGTGAAGGCTGTTGATGATTATCTACAGTACACTGCTTCGATGCTGCCCCACGGTCATCGTCTTCCTACCACTCATCGTAAGGTCCGATGTATCCTGAAAGATCTTGGCCTTTCCTACATCAAGATCCATGCATGCAGATATGACTGCGTTCTCTTCTGGGGTAAAGATCCAGAAGGGAATGACCTTGGTGGGCTTGACGCATGTCCGGTATGTCACACTGACAGGTATAAGCTGACTCCTGCAGGCAATAGGAAACCTGTGAAGGTACTTCGGTATTTCCCGTTGAGGGATAGGCTTGAGCGGTTGTACATGTCTTCACACACGGCCAAAGCTATGAGATGGCACGTTGATAGGGAATTGCATGACGAAGATACCCTTATACACCCTGCTGACGGGGAGGCTTGGAAGCATATAGACAGGGAGTTTCCTCATTTTGCATCAGAGGTCCGAAATGTGAGGCTCGAGCTCTCATCCGACGGGTTCAACCCTTTTGGCAACATGAGTCTTCAATACAGTGTATGGCCAGTGATTTTGGTACCCTACAACCTTCCTCCATGGATGTGCATGAAGAAGATGTTGTGTATCAAGAGCCCAACGCAATAGGTATTCCTAACTCCTCTACCGTTCGCCTTAATAATTTTAAAGCGGGTCGTTCGGTGCGAATTTGTGATGAAGAGCCAAAGCTTATTGATGTTGATCCAAATCAAGAAACAGACGAAGACTCTGGCGATGAGGAAAGGCATAGATTACCATAAATTAATTCTGACACCGAAGAAGACTCATCGGATGATTCCGATTACGAGCCTTAGTTTTAATTTCTTCGGATGTAATACATTAATTTGTAATAAAAAAGATTGTATTACCTTCATTTCTAGTTTACATATGTGGAATTCATATTTCTGTTATTTTAGATGAATTTTGGTGATATATGAACAGAAAATTAGTATGGTTTAAACCTTCTGTTTTAGGGTTTGTATTTTTTTACTTAAGCCGACGAAATACAACATAAGTTGTCGGCCTAAACTCTCTTAGCCGACGAATTATATCAAAAGTCGTCGGCTATAACCGTCTTAGCCGACGACTTAGCCGACGAAGAATACTAGAAGTCGTCGGCTAAAAGAACTTATAGCCGACGAATTGAAAAGGAAGTCGTCGGCTAAAAGAACTTATAGCCGACGAATTGAAAAGGAATTCGTCGGCTAAAATATCTTAAAGCCGACGAATTGAAATGAAAGTCGTCGGCTAAAACCATCTTAGCCGACGAATACCCTAATATTTCGTCGGCTTTATTAATTTTTATATTTTTTTATTACATAGTATAGCCGACGATGATTTAGGGTATTCGTCGGCTAAACCCTAAACTTTTTCTGTTACATATTATAGCCCTATCTTCGGTGGTTATTTTACGTAAAAATTTTATACGACTTGTTGTGTCTCATCGATTTGAAAATATTTTCAGTTGAAGGTCCGGCCAAAATACGAAATTTAGACGGTCCAACGACCTTTTCCGTGCATATAGGGGTTTGACTTACGGGATTGACCGTCCGGATCGAGCACTTAACCTTGTCAGATCAAGTTGAATTTTTTCCCATACATGTATTTTATCATGATGGTCAGATCTGACCGTCGGATTTCCTTTTCTCAAGTTTGATCATCACAATCAGAACATGCCTACTAATGTTGTATAACTTGTTTACCAAGTGTTAAGTAAATGTTCCATTTCAAAAACAAACTATATGTAGAACCTTCAAACGTGAAAAAGTCGTGAAATAAGACATGACCAGAATGGTGAAATACGTCTACGGTTGAAAAATCACGGTATTCCGGTCATGTCTCGGTGCCGATTGTTGCGGTCAATGCAATTTTCCATTCTTTCTCCCTATGGGTAGCCCTATCTTCGGTGGTTATTTTGCGTAAAATTTTTATACGACTTGTTGCGTCTCATCGGTTTAAAACTATTTTCAGTTGAAGGTCCGGCCAAAATACGTAATTTAGACAGTCCAATGACCTTTTCCGTGCGTTTAGGGGTTTGACTTAACGGATTGACCGTCCGGATCGAGCCCTTAACCTTGTCGGATCAAGTTGAATTTTTTCCCATACATGTATTTTATCATGATGGTCCGATCTGACGGTCGGATTTTTGTTCTCAAGTTTGATCATCACGAGCAGCAGTCACAGTTTGACGAATGTTTAAAATTTTCAAAGGTTAAGCCGACGAATTTCAAAGGTTTAGCCGACGACTTTTACCTTAGCCGACGAGATTATTATCTTAAGCCGACGAAATTATTATCTTAAGCCGACGAATTATTATTTCGTCGGCTTAAATTTTCGGTTAGCCGACGAAATTATTACCTTTAGCCTACGAAATTATTATTTCGTCGGCTAAAGTGTTCGGGTATAACCCAGCTCGACTGGTTGTATGCCCTAGCCTCCTTTTCCTCTCCCTCTCCGAATTTTGCCTCCTCCGCCTCCGCGCCCTCTCCCGGTCGCCGCCCTCTCCCTCTCACTCTCCCGGTCTCCGCCTCCTCTCCCTCTCCCTCTCCCGGTCTCCGCCTCCTCTCCCTCTCCCTCTCCCGGTCTCGGCCTCCGCTCCCTCTCCCTCTCCGGCCAGCCTCCTCCTCCTCCTCCTCCGGCCTCGTCCTCCTCCTCCACGGCCTCCGGCCTCCTCCTCCTCCTCCTCCTCCTGCTGCTCCGGACCTCCCTCCTCCTCCTCGAGTACGTTTTTTGAGCTTTAGTTATATTTTGTGTTTGCTTTTATTTTCCGGTTAATTATAATGTTGTGGTGTTGTTAGGAAGTGTATATTTATATTTAGGAAGTGTATATTGTTATTTAATAAGTGTATATTTGTATTTAGTATTTAGGAAATGTATATATTTGTTTTGTATTTTGTGTTTGCTTTGATTTTCCGGTCAATTACAATGTTGTGGTGTTGTTAAGAAGTGTATATTTTTATTTATGAAGTGTATATTTAGGAAGTGTATATGTGTAAAATTTAGGAAGTGAAAATTAGTATTTAGGAAGTGTATATATTTTTTACATTTTTAAAATGAGTTTGCATTTTTGATTTTGTGGCCTTGATTCAAATTAATATTTTAAATAGGATGAGCGGTAATATTAGATCGACGAAGGGTTCGAAGGGCCAAAGGTCCGTATCGTCTGAGGGAACCTCTAGCAACCCTCAGACGTCGTTTCAGGGCCCTATGACAGCTAGACATGCGAGCCTTCTGCAGACGGCGCAGAGGCAGCCGGAGGTGCCCCCTTCATCGAGGCAGCGGGGCTTCCCTTATTCCGCGAGGTAGTTGTTTGCTCAGCCTCAGACGTAGGTGTCTGCACCCCGTATGCCTGAGATACACCGGGCGCCCACTCCAGCTCCTACTTCTTCGGATAGTGGGTCATCTGGGGTACAGATGCCGCCGCCTCACCTATTCCTTCCACGGATGATACCGGCCATACCTATAGTCGATGACTCAGGGACGCCGATTTATCCACTGCCCCCGCCAGTGGCTCCATCAGCGGCGTACCGGTTCGTGCCTTTTGATACGCCTCTTATTTTCGCGAGGGTATCATCATCGGAGGCAGAATCCTTCGCGTCCGCGTCCGCGTCCTCGCCCTCAGGTAATGAATGATTTGTTTTCTTATAATTCTCCGATTCCGATTTTAATAATCAATTTGGTTTATCATGTCATAGGCACCGTCGGAGCGAAGCCGACAAAGAAGAAGAGAGGCCCCGTCACAGGGAAGGCTCTGGAGAAGATCGTCGGTACCTCAGGGAGGATTGTCATCGGTACTGACGGGGATGGCGACGTAGTATCGGGCGGGAAGTCGATGACGTACTCCGGCCGCGTGGGAGCGCTCATTAGGGATAGAGTCCCTATGTTGTGGTCAGACTGGGGTGAGGTCTCGCAGGAGGTTAAAGACATGGTCCACAACGCGATGTCGGTGAGTTTACAAAATGCCTGAATAATATTATGTATTACATTGTAGATTTCTGGAAAAACTAAACTAATAAACGGTTAAATGCAGGTGTGGTTTGAGGTTCCCGAGCCCTTGAAGAGCCGCTGGGCGGACTTTGTGCATGGGGGAAGGTACGTTGGGAAATTAATGAAAAAACAAAACTGTATGTCATATTAATAATATTTCTAATATTTTTGTTGTATCTGTAGGTACAAGGAGTGGAAGAACGAGTTGCGGACCCATTGGACTACGCACGGGAACGCACGTTCTGCTACCCCTGCTGAGTTTCAGTACAGAGAGTACGAGTGGCGTTGGCTTCTGACATCAGAATTCAACAACCCTCGTAAACAGGTATTTAAATAAATTAATTAGTTAATTTATCATTAAGTACGTGCGTATTAAAATATTTTACTAATAGTTTACTTTTTTCTTTGAAGGCGGTTTCCCAGGCGAACGCTCAGAATCGGCAACGCAACACAAGGAACCATCATGCCGGTTCTAAACCGTTCGCTGTCTTCATGGACGAGGCGGCCAGGGAACATCCAGAGGTCAACCAGTACGTCTATACGTACGAGAAGGCATATCCTGACTCCTAGGAGGATATAGTAAGTAATCTTTCCTTTTTACGGAATTTTTAATTTTACTTATATATATGTTAAAATGTTGATTAATAATTTTTTTCCTATCCAATTAGGCAAGGGTGAGGGAGGCTAGTGACGAGGTGATGAGTGCTATAGTGAGGGAGACATGGCCGGACACGCAGGAGGAAGAGATGTCCGAAGCCATTTCCCGGATCGACACTTCAGATCCGAAGGTTGGGGCGAGGATTATGGGCACAGCCTTCCCACCGCGAGAAAACAACTTCTACTGCCGGGGTCTAGGAAAGAAGGGCCAGGGGGTCTTGAAGACCACTCCAGGATTTCAACGAAAGGTAGCCTCGACTAGCAGCAGGACGACTCAGCTAGAGTCAGAAGTTGAGAGACTACGGGAAGAGCAAGCCACTCATGCTGCCGCTTTAGCTGCCGCTGAGGCTGCTCAGGCTGACGTTCATGCTGCTCAGGTTGCCGCTCAGGCTGCCGCTCTGCCGCCCAGTTCGCCGAATATAGAGCCTATACTAGAGCCCTACATGCAGCCCAGCAGGCCCAGCAGCAGCAGATGTTCCAGTACTTCCAGGATTTGACAGCTGCCCACATTCAGGGACTTCCACCTCCGCCCATGTCTGCGCCTATAGAGATACCTCAGCCGCCGCAATCTCCTCACCAGCAGGCCCCAGATTCGGATATTGATTTAGACCATTTAGATTTTGTGTAGTTGATACCTTATATAGTTTTATGAATTTTGTGTATTTTTTTTTATTACTGGAATGGAGTTATAGCCGACGAAATATGCCACAATTCGTCGGCTATAGTATTTTTATTTTTTTTTTCAATATAGTTTAGCCGACGAATTATGGAATGTTTCGTCGGCTAAACTCTACTATAGCCGACGAAATAGAGACTCTTTCGTCGGCTATAATTAATTTTTTAATTTTTTAATTATATACTTTAGCCGACGAATATCTCAGTTCCGTCGGCTAAACGCTTGGAGTAAAGCCGACGAATATTTCTGTTACGTCGGCTTAAGTCTGGCAGTATAGCCGACGACGTCCAAGTTTGGGAGTATAGCCGACGAAAGATAGAGTCTGTTTCGTCGGCTTAAATTCATGAACAAAAGCCGACGACAAAATAGTTCGTCGGTTATTGTCTGGACAATAGCCGACGACGGTCTCTAGGATCGTCGGCTAAAGTTATCGCCGACGACCCTTTCCCGACGACACTATAGCCGACGAAGCCTCGTCGGCTAAGACCTTAGCCGACGAGTTAGGATAACAGGCCGACGAAAATTTTTCGTCGGCTAAAGTACTTGTCCTGGTAGTGCAAGTTATACAACATTAGTAGACACGTTGTGATTCCGATGACTCAAATTCACAAACCAAAATTCGACCGTCAAATATGATCATTATGACGAAAGATGTCTATGGTAAAAAATTCAACTGGATCCGACAACGTTAAGGGCTCGATAGAAACAGTCAACCCTAATCTATCGTTACTTATCACACGAAAACGCTCATATCTCCCTCTATATTACGTAGTTCGGTCAAACCTTTCACACAAAAAACTCTCATGTAGATGAGACGCAACCGCCCATATAAAAATTTGAGACATTTACCTTCCGACGATAGGGCTCCCCATAGGGAATAATAACGGTAAATAGTAGACATGTTGTGATTCCGATGATTAAAATTGACAAACCAAAATTTGATCATCAGATATGATCATTATGACGAAAGATGTCTATGGTAAAAAATTCAACTGGATTCGACAACGTTAAGGGCTCGATCGAAACAGTCAACTCTAATCGGAAATAAGAAAACTGCATTTTGAAGCCCTAAACGGACTCGGATGGCCAAAAAGACCCATATGTCATGGCAAAGTGATGAGTTTGACTCGTAGGGCCATTACGCTTCTGAAAAAGTATCACAATAGTCAATCGGACACCGAACGCCAAATCTGCAGCATAGTGAAAAATAAAGGTAAATTGCATTGACCGCAACTATTGGTACCGACACTTTACCGGAATACCGTGATTTTTCAACCGTAGACGTATTTCACCATTCTGGTCATATCTTATTTTATGACTTTTTTGCGTTTGAAGGTTCTATGTATAGTTTTTTTTCCCAGATGAGTTGTTGTCCAGATCTGCAAATACAAGGCACTTTAGCCGACGAAATTATATTTTTCGTCGGCTAAACTTTTAAAAATTTCGTCGGCTAAAGTTCACAGACTATAGCCGACAAAAAAAAATTATTCAGACGACGAAATTAAAATTTCGTCGTCTAAAGTTGATTAAAGCTGACGAAAATTTAAATTAGCCGACGAAGAAACGTTAGCCGACAAAAAAATAATTCGTCGGCTTGATTTTTTTATTTTCATCGGCTAAAGCCTTTTTTTTGGTAGTGATGGGTGGCAGCTGCAAGCCCTGCTATAGAAGGCTTAATTTCTTGACTCAATCTAATTCAACATGATCATTACAGTATATGACATAATCTGGGGTGGGATGCGGAGTGTGAAATATTTGTTCTGTTGGGGTTTGTATATTTAGTTAGACTAACCACTAGGACTGATTTTATAGAGATCTGAAGATGTAGTAGGAGCAGAAGAACCATTCCATGATGCATCTGATGAATGTATCAAGCTCTTAGTTCCTCCACCTGCACTCTCTTCGACAATCTGCTCAAACGGATTTCTCAAGGCTGTTAACCTCATTTCTTCGCTATATATACTTGGATCCATACTCAATTCATCGACAGGAATTCGCCCCTCGAGCATGCTCACGACTGCAGACATGTTTGGCCTAAGCGCAGCTGTCGGATTGATGCATAGCAGAGCTACTTTAACCATTCTAACCGCCTCTTCCTCACTGAAATCTGACCCTAACCTTGGATCCACCAGTTCCACTAAACTCTCTTTTTGTTGTAACACAAGAGCCTGAAATAAAATAAAGTTGGAAATGGAAAGTTTTATAATGGCCAAGTTTGATTGGAGAAGTCATCAGAATAACGGTGATCATAAAACTGTGCTTCTAGTTGCATGTGCAGAAGGAATTTGAGTTCTTACCCAATCCACAAGGCCTACAAAATTCTCATTTGGTCGAAACTTCATGTTGTTCTTTCCAGCAACTATTTCCAGTGCGACAACTCCAAAACTAAAGACATCTGCTTTGAAGGTTAAATAACCCCAAAGTGCATATTCAGGAGCCATGTATCTTCTGGATAGCAAACACATTAATGTCAAAGACTACAGATCCTCTAGTACGAGGCATTGCATCTTAAACCTACCCAATTAAGTTCATATTATCGGTAATTGACATTGGGATTAGTTTGTTTATGGTAATGTGATTAATGTCACCCTAAGGACTTGAAGACAAATGTTGACTGGGAATAAAAGCAGAACAAGAGAGCTTACATAGTTCCAGCTACTCTGGTGCTAATGTGGGTGTTCTCTTCTTCATCAAGCTTGGCTAAACCAAAATCCGAGATCTTAGCATTAAGGTCTTTGTCCAATAACACATTCGTAGTTTTGATGTCTCTGTGTACAACCTTAAGTGCTGATTCCTCATGCAAGAAAGCCAGACCTTTTGCTATGCCTATACATATTCTCTGCCTTGTGTGCCAGTCCAATCTTGCTGGACCTTCCTCTGGACCTGCAAGTAACATAGATTCCAATCAATGGTTGTTCTTGTATCTCTTAATACATAATTTCAGGATTATGTTCCTATACTTGATAGCTTACCAAACAAAGCATGTGCAAGGCTATTGTTTTCCATGTATTCATAAACCAGCAGTAGTTCATTTGCTTCAGTGCAAGATCCATACAATCTAACAAGATTTGGATGTTGCAAACCAGAAATCATGCCTATTTCGTTCACAAATTCACGATTTCCCTGCTTTGATTTTGAAGATAGTTTTTTAACGGCAACTATTGTACCATCCAATAATATACCCTGCATTAAATATATAATTAAATAATTTACAATCACAAACAAGTCTTGGAAAATATTTCAAAAACAATAATATATAGTAAAAAGGGATGGAGTTAAGCAGTACCTTGTAGACAGACCCAAAACCACCTTCCCCAATTTTGTTTGCCAGATCAAAGTTGTTAGTGGCAGCTTTAATTTGCTTGAAGGTGAAAAAACCCTTTTGCAGATCCAGTCCTCTACAAGCTGTCCATAGATATAACAAGGGCTAGATGTCAGTAATGTCCGTATTTGAAAGAATGTGACCAATGTACTACAAATTTTCAAAGTATATTAGTACTTTAGTAGCACCTTTTCCCCTTGATGTCATGCTATCCAGAAAACCTTTCCACCAAAGAATGCCTAAAATTAAGAAAACAAAACCTCCAGCCGAAGCTGCAACCGCAATTAGTACCTTCTTTTTGGTATCAGCAGTGGCGGAACTATCTGTAACAAGAAAGGGTTAGATATTGCAAATATATATTCACATAAATCTAATTTATAATTAAAATATAATTATAAATAATGAAATGATGAACATGAAACCAATTACTATGAACAACTTTGGTTACCACTCTTGATTGAAGGAGAAGTGGAATTTGTGGAATTTATGCATTTCCGTAAAGGGATTCCTTCTTCTGGTTTATATGAGAGATTGAGTATTAGATTAACTTTTTGATTACATATCAACTTCTCGACCATTCAACCTCTAGGTATATATGAGTATATCATTTCTGTAAATTTTCAGCTAAATTGATGATCGTTAAGGCTTCAAACTAGCTTAAATAAATGAACAGATCAAATTTACCAAACCTGAACCATTCATACAAATCGCAGTTTTGAGCATCATAACGATTACCAATTTAGATGAAATTTTGTAGAAGTGATATAAGAACCTAGAAATTGAATGATTAAGATTGAAAAATGTAATTGAAAAGTTGGTCTAATGTTCAATCCCTTATATAAATCACAATAAGGGACCCCTTAGTGGAAGAGTCATATATATATATATATATATATATATATATATATATATATCAGTCCCTATCCAGAGCGAAGCATTAACGTGCGAAGGTCTTTATTTGACTCACTTTTCGGTCATATTTTTCAATCATACCCGGTCAGTGTCTAGATACATATCGTATGATCATTCTTACAAAGTTTCATCCAATTTGGTGACCGTTTAAGCCTCCATAATCATGATTTACTCCAACGGTTCTACTTGGACAGATTTTGTTCTATTGATTTATTTTATCTGATTCGGTGTGCAAACGATCACCAAACTGGATGATACTTTGTAAGGATGATCATACGATATGTATCTAGACACTGACCGGGTATGATCGAAAAATATGACCGAAAAGTGAGTCAAATAAGGACCTTCGCACGTTAATTCCAGAGCGAAGCTTCGCTCTGGATAGGGACTATATATATATATATATAGTCTTTCTCAGGTAAGGATGTTCTTATTTATTCTTACGATACGGATTTCCACTTTAGACCAACTTTTAGTTCGAATTTTCACATTTTCACCGTCTAATTTTTAGATACTAACGTATAGATCATCTCTACAAAATTTCAACCAATTTGGTTATCATTAAGACACTCAAAAATGCGTTTTTCTGTTATAAACATGAACGGTTCAAGTTCGACAGAATTATGTTTATCCATTGGTTTAATCGAATTTGAGTGTCTTAATGATAACCAAATTGACTGAAATTTTGCAGAGATGATCTATACATTAGTATCTAAAGACTACACGGTGGAGATGTGGAAATTCGATTGAAAAATGAGTCTAAAGTGGAAATATGCACCGTAAGAATAAATAAGGACCTCCTTAGCCAAGAAAGCCTGATATACAATCTTTCTCAGGTAATGATGTCCTTATTTATTCTTACGATGCAGATTTCCACTTTAGACCAACTTTTCGTTCGAATTTTCACATTTCCACCGTTTAATTTTTCGATACTAACGTGTAGATCATCTCTACAAAATTTCAGCTAATTTGGTTATCATTAAAGCACTCAAAACTGCGTTTTTCTGTTATAAACATGAACGGTTCAAGTTCAACAGAATTATGTATAATTCTGTTAAACTAATGGATGAACATAATTCTGTTAAACCGTAAGAATAAATGCGGGCGTTCACAGCTGAGAAGCTCTGTTTATATATATATATAGGCCATATCAGGAGCGGACGTCCGCACAGCCCTTAAAGTGCGGATGTTCCTCCGTTCTCCACCGTCCGGTGTCGACGACGGCTCTCCTCTACCCAAGCGGACATCAGAGGCATCTTCGATCTTGATCATGATCGGACACCAGAGCCCTTCGCACTTTAAGGGGTATGCGGCCGTCCGCTCCTGATCGGCCATGTATGTATGTGTGTGTGTGTGTATATATATATATATATATCACTTAAACAGAGTGACAAAGATCCAGTTTTCAGAATATACCAAAATTTACTGAGATCGCTGATATTAGCGGACCATATACTCCTCTCCTTGGGGACGCTGTTGTTCCTTTCCCAGACCAATGAAATCGGATTTCTAAAGTTTTATCTTTAACCTCAACTGGGAAGTCTATAATTACTACTTTATCAACCCCTCCTGCTTTCTCTTTGATGTCAAAATCCTTCCTCACTTGTTTATCCTGTAAGAAATGTCGTCAATCAGAAATCTTCAAAGTCATCCAGAGTGCCAAAGGAGTATGGTTAACTACCTGAATATAAACATCAAATATCCTTCTTCCAAGACTGTGAAAAGATGCATTGCCTCTGATTATAATCTCCGAAAAGTAAAGCTTCACATTATAATTTCCATTTGCCAAGCAGCGTGCATAATACGTCAGAGAAAGAGGAGAGAGACGTGCATGTGTGTACAACTCAGGGTTGTTCATCCCAAGTATAGATATATTATTTGCTATGTAGTCTGTAGAGGTGATGGCGGTATCCCAAAAAAATCCAGTACTGCTGAATCCCCAGCTAGGCCTTGAAGGAGCGAAATGTGCTGGACCTCCCAGGTCTTGATCTGCTTCAAAGTTGATTCCTTCAATGGTGGTTGCTTTACCACCACAATTGATATGCAATGAGTACTGATCTGTTGATTAAAAGGAGGGGAAAACAGAAAACGGAAAGCCATTTTAATTTGAATGAAAATGTTATGAACTATTTCCGTGACTATGCATATGCACATTTATACTATAAGCCAGATTTATCTTGAATAGTAGTTACCTAATTTAAAAAGGAAACCAAAGTTGGATAACTAAAGTATCTATATCACATTCACATTCTGAATCTAAGTAATACAATGGTACCTTTTGGACATGAATAGCTTTTCAGGCACTCTGCATATAATCTGGATGGTGAAGTACAAAATAAGTTCATGTAATTTAAATTCCAAGAAAATGATAATGGAAAAAGAAAGTATCTTCATCATAATGGCTTACGAGTTATCACTTGTAGAAACACTTTTGAACACGTTCCTGATACATTCCAAATCAGTTAGGTTCAGAAACAAAATAGAGGTGAAATGAAGACATCAGGGAAATCCAATGAAATAAAAAAAAAAAAACTTTCCACTCATGCCAATTAGAATTGAAAAACTTCTTACACGTTTTCTGCGCAAAAAGAGGGCTCAGAGCTCTCAAAAAAATTATTGTAAGAAACATCTATCACGCTGCACAGAAATGGCAAAAAAGTGTGAGCCCACCGCTAACGTTCATATTAGAATATTGATATACTTTCTAATATGATTGAGAGGATGAAATTATGACACAAAAATCTGATGATCATCCAAATGTTGAAAACCATATTTGTGGGAAATTACATAGCCTAATATGACAAAGAAAAAAACTTCCAGTCTTTGTTCCTCCAAGTTCAGTACAATTAATATACTCAACAAGTCACTTAGATAGGTAAGATTCCTCACTAGTCATAATGTCATACATAACAATTGATTTCACTTAAGTTTTAAGCTAGGTATTAAACAGCATGCCTATTACGAAACTGAAAGTTCTCATGTTTTCAATTATCTTTGTGTGTTTGTTTGTGAAACATAATGAACATTTTAGCAGGCTTCAGTAGAAATGTAGAAATCCAATGAAATCTGGTATGGTAAGGGGAACATACTAGCGATTATCTCTGCTCTTGATCCAGTCTCTAATAGAGCCACTGAGCAAGTTGCTAGTTAGATACCTGTTACAAAAGAAATCGCAGTCATATTCTGTTAAAGCAATTATTACTTTAACTACCAAAAAGTTGGTTCACATGGAGAAACATTTTGATAAATATATGTTTATATATATGTGAAGATTGTATATGCAGAGGAGGCCCCCTACAGATATATGTTAGTCATGACCTTCATGAAATTCACTTTTCTTACAAGTACTGCAAACTGCTCAGAAAAAGATTTTCAAGATCCAGAATACTTCCTTCCAATTTGTTGAAGCTAAGATCTCTGCAAGATAATAACAAGAAACCCGAAACTTACTTTGGAAGCTTGACTGAGAAATTGCACCTCGTTAGTCAAATTGCTATCAAGAATAAAAAGCATGAAAGTAATAGTAGAACAAAAAATTTACAGCAATGTGGTATTACAAAATATTCAGTCCTGTCATTGCTGATAAATCAGGAATATGTCCAGATAAATTACAGCTCCTCAGCATTCTGCAATATCACTCCATATTAGCATTACTTCGGGTAAGCATGGATTAGTCAAAAACTAAAGATGACCAAAATTGCTTTAAGACTTACAATCTTCGCATGCTTGTCATATTACTCAAATCTGGAAATACTGAACCCGCCCCGCTTAAGTCGCTGATCCTTCTGCATAATTTGCACCATAAAGGCATAAATAATTGTTTGAGAAAAAATAAATTCCCTGCATATGCTATAATAAATTGTTAATTGTACGTTAAGCAAGATTTCCACTGTAATGCAAGTTAGAACTGAATGTGGAACTCACAGTTCTGTTAAATTACTCAAGACAGAAACGGTAGATGGAATGGGACCTTGTAAACCGCTAGCTTGGATCTCTCTGTCAAAAACAGAATCCAATATGGATAAAGGTTACATCAATTCTATGTTTTATCAATTAAGAATATACAAAAGCAAAAAGACCTTACATTGCTTATCTCAGTTCTCAACTATTTTTATGATATGACAAGTACTTACAATTTCTGAAGTTGGTTCCAACTTTGAAAAAAGTCCGGCATTCTTCCAGTGAAGTTGTTGCTACTAATCCTCCTGCATAGAGGAATGGATTGAAAAAAAAAAAATAATATGAAAAATTATAGTAACTATAAACACGATAATGTTAAGGGTTACTTACAGTTCTGTTAACTTGGTCAGATTCATTAGAGCCACCGGCAGTACTCCTGTGAGATTGTTGGCACTAAGAATACTGGAGACACAATGAAACTTAACAACTTAGGGAATGGTACTCGCTAGTCAGGTTATCCAATACAAAAAGATGAAGAATTAAATAAAATAAGGATGGGGAAAACAGAGAAGAAAGCTTACAGATTCTGCAAGTTAACCAAGTTTCCAAGCTCGGGAGGAACAGTTCCTGAGAACACGTTATTCTCCATGCTCCTGAAAATATTCTCCATCAAAGTTGGACAAACTCACAAACCAAACGAAACTTAAAATTTCTTCAGTAATAATGAAATGGCAAGAGAGACAGAGCCGGAGCATACATACAAAGCTTAAAACACATGGGACACACATAAAAAGAGGCAAAGAAAGATGTTGTTCATACATATACACCAGAGTTGTAATTTTTCCCAAGAAGGCAGGGATTGGTCCTGATAAGTTGTTCACAGCAATGGACCTGTAGGTTGCACTCATTTCAGTTTACTTAATGCAATATAAACTACTATTGACTAACATTTAACATGGAGAGAGGAAGTCAATTTACAGATATTCCAACTTGGTAGAATCCCATGCACTTGGTATATTACCAGTTAGGTAGTTCCTCGTTAAATCACTATAAACAAAGCCGAAGGTTATAGGTAACAGCCATGTTGACATCAATACTCGAGGAAATCATATAAACCTTTCAGATGGTACTATTCAAACGAAAATGTATCTCATACATTGCTGTAAGATGGGCAACTTTGCAATAGATGATGGAAGTTCACCAGCCAGGTCTTGTCCTTTAAGAAAACTGCACTTCAAAAATTTCGAGCTGGTCAAATTTGATAGGCAACAGAAATAATATAAGATCCAATTTTTAGATCCTATATAACGAACACACAAGACTCCTCAGACTTAATGAAAACAAGAAAATTGAGACAATCTTTAATTTACTCACACATGTACATGCATCTTCAATCTTTAGTTTAAAACCCAAACCCAAATTTAGATTTTAGGACGCTAACTTTTACTAGTTTGAGTTTTGACTCCATAGGTTTTGAATAGTAATAGGGTTTGCGTGTCCTATAATTTAAATTTGGGTATGTGGTTTTAGACCAAGGGTTGAAGATGCCTAAAAGGAACTCATGTTTTGAGGTCTATATATCCATAAGTTATTAAATTACAAAAAATCTAAAAACTGAATGGTTGACCTGTTAAAATGGATCCCATGAGCCATTTGTAACTGGCTTGAAACAGAGATCTTTGTGTAGAATGTAAGTAAACGTACATCTTGACGACGTGGCATAGACCATCAGGGTACGAGCAGTTGCATACGACAGTGTTGTTGTATAAGGGCTCGTCATCACTAGGGGCGGTAGACCAGGTTGTGTCATTGCAAGGATCAACATCCAAGTTCCAGCCTCTTTTTCCTAATTGTAAACCAATTTCTAGTAGTACTTCCCCTGCGCACACAAGTCATATATAATGCAGTTGTTCTTCTAACTATAGGGAATAAAGGGAAAGAATGCATTCAACAAGTATGCTTGTCGTAATATTGGCTCTATTTGATCATCAATAACACTGTTCCTTTAGAAAAAGAAAAAGATAAAAGACTGGATTTGAAGCTTCTGAGTAATTGAACGTTTGTCTACCACAATATATAACTAAAAGACTGGATCTGAAGAAGAGCGAGAGTGAATTACTTTCTGCAGCAGCAAGACGCGGGGGTTGTGCTTCAACCGGGAGTGGTGGTACTATGCAGACCAGGCAGAGAACCAAAATGGTGAGCATAATGGTCTTGTGCTTCATCTCCTTTTTCATATCCTTCTCATGTTATTGATGAGCTTTCAATTAGCCAGCTGGTGTGCGACCTTCGTCAACACTAATGCAGGACCTTATTATTATTTTTTTTTTTTGCAGGACCAAGACTTTAGGTAGATACTATGTTTTAATTATAGGAGCTGAAGTTTACACTCTCATTTTTACTCTACACTCCATATATGTACTGCTTTCACCAAAATATCCTTAGTCCTCGTTTGGTTCAAGAAATGAAAAGAAAAGAAAATAAATTCTTTAAATTTTCCCTTGACATGAGAAATTGTAAATCTTTTCAACTTTCTTTTCTAATGTTTGGAAAAGCTAGGAATGCACCTAGAATTTACTTTGAAATTTGGGAGAGAAAATGAATCCTTGGGGGTGGGGGTACCAATTTTCATTTTATTTTCCTTTCATAAGAACCACTTTCCTTTCTCACTATTTTCATTTGGTTTTCAAACAATGACTTTTCTTTCCCAACCCGAGTGCTTGTTTCCATGAACCAAACATGATCTTATAGTCTCATCTTCTTCCTTTTCTCCCTTCCACGGTAAAGAACACTCTTTCTCTCCCCTAGCTCTCTCAAGTTTACTTCTTTGATCCTCCAAAAACCCATTTCTTCTTACTATCAATCTATGCTTACTTAAAGAAATTCAGTAAAATCCATTACTGGGTTTCTTGTCTTACTCCGAGAAGACCAAATTAAAGGAATGAGGAATGTGCTAGGCTAACCATCTCTAATTACCCAGCATTCTATTGCAGGACTAAAATACGGCAAGTCTAAATTGCAACCAAAATCAAATGATCATCCATGCAGCCATACCAGCAACCCATAAAAAAACTAAAAAAAAAAAAAAAACAATTCAAAACCAAAAATCGACAAAACTTCATTGAAGAATAGTAGTTCTTGAGAAGAACAACAAGATACAAGCATAAACAATCAACCAAACCCCAAAAGTTTACATCCATGGAGAATGAATTGGAGGAGAGTGAGGTTAAACAACTCCAATATTACAACTTCGTGAGTCAAACTCACAACCTCATACTTACTTAAAACTTACTTCAAAAGAGACTATGCCGCTAGACCAAATAATATTAGGCCTATTGTGAGTACATTAAAAACATTAATATAATCAAAATGAGTTACTGACTAATTATTCTCTGTACATACCAACATCATGTGGTATTGTCATTTGGTGTTTCTAACCTATCATATAACTCAAATTCATGTGAAGACCAACATGAGTGAAAAATAGAGTAAAAGTAATTAAATAGACAAATTAAAAATAAGATAAGAACACTTAGACCAACAACATTAAAAAAGACCAAATATCACGTGATGTTCCGGTTACAAATAATAATAATATTTTTTTTTTTTCCCTCAGTTAGCCCTCGGAAGTCACCTTTGGACAGGTTTTCGGAATCATTCAATAATGGTGGAAAATTTGAACGTGGCTATTGGCCTATTCTGATGACGATGGACTTTTCTTACAATGCTAGACATGTAATAGTGACCAGTGTCACAGTGTGGCTGCGTCTCAGTGGTGCCAGATGTGCTCACCACGTTGTTGAACGCATCGGTGGTTATGGTTGTTATTTGTTAGGGCCATCTCCATTCTCCAATCTAAAGGCTAAATACCTATCTTTTCATTTTTTTTCTTCCTTTTCAGTCCAAAATGTCAAGAGGTAAAAGACTATAATTAAGAGTTAAAGGGCAATGTTAGGGCTAAACTTACCCTTAACAATGCCTATTAGCTCTAAAAAACATCAATTGCTTACTGTACGGAGCTCACACCAAAAATCATTTAAAGCACCCTGGAGATTTTTGAGCTTCCATTCCTAAAGTTATAGAGCCGAGTGCATATATGTATGATCGAGCAGTAAGAAAACTCATAATAATCGATCATTCACCACCACATACCCCTTAACAGAAAGTGTGCCTAATCAAGCTTCAATCATTTTCACAAGATTATTCAGGAGTCGTGCCTATTCTTTTTAGTTACTGTTTAAAATTATAATGTATGATATATAAATTTACGAAATTTCCCCAAAGGTTTTTCCCTTGTGCAGTCTTCTTGACTTGCTCTGTTTTTCATATGTCGGCAAGCGGATTTCTTGACTTACAAGTTGTACTAAAATAGGACAACATTTCCTATTACGATCAATTGAAGTCATCTGAATTCATTTCTGGATTACATTATCGAAGTGACGAGGTAACACATTGCGTGTCTACATTAATAAGTAGGACCAACGTCTGAAGATGTAGCAGTGGCAGAATTATCAATCCTTGTTGCATCTGATGCACGCAAGAAGCTCTGAGCTCCACTCGATGAGCTGTCTTCTGCTACAAATCTCTCAAATCGATCCCTCAAGGCTGTCAACCTCGTCTCATCCCCATAGATACTTGGATCCATAATCAATTCATGAACAACGCTCCGCCCTTCGAGCATACTCACTACTGCAGACATTGTAGGCCTAAGTGCTGGTGCCGGATTAGTGCATAGCAGAGCTACCTTGACCATTCTAATCGCCTCTTCTCGGTTGAAATCGGATCCCAGCCTTGGATCCACCAGCTCCATTAGCTTCCCTTTTTGTTGTAAAACAAGAGCCTAGAACGAGCAAAGACAACAGGTTGGACATGGAAAGCAAACCAAGTTTAGCAGAGAAGTCCATGTAGTAATGTCCACAAAGCTATGCTTCTAGTTGCATGTACCAGAAGGTATTTGAATGAATCCAGATCTATCTTACCCAATCCACAAGGCATACAAAGTTCTCATCTGCTCGAAATTTCATGTTGTTCTTTCCAACAACAATTTCCAATGCGACAACACCAAAACTATATACATCTGCTTTGTACGTTAAATAACCCCATAGTGCATATTCCGGTGCCATGTATCCTCTGCACAAGAAAGATTGTTACCTCAGACTGAAATATTCACTCTAGCATGACGCATTTCATCTCAAACTACAGCCAATGCCAACAGAATGTTTGCACAAGACTAGATGCATGTTCAAAGATTTCCGTATTCTATTAAGTAGTCCATGAAGTTACTCTATAGACTACGTCATTGCAACTTAGAAAGAGACAGATATATTAGTTTGTTCATGATTTCGACATTTATAAGATATTGTGTCGAGAATATATGTATACATGTAGCCATATGTAAGACTGTAAGAGTAACTTACATTGTTCCAGCAACTCTGGTGCTAATGTGAGTGTTGTCTTCTTCGTCAAGCTTGGCCAGACCAAAGTCTGAGATCTTAGCATTAAGGTCTTGGTCAAGTAATACATTCGAAGCTTTAATATCTCTGTGTACAACTTTCAGCGCTGATTCGTCATGCAAAAATGCCAGACCCTTTGCTATTCCTATGCATATTTTCTGCCTCGTAGGCCAGTCCAATTTGAGTGGACCTCTCTCTGGACCTGCATTTCAGAGATTCACAGTTAATGGGTTGTTTTAGTACAGTTATACATGATTTCAGGATTGTTCCTACGCATGATAAGCTTACCAAACAAAGCATGTGCAAGGCTATTGTTTTCCATGTATTCATATACCAAAAGTAATTGATTTGCTTCAATACAACATCCATACAATCTCACGACATTTGGATGCTGCAAACCAGAAATCATGCCTATTTCGTTCACAAATTCACGATTTCCTTGCTTTGATTTTGCAGATAATTGCTTTACTGCAATTATAGTACCATCCAGTAGAATGCCCTGCATCGAATTGTCTTGGTTT
Organism: Fragaria nilgerrensis; assembly: GCA_010134655.1. Taxonomy (NCBI): domain Eukaryota; kingdom Viridiplantae; phylum Streptophyta; class Magnoliopsida; order Rosales; family Rosaceae; genus Fragaria; species Fragaria nilgerrensis. Next base: position 14,316,663 of record CM020979.1, on the reverse strand, counting down.
TCAATCATGATAAGATGCCAATTAATAAGGAAAGAAGCTGAATAAATCCCAACATATTAAAAGAAAGAAAGATGGAGTTTTGAGGTACCTTGAACACAGATCCAAAACCACCTTCCCCAATTTTGTTGACAGGATCAAAGTTATTAGTGGCAGCTTTTATTTGCTTGAAGGTGAAAAAGCCAGTTTGCAGATCTAGTCCTCTCAGAACTGTCATCGAACAAGGTTAGGAACTTAGGATATTGGTAATGTACAATGTATTGCAAATTTTATAAATTTCTCACATAGTATCCAACCTTTTATTTTCTAGTTACATGAAATAAAAAGAGTAAAATATCTATGATACCAATGCAATGCTACTACCACTACAATTTAGCATGGTAAATTAGTAGGCACCTTCTTCTCTTGATGTCTTCTTATCTAGACAGCCTCTCCACCAAAGAATGCTCAAAATCAAGAGAATGAGGCACAAAACCGAAGCTCCCACCACAATAAATACCCATGTCTTGCTATCATGAGGAGGCTTGAACTCTAAAAAGTAAATAAAAATCAATAGACCAGAGAATCAAAATAGAGTATCAGGTTAGATTCTAGGATATGCAGCCATACATTGAGACTAATGTATCAAATACAGAAAATACCCGATTTTATAGAGATAGCTGAAATAAGGGGACCATATACTCCTCTCTTTGGGGAAGCTGTTGTCCCTTTCCCAGACCAATGAAATCGGATCTCTAAAGTTTTCTTCTCGACCTCAACTGCTGTAAATTCCCTGATGACTGGCTTATCAACCCCTTGGGCTTCCTTTTCAATGTCAAAATCCTTCAACACTAGCTTCTCCTGTAACAAATGCTAAATATTAGAGATCTGTTGACGCCTATGGAGTGCATAAACAGTATGAGTTGCTACCTGAATATAAACATCAAAGATCCGCCTTCCAAGACTGGAAAAAGATTTATTGCCTCTAATTATAATCTCCGAAAAGTAAAGCTTCACAGTATAATTTCCACTGCCAAAGCACCTTCCATAATATGTTAGAGAAAGAGGAGAGAGGCGTGCATCTGTGTACAACTCAGAGTTGTTCATCCCAAGAATAGATATATTATTTGCTATATAGTCTTTAGAGGTGGTGTTAACACTCCAGAAATGTCCCGTGCTACTGAATCCCCAGCTAGGCTCTGAAGGAGCGAAATGTGCTGGACTTCCTGGGTCTTGATCAGCTTCAAAGTTGATTCCTCCAATGGTGGTTGCTTTACCACCACAATTGATATGCAATGAGTATTGATCTGTTGATTAAAAGGAGGGCAAAACGGAAAACCATATAAATTTCAATGAAATTGTTATGAACTATTTCCGTGTATGCATATGCAAATTTATACTATATATGCTAGATTCATCTTGAATAATAGTTATCCAATTAAAAAGGAAACCGCAGTTGGATAACTAAAGTATCTATATCATATTCATATTCTTAATCTAAGTAATACAATAGTACCTTTTGGACATGGAGAGTTCTTCAGGCACACTGCATATAAACTGGATGGTGTAGTACAAAATAAGTTCATGGAATTTAAAGTCCAAAAAATTGATAATGGAAAAAGAAAGTATCTTCATCATAATAGCTTACGAGTTATCGCTTGTAGAAACGCTTTTGAACAAGTTCCTGATACGTTCCAAATCAGTTAGGTTCATAAACAAAATAGGTGAAATGAAGACATCAGAATCTCCAATGAAAAAAAAATGAAAAAAAAGTTTGCCCCTCATGCCAACTAGTATTGGAAAACTTCTTACAGGTTTTCTGTACAAGAAGATGGCTCAGAGCTCACAGAAAAATTATTGTAAGAAACATCTATCTCGCTGCACACAAATAGCAAAAAAGTGTAAGCCAGTATTAGTCCACCGATTTCATTTTAGAATATTGATATACTTTTGAATATGATTGAGGATAAAATTATGACACAAAAACCTGATGATCATCCAAATGTTGCAAACCATATTTTCGGGAAATTACTTAGCCAACTATTGTGAGAAAGAAAAAAATTTCTTGTCTTTGTTCCTCCAAGTTCAGTACAAATAACATACTCAACAAGTCCACTTAGATAGGTATGATTCCTCACTAGTCATATATACATTTACTAACAGCATGCCTAAGCTGTACTTGATTAAATTGTATGTTTGTCCACATTCAACAATGGACTCTTAATAAACGATTCGTGTAAGCCTCTAACTAGAAGTTCTGATGTTTTAAATTATCTTCCTGTGCTTGTTTGTGAAACATGATGATACATTTTAGTAGGCTTCAGTAGAAATGTAAAATTCCAAGGGAATCTGGTATGGTAGGGGGAACATACTAGCGATTATCTCTGCTCTTGATCCAGTCTGGAATAGCTCCGGTAAGCAAGTTGCTTGTTAGATACCTATTCAGCAAGCAATCACATAACCACATTCCATTAAGATATAGCACACATGGATGCCAATATTTAATGTACCTTACACTTTATTCTATCCTACATCCAATCTATGATCCCGATTGAGATGTAATTTAGTGCAGTATGCTAGTGACCTTCATAAAGTTTAAATTTCTTACAAGAACTGCAATAGTGTCATATCTGCAAAATCAGGAATGCTCCCCTCTAATCTGTTGAAGCTTAGATCTCTGCAAGAAAAAGTAAAAAAAAAAAAAAAAGGTGTAATAAGAACCTTAAGTCTAGTAATTGGAAGTTTATCTGAACAAATAAACGGTCCGTAGAAGTCAACTTATGATCAAGAAAATCAACTAATTAAAGGCTATCCCGATGAACAATAAAAAGAAGAATTAAAAATATAGGAATTGCCATATTACAATATTTTCAACTGTGACATGGCTGATAAATCGGAAGGGATATGTCCAGATAAGTTACAGCTCCGGAGCATTCTGCAACATAACTCCATATTAGAACAGTTGAGAGAAGCATGGATTAGTCTAAAACTGTAGATGAAAAGAAAATATAAGATCTGGCTTACAATGTTTGCAAGTTTGTCATATGACTCAAGTTTGGAAATACTGAACCCCCTCCGTTTAAGTCGCTGATCCTCCTGCAGAAATTGAATCACAAAAAAGTACAAAAAAAAGGATTTTACTTTTGTACTATTTTTAGGATAGGGATTGAATTCCCTAAACCCTAAAAGGATTTTGTCAGATAAAAAGTACAATTAAATAAATTCCCTGTGATACAAAGCTACAGTAAATTATTGAATTTAGACTATGGTTTGTAGTGTTAATGCAAGTTAAAGTTGGACAAGGAACTCACAGTTCTGTTGAATTACTCAAGACAGAAATGGTAGATGGAATGGGGCCCTGTAGACCACTAGCTTGGATCTCTCTGTCAAGGTAAGAAGTCAATATGGATTAAGGTTACACCAATTCTATGTTTTATCAATTAAGAATATCCCGTTGGCACTTACATTGCTTAACTCAGTTCTCAACTATTTTTGTGATAGGAAAAGTACTTACAATTTCTGAAGTTGATTCCAACTTTGAAAAGAGTCAGGCATTCTTCCAGTGAAGTTGTTGCTGCTAATCCTCCTGCATAGAGGAAAAGATTGAAAAAAAAAAAACATGAAAAATTATAGTAACTATAAATACAGCAATGTTAAGGGTTACTTACAGTTCTGTTAACTTAGTCAGATTCATAAGAGCAGCCGGCAGTTCTCCTGTGAGATTGTTTGCACTAAGAATACTGGAGACACAATGAAACTTAACAGCTTACGAAATGGTACTTGCTAGTCAAATTATTCAAAATAAAAGATGAAGAACTAAATAAAAAAATGATGGGGAGAAACAGAGAAGGAGCTTACAGATTCTGCAAGTAAACCAAGTTTCCAAGCTCAGGAGGAACAATTCCTGAGAACATGTTATTCTCTACGCTCCTGATAATATTCTCCATCAAAGTTCGCCAAACCAAATGAAACTTAAAATTTATTCAGTAGTAATGAAATGGCAAGAGAGATAGAATCCAAACATACAGATATATTAGAGTGGAAATGTTTCCCAGGTAGCTCGGAATTGGTCCTGACAAGTTGTTGACAGTAATGGATCTGCATTGTACAATCTTTCAGTTCAACAGATATAAATTAATTATTCAACAACACAAGTTCAAAACTCCTTACAGATACTGCAACTTTGTTGACGCCCATTCTTGCGGTATGCTGCCATTGAGGTAGTTCCTCGTGAAATCGCTGTAAACAAGAGTAAGTTATACGGTTATGCCATTTGTGGAGAGCCATATACACCTTCTTAGATGATACATTTTAGAATACACAACAGAAAATGTTTCCCTTACACATTGATCAGGTAGGGTAACTTTGCAATAGACGGTGGAAGCACCCCAGCAAGGTCTTGCCCTTTAAGAAAGCTGCATTACAAAAAAGTTGCGAAGTTCAAGTCTTTACAAGTAAAACCAATCATCTTAAACATCATAACTCCATTCTCAATCAACAAAGTTAGGAACTTTAAGCAATCATAATCCCATATCCACAAAAACACTTGAAACCCACATGGACAAAGATTGAAACTTTTAGCATCCTTAATTCCAAACCCATAGAAGCAATCAAAACCCAGTTGGACAATTCCACAAATAATTGGTGTGCAAGTGAGCAAGCTTTTTAAAGGTGACATACATGCTAGTGACGTGGCATGCACCATCGGAGAAGGAGCAGTTACAGGTGACGGTGTTGTTGAACAGAGGCCTGGCAGCAGATATTGGGGTGGCCCAGCTCGTGTCATTGCTGCAAGGGTCGACGCTAAAGTTCCAATCTTTCTTTCCTATTTGTGCAGCTATTTCTTTCAGAGCTTCAACTGCAACAAGCACATATCAAATTTACAAGAGAATTAGCTTTTGGATTTGTTGAGTTGGATCAGAGGTGTTCAGGATGGGCCTCAGTGTATAAGAAAAGCCATGTTTTGGCCCAACTTTGCTAGTGGTTAGAAATCATGGTCTTGCTTATCACATTAATCAATAATCATTGAATAGAGGTTTCAGATCAACAATGAAATGGAAGTGACCCGAATAAGTTAGAAGGTTTGTGTAAACGTAATAGCTAAACACTCGACTCTCATCTGTCAAGACTCAAATTAATAAAAGAAAATTCTTTCCATATTGTGATTCTACTGATTCATGCTTTAAGAACGAACAGAATCTAGACAACTGTAACTGAAATTCATTGAGTTCAAATTGCTCTAACACAAGGGTTTGAGAAATCTTTAAACACGTACTATATGCTGCTGCTAAGACCTCATTCAACTGATACCAGAAGAAAAAGAAGAAGAAGAAATAGTCACAGAGTTATACTTACCTTCTGAAGCAGGAAGATTTGTAGACTGTGCTTCAACAGTGATTGAGTTTATGCATGTCAAGCACCATAAAACCAATATTATGAGCATCATGATCTTATCTCTTATTGCCATCTTCATCTTCATCTTCATCTTCACCTTAACTCATTTTCTTCTTCTTCTTTGCATTGATGTGATGTGAACCGACCCAAGCTGCTGAGTGAGATATATATTTGATTCCCAGTATGATGAGATTAATTTGCCTCTTAATAAATCTGTTATCTGTATCAACCAATCTTATTCCTCTAAATGCAATAGTTAACCAGCTGTGTTGTCTGTGTATACTAATTAATTATGAAACAATATATACCCATCTGGGGATTGTAGTACTTAATGAAGGGACCCCATTAGACATATACAGACGTATGATCGATTAAGGACTTTTCAGTATTCGAGTGTCCAGTTCATCTTTTTGACTTCAAACATTTCGAACTTGTGTATATTGTTCATGTGTTGCCAATTTGACCATTACTTGATTGTTGAATGTTGAGAGATTTTGCGTCTGTCTGCAAAAAGGTTATAACTAGAAATAGTTATATAATGTTGATATTACCACGAGGTCTTTATTTCCATGCTGCTTACTGTCGAAGTCTCTGGATCTATATCTCAGTATCCAGCTCTGATATTTACCAAATGAATTGACATCTTTGCTTTAGTCGGCTGCTTCATTCATCTTTTAGTTACAATAATTGTGTATAGATTAGGTTCTGAAGGCATCCAATTGACTTCTTGCATAGAGGAATACAAACTTTAATTTGGAAATAAGAATAATTATGCTTTATATGTTTGTATAATGCTTTATAATTATTCTGAAGGCATCCAATTGACTTCTTGCATAGAGAATAATTATGCTTTATACAAACATATAAAACATGATTATCCAATTTAGTTCTCATACTTGTATGTATTATTCAATTACTTTGATCTATATATGTCTAATTTCTATTCGAGTGCAAGGTTTCAAGCTGTATATGTTTGATCTTGTAACTAGCTTGGTCCGGTGAAGCTATCAATTAACAGTAAGATTGACATAGCCCGGCCGCGAGTGGAACGTGGAACCAGTCCTAAAACAAAAATTATACTTATTTTTGTTTAACTTGTTTGCTAAAGTCTTTCATTCATATCTCAAACCACTGGCGTAGCCAGACATCTCACTTAGAAAGGTTAAATTTGATTAATTAGAAAATTAATTTATTTTCAGTCACTCTTTAGCAACACAATTTTACTTAAAAGAATGACGCAAACTTAATTTCAACAATATTTTTGTTCTATCATTATCATCTCTAATAAACTTTGGATTAGAATTTCATGCACGATAAATATTGAAAAAAAATAAGATACTTTTTCTTTTGTTTGAGAGATAATGCATGTTGATGTATGGTAAACATTAATGTGTTGTTTCCATTTAGTAAGGTAAAAAACCCTTAACACGATTTGTATTAATTAAATTAAGTATCTGAATAGTATAAATTTTTATTTCATTCCATTATTGTTGAAGAATATTTAAGATTAATTAAAAATTTATTAGAGAAGAAGGGTTAATTTATGTTTTATTTTCACTGATATCCAATACAAATGAAGGCTAATTACTCTTTTTAAAAATTTAAGAGGGTTCAATTACTCTAGCTAGCTACGCCCCTGTCTCAAACCAATCAAATTTCCATTTTCACTTTGCTCTATATATAGTCAAATATTTTCTTTTGGGCTACACTTTACACTTTACATTTTATACATCTCTCTACCTCTTTTTCACCTTACACTCTACATTTTATACATCTCTCTATCTCTCTTTTCCATTTTCACCTTACACTTTTATACATCTCTCTACCTCTTTTTTTTGTCTGTCGTTTTCTCTCTATTTGTCTCTCTCAATATATTGATTATCAAAATTGAGTCAAATGAATCAAGAAATAATAAGAATAATAAAGTTAGTTCTCATCTTTGAATAATACTATCTAAATAATATATAATGTTCAACGCCTGCATAGTTAGCTATCAGATTTTAGTCCTTGTAAACTTGGTTCTTAAACCAACTTATGTCCTGGGGGTTAAGTCTAAGGACTTGGCTTCTCTGCTTAGACAGAGAGGGCTTGGATCTGCTAGGACTTTAATATCAAGCTGCCACATCACTTGAAATCAATCCACACTACAGGAAATCTCGTCTTAGGCGATGGAATAAACCCGTCGCTTAAGAAGAAATATTCGTCGCCTCAGATCCTAAGAGACGAATTATCCGTCGTTTAAGTTCCGTCGCGTAAGTGTCGTGAGGTAGACACTTACGCGACGGAATTGAAATTTTTTGTCTACTAAGAACCATCCAACCCGACGAACTCTGACATGCCTTGTCGACAAACTCATTCGTCGATAAATCTCTTTGTCGACGAAAAATGTTTGTTGAAAATATTCTTACCCGACGAATACGAAATTCTTCTTAGCCGACGGAACTATGTCGGTATATATGTTTGCCGACGAATACTGCGTCGTTCTTAGGAGACGGAAAAGTCGTCGGTAAAGTTGTAATCCGACGAATACCAAACAGTTCTTAGTCGACGATTGATCTTTGTATTCGTCGGATAGGTTGTTGTTCTTAAGCGACGGAAGTTACTATTTCTGTCGCCTAGGTATTTCATCTTGGTAGACGAATGTTACTATTTCCGTCGCTTAGGTTGTTTATCTTGCGCGACGAAGGTTTCAATTTCGTCGCTGAAGAAAAACATCTTTTGCGACGAATATTGCTTTTTCCGTCGCTCAAGATATTTGCCTTGGGCAACGAAGGTAACTGTTTCCGTTGACTAAGTTATTTTATTTATGGTGAAAAGACACTGAATTTTTTTTCTTTTTTTTACCTTATTAACTGTTTCTAAAAATTATAAATTAGTAACAATAATCAAACACATACATACAAATATATTGATCATTATACAGTAACAATATATACCGGAAGCAATGGATTTGGACCATTTTTCATATATTGATGATAGATGGACAAATATTATTCATATATACGTACAAAATAATTAATGAATTAACTAGATAGAAAATTGTTCATACAATCTAGCTAAACTATGAATAATGCCAAGGGACACTGTTGTCCAATCCTACACGTTGTCGCCTCTATCATCACTGTTTTGTGGGGAAACTTGTCGAGGAGGAGAAGATTGAGGAGGAGGAAATTGTGGAGGAGGAGGAGGTGGCATATCTAGGTGCGCATATATGGCTGCAACTTGGGACTGCACAACACTATACATAGACTCGGCACGCAGGGCACACTGCTGGACCTCTTGGAATTGCTATTGGGCACGCTGCTGGACCTCTTGGAACTGTTGCTGGGCACGCTCCTCTGATTCCTTTAGTCTTTGCTCATAGCGCTCCTGCACCTCTTGGAGTTGCTGCTCATCAACTCTAGGAGGACGACTACGTGAAGTGGAACCATTTGAAGAAAGGCTCAAGTCTCGCTCGCCTCCTCATCCCATCCCTCTGATCTCCTTTTCTTTCCGAGTTTTGAGCACCTTACCTAACACCTCAATTTGTTGGGACTGAACACTTTCCATAATCTCCTCCTCCGTCGCGTCAGGATGTTGTTCCTTAAATGTATCCATTCGTTTATTGACCTCATCCACCATGTCATTCTGCATTTAAAATACATCAATTAATAAACAAAACATGCAGCTCAACATTTCCATAATAAAGTTTACTGGTTGCATAATAAACAAGGAATAAGCTACTGGGGGTCAGTAAACTCATTAACCCAAGTAAAAGTTTACTGTCCCCCAGTAAACTTGTATTAGTGGTCAGTAAACTTACAATTCATTATCTCCCTTTCAATTTCATGGCCACAACACACAACAGATACCATAATAAACAACTTTAGTGCTCCCTCGTAAACCCAGTAGAAGTTTACTGGCCCCTAGTAAACTTCTACTGAGGGTCAGTAAACTTGCAATTCATTATCTCCCTTTCAGTTTCATGGCCAGAACACACAACAGATACCCTAATAAACAAGTTTACTGCTCCCTAGTAAACCAAGTATAAGTTTACTGCCCCCCAGTAAAATTCTACTGGGGTTCAGTAAACTTGCAATTCATTATCTCCCTTTCAATTTCATGGCCACAACACACAACAGATACCTTAATAAACAACTTTATTGCTTCCTAGTAAACCTGTAGAAGTTTACTGCCCCCTAGTAAACTTCTACTGGGGGTCAGTAAACTTCTAAGGTAAACCATGTAGAAGTTTACTGCCCCCTAGTAAACCTCTACTGGGGTCAGTAAACTTGCAATTCAGTTGCATGGCCACAACAGATACCCTAATAAAAAACTTTATTGCTCCTTAGTAAACAACTTTATTGCTCCCTAAAACTATACATCTTAATTAATGACAATGATAATAACACTTTTTGTTTTGTTTTGGAAGAAGCAGGAAAACATGACATTCTAATTGGACAGTGCCTACATTCAACTTAATGGTCTCATATATATACCAATAGCCGGATTTACACATGCTTGAACTATTTGCTAAGCTTACATTCTAATAAAAGGAAAGACACTTACATATTTCTTGGTTGTATCTTCATCACCGGCCCTGACATAGATTTTCTCAAAACCTTTGATAATTGGAAGCTGCTCGCCTTGTATTCTGAGTTCCTCCATTGTGTAGATGATAGGAGAAGACCCCGTGTGCTGGTGCATAGTTTTCTCCCCACGGTTCCGCTTGTTTGCCAAGAAGAGTCTCTAATATATACACGAAAAAATATTAAATAGATTAGTTCTAACATCTTGCACATTTCACATTTCAAGTTATAAATACATAACTATACATGAATGAGTTAATAATAAAATACAAGGGAAACAATGAAGGTAATTAAAAAAATCACCTTGAAAGCATCTGACTCGAAGTGCTCGTATAGAAACTCCCACTGGTCCTCTCTCCCAATGAAATCTACTGGCATGCCAGAGGGCCCTTCCTTCAGATAAGCTTTGTGACACTGGTACTTCCAGTCCTTGTACCTCTCATGTGCCCTCTTCAGTATCCAATTGAACATTGGCTCATCATTTTCATCCCACTCGTACTTCGGCTAAGTAAGAAATAAAAAAAAATTCTCATGTTAAGCACTGAAAAATAAAATAAAATATATTAATACACCCAATCACTATGACAAAACACATCTTTCAATTCATATCAACACACAATACTTTACACACATTCAATCATACTTTACACATATCTATAACATTTTCACTTTATAAGAAAACTCAGTCTTATGCAAACATATCCTTAGACATGAAATTTTATCAACAGAGAGATGTCAATTCAGTCAGTTCATGCCTTCCAATTATAAGCAATCATATATATGTTATCAAACAAATGTAATTAAGTAAATTTACTTTTCATATACTTTTCAGTTACTTACCGACATTGCATTCCACACCTTCCACTTCTCAGTCTGATCAAGGTCGTAGAACGTGCTTGCCCTCATTTCCACCGGACTACGTATGGTGCAACCGATATCATGTGCCACCAAACTGTTTATCCCCCTCATGCTAGGGCCTTTTACACGGGGGCAATACTCCAGCTTGATCTTCTGCCCCGTTTGTTGAACGATATCCTCCGTCTTCTTTCCAGAACAAAAACCCCGCTTCTTTTTCGGGGTCGGAGCTACAATTAACATGTGAAAATACATTATGATATATACTTAATATACAAGAGGATATTTGTTGTGTGTAAGTGACATGAAAATGAAAGAGACATATTGTACTGAAAGTTTACTGACCCCCAGTAGAAGTTTACTGACCTCTAGTAGAAGTTTACTGGGGGCAGTAGAAGTTTACTGACTCCTAGTAGAAATTTACTAGGGGGCAGTAACTTAATACACTTTCATGTTGGGCTTCTAACTTTGATTCGAGCGCTGCCGACGATGCGTCTTGCAGATTCGGGTGCGGTTGCAGTCTCAGGTGCGGTTACAGACGCCGATTATTTGAGTAACCGTGATGTTTGAGTAACCTAAGATATATTCTTTGTTGTAATTATTTGTGACTTATAATTGTTGTACATGCAGACCATCAGGGTGTACCTCGCAATATTGAAGGAGAAAATAGAAAAGAAGCAGGTCTCGGTCGGATTCCTAGATATAGAGGTAGCGGTAAGTAGTCTAACCTGAAATAGCAGCGTGCCGCAGCACCGCGGTCTCCTCTGTTACTTTTTTTCAGTTAACACAATCTTACTACTTACTTTTATAAATACAGCGCGCGGCGGTGGTACATGAACAAAAACTGAAGGAGTTCCTAGCTGGAGGAGGAAAACATGGGGAATTCAAATGTAATGAATTGGATATAGAGTTTTCCATTATTAATCCTTTGTGGTCCCTCTTCAGTAAGGACTTGGTTTTCATTCCGGTACATCACGGGGTCAGCCACCACTACCTTAGTCCTGATTGACAACAAAGCTCGATGCTTCTATCACCTGAACTCAATGCTACTGTCAAGGAAAGATTACTCTGCCGACACCAACAACCACTTTCAGAATGCAATGGCAGTGGTGAGTTGTAACTGATTTATTAGGGTAAGAAGTTTAATAGGGGGCAGTAAACTTCTACTGGTTTTTGTTTGTTGCTTGTTCTCTTAGTTTGTTTGAGTTGTAATTTACTTGTGTGTTAGAACCAACAGGTGAAGCACATTATGGTGTTTATCAAGCGCGTATATGATTCCACCAAATACCCTCTCAGCCAAGGCATGGACCTTGAGGAATGGAGGGAAAACTATGACAAACAGGACAGCCAAGGAATAGTGGTTGATGGTTACTCGATGATGAGTGCTGAAGAGAAAAGAACAAGAAGATGGATGCTGGACCAAAACGTTTATCAAGCAAGATACAAGCTGATTGATATCTTATCCTGCCCGCAGCACAAGAAAATATCGTAAGTACCTTTAAACTTCCTTTAAAGAGTTTTATTGGGGTTAGAAATTACTTGTCTGTTTTATTGGGGTGAAAAATTTAGTAACATTATTTCTTAATACATTGCAGGTCAGACTGTGGACCATTTTGAGAGCCTATGTCATAGGAAAAAACCGACAGAAGATGGTGGTAATAAAATGAGGAAGAAGATCCTGTTAAAGTTCATGGACATAAATATAGAAAAAAGATTAGTGCCACTTTAGATGTAGGATCTTCAAAATATGAAAATATGTAGTATTTTGTCAGTGTTGCAAGAATATATGAATGATCTTGAATTTCAATGCCAGAACTTGTTCTTTTAGTAATTTTGGTCTATTCCTTAATTTGATCTTTCTGTCAGTTTCATTTATCTTTGGTTGTCAGTTTCAGTTTTTTTTTGTTACAGGGTGGTTATTGGGGGTCAGTAAACTTTGGTTTCTCTGTTCAGGAAAATTACAAACCCCCAATAATTTTCCCTACTTGAGAGTTTACTACTCCATTATGTCATTAGAGAATGGTTGAAAGGAATCTAAGTAATAACAATCATCCAGAAACTTTGGTTGCTCTGGTAAGGAAAATTACTGATCCCCAATAATTTTTCACACTTGAACATATGAGCATAACAAAAACTGGAAGCATTCCAGAATAAAGAAAAGACCTGGAAAAGAGTAAAACAAACATCCAAGTATCAAACTAGAAGAAAATAAAGGAAGGCGGATGTGTTGTATCAAGAAGTACAGAAAATTACTGACCCCTAATAATTTTCCACACTTTACATATATATGAGCATAATTTTCCAATCATTTTCCATACTTGAGAGCTTAATTACTACCCCAATAATATTCTCCACCTTATACCTCCGGTTAAGGCCCTAATCCCGTTTGAGAGCATATGACATTGTGATTTCGTTTGTTGTTGGGGGGTTTTGAATTCGTATATGTGAGAAAATTTCGGCAGCATCTCCCTACAGTTCCCCAAGTGTACTAATATCTATACCTAGAATATACTCGAGGAACAATAAAGGAACATCTTGTCGCAATATATATACCCACAACCGAAAACAAAACGCACCAACAACAAATGGAATCTCAATGTCATATGCTCCCAAACTGTCCAAATATAAGACAATTCGAAAACCATTTTGTTAGACACAGTCGTAACATAATGGTTCTCGAACGGGATTTCTAAGGGTAACAATATATATTGATAAATGTAAAAGGATATTATAATTCTTAATTATATGATTAATCATTTTATTTTTTATCATATGAATACACAAATCGATTTGAATGAAATTAATTATTAATCATACATACAAAAGCTAAAGATATAAATTTATATATATCTTTAAAAATTATACACACAAAAGTTAGATATATATACAAACATAATATTATATAGTTCTTCATGCATATATAATATTATACATACGTACAAACATATTATATACACATATCAAGTAATTATATTAAGCATACAAGTAAGCAACAATAATCTATCAAAATTGGACCGGCAAGTCGCCGAAAGTTTGCAGAAAAATACGTCTAAAAGAAGAAAGTAGATTAATTAATTAAAGTAGTTACATATATACCAATTAGGAGATCGAGATCGAAGCGCGCAGCTCTTAAAGATCGATCAAATTCATGAAGAAAAGCTTCCAAAACTACATTTGGATCGGATGAATATTCCGATGAGGGGGGGGGAGCTAGACCATGCCTTTCTTCTGCGTTCTCTTATGGGCAAAAGGTGTATAAATGGATGATGTGTAAACTTAGTGGACGGAATATTCCGTCGCCTAGGACAAAAGGCATCGGAAAAAATATTCGTTATGCTTTGTGTCAGGCAATAATTCAAATTCTTAGTCGACGGAAAAGTTCGTCGGCTAAGAAAGGAATATTCGTCGCCCAAGTCGTTCTTAACCGACGGAAACGACTTCGTCGCCCAAGAAAATTTTAGAAGACGGAACATTATTCGTCGTCTAAGACTGGTTATACCGACGGAACATTATTCGTCACCCTAGACAATCTTAGACGATGGACTATGTCGACAGTCAATTTCTGTCGACTAAGAAGATCTAAGCCGATGAAACCATACCGACGGAAGATATCCGTCGCCTAGGGTTTACTAAGCCGACGGAACCTGGACGACAAATAGTGTTTCGTCGATTATGAATAGCTTAGTCGACGGAAGATGTCGACAGTTATTTTCCGTCGCCTAAGAAATCTTAGGCGATGGATGTGGTGCCCTATGCGACGGTTCTTATTCCGTCGGTGAAGAGTCTCTTAGCCGACGAAATCTTATTAATTCCGTCGGCTAAGTCGATATTTCCTGTAGTGCCAATGGCCATAAGTAAAAGTATGAAAAAAACAAACCATAAACCTCTCATATTAGATCAGTCTTCTTCCTAGTCTATCTCAACCTCCAATAAAGCAAAGAACTTCACTCGATTTGGTGCCCCTGGGAATCCAATCCTAAACCAAGTAATCGAAACACTCCTCCATTTAATTTCTTCACTAATTTGAACCACTGATTGCATTCAAAGAATCTGACTGGACCCAATCTTCCATCAGTTGAAACTTTGTTTAATTAAGGAACTTCATCATGAACTTTGATTGATGTTGGAGAAGGGGTTTTGGTTATGAATCATAATGGTTTGTTTCTAGTTATCTATCTTTCTCTGGACACCCATATCGAACAATTGGAAAAAACCTAGAAACTAAATCAATTATATCTTGATCATCTCAGACCCATCTGATATAGCTGTTGATGGGTAACAATGAGAAAAAATAAAGAGATGAAGCTGGGTAACAATGATCGACATTTTGGAGAGAAGAGTTGTAATTGATTCGGTGCAACAAGTGCAAACTCTGTAGTTTGGAGTTTTTTAATGTTGTCCATTGGATTGGTTTTGAATGACGTGTCAACTTGGGATTAAGATCCAAGCATTTTCTGTCCAAGCAGAGAAGCCGAATCCCCAAAGTGTAATCCAACCCATGTATAACATGACTCTTTAACTACGGGATTCCTTATTGCGACATATATGAGGGATGGGCTATCTGACAAACTTTTCGATCACAAAATCGCATCTCCACCATTCAATTTGTATGTCTATATGAGTATATCACTCCTGTAAAATTTCAGAAATTTCGATAATTGTTAAGGCATTCAAAAGTGTGATTTATAATTGTAAGCATGAATGGTTTAGGTTTGGCAGATTTGGTTCGTCTATTGATTTAATATTATTTGACACCTTAACGATCCCCAAATTCGCTGAAAATTTGTATAAATGATCTACATATTAGGACCAACAAACTGAACGGTGGAGATTCAAAAATATAATAAAAAAGTGTGTGAAATGTCTTGTCCTTCATATAAGTTGCAATGAGGGATCCCTTAGTGGAACGTTATGTAAACACACACACATATATAAATACAAACAACCGGTCATGTTCATTTATAACTTCCAAAAAACATAATGTATGCTGCAAAGTTGCAAATATTGGTGTAAAACATATAATCTTAGGTAGGTCAAATCTAATTTCATAAATGTCGATCTCTGCTATGTTAGGGTTTCTTGCTCATCAAAGTGATTGAGTTTGGTGAGAAATACGACGGCGGTGGCTTCTCCATTATTGAAATTTGGAAGAGGCCATCGTGAGCCTGGTTGGTGGAGAGGATGCAATCCATGAGATGGTTTTTCATATCTTTGTGGCCGACTTCTATCCAAGAAGGTGGTGGTACCGACACTTCCGTCGTTCTCAACGATGATCTCCAATGTTTGGGGTTTGAAGGATAGAGTGATGATCTTTCAAGAGGAAGAGGATTTCTTTATCTTCCAATTCAAGTGGAGGTGAAAAATCAGGTGCTTTCTAGAGGTCCCTAGTTCTATAACAATTCTGTGTTGCTGCTGGAAGATTATTGTCACATCTCGACTCTTAAATTTTTACTTTATTTACTAGCTTGATATTAATAAGAGTTTTACCGTCTTCATCAATGAGCTATTAGTTTAATTGGTCCCTAGAGGGGTTTTGAGAGACGATTATTTCAGAGAAATTATTCGTAAGAGAAAAATGTGACGATGGTAAAAATGGTAAATTTTAGCTAGTAAAAGGTAATTTTTATTGGGGTATTATTTTGGGGTGTTAATATTAGAGTTGGGTTTTATTGTTGTTGGGTTAGGACCGGTTGGAAAGCCCACATAACTCTCCCCACACTTCTCTCTCTTCCCTCCCGATTTTTTTTCCCCGAGCCTTCTCCCTGCCGGAACTTCCAGCCGCTCGTCCGCCGCCATCTGGCCACCTGAGATCGCAACACCGGTCCCGATCGGTCGGCCCTCGACCCAGCTTCCTTTTTGGACCGGTGAGAGCTTCCCTAGCGCCGCCGTGAGGGAGATTTGCCGCCCGAAACCTCCGGCTGTCCATAGCTCTCCATCGTCAGAACTCTCTCATCTGGCCGCCATAGCCGGAGCTACTTGGCTCAAAAGAAAGCCCCCCTCCCGTGCATTCATCCCTCTAAAGGTTTCTCTCCCTCTTGAGCTAGGTAAGGAGAAATGTGGAGTTGAAATTCTAGGGCTCATTTGATGTTTTTGTTCGATTGACCTAGTTAGGCTTGGAATTGGGTGTTGTGCTAGTTAAGAAAGTTGTAGAGGAGTTGAGAGAAAGATGCTGTTAAAATTTGGTAGGCATTAGAGGTCGCCAGAATAGGTGGCCGGCTGCCACTGTTAGGGGAATTTTTATGGTTTTAAATGTGTTTTATTAAGGGGAGTTTATTGTTGTGAAGTTTAGAATTTTTGGAGGAGTTTTGAATAAGTTTTGGATTTTTAAAAGATTTGTGAATTTGACGGTTAATTGGTTAGATATCCGGCCGTTAGATTAATGTTGTTTATGCTGTAGAAGGTTGGTTTAAGGTTGCCGGTATTTGTGGTAAATTTGTGGTAAAGTTTGGTCCGTATCGATTTAAGAATGGCGAAGTTGGTCAAGGGTGAAAGATTTCTAGACTCACTTTTATTCTTGCAGTTTTATTTAAAGTGTCGAGTTAGTCTTGAGATTTAATGATATATTTGAAAACAGAACATGAGGAGGCTCGAGCAAAAGATACCTCGGATTGACGTCAGGCTTAGGCCTAAAGTTGGGAGTGGACTTTTATTTTAAATAATATGCATGCTATGGTTCATGGTTGAACAATTTCTGTTGTTAGAGCATTTGACGTCATTTTGTTTTGACGATTTTATTTTCTTTTGGAGAGTTACCGAAAATAAGATTTTTCGGTGATTATAAATATATATTTATAAGAAGAGTATGTATATAAATGCTAGCTAGCCATATGTGTTTGTCCACCTTAATGACGTAGTATATAACCACATTATGGTGTGACGTGAACGTTAGACGCGAGTGTAGTAGCCCTATATGAGTATCTAATTCAGATAGGAGATATATGCACATATTTATACACCCGTCCATCCACCTTAATGGCGTAGTGTAGCACTACATTAAGGCGTGACGTGAGCGTTAGACGCAAGCGTAGTAGCTTTGTATGAATTTCTATTTTTCTTTTATTTTCACAAGAATTCATACAAGGAGTATGGATGTGTGTAGATACATATATATATATATATATTGATGGACTTATATTATTGAGTTTGAGAGGCTCGATATTTAAGAGATGAAAGTTTTATCGCTTGAGGCATGCATTCGATTTCTTTTGGAAATAAAATTGGGAAAGCATAAATATATATTTTTTATTTGTTTATTTTTATTAAATTTATTTTTGTCCACTCACTCTAACGTTCCCAAATGTTTTTCCCCTGGGCCCTTCGGTTTTAAATGCCCAGTTTGCAGGTTAATGTAATTGAGGTCGGGCGTACATGGAGTCGAGACATAGTCCATCATATAGCTTCCGTTGATTTGTATTTTCTGTTTCCTTTCTTCCCTATTAGAGTTGCTCTAAACCTATAAACGGTTGGATATGTGATTTGTCTAGATTAGTTAATAAATTGGGTGGTGTTGTGATTTTTGGGGAGCACGAAGGCTCCATGTGGTTAAGGTTGGATTTGGAATTTTGGAAGTGTTTGCAGATGCTTTTAGGAAGGGTTGTCCATTTTTAAGGGAGATTATGCCAAAATTTCGGTAAATTTTCCTTGGAGGTGGTCCCCGCAGGATTTATCTCGGGTTTCAGGGTGAAATTCGGGATGGGTTCTGACAATTATGACAGCTTATCTACCCTTGATGTGCAGTTGTTGCATCTCCTTGAGGTGTGGGTGGCAGTGAGAAGGCTGGGGATTTTGATGAGGAATGAGAAAGCCCTAGCTCGGATCAGACACGCACTAGGGGAAGTTGTTCGTGTCGACCATGGAGCAGTGCAGCGTAAGGGTGGACTTGGGTCTCAACGGTTCGGTTTTTAAGCACTAGCCGAAAACCAAACCCGAGGCTTCGGTTTCCTATTTTCTAAAACTGAAACTGGTAAAAGTATGTAAAATCCGCTCTTGTCGGTTAACCTACCATCGGTTTGGTTTCAATGCGGTTACAGTTATAAAACTTAATATTCGTAATACTTTTCACATTTGACCAAAGAACATAATAAAGAAAAATATCAGAGTAGTGAACTACAAGTTCAATACTTCAAATAAATTACTTTGAGAGGTCCAAACAAGTAATTGAAAAGAAAAGGAAAATTAAATTAAGTTTATACATCATTCGTTTGATGACTCCGACATCCATAATAAAAGGGAAGATTGCATATGAAGGAATTAGGTTAGACTTAGACACTTAGAGACCATCTGCAAACCAACACCACCTTGCTTGGTTCTGTGCAGCTACCGGAACCGATGGCCCCGGTTCCATCCAATTCATGTTTCTTGGCGTTGGTCCGGTATGGTTTTGATCTTTTCAGTGCCTAAAACAACAGCGTAAAGAGGTGGTCATAAGGATGTGCACCAGAAGTTCTGGCCATGACCAAGGATTGAATACCCACCTCTTCTTTCGGTGTCGGATGAGCTGCAATATGAGAAAGTTCATGGGCTTCATGCGGCATGTGAGATGCTCGGGTGGTGGCGCTTGTGACAAGAAGATGACAAAGTTGTTGGGGGTGTTTGACATCGATCCACGTAGTGAGGGGCGAGTCCGTGACAACCTAATTTATAGTTACAATTATACTCAAGATCTTGTCCGTCAAATTTAATAACAATAGACGGGTGGGATTAAACAAAAGTCATTAAACCTTTCTAATAAAATAAATATATAATATCGATCTATAAGATAATTATCTATTAATGCTTGTATTTATCTCTCTTCTACTTTAAATTATTCCTAATTAAACCAAAGATAATTATCCTGTGATGGTTATCGATGTCCTTACCAAATAAACCCAGAATACGTACACATCTACCGATTGAAACATTGATTATCAAGAACAACCATAAACTCAAGTCATACAAAGTCTTAATGAAAAAAAAAATAGGAGATTGCTGAATGAACTACAAGGACGAAAACTGATCGATACAATTTGCAATCACTTGATAATCATTATGGAAAAAACAAATTATGATGATGATCAATTCAAAAGCCAAAATATGGTGCAGCTCTCAGCAATTCCGAAATCGATCAGTAGATTCTTCTAGCAACTTTGATCACTTCGAAGATTTTAATCATCCCTACAAGAACATGAAATCATATTAGTCCTCAACCAAGCATATATGACAATTACAGAATTCAAAGTCCATAAACTATCATCCAAATTGTATGCATGTTTGGATACCATAACATTCAAATGAGTCTAATGAATAATCTTGTTTCTTTAATGCTTATCAGTTGAAAGCGTATAACTTCTTACAGTGCATGGCTATGTTCAGTACGTATAAACACAAAACCAAAAGAATGATTGTGACAATGAAAAATATAATTACTTACATGTAATAGGTCACTCACTCCTTCTCTGTGGATTCAAGGAACAAGTTTGTTTGTTGTGTCCTGACTTGGAGCATAATGTACACTTTCTTTTCCCTATCTCCATGGCCAATTCTACACCACCCTTTATTCTACCAGAACTCTTAGTTTCTTTCTTCCAGCCTTTAGTCTTAGAAATATTTGGATCCAAAAGTAATGACTAGGTGGAAGGAATATTAATACATAGATCATTATTATGTGGGGAAGCACTGGTTTCCATGGTATGGTCATCTTGGTCTAGAGGAGTAGCGCTAGTCTCCTTGTTGATTGCAGACTGGTCTGGAAGCTTTAGCAATTTTTTTGAGATTTCGTTTAAAGCATCCATGAACAGTGTGTATCCCTCAGTTGAAGTTGCAGCAATACAAGCCAATTTGGTTGCTTGGTGACACATGTGGCTAAGTCTTGCTGCTTCTGAGTCTTCTCTACCAACACTTTTGACCAAATCTTCAGAGTCTATTATCCTAAATTTGTTTGCCTCTTGTCTCCATCATGAAAGAATAAAATATGCCGGTATTGTTTCCATATCCAAACGTGAAAATACCTTCAACAAGTGCCTACAAAGTATTCCAACAAATTTAAAATTTTGGCACTCACAAGAACCCTCGTAAATCGTCAAATATAACTTCACCATAAAATCTTGCTCATGTTCTCCGAGCCTTTTTTTCACCGAGTATGAGTGCCATTCATTATCATGTTCCCTTTCTTCAACTTTATAGTGATTAATTTGACTCCATTGTGCCTTAAATTTGTTGAAAATATTTCTGGTATACAATTTGATGCATCTTTAAGAAGGAATTCATCATCATTCACGATTCGAAACTTGTGTTCTGACTCAAAGTCTTCCTCACTTTTATTTTCTATAATCCTCTTCAATGCTTGATCATATCTGACAACAAACTCTCTAAGATTTGTCGTTGACGTAACAAACCCATCAAAAAGAGAGTTAATTCCCTCACTGCGTCCAGTAGTATTCATTCCTGCAAAGAAGGTTCCATGATGATAAACCGGCACCCAAGAAGTACGTATCTCATAAAGATTATTTAACCAATCATTTTCTTCTAATCCATATTCAGTCATTAAAGTCTTCCATTTATCTTTAAAGTCTTCAGTCCTGTATGTAAATTGAATACATTTCTTCATCTCCTTTTTGAATTTTGATTTCTTGTAGTACACATGGGACAACTTCTCAACAAACTTCTTCTTGATATGCCAAAGGCATAAGCGACGGTGAGTGTTTGGAAATATCTTGGCAATTGCTCCTTTCATTGCCAAATCTTGGTCAGTTATAATGGAAATTGGATGACGACCTCCCATTGCTTGTAACCATGTCTCAAATAACCACAAAAAAGTTGTCTCTGTCTCATCTTGTAGAAGTGCACAACCAAACTGTATCGACTGCCAATGGTGGTTCACTCATGTGAATGGCGCAAAAGGCATATCATACTTGTTTGTCCTGTACGTTGTGTCGAATGTGACCACGTCTCCAAAATATTCATAGGCCATGTGTGATCGAGCGTCAACCCAAAAGAAATTAGTTGCTCTTCCATCTTCATCGCATTGGATTGCATAAAAAAATTGGGGATTTTCAACTTTTTTTTTTCTAAAGTAAGTGAGCACTGACTGAGCATCTCCTCCATCTAGCTGTCTATGACGAACATTTCTTAAATGATTATAACAATCTCTTTTGTTAAAACCAATTTAAGCACCACCAAGGATCGAATAAACTTTTGCAAAATGATTATAACAATCTCTTTTGTTAAAACCAATTTAAGCACCACCAAGGATCGAATAAACTTTTGCAATAGGCAAATTTTCTTTATGAAATATGTTTGTCATACTCCTTGCTGCATTAGGCATATGTTTATTTGACTTCATCTTCTTTCTTCTTGCTGGAGTAACTACTTTGTGATTGTGAAAGTCTCTAAAAACAGATACCTTCCATTTGTTTGACCACTTGTCATGAATGATCCGCATACTAGCTTTGCACCCACATTTCACTGTAGAACAATTTCTACTCACTTTCTTTTTATTCATATCGCTACCTTTCTCAGCATGCTCAGTCCCATTATCATCCTCGTTTTCGGTCTCAGTATCATTTTCACTAGTCTCTATCTGATTGTTTTGTTTCCACCCCTCTTTTACGGTTTTCTTCCAGACATATTTTCCCTGATGAGCACAAATGAATTGGCAACTAGTCACCTCGTCTGAGCGGGATCTGGTCCTTTTAGAAGATTGTGTTCGAATCCAAAAGCCTTCTTGCCGACCGTATTCTTCGTAATATTTTCTGGCTTCATCTACTGTTTCAAAAAGCATTCCTACATATGGTGCTTCCACTTGTTCAACTTCAACTCTTCTAATTGGAGTACTGGTTGCATGGTTCTCTACTTGAGGTGTGTCTGTAACCTGTATATAACAATAATTATGCTTACCATTATCATTCATTCATGCTACGTACATATAGAATCCACGTATCTAGGATAAAACAAAGGTTATAATGCGTAGATATTATAAAAATAGATGAACTCATGAAGAAATTTACAATTATTGAACATGAAAGCCAAACATATGATATGCGTAGTTTACAGCCCGAGTTTACAGAACCTTAACTAAATACAGAAGCTAGCTACCCTGATGTCTCAATGAAGGCAATAAACATTCACGATATAGCAAAGCAAAAAGGCAAAAAAAAAAAGGCAACGTACTGGTGATATGCATTGAGAGTTTGATGGATCTTGTATATGCTCAGTCATCTTAATGGAGCTAGGAAATAGGTGAGAAAGAGGAATGAATCAAAAGATCGACTAAAACTCAATTATTGTAATTATAAGTGTGTGCGGCTGTGCGCTATTCTTTTCTTCTTCATCATATTCGTTGGCGCACTATTATTTTCTTCTTTCTTAGGTCGTTTCTTCTTCCTCTTCTTCTACGTTTTCTTGAAACTGATCGAGCAAGTAGTTGAATTTGGGTAGGAAAACAATTGAAAGATTTGATCCTTTAATTGTATTAAGATCGTACTTACCATTAAGTTTTCATTATTAAATTGTTTCAATCGGCAGACGTGTACGTATTGTGGGTTTATTTGGTAAGGATATCGATAACCATCACAGGATAATTATCTTTGGTATACACTCCAACCTTGCTGCGCTGCTAGTGCTAGAATCATCCGAATTGTATCCCATCTTGCTACTAGGGAAAAGACCTCATTGTAATCGATTCCATGTTGCTAAGCATAACCCTTAGCTACCAATCGGGCTTTGTACTTGTCCACCTCACCATTCTCATTGAGCTTAGTCTTGAAAACCCACTTTACACCAATTTTCTTTGCTCCTGCTGGTAGTGTTGTAAGCTTCCAGGTATCATTCTTCTCAATGGACTCCATCTCATAATCCATAGCTTTCCTCCATTTTTCTTCTACTGTTGCCTCTTCAAAAGAACAAAGGTCTCCGTGAGAAGCAAACATGGCAAGATTGTTTGACTCGTCTTCTTTTTCTGAAAGCCCTTCTCCTGATACATAATCTTGCAAATATGATGGAGGTCTCCGAGATCTAGGAGCAATAGCTTCTCGGTTTTCTTCATCGACATTGACCAGCGGTGTCACAGCTTCTTGATCAACATTGGTTTCAGCTGCAGTTTCAAGAACTTGGGTACCAGTTCCACTTATTGAGCCAACCAAGGCCCAACGCAGTAATGTTTATGATGGGCCATAATCACATCAATCTTAATTTCCACTGGAAATATTTGTAGTTCAAAGAATTTTATTGAGCTCTGAACTGCTCTTAAGGACATTTTGGGAACATACAGTACAATTTGCTCCCAAACTAACAGTCTAGTGGAAAGAAATTTATATGCTAGATTATAAATCAGTCCATGACTTCATATAAAAACATGATGCGCCTATTGGACACATTATAATTCTGTGGAAAGTACGTCACAAATAATGACACGATGTAAAAGACCATATCAAATTTCATCACTTTGCAATTATACTATCAAATCAGTAACAGTAATGCTAGAATATGATTAATAATATTTTATCAGTAATATGCAATTAGCTGAGTATCATAATCAAAATCCCTTAAATGACAATGTCAAGACACATAAATGTCCCAAAACAAATAATGCAAAATAACCAACAGTGAAAACGAACCCAAAGTAAAGGGCAGTTGTCATATGCAAGAGGGTCTAGGGAACGTGACATACACAGTGACGTACACTGTCACTTTTGTGAATAAACAAAAATTTATAAATATTACAAGCCAGCAAACGATCGAATTAGCTGTGACTTACAAAAAATGTAGAGAATAATGGGAAGCACGGGAAATTGAAAAAGTATATTCAAACACTAGGATTGAAAAAGAATAATCAATACCTAGAAGCTTACCAATGGAAGAAGATAGAGATGATGCCTTCGTTTAAAACTACTCTGAGTTTCCAAGATACTTTATGTAAAAGCTATTATGCTTTCGTTTAATTAGACTATTGTTTTGGTCTTAAAGTTTATGTGGATAACGCTTACTGAATTAGATGAGACTTTGATTTGATTACCGTTGGGCTATCAAATTTTGAATTATATTATGAAGCATTGAATTTATTCGATTTATATTTAATACAAATGAATACATGGTTCAAAATAGCACTATAAATGCAAAACGATGCATCCACCAAATAAATAGAGAAATTATTATAATGAAAAGCATATTATCTACTTAAATCGAAATGCCCTAAAGGAATATGGGGTATATTTCTCGAATTATATACACTCCCATATACTTGTAAGGAATGTATCGAGGAGAATTCAAGTGCTGCAATGACTGTGGAACTGCCCACACTGACTTTGACTACTAGATAGTGGTTGGTTCAGCTAGTGCTGCTCCAAAGCAGTCATTGCATTCTAAAGCACTTGATACGCAACATGCCTCCCATTATGCCTTATTAACTAGTTCAAAGGCACATCACTCATTTTGCAAAGCCTGTTCTTTAACAAAAACATGATCGAGGCCTCCCTATGCTAAAGATAACTAAAATATTTCATTCTTACGAAGAATACAATGTGATATGTGGACTTATCTATCCAGTATTGTAGAACATTAAAGTATTTTATGATTCTGGAGGACATTTCGACATTGGTCACATGTCGAATAATTATCCACAAGAAATGCTGCATTTGCAAACTCTTAACATATTTTATACATGTAAGGGCTCACCACCCAGATTATCAAGCCTATAAGACTTGACAATGCTGAGAGTTTACATCAAAATGATTTGATACTTATTGCATAACGATCAAGATCAATGTAAAACATCTTGACACCCTATATGCATACTCAAAATGGTCTCGCAGAAGCCACCATCTGTGACACTGGTTATGCGCACCAATTTGCCTATATCTACTTGGGGTTATGTAATATTGCACGCAGCTTTACTTATTCGTTTTTAGACCCATTGCTAGCCTACCATTTAATGCGTACTAGTTGGTAACTAGACATGAGCCTGAGATTTACGCATACTTGATTGTGCAACATTTGTGCCTATTACGCCCCCACATCGTATCAACAATGGATACCCAAAAACGAATATGTAGTTCTGTTGGATACGCACGTCCAACAATTATCCGTTATTTGGAACCCTTACAGGCGATCTCACCGCTCGATTTGCGGATTGTCACTTTGATGAGATAATCTTCCTGTCGTTAGGGGGATATAAGAAAAAGAATTTTCTATGGGAACGACAGGAATTGTCGTGGTTGCCCCACTTTGTCTCATCTTGATCCCCACATAATTGATACCTTGAACGTAACAGTTTCGATGCCTGATACATTAATAGATATTGTTGAAGTGACGAGATCACACATGTGAGCTGTAAATGCCTGCAAGGATAAAAGTCCCCAATAAGGGTCAAGTCGCCGCAGATAGAGGCGATGCAACCACACTTAGTGGAGGTGTGGTTGTGGCCGTGGCTCCCTAAGGGAATAAGGGGAGGCCACTTGGTTCGATCAATATTTGTATAAAGGAATTGGGCGAGTAAGGCATAACCTCATCAATTAATGTAAAGAATCTCTCTTATGAGATTGTCTCTGATTACAACTATGTCCATGAATCAATACTGGAGGACACTCCGATGTTTAAAATGATTCAAGTGACAAAATCTCAACGGATTACGAGAGTACATACACATTGATGATTCACATTGTTGCTCAAGGAATAATAGAGCACGAATGTTTCGAATCACACTTTGTTGAAAAATGTCAACAAAGAGCATATTGGCCTACATAAAAGTGCGATCTAGAAAGAGCTAAATTCTTTGACAAAGAGACAGGTATTTGGTTTGGTAGTGCTAACCTTACCAAGTGTAAAGCTTGTAGGACATAAATAAGTCTTTGTCAAAAAGCGTAATGAGACGAATGAAGCCCTAAAGGACAAGATTTACCTTGTGGCGCAAGGTTTCTCGCAACGCTCTATATTGAATACAAGGAGACATGTTCTCCAAATAATGAAAATGCAGCTCATAGATGTGGTTACTACATATCTCCATGGGGATCTTGATAGGTAGATATTTTATGAAAATGCCTAAATGGCCTTACACTATCCAACTCAAGTAACTCTAAACCACTGAGTGTCTTCGCAATTAGAATTGAAATGCTCACTTTATAAAAGTGACTACTTGGTCGGAAAGGGGTACAAAATGATGAACTATGCCCCTGCGTAATCATAAAGGAAACGAGTTTCGGATTGACAATTATAGTTATCTATGTTGATGCTAGGAACATAGTAGGTATTCTTGATGAAGTAAGAGAAACTGCGAGCTACATGAAATTCGAATTGAGATGAATGATCTTGGGAAACTCAGTTAACAACGAGTTTGTGGAATACTAATCCACCAGTCTGCAAGTGTCCAAAAGATTCTCAGGTGATTTACATGGACGAATTGCATATTGTTAGCACTCCTAATGATCGGTCGATGTTTGGATGTAAAGTAATAATTCATTTCGTCCAAAAGAAGATGACGAAGAGGGCTTGAGAATTGAAAATTCTTCTCTAAAGTGCAATAGGCGCAACACTGTACTTAGCCCGATAAACTCGACCGGACAATGTATTCTCAAAAGAACTTGTAGCTAGACTTAGCTTACCGCCAACGTAACATCATTGGAAGGTATAAAGAACATATCCTAATACCTAAATGAACCATTGACTTGGGTTCATCCTATCCCTATAGAAAAACAAAGGGATTGCAGATGAAACTGCAACTTAAAACCTTAAACGATGATTTGGTTGGGGTTCACTAATGTTAGGTATCTATGGTCAATAAGTCGTTCCTAAACAAATGTTGTAATCGTCATTGGGAACATGACGATACCTTGTGAGAAAAGACTCTCCTCAAAATTCAAGTGAATCAAGTAGGGTCTGAGGAGAATAGGAAAGACTTGTTTCTCAAATCGCAGCCTACGACTATATATGAAAGACATGTGAGAAACATAGGAATGCAAAGACATTCCTAGCTCCCTTGATTGATGTAAGGATCAGGAGGAGTGTAGACTTCAAGGGGAGTTCTTTACACATAGGTGTGTTGTGCTCTTTTTCCCTTCGACCAAGATTTATTTTGTCCCACTGAGTTTTGTTACTTGGCAATGTTTTTAATAAGGCAACACCACATGCACCACTTTAACTTTGACTTGGCACAAGGGGGAGTGTTGAAAGAAAAATACATTGATGTGCCTTCGTCAAAGTAACTAACGAAGAGGAAATCATGTGATTATATGTAATTGAGCAATCAGACATTATTAGGTTTCATTACATTGTAATTACCATTTGTAAATGTTGTATTCATCCCCTATATAAGGGAGTTATCTAATGAGAATGAGTAGACCAATTTCAATTCCTATAACATTATGTGCTTTATACAATATTTGTTATGTGCTTTATATAAAAACAAGATAGAAGCAAAATAAAGGATGGATAGAGCTGACCAGCACCGATCAGAACATGCCACGCATCCTTTTTCAATTGAGATGTATGTGCCTGTTGAAAGAGCTAATGGGGGAGACTAACGGAAGCTCTATAGAACAAAATAGACGAACAACCCATAATCCTCAGTCTTAGGGTTTGACATTCAAATCCAATCAAACTAAGAATCACTCTCAAAAACCCTAGGGGGGAGGGAAGGAGGGAGGAGAGAGAGAGAGAGAGAGAGAGAGAGAGAGAGAGAGAGAGAGAGAGAGAGAGAGAGAGAGAGAGAGAGAGAGAGAGAGAGAGAGAGAGAGAGAGAGAGAGAGAGACCCATCGAAATAGAAAAGAGCTAGAATTAGTATCACAATAACAACGACGACGATCCAGAAAAGAACAAAGGGTGAACAAAGTTAGGAGCAAATAGAGATTTGAACTCGTAACGAATTGGGATCGAGTTGAACTCAGAGAGAGAGGGCAAAACCAGAAGAGAGAGACTACGTGAGGAGGAGGAGGAGGAGGAGCAAGCCCAAGAAAATCAGAGAAAGCGAGGGCTTAATGGGTCTCTAAGTCAAAGCTCAATTTGGAAGAGACTGGAATTTTAAGGAAGGATAGAGTCCGCCTCCGCTTAGTCTGCCTGAGTCCCCCCTTAGCAATTTGGGTTTATCTGTTGTACCGTTTGGTATGGCATGCCTAATGCTTATATATTACTTTTATAACAAGTGGTCCAAAGATGACCTATAGGTAACTTGTTTATCTGGTTTTTTACCACGAGGTTACAATTTACCCGAAAAAATTAAAAACACTCCTATAAATAACTAGCCTTCAACATGCCGAGGTTTTACCTAAAGACCCATGGTCGACCTGGTTACTGAGTACAGCGGAATCACTGCTGCCTAAATAGGAATGGTTCTAATAATGCAGATAGACTTGTAATTTAACAAAAAAAACCTGATAGACAGTATAACAACTTACATAAATTACCTCTTTTATATATATATATATATATATATATATATATATATATATAACGGGATGTTGGGCACAAAGCAGAATTTATTTATTCAAACATAAATTCAAATACAAAACCTAGAGCCTCGCTCTCAGGTAAACAGCTAAAAGCTGTTTAGTTATTCATTACAAGGTAAAACACTTGAAAATATAGCACTCCACACCAGATGATTACAGCACTCACACTCTCTTATTCGCATACTACTATACTACAAAGTCTGTATTCTGGCTATCTTACTTCTTGAGAAAGGTTGAGAGAACTTCTAACTTCTATCTCAAGTTTTTTTTTTGATCTCCTCTTCCTACTGACGCCTAAGGCTTCTTATATAGGGAGCGGACTCCAAATAAGAAAAGAAAAAGGCAACACACTCAAACTTCAGAGGAGGGCCTAAGGAATCCTTATCTTGATAACTTTACTTTTTGAAAAAGTAAAGTCGACTGTCTTCATGCGTCGGCAGCCCATTATTTCTTTTTGAAAAGAAAAGTTGTTTGTTTTGATGC
This sequence comes from Fragaria nilgerrensis, assembly GCA_010134655.1. Taxonomy (NCBI): domain Eukaryota; kingdom Viridiplantae; phylum Streptophyta; class Magnoliopsida; order Rosales; family Rosaceae; genus Fragaria; species Fragaria nilgerrensis. The sequence goes on along the minus strand of CM020979.1, from coordinate 14,286,973 downwards.
GTCAGCAACCGCTCATGTTTACAACATATTTACTATGTTGTGATATTCTTCTGGATCTTCTTCATATCCTGCTGAAGAGTTGGGACCGCTATATTCTCATTCGCGTGCAGTATCATCTTCCTCATTATCAAGATCTAAATTAAAGGGATAAGAAATCTTATACTTTTCATCTTTCTCAACTTTTTCTAACCATGTAGTGGTGGCTAGGGTGCAGTCAACTTCATTTCTCATAAGAGCTGTGAAAAAGTCACAGTTCTCTGGTGGAGGGTGATTATAGCAAGTGACCATTATTTTTTCTCCACTAGCTAAAAGACTTGAATCATAGTCTCTTACGACTACTTCTTTGATAGTAGCTATAGTCATAGCCTTCATCCATGAGATGCTTTGATTTGGTCTACCATTGCCACCTGCAATAGTTGATCTTTGAACTAGGCTTTGTATTAATCTGACATGATGATATAAAGAGATATAATTCATCTGACCATCTACCTCTTTCTATTCTGGAGGCGTAGAAATAAATTTTAACCTTAAGATACATCCATCAGGTCTAATATTCTTGACCGCTTCCGATATTATTTCAGGAAAACCCTTCAAATCTTCATTGGTTTTTGTCCACAGATTATGAACAAAACTATTTTCTATCAATCATAACTTGTGTTTCTGAGGATGTTCTGCTTGCACATCCATCAAATATCTCCCATAATATGGGCCAGGGACTATAGATAATGTTCCCGGAATAACATCTTTTCCTTCACCTAAGAGGTTATGAAAGCTATACCATTCAGATTCTTTTAGCGCTAGAATTGGAATTTTAGCACTTTCAGGATTGTCAAGGTAGAAAACTTTAGAATTTCCTACTTGAACACTTTTTTTCTTAGTATGGAATCCATACAATTCTTCTGTTAAAGCTTTAAGTGTCTGGAGCAAGTAAGCTTCATTTTCTTCATAGAAAGCATGCAGAATATTATCAATAATAATCTTTTGCTTAAAGACCAATAGCCTTTCCGTCCTGAATACTGGCTTCTGAAAAATCTTCAAAGACTGATCATGAATGACCTTCTTTCCAGTAACTAAAGGTAGCTTGTTTGCCCTAAAATGGTCTTTTCTGCTTTTTGGCAAAACAACAGCCATAAACGGACTTGATATGCCTTTATCGTTTGCCGTTTAAGACGGGCTAGCCGGTCTTTTCCCCTGAGACCGATCAGTTGAGGATGATCCTTTCGGACACAGCAACAATTCATTTGCAAGCTTTTCTTCATCAGTATTAACAGATTGACCTGTATCTTTCTTTGTAAGATTTGGTTTAATTCTTTTTGAAGTCTGGCTTGACTCATCAGCTCCATAGGAAACAATGTATTGATAACCTGGTCCATCATGAAGAGGTCCTACGGTTTTATCACCGCTTTTGTATCTTTCCCAGAGCTTCTTCTCTTTTGATACCATTTTCTGGCTTCTTAGATTGCGACCTTCTCTTTCAAACATCGTCATTTCTCTTGTAAGAGCGTCAGGCAAATAGTTCTTGTCACCTGCAATCATATCAACATCATATTCATATTGAGATAAAAACATTTGCCATCTTAGAACTCTTCCTCTATCAGCAGCGTCTGTTAATTTGTAGTTTTTAAAAATTTTAACTCTTTTGTTTTCAGTTTTTACTACAAATTTACTTCCTAAGAATGCCTCAGCATCCTTAATGCTTTTAATTAGAGCAAGGACTTCCTTGTCTCCTGTAGAATAGTTTAACTATGCTGCTTTAAACTTTTCTGATAGAAATTTACAAATCTTTTCATGATTTGTATCTGGAGCAACAGCTAAAACGACTCCTGCCCAGTAATAATCATTTGCATCCGTTTGCAAAATGATCAGATCTCCTTCTTCAGGTAACTGTAAGGGAGGAAGGGTTTTTGTTAATTCTTTAATCTTTCTGACAGTATTACTGTCATCTTTCGTGAAAGACCATTTCTTTTTAGAACTTGTTTTTTGAGAGAGAAGAGCAGTGGGACTACTGACTTGAGGAATAAAGTCTCTTGCAAAATTAACAACTCCCAAAAATCTTTGTAAAGACTTAGCATCTAGGATATTGTCTGGAAATTGACTGATTTTCTTGACAATGTATTCTTGGAGACGAATCTCTCCATCTTTAACATAAATGCCAAGCAAATCAATTTCATCTTTTATAAGATGAATTTTTTTCTGTCCAAGGATAATTCATTTTTGGACAATAAGTTTACACACTTGTTCTAGGTGCTTTAAATGCTCATTCATAGTTCTAGAGAAGACAAGGATGTCATCAATGTAAACTATGCAAAAATCTGAGTAAGGTTTGAATATAGGGCCAATGATAAAAAGGTGCATTTAAAGGTAATAAATTATAACACAGTTAATAAATATTCATTAATGATAAAACAGTACATCTATTTAAATCTCTTAAAGCGTTGCCCATGAAAATAAAAAAAATTACAATTTATGCCACTGTTCTCTTAAAGCGTTGCCCCTAAAAATGAAAATAACTATGAATTATGCCACTGACGCCGTTATCCCCATCCACGCCGTTACCCCATCTCTGAGTCCCCCATCTCTGATTTTCATTTCAAAAATCATTTCATTCTCTCAAACTATCGAAACTGCTCTTCTCTCTCACTCTCGCTGAAAACCCTAATTCTCTGTGTCTCCGGCGAATCCATCATCCATCTCTCTCCGACGAATCCGTCATACTCCCCAGTAACTGTCGACACGAGACTCATCTTCGGCTCGAGGGCGGCGTCGAGAACAATTCCTCCACAACACCAGAATTCGAAAAACCTCAGGTAACATCTTCGCACATCTTCACAGTCCTTAATCTCTGCCTCCTGCTTTCGATTCCTTTTGATTACATAGTATTATAAGCTCGAGTGTTTTGCATTTTGGTTCAGTAAATCCTATTAACAGAATTTAAAGGTTTTGAAGATCTACGGTTCAGGAATAAGATTAGGAATTTAGGGGTTTGGGAGTTCGAACTTTGATATCGGTGTGGTTTTGAAGATCTAGGATTCACTGACATTCTGTTCATTAGTTTTTGTTTCATTTTTTCGTTTGATTAATGTTCGTTATTCATTGCTTTTGTTCTGTTTAGTTTGGGATTATGAAGTTGCTTTTGGTGTGTATTTTTTGTTCAGATTCTGCAGTTCATAGGTATGCATCTGTGATGCAGGGACTTAGAGTTGTATTAGTTACATAGATAGTTATATACATAGATAGTTACATGCTTAGTTACATGCATAGTTACACGGATAGTTATATACATGGATAGTTACATGGATAGTTACACGGATAGTTATATACATGCATAGTTACATGGATAGTTACATCGATAGTTACATGCATAGTTACATGCATAGTTACATGTAACTATCATGTAATGTAACTATCCAATACCACTGAGACTTTCGTTTTTTCGTTTGATTACTGTTTGTTATTCTTTGCTTTTGTTCTGTTTAGTTTGAGATTATGAAGATAGCTATTTGTGTGTATTTTTTGTTAGGATTCTACAGTTCATATGTATGCATCTGTGATGCAGGGATTGGAGTTGTATTAGTCGTTTTACATGTAACTGCCCATGTACTTTTGAAGATCTAGGGTTCATTGATATTCTGTTCATTGGTTGTTAGTATTTGTCCTTCATTGGATTTTGCTTTGGTTTTTGCTTCCTTTGATTTGTGTGTAAATATTGGATTCTAATGTTTGTTAGTCTTTTGCTTTTGTTCTGTTTAGTTACATGGATAGTTACATGATTAATACATGCATAGTTACAGGGATAATTACATTCTTAGTTATATGCATGGATAGTTACATGTTTAGTTACATGCATAGTTATATGCATAGTTACAGGGATAGTTACATACATGGATAGTTACATGATTTGTTATTGTGGATGATATATTTGTTATTTGTTAATGTTTATATGCTGTTTATTTGATGCAAGAAAATGGATAAACGAAAAATGAAAGCAGTTAATGAAGAAGGAAAGAAGAGAAAGAGGATAGTTGATGAAGGAGGAAAGAAGAGAAAGAGGACAGTACATGAAGAGGCTGATGGTGTCCTGCTGTCCAAACTATTTCTGGGACAGGAAAGAAGAAGGAGAAAACAAGAGAAGAAAAATAAGATAGAGGAGCCAAAGAAGAAGAAGGCCTTGAAGATGACATCTGAAATAGAGGAGGAGGAAGAAGAATATGAGACAGAGAAGAAGAAAGCAAATCAGTTCAGATCAACATGGCCTGAAGTGGACAGCTTTAGAGAAGCATTAGATGAAGAAGCACTGAATGAGCTGAGAAATGGCCCGTTTGGTTTACTTTTTGAAGGATTTTATGAGCATATGAACAAAAAGCACTTTGGGAAGTCGAACAAGCTCATTGAAACAATCGTCGACACTTACAATGAAAAGCTTGATGCATTTGTGATCGGGCAAGGAAGATACAGAATCTCAAGCGTAGATGTATCTGAGATTCTAGGACTTCCTAGAAAAGGTGGCTCCTTCGACACAATGCAAGTGGAGGAGAATGCAGCAGAGACATTGTTTGGGAAAAACAAAAGAGTGACAAAAAGTGTGTGATCGACACTTTAAGAGAGCTGAAGGACCATCAGCCAACAAATGATGACGAAAGAAGAAAGAAGAGAAAAAATTTTCTTAAGCTACTCATTTTAGAAATTTGCATAAAATTTCTATTTGCAAATGGGGGAGGGAGTGTATCTAATGAGCTGATAAATGCAATATGGGAGAATATAGAGAGTTGTGGATAGGCTAAAGAGGTTGGAAGATTTTTGTCGGGTTGTTTATGACAACGACTAAAATCAAAGGGTAAGGGGTTGAGTGGGTTGAACACAGGAGGCTGTGCGCACTTAATTCTGGTATGTATCTTTGGTAACTAACTGTTTTTTTTGGTAACTAACTGTTTTTGGTAAGAAAATCATTTGGTAACTTACTGTTTTTTTTTGTTTTTTTATGTGTGCTAGTATTGGCTCTGTGAGAAGACAAACGTCATAAAGCCGATTGAAGGCACAGAGGATGAGGAACATAAGATGAGGAAATAGGACCTCACAAAGCTACCCAAGAAAGCTGAATTCAAAACGTTGAAGGTATGAGTTCTTATACGACTTAATCAATATATGGACATTTCATAGTAATCAATAAATCTTTGCTTATATATACATCATCAATTCTGGTATTTATTATCTGCTGAAATAATAGAAATACATCTAGCATGTAGCACAGTTAATGTAGGCAGGTTAATGTAGTTACAAAAGTGTAGCATGTATGTAACTACCCAGGTAACTATCAATCTATAGTTACATTCATAGTTACATGGATAGTTACATTGATAGTTACCTTTTTGTACATAGTTACATATATAGTTACATGCATAGTTACATGGATAGTTACATTGCTAGTTACATGGATAGTTACATAGATAGTTACATGCATAGTTACATGGAAAATTGATAGTTACATGGATAGTTATATGTAGAATTGTGATAGTTTTCAAAACAATACAACTCATATGTTTGACTTGATCAGTTTTTCAAGTGTCTTGGAACTATGTAACTGCCATTGTAACTGGCGGTGTAAGTATCTATGTATCTGTTGTGTGTTTTGTATTATATAAACAATTTTTATTTTCTTTTTATTACAGAAACTGTTCGCTGGAATCAAGTTTGATCCAGAAAAAATAGATTGTGAATCTGAAGCAGAAGAGGAAGAAACAGTGCAGAAGAAACTGATGGATAAAGAAGAAACATGGCAGGCAGCAGAGGAAGGAGAATTGAGACAGCTAACAGAGGAGAATGAAAGGCTGTGCTGTCAAAATGAATGCTTGAAAGAGGAAATCATAAAGATGGAAGAGGAGTATCAATCAAGGCAGACAAAACTACAGGAGAAGTTGGAAGATGTTGTACAGGATTTGATGGTTGAGAGGATAATTAACGATGAAACAACGATGGGCATCCCCTCATTTTCAATGAAATGTCTGAAATTATGGGTCTCCTTGTCAGTTCCAACAACTTTGGTGACGCCATATTTCGAGGGGAATTCAAAAATTTGACCTAACTGATATGTTTACGAAAGTTGAAGGGGCGAACTGATTTAAAAAAAAGTTACAGGACTGAATTGATTTTGCCACCAAAGATTTGAGGGGTAAACTGAATTTAATTCTAACTTTATCATAGCAACCGAGATGTGAATATCATGGTAACTAGGTTCCTAGTTTCTTAGATTTTACAACATCATATCCTTATGAAACTTGTGTAATGGGCAATGTCTCATGAACCTTTTCTCCTATTAGCAATTTAGCAGTGCAGTCTGAGAGGTCTTCTAAATGAAAATACTAAAACACTGGTTTTTAGTGAACTTTCGTTGCCGTTATACAGTTTAACTTCTCAAAGGCAGTAAGTGGCTTGACTTGAATACTATTTACTAAGCATGGTGAAAATGAAAACTGATCAAATTGTAAACATTGAACAAACCTGTGAATTTCAATGTGACGAGTATCCTCTGGTAATTTTGGAAAAGGAGGAACATTCAGTCAATATATTACAGAGTTTTATCTTAGATACAATGGAGATTGAAGTGGAACAGCATATCCCAGAGCCAGCAAAATGACCAACAAGAACATCAAGCACCCTGCACCCAAAAGGATCTCACTGGCTAGAGCTGAACTTCAAAACACCCTAGCCATTTTCACTAGCACTCTTATCTTAACTTACAAAAGGAATTCCATTAAGATTCTCTATAGTAACAATATTACCTGCGTTACCATAACCATTGGCATCAGGGGACAATCAAACTACGGTTCTAGGAATCACTACAATGATGCCGCAGAATCAATTTTTGTAGCTTCGTTGAATTTTAAATTGCAACGTGTTTGAAATTTTTGTTCTTGATTGTGAAAGTACTAGTAAGGTACTTAACGCAGAAAGTATGTTGGCGCGAAAGTTTATCTGAAAGTTCTGGAATACCGATGTCTCATGAAGTGTCTCTCATATCAGCAGTGCAGTTGAAAGGTCTTCTAAATGAAAATACTAAAACACTGACTTTCATCATACAGTTTCATTTCTCAGAGGAAATTAGAGTTCAGTCCACAGCACTAGTGGCTCGACTAAATTGTAAGCATGGTGAAAGTGAAAAGTGTTCAGATTGTAAACATTAACACTTGATGAATTTGAACTTCAAATATTGTAACATTAAAGCACTATAAGAACTCTGTAATTCCATAATACAACCAATTTGAGAGCTCCCAAGAATAACGAGGAACATTTAGTCCATATACTGGACATGGATGCATCTTGTGGTCATATACATTTAAGATTTAAGTAGAAAAGCATAACCCACCAAAGCCAGCAAAATGAAAGGAAAAAAAAAAAAAACTTATTAGTCAAAAGTTATGCAAACTCACTGTGTGAAGCTGAACTTCAAGACCACTCACCCCAGCCATTATCACTACCACTCTAGCTTACACAAGGATTTCAATCCCATACCAAATCCCCATCCACTAGCACAAAAACACCCCTTACCCCTCCGGCCACCTCTACTCTCATCATGTACCTCCACATAGCCCTCGCGACATCTCTACCAATGCATCCATAATGTCATACAATCAAAAACTACTCAATCAAAAACCCCACAACCTCCATCTAACCCTGGATAAGAGTTATCGTTTGAATATTTTTGCCTTCCCTCTACTCTACTCTCACCACACTCATCTATTACTATTCCAAATTGGCACTCAAAGCGTTACTACCCTCACCTAGTTTATCCTTCAAAAACTCATCGATTCACAACATCCTCCCATCCACCTTGAGCCAATATTCACATCGCAATCTTTGGCTCCTGTTCTCATTGATGACCAAATCGTACTCAACTTTTGCCACTAAAACATTCCGATAAAATAAAAACGAATTCATACACCACTCTTGCAAAACAGAGCAACAGTCAATGCAAAACATGTACATTTGAAATTGCAAGACACATTATACTTCCAGTAACAAACCTGCAATTACATGATAAAAAAAAAGTCGACATTCGAACACAACCCTTCTTCCTCAAATTCACAATACACACAATGTTACAGTGTTACTTGCAAATACAAAATCTAATTAAAAAGGATTACTAGGGAGAATCCCTAGTGTTACGGAGTCTATAAACAATCCGACCTCTAGTAGTATCATAACGACTGACCTCAACTTTGACTCTATCCCCAGGCAATATCCTAATGAAACTCTTTCGGATTTTCCCAGAAATGTATCCTATGATGTTGTCCGCGTTGTCTAATCGGATTCGAAACATACCATTCGGGAGAGACTCAGTGACAAGACCCTCGGCGCTGAACTTCTGCTCCTCCACTTTGGGGGACTTGCTCATGGCAACGATGTTGGGGCAACGTTTGGAGGTGAGGATTGAGGCTCCGAGGTGGAGCTGAGGTTTTGGGTTTGGTTGGAGTTTGAGATAGTTTGGTTGGAATTTGAGGGTTGGGGTTTTGGAGTGGAGGATTGGGTAGTGGAGTGAGGAGGAAGGTGATGATGTAGAGGTTAACATGGTGGTTGATGGGTGAGGAGGTCTGGTTGCTCTCTGTGTTTTTGTGGGTGGAGACTCAGAGAGAGGAGAGAAAAAGGAAGGGATTGGGTTGGGGATTTAAGGGAGACTCTTGAGAGAATGCTGAGGGTATTTCTGTACTCTCCACTGTTTTTTTTTTTTTTTTAAGAGGTCAAAAAACATAACCTCTGTTTAATAAGGTCACCACCATTTGTGTATTTTCCATGGTTATAGGTATTTCATGATCATTAATTAGTAGTGACCGTTTTTGTTTCCTAACTTTCACGTTAGGTTGTGGATGCTGATTGTTTCGCTTTCATATACTTATTTCATGCGTGTATGATGTATCTGAATTGTGTTTAATGCAGTGTATTATTTCTTCTAAAAAACAAAATAACAGAACCTTCGGTATAACATATACTCAAACTATTAAACAATTGAGCATTACAAGTAATAACGGAGAATTTTTCTGAACTTAATATAATGTTTTATTTCTTTTAAAAAAAACAAAATAACAGAACCTCCAATATAATATATACTCAAACTATTAAACAATTATGCATACAAACGATAATAGATAATTTTGCCGAAGTTGAGCAACAGGATGGTGTCTCGGTTGCACCGGCTTCCTTGATATATTTAAGACTAAATCTATGGCTTTGAGATGCAAGAGATTGCTAGTAATCTGGAATGTCTGTCCATCTTGGCCGGTATCAAGGAAATGAGGGCTACAAAATGCTGACTACTTGACATACTGTAAGTTCATAGAGCTTACACACAAAAGCAGTCTTTGGAGCACAAACAACATTTCCTTATCCAAAAACGTCTGCAGAATTCAAACAGAGCAAAACTAGCACAAAAGTAAAGCTTACAGGGTTGACATTTATAAGTAAGGCTTACAATTTGTTTTCGGACGCACAAAAAAATGCTGTAAAAAACAAGACTAAAAAGACAAATAACAAAGGAAAATAAAATAGCAGGAAATAGCGAAGTTGTCCAGTTCTATTTAAAGTCTCCATACTGACAGGAACTCAGTATTGTGTGACAAGAACACATGGTAATTAGGCTTCAACGACATTTTGGAACCTTCTTATCACCCAACTCCCTCAACTTTTGAGGAAGAAAGCAACGACCCCCAAACTTCTGCTGCAAGAAGATGATCATAGAAAACAGTACAGCTCCCATAGGAATAATGACATCCCAAGTAGTGGAGTAAAATCCAGCCACAGGACTTGCAAAAACGTATGGCTCTTCCAAGACCAAATCAGAGCTGCCAGTCCTGTAAAGATCATATGCGTGTGGCAGGATTCGAATGATGGTTGTTCCGATGTAGAATCCAGCTGACAAAGCTTTTCCCTTCGATTTGCAGACCATGTTGAGTAGAATTTGAGGAAACAGAAAGCCATCCAACACCAAACCAGCATAAGCACCATAGTTACTTGAACCCAAAATGGGATACGCTAGACTTGAAATCATCAGAAGCGCCATAGCAGCCAAAATCCCAATCGCATATACTGATACAGCCTTCTTCTCCGCATCCCAAAGCTCCTTCAAGGTATCTTTTGAAGATCTTGCTAACCATGTTTGCTGAAAAAGGCGGAATTGCAACAAGAAAGCTAACATTGTCATAACTGTTATTGCCATCAGATATGCCTGATCAATTTGAAGCCATCCATCACTTCCAATGAACATGCCCTGGTGGTTGGTGCTATAGTTGAAGATGGCATCAAAGTAATATATGAGAGGTTTCAAGTACCCAAGGGTTAGAATTAGCAGCATCAGTAGTGAAATTGAGGGAAGCATATCAGGACGTTTCTTCACATGGAAGAGTTGTAATGCCCCAAAAACATATGCAAGTGTGGTGGATATAAGAACCAAGGTTGTCTCCACCTCCATCCTATGAATGGATCGATCTGCTTCAGCCATGAACATGTCATCTGAAGACAAATCCAAACGTTCAAAATGAAGAGGATCAGACTTTTTCCGTGTGCTTTCAATGCTCCCCTTGACATAACCTGAGATCATCCTCTCTGGAGTCGCTGGAGGTAACTGAAGTTTGAGTAAAATCTCACAATCAACAGAATCATCAGTTGACTGTTGATTTATCGGGCCTATATTTTGGCAGCCTACCATGCACATGCTTCCTTCTGTATCATCATAGACCCCTTCAGCAGATATCACATCTACAATTGATACATTACTCACATTGATGAATACAATGAAGCTAATATTATAGGGGCCCCGCTGGTTATATGCAAGTGAGTGTGCATCTTCAATATAATGTCCCCATTTATAAAACCAATTTCCTACAGAAAGAGGATAAGACCTGCCCCGATCCACTTCGCTTTTAGATCTTTTGGAAAAAAATTGGAACCTCATGTCATATAGAAAGGGATTTGGGTATACCTTGGTTTTGTAATCAGTGGGAGCAGTGCTCTTCTCTCTGGGGCACAGCTTGGTTACCTTCTCAATTTGGGTATACTCATATTTCAGACCTGCAGGTTCATCGCCTGCATCATAATTCATAAGACTACCAAATGTAATATTTTCAAAGTAACCCAACTCTACCACAGCTTTGTTGCTCCAAATGTATCCTGCAGCGTCTCTGGTATCTCTAATAGTCCATATTCCAGGAAATGTCAAGCTCAGTCTTGTAGAGCAATCACCTACATGAGAGTTGTTGAATGAATTTGTGGCATCCAAGAAATGACAGGCAACAACTTGTAGCTGAGTTTTGTTTACATCCCATGATCCCTCCCCAACCAAAGTCGTATTGGGATTGAAATTCTTCTCATACCAGTGTTTTCTCTGGTCTGCAAATTCTACCAGAACTCTCAACCTCCGATTATCTTCCAAACATTCAATGCCCCTTAATGCAACAATGCTAGGAAAATAAGCAGACCCAGAAAGAGGAGTAGTGCAGTTCTTGGCAGAAAGGCAGTGGCTCGAGTACTGAAGATAATATTCTGGTACTGCTCCTGAGATTACAGAACAGAAATTATCCATTTGCAAAGAACCTGTGGGAGCAGCACTTTCACCAGTGGAGCTGTTATTATCAGATATATTAGAAACCAAAGTGTACTGATAGTTCATACGAGGAAGCATCAAAACTGAGATTGGTTCAAAATAATTGGGATGTTTCTGAGAACTCAACAAGCTCTCCAGGGTTCCACTAATCAAACTCGTAACACTAGTGAAATTCATGAGATTATGCAACTTGAGAAGAGCAGGAACATCACTAAGCAGGTCACCTTGGTTCAAGTAGATAGTACCTGATCCAACCATGCAAAGTTTTCCAGAAGCTGATGACCAGAAACCATTCAGTGCAAATCTTATCGGACTTTGAGGCTGGCGATTTGAAAGGGTTCCCATGTGGTCAGTATCTCTTTGAAATTGAATACTTCCGTGAACCTCAAATAAGTCTTGTACACCTGTTTCTCCAACACTCCAGACATCAAACTCAACTGGATATGATGGCTCTTGATTATGTTGATATCCTCGCTTTGGACTACGAATGCCACTGCCACCACCAGCATAATAACCTGTATGGCTAAGGACAGAGGGATCAAAACTGGCATATCTTATTGGGGTTGATTCAGGAACAGTTGAAGCACAATGATCGGCATAAGACAGTATATCAGGTGTAGCAGAAGATGAAAATGAGTTCAAAGAAAATGCGGCCAAAACAAAGAGGAATATGAGAGTCTTTGGCACTGTGTACCACATCTTTAAAGAGGTGGTAGCAGAAAACTAATACTCCCTGGACATAGTTACAGTTTCTATCTTCCCTCCTTTAATATAAGAATGATGAACATTGTCTCAACTCTCAACCCTGATACTCTAACCCCTCCCCCTATGTTTTGTTGGTTATGCATTTAGCGTTGTCCTCATTAATCCGTATTGGCTAAAGGGATGAACTAAATTTCAAATTAGCTTTTGTTTTGTTTGTCATCAACTCATCTGTAATTCCCTGAATCAGTCAAATGGCTTGTCTTGAGTACAACCAAATAAAACAAACAAAACCCATGACTGTGAAAACAAAGCTCAATTTTTTTTTTGGCATTAAGGCAAATTACAGAAGAAAACAGCACTAGTTTCTATCAAATATTGGCTACATTTCTTCTGTATGAGTTTTTGACTCAGTGTTACTATTGTGTGAATGATCATATGATCACCAAATTACAACAGCCAATTGCTGCGAGAAACAAAAAATGTAAACAATTTGATTTCTTAATACTAATCAGGGTTTTGCCAGATAGACAATGCAGAACATAGGGTTGAACTTTTTACTGGTGTTTACAAGTTTTCTGGTGGAATAGTCTATACCTCAAGTTATGTAAATTGCTCTTCATTCATACAAAGAGAATGTAAATAACCAATATGAGACTAATAACCAAATCAATAACCAACCTTTTACAGCAAATATCTGAGAGAAAAGCTAGAGCTTTGGATACACTGTCGCAGACGCTAAGAAGAAGTCGGCTTACTAACTTCTATTGCCTTGGAAAAGAACACCGACGGTTATGCTTCAGTTACTTTAGGAGTGTTCTCATATGCACCAGGAAGCCACCATTGTTTATACTGTAATTACCATTACTATCCATCAGTGCTATCCATTAAGATTGCTTCAAAGTAAATCATAAGACGTATTGGTTGGAATTAGAGCATTAACCCTGGTGGTATTGGGATTGAAAGGCCTCCGATATCAGAGATTGTTACTGTCTGCAAATATTACCAGAACTCTCAACCTTGTTGTGTCCTCTGAACAGCCAATACTCTTCAACAACACAACACGAGGCAGCCTGGCCACAGGGAATGGAATACATTTTGTTGCAGATATGCAATGGCTCAAATATTTTAGATCAAATTCATGGCTTACTGCTGTTGAGAGTTCAGAACAAAATCTCCTTGTTGGCAAAGAACTGAAGGGACCATCTCTTCGATCACTAGCATGACTGTTATCAGATTTATCTGGAACCAAAGTGTACTGGTAGTTCATAAAGCATCAAAATACAGACTGGTTCAAAATACTTAAGATCATACTCCGACTTATCAAACTTTCTAACGTTCCACAAATCAAACTTGCAACAGTAGTGAAATTCAAGAGATTATAGAGTTTAAGAACAGCAGGAACATAAAACAAATGATGTTGTTCAGAGTTCATAGAACCTGATCCCACCATACAAAGGTTCCCAGAAGATAGAAAAAAGCTTACTGAACTTGGTCAAGGAGGACTTGATGGATATCTCTTGTACTGAGGCAGGCTTGTGGAATCTCCACTGAGATAGGTTTCCCTGTTATCTCTAGGAAATCTAAGAGTTCCTTCAACCTTGAATAAGCCTTGTACATCAGTTTCTTCAACACCCCAGGGTTTGAATTCAATTGAATTTCGTGGCTCAAGATAAGGCTGGTATAGTGAGCTTTGACTAAGATTCGTATCACTTCCACCAAAAGTATAGTAAACAGAATGGTCTACAAGATGGGGAAACTCTGAATATCATAATGGGGATGATTGGGGGACTATTGAAGCACAATGATCAGCATAAGAGACATTAAAATGTTACCGAAGAGGATGAAACTGAATTCAAACAAAAGGTATTGCATAGAAAGCAGATTATGAGAAGCTTTTGCACTGTGTACCACCTCATAAAAGAGGCAGAAGTGTGCTTCCTTAACATAGACATAGGTTCTTCCTCCACGTATACTGGGAGAAACATAAGAAACACAAGAACACAACACAATTTGGAAATGCTGGGAGATTGTATTGTTTTATGTACTCAGCAGAGTCTTCATCGTTGTTTTTCTGTATTGAATTGGCAAAGTTGCGGTTATGTTTCAAGTATTGGTTGAACAATTTCAGAAAAAGAAGATAAACGAGTTGCCGACTCTACTCTTCATAAACAGCTAATATAAACAACACAAAAGATTGTGAAAACCAAGCAGAGTCTTGTCCACCAACAGAGTGGAAAAACAAGACCACCACCAAAGCAAGCTTCTCACACTCCTCATGAAATTGGTATTTTATTTTATTCTTTTAACTCAGACCAATAAACCTAATTTGACCATCATCTACGAAAGTGAGAGTCAAGTTACCTCACTTCCAGTTCATAAACTATGAAGCAGTATATATAGACACAGTGCATCTGCAACAAGAGAAAGTTTACTGATTGCAACCCTATATAGCCAAAGATCCGTCGAAAAAACCTCCATCAATCTACTTGCATGAGTGTGATTTTATATACAAGCATACAGTATAGTACACATTACCCTGCCATGCACAGTAAAAAAAAACAATCAATTACCATAGTGAACTGTAGAATCCAAGTAACTAGTAAATGCCCAATAACAATTTACTTGACATCAATACTCACACAAAAAAAAAATCCAAATTTTAGCATAGATTCATGTCTAAATACATGTATCAAAACTATTTGACAGGGGTATCTCTCTTGGTACATTAATGTACTAATACATTACTGGCAGTCTAGTGGCAGACGATCCAATGCAATGGCAGACCAACTCCTTGTAATGATATTTTAGTGAGGGTTTCTCTACTATCAGAAAGGCTAGTCTACCACTGCAACGATATGATCCACCCTTTGATGTATTAGTACTTTCAGTAGTCAATATGAACAAGGATCGAGTAGATGACAAACAAAACCGAGGACTGTAAAAACAAAGTTCCATTTTATATTTTGAAGTTCCTAAAAGAGATAAACATGATGGGAGATACAGGAAAGAAAAAGAATTAAATTTTACTAGTTAAAACAAATAAAACCCAGGACTGTGAAAGCGAAGCTGAATATTGTTTTTTTTTATAATTCTTGAAAGGAATAAAAGTCAAGGAATTACGAATTTAGGAAAAAAATGAATGTGCTCCAAAACAAGCTTCTTACACTCATGCATTCACCAACACGCATAGAGTTGGAGTGAAAGTTACATATAAAAACATATAACTTTACTTGCCCAATGGCAACCAGGAACAGCCCTATTTTCTACTTCAGCTGTATTTCGTTGCTTATATGATTAACTATTACAGTTCAAAAAAATTATGAAAGTAAAAACAATAGAACTAAAAATCACAAATATCAATTGCAGCAAGAAAACAAAAGAGCAATCAATTAATGAACTGACCATGATCTTGGAATGCTAACAGAAGATCAGCGGCTATAGTCTGGTTATCCTAATAAGATCGAATGTAAACGACACAATGAGATGTGTAGATGCATACCGTAGGAGACATTACCTTGTACAGCAATGTGAAAGTACTGCATATATGGGTACTTGGCATCGTGTATATAGATATTTTATAATACCTACACCAATGTATGTACATTTTATAATTGTTTGTATACCATTGTTTCTTCAAGTTGAATTGAAAGTGAACCATAAGAAAGTGTTACAAATCGTTTGGTTCACTTCCAAATAAAGAGTTGCTAACCCAAGAACACTGAAACAAACTGCTGAATGTTTGTATTTTGGTTATTTGGTAACTTGTCATTTTAGGAACAGACAAAACCCAAGATTGCGAAAACATGGATGAATTTTGTATTTAGCCTGAAAGCGAAGTAGAAGAAGGGTAAATTGCAGGAAAAAACATGGGGACACAACGAATGCACTCCGAACCATGTTCTTACACTTACGTCACAAAAAAACAAAACAAGCGCATGAAGTTACATGTGGAGGTGAATATATCCAGAAAGAGAAACAAGTATCACAGAAGAAAAAGGGTATGGCCTAATTTTCTTGTTCAAGTTTTCTATTCCGGTGGGAACAATGATGAAATCAAACACCATGAAGCCATCAATTCCAGGGAGAAAAATAAACACTCAATCAGACAATCACTTTGATCTTAAAAAACAAGCAACTAATGCATGGGCAACATTGCATATGCAACTTGATCAAATTTAGAGGCTTTCATTTCAACACCCATATAAAACCTGAATCAATATACATATACTGCCTGATCCTGAAAGCATTAAACTAATGACAATGAGTAACAGTACTTGAAATAAAAGCATAATTGTGTGAAAGATTTTAAAAGAGAAACCAAGAAACCCAAAAATTAAATCAGCAAGAAAAAGCTGAGCCTTCTAGTTTTGCTTCGCTTTGTAGGCTGAGGTTCGAGGAGTGTAGAATATTGTGATCTTCGGCGTTCCAAATTTCTTATTAGCTTTATTTATGGGTTGGTTTTTCCGTTTTATCTTATCGTTTCGTACATTGGCCCTTTTTATTTATTTTAAAAAAAATCAAGAATGGGGATCCAACTGGTCCGCCACAATATGAACCTGCCACGAAACGGTCGTCAAATTTTTAAGAACGTAACTAGACAGACTTGCATTTCAAAAAAAAACCTTTCACAGACTTGTAACGAATCCGCGTGTGTCGACAAGGTTTTACATTTCAAAGAATGTAAAGAATGAAATGAAATTTTTGAATTTTCCTTTGACAAGGGAAATAAAAGTGAATCACGAGGGAGGGATAAAACCATTTTCTATCCAATTTTTCTTTTATGTGGAAATCACTTTTCTTTTTTACTCTTTTTCTTTTGATTTTCAAGCAATGAAAAGTAACGATTTCCTTTCTTTCCACCAAATATGACCCTAGAAAGAGAGACACAGCAAGAAAATCAAAAAACATGACCCTACAAAGAGAGAGACAGCAAGAAAACCAAATTATCTTACATGCAATGGATGACGCATCCCAAATTAAAAATGGAACGCAAAATAATCGTGCATATTATCTTCTATATTATTATATGGTTGGAAGTCCTCGATAGTAGTTGCAAAACTTGGCATAGTCTAGTGTAGACCGAGATCCAAAAATGGGAACAAGATTGGCAAGAGTGGAAGGTGTTTCATCATCAATTGGCAAAACAATCAAGATTCCTGTTCTGGGTTTAGGAACTGCAGCATATCCTTTTGTTGCCTCTCAAACAGCCAAAGAAGCCATTCTGAATGCAATCCAAGTCGGCTACAGACATTTTGATACCGCTGCTGTTTACCAGACGGAGCCAGTTCTCGGTGACGCCATCGCCGAAGCTCTTTCGCTTGGCCTCGTCAAATCCCGGGATGAGCTTTTCGTTACTTCCAAGCTTTGGTGCCCCGATGCACATCCTCACCTTGTCCTCCCTGCCATTCACAAAACGCTCAAGTAACTCATCCATCCATTAATTCATTTGATTTTATAGCCTTAGCTGGATCTTTTGGATCAATATATGTCTAGCTATATTTCCTGCAGGAATCTTGGATTAGAATACCTAGATTTGTATCTCATTCACTATCCGGTGAGTTTGGAGCCAGGGAGCTATGACATACCTGTTAGGAAAGAGCATCTTCTCCCTATGGACTTCAAGTCTGTGTGGGAAGCAATGGAAGAGTGCCAGAAGCTAGGCCTCACCAAGTCCATAGGAGTCAGCAATTTCACATGCAAAAAGATCGATATGTTGCTTGCCACTGCAAAAATCCCTCCTGCAGTCAACCAGGTAATATTAAGTAGTTAGATTTTATTAGGTCTCTTGTTATATATTGTTTGGTTAATTAGATTGTATGCTTAATTTGGTTACATAAATTTTGGAATCAATTAAGGTGGAGATGAACCCGCTATGGCAGCAGAAAAGGCTGAGAGAGTTTTGTGAAAGAAAAGGTATAATCATCACTGCCTACTCTCCGTTGGGGGCAAAAGGGACACCGTGGGGATCAAATGGAGTTATGGAATGTGAGACTCTCAAACAGATTGCTGAAGCAAAAGGAAAAACTCTTGCTCAGGTACATATACGAGATCAAATTCAGTAGTACATGCTACCTAAGTTTCTGATACCATCATTCAAACCGATTAATTAAGTCCCTTGTTTTAATCGTAACTTTGGCTTAAATTTTTGCATGGGGATCTTGATCATCAGGTTTGTCTGAGATGGGCATATGAGCAAGGGGTGAGTGTGGTGGTGAAGAGCTTTAACAAGGAGAGGATCAAAGAAAATATGGATATATTTGATTGGGAGCTGCTGCCTGAGGAACTGGACAAGATTGATCGGATTCCACAAAAGAGAGGATGCCTCTCAACCGACTTCGTTTCAGAACATCATGGCCCTTTCAAGTCTCTTGAAGAGCTTTGGGATGGAGAGTAAGTGATCGATATTATAGTCTCAGTCAATTACAATATATTGATCAAACCGTGATCGATCGAGATTCATTAATCCTCAATACAGTTGTCGTTAGTACTTGTTTTTTCTAATCAGATCCAACTTTTGTTCGATAATTCTCGAAGCAATAAGTATGTCAACATTATATAGATGTATATATACATTATATACATTGGGTATGTCTATCATGCAACGTTGCATGGAATACAGACTCTTTTCTTATTATTTTATAATATATGCATAACAATAAGACATTTGTCTTATTAGAGACCTATACAACAGGTTTTTTTACCACAAAGTTACTATTGCTCGCAAATAACTAAAAACACTCTTAAAAAACCTAGTCTTCAATTGCCGAAAATTTACCTAAAGACCTAGGGTCGACCTGGTTACTGAGTACGACGGAATCACTGCTGTCAAAATAGGAATGGTTCTAATTAAAATGCATAGATAATGTAACTTAACAGACAGAGAAAGTTCAGAAATATAATAGATTAACAAGTTTTTTTTTTTTTTGCGACGGAATATTAGGCACCAAGTAGAATTTATTTATTCAAACATAAATTCAAATACAAAACCTAGAGCCTCGCTCTTAGGTAAACAGCTAAAAACTGTTTAGTTATTCATACTTATAATTACAAGATAAAACACTTACTTGTAAATACAGCACTCCACACCAGATGACTACAGCACACACACTCTCTTATTCTCACCCCACTATACTACAAAGACTGTATTCTGGCTATCTTACTTCTTGAGAAAGGTTTAGAGAACTTCTTCAAACTTCTATCCCAAGTTTTCTGATGCCTTCCAACTGACGCCTAAAGCTCCTTATATAGGGAGCAGACTCCAAACTAGAAATAAAAACACCCCTAAACTTAGTGGAGGAGGAATCATTATCTTGATAACTTTACTTTATCAGAAAGAAAAGTTGTTTGTTTTGATGCGTCAACAACCGTTTATTTTTCCAACATATTTACTATGTTGTGATATTCCTCTAGATCTTCTTCATATCTTGCTGAAGAGTTGAGACCACTGTATTCCCACTATCGTGCAGTGTCATTTTTCTCATTGTCAAGATCTGAATCAAAAGAATAAGAAATCTTATATGTTTCATCTTTCTCAACTTTCTCTAGCCATGTGGTGGTAGCTAGAAGGCAATCAACTTCTTTCCTCATAAGAGCTGTGAAAAAGTCACAGTTCTTTGGTGGAGGGTGATTATAGCAAGTGACCACTATTTTTTCTCCACTTGCCAATAGACTTGAATTATAGTCTTTTAGGACTACGTCTTTGATAATAGCTATAGCCATAGCCTTCATCCAAGGGATGTTTTGATTTGGTCTACCATTGCCTCCTGCAACGGCTAGTTTTTGTACTAGACTTTGAATTAATCTGACATAATGATATGGAGAGATATAATTCGTCTATCCATTTACCATTGTCCACTCTGGAGGAGTAGAAATGAATTTTAATCTCAAAATACAGCCATCAGGTCTAATGTTCTTGACAGCTTCAGATATTATATCTGGAAATCATTTCAAATCTTCATTGGTTTTTGTCCAAAGATTATGAACAAAACCATTTTCTACAAGCCATAATTTGTGTTTTTGGGAATGCTCTGCTTGAACATCAACCAAATATCTCCCATAATATGGGCCAGGAACTACAGATAATGTTCGAGGAAGAACATCTTTACCTTCACCTAAGAGGTTGTGAAAGCTATACCATTCAGATTCGTTTAATGCTAATAGTGGAATTTTAGCACTTTCAGGATTTTCAAGGTAGAAAGCCTTAGAATTTCCTGCTGGATTTTCTGCTTGTACACTCTTGTCCTTCGTATGGAATCCATACAATTCTTCTGTTAAAACTTTAAGTGTTCGAAGCAAGTGAGCTTCATTTTCTTCGTAGAACGCATGCAGAATATTATCAATAATAATTTTCTGCTTAAAGGCCAATAGCCTATATGTTATAAAAACTGGTTTTTGAAAGATCTTTAAAGGCTGATCATGAATAACCTTCTTTCCAGTAACAAGGGGTAATTTGTTTGCCTTAAAAGGAACTCTTCTGCTTTTTGGCAAAGCAACAGCCATAAACAGACTTGATATGCTTTTACCGTCTGCCGTTCGAGACAGGCTAGCCGGTCTTTTACCCTGAGACCGGTCAGTTGAGGTTGTTCCTTTCGGACACAGCAAGTACTCATTCGCTAGATTTTCTTCATCTGAAGTAACGGATTGATCTACCTCTTTCAAGGTGGTTTTAGAATGGTCTGAATGCTCATCTCATCCATGCTCTGGTCTTGGCTTGATTTTTTCTGAAGATTGGCTTGACTCAACAGCTCCATAAGAAACAATGTATTGATAACTTGGTCCATCATGGAGAGGTCCTACGGTTTTGTCACCGCTCTTGTATTTTTCCCAGAGACTCTTTTCTTTTGGTTCTGGTTTCTTGTTTCTCGGATTACGTCATTCTCTTTCAAACATTGTCATTTCTTTTGTAAGAGCGTCAGGAAAATAGTTCTTGTCACTTGCAACCATTTCAACATCATATTCATATTGAGTATCTCAGAACTCTTCCTCTATCAACAACATCAGTTAATTTGTAGTTTTTGAAATTTTTAACTCTTTTGTTATCAATTCTTACTACAAATTTATTTTCTAAGAATGCCTCAGCACTCTTAATGCTTTTAATCAAGACAAAGACTTCCTTGTCTCTAGTAGAATAATTTAACTTTGCTGCATTAAACTTTCCTAAAAGAAATTTGCAAATCTTTTCATGATTTGTATCTGGAGCAACAGCTAAAACAACTCATGCCCAATAATAATCATTTGCATCAGTTTGCAAGATGATCAAATCTCCTTCATCAGGTATGTAAAGGAGAAATTTTTTTTGTTAATTCTTTAATCTTTCTGACAGTATTACTATCATCTTCTGTGAAAGACCGTTTCTTTTTAGAACTTGTTTTTGGAGAGATAAGTGCAGTGAGACCACTGACTTGAGGAATAAAGTCTCTCGCAAAATTAACTACTCCCAAAAATCTTTGCAAAGATTTTGCATTTGGGATATTGTCTGGAAATTGGCTGATTTTCTTGACAATGTGTTCTTGGAGACGAATCTCTCCATCTTTAATATGAATGCCAAGGAAATCAATTTCTCATTTTATGAGGTGAATCTTCTTCTGTCCAAGGATGATTCATTTTTGAACAATAAGTTTACACACCTGTTCTAGGTGCTTTAGATGCTCGTTCATAGTTTTAGAGAAGACAAGTATGTCATCAATATAAACTATGCAAAAATCTAAGTAAGATTTGAAAATATTATCCATTTTCCTTTGGAAAATAGACGGTGCTTACTTAAGACCAAATAACATAAATAACCATTCATAATATGTCATTAATTGTTCTGCATGATTTCTCACCAAGAATGTTGGGGCATGATGAGGACTGTTTGAAGGCCTGATTAACTTCTTTTCCAGAAGCTCTTCGATCTTTTCTATTTCTTTCCTATCTTCTTCCATATAGTGAGGGATGGCCTTAACATGGCAAATAACATTTGCGTCATGCATTTTTAGTTGACAATATATTGAGTCTCTTTCCCAATACAGCTGAGGATCTTCACTGATTACTGGTTTCAACAAATTTTCTATTTCTGTGAGAGTTGGTATTTTCTTTTGTTCTACCTTTTTTGCATATACCTTTAAGTTATACTCTCTGATGTATTCTTCTTCTCCATCTGAACTCTCATTGTCAGAAATTTGATCAGAATTTTTCTCTGATTCAGAGTCTTCTGAACTTGTTGTTTCATTTACTAGTATTTCACTATGACCTTCAAACTGGTCTTGAAGCAACAAAACTAGTTTTGAAATTAGCTTATAATCACTACTCTTCGCTGGCGACTTCTGATATTGGTCTGTAAATTATTTACTTGTAACGCTCACCGAGTCTGTTAATCGAGATTCCCAATAGAATTTTCTAATTTTCTCAAACCCAATCATTTCTGGTGTTTGAACTACTATTTGTTGAAGAAGAAAGTCATTTCTAATCAACAAATCAGCTGTCTGGCCTTCGCACTGCTAGAGGATCTTGATGATAAAGTTTCGTCCCCCCTAAGAAAACTTTTACATTTCGAGCCATTGTATCCATGACTATCTTATTTTCTTCCATTGCAATTTTAGTAACTGTTCTCGGAGATTTTTCCCAATATTCTTTAGGGATTGCATATCTTTTAGCAAGAGAGTACCATGAACCACTATCTACAAATGCATGCAGATGATACGTCTTGTAATTGGGAAACTTCAGTCATATAGTAATATAATTACTATATATGCTTGTCTGGAATGGCATTATTCGCTCTTGATTTTTTGGAGCGTCAAGTAATTCTGTGAAAGGATTGACCCTTCTCACAGCAGTTATGGAATCAGGCGGATTGACACTTGTCATACCAATTATTGGATTGGCACTTGTCACAGCAGTTATGGAATTAAGAGAATCAAGAGACTCTTTTATTTCCTTGTTTTGGCTTAATCAAGTTACAAACTTCATCATTTTTATATCCTCTTCAAGATTTTTCTCTTGTTCTTTTTTATGGAATACATTATATTCCTCTTCTACCAGGATATGAGCATCATTATCTTTGGTATTTCTTCTGAGTTCTGCAATAAAGCATTCTCGATGATAAGTTTCTCATGTACCTTCACAGTACATGAGAATTGTATTATTATCATCACATTTGCAATAGTCACAATTAAATTTTCCCAGATTGGGATGGAAGGTACTGATAATATCAGAGGCTTCTTCCTTCCAATTTTGTATCTGTAATAAAAATATAGGACGATATCATATATCTTCTTCTTCTTCTTCTTCAAAGCTTTCTGAAGCACTTTCTGTCTAGCTTTCTGATGGATACTCAAGAGAATATATTGATTCATTCTCTTCATCAGAATATGCGACTTCAAAGCCTTTTAGATTAGCATATTCTATTACTTCATCATATTCAGCAACTAAGGCCTTAGAAGATCTTTTGTCCTTTTTTGGACACTCGTTTGCATAATGTCCCTCTGCTTTGCAAAGCCAACATCTGCATTTATTTACTTCTCTGGAAGAAGAATTGGTTTTCTTTTAAATCTCTTTCTAGGAGAAGTTTGAGAAGATTGTTCTTTCTTATATTCATGCATTTTTCTGAACTTATACTTCTTTTTAGAAGCAATTTTTTACCATGTTTGGTGCCAGATAACTTCTTTCTGTATTTGCTTTCCTTAGGAATATGACATCCCCATTGTGTTGGAGTATCCAGTATCTTTGGACACATATTTCTCAACTCCTCTGAGTTGCTTCTTGGCAGTTTTGGATTTTCTGTTCTCTGTGCATTGTTTTCTTAAGAGATCCATGACTCTTTATGCTATTCCTCCTACAGTAAAATACTGAAGAAGGTTTTCTTCCAACGACTGTGCCACTGCATCATTCCAGGGTTCTGACAACTTTCTATAATATGTTCTGACAAGATCGTCATTTTCAATGTCTCTAATAGTGCAGTAGTAGTTTTGGAATTCATTGGTGTATTCTTCAAAATACCTCATGTTACAAATACTCAATTTTTGAATATTTGTTTTAGCTTGTTCTTTAGATTGTTCACTATGCCCAGTGACATCTCCACAAAATTGTGCATAGATAGGCATTGCAAAATCTAAAGGACTATTAGTCTGAGCTAACTTGATTGCCCAATCAACCCATTTAGAACTTCTTTTAAAGGATTGATACCATTTCTGGACTATTCCAGTTAAGGTTGACTCATAATATGCATGAGCATCCTCGTAGGCATACTTTGATAACACTAGAACCTGGGTTAACTTTAAGCTAGCTACCCAGTTATATATTGTCTTTCTTTTATCTCTTACCTGGTCTAAATCCAGATAAACCCCTCTTTCGGACACTGATTGTCCCCATTTAGGTTCTATAGGGATATACTTTTGAGAACTTCGTTCTCCATTCCTTCATGTAGGAGCTTGTTCTTTTGGAAGTTTGATATTTTTTTCTTTAATGATCTTAGTCGGATTGTTTGTAATGTTTTGCACTATGGTATGACCACTTTCCAGAGGGGCCTGCCTCTCACCACCATCTGTTTCCATAGAAGACGAGCTTGGCGATTCTTCTTTTGTTGCTCGATAAGGAAGAATCTTCCTCTTATTTTTTTCAAGTTGAATTTGAGAAATTTTATTCATGATTTTCTCCAATTCTTCTATGGATTCACAAGTCTCAGCTTGTGCATACAATCCTTTTAATTCTTCTGCTCTAAGTATTTTCATAGGTTTTTTAGTATCCTCTTCCTCAAAGGCTTCTTCATGAAAAATTGATTTACCTCTACAGGAACTAGCTTCTTCATTATTAGTGAATGAATGCCTATGAAACTGTAAGCTTATTTTTCCTCCCATATCTTCATAAGTTGAAGCATTGGTACTTTCAAACTTTTTAATAAGAGAAGTCAAATTCCATTCTCTTTGGGAATGTTACTTCATGCCATTTTGTGACATGTTTTTGCTGAGAATTATTTTTTTGGGTTGGTGAGAACATATGTAGTAATCCCATGGCTGTTTAGAAACCTGGTATTAGGAGTTATATTTGAGCTCATCAACTTATAATAGATTCGATAATCTATCGCAAGTTCCATCATTCCTTTTTTCATAGAAATCTCATATGTCTTGATTCTCAGTCTTAGACAGTGAGCAGTATCTCTGAGATGTGTTGTGAAGTTTGGAAACACATTGAAATATGCAACTTGGTTACACACAGAAGCTTCTACTGTTCCTAACAAACTTTTCTTAAAATCTATTATTCTATCGTCTTGTAAGACACATAGAATAAAACAGTCAATACCATCTATAACTAAGAGTTTTATTTCTACTTGGACTGCTCCAATATGCATATAAGAATATTTTTTCTGGAAAGCTTCACTTACTTCCTTTGGAGTTATTAATCTGATGTCTATTTCTCCACCTGTGGCTGGAACAGTTAATTCAAGTATCTTGAATCTATAAGAATCCACAATAAAATCTCATTTCTTATAGAGCTCATTGAATTTAAATCTAGGAGCAGATGCTTCTCGCACACTACATTCAATTTTATTATACTCTAATTCTTGAGCGGTTATTAACTGTACTGGGACTGTGTTTCTTTTACTGAGGATTCTACTCAGCATCTTCATGTCTCTCTTGGTTGTTGATTTTGATAATTTTACCGATTTCCATTCAAGTAGTTTTGGTTCACTAAACCTTAGTCTACTTTCTCCCATTGATAGGGGTGGCACTTCAAAACCGAAAATCGAAAAAAACCGAACCGAAAGCCAAACTGAAACCGTAAAAACCAGGCCGAACCAGAACCAGATCTTTTCGGTTTGGTTTTCGGTTTCAGCTTAGCAGAAACCGAACCGAACCGAGAAAACCGAAGTCAATGTACGTACCTCGCCACTCAACGTTTTAAAACGATGTCGTTTTGGCTTCTTTTTTTTTTTCCAAAACCCTAATGAGAGAGTCTCTCGCGTTTCACATTTGCAGCTTCGCCTCCTCTCCTCCTTTTTTTCTTTATCAGAGCCTTCTCTCCTCTCTAATTCTCATCTCCGCGACTCTGCCACCGGACTCCAGTCCTCCAACCTCTCCTCTCAATTCCTCTCTCCAGTGCAAGGATTCTACTCTGGTGAAGAAGAGAGGAAATTAAAGAGCAGGTCGAAAAAGCTGCTTATGTCATTTTGCAGATGCTCAACAACCCCAAACCATAGCTTTCTTCCATCTTCATCCTTATCGTGAATTTCACTATGTGAAACCGAAACTATCTAATGTTCAATTATACATCATCGTTTTGTTTGAATACCAAATAGGCATTGGTGAAATGGTGAGTCAATTAATGGTATTGAATTCTGCTTGTTATTTGAGCAAAGTTTAATTAGTTTTTGTTGAATCATGTGGTGGATCTAATGGAAATAGGAAGAGAGGGTATTTAGACTTTCAGGGTAAAGTTATGTGTTGATCTATTAGTTATGCATAGTTCTGTATGTCTTCTTCATTTTCTTTAATCTGGGTGATGTTGATTTGTGAGTTTTGTTCAATTTGGGATCAATTTTCCGATTCACACAACGAAAACCCTTCATCGTTTTAAATCCATAAAAAATTGAGTTAAAAGCTTGTGTAAATTTAGGTTTCATCCTTCACATATAAGTGTCGAATTAAGTACCTACCCATTTTCTGATTGTGCAAGTTCATGATGATATTTTTCGTATAAAGATGTATCTATTTGTCCCTTTCCACAAGTATATATGATAACTTGTACATTTAAAATGCTTTTCTACATATAAAAGTAGTGACTGCAAATTGTATCCCAATCATCTATCCTCTTGATTAAGCAATATTCTACATTCTGTGTGTTCATTTTTGTGTTGGTGACGTTGTTCTATTTATTGTCTTTGGCTTATTGATCTCTTGTGTTTTGTACTTTGTGCAGTCAACATGGAAGCTCCTGTTTGCTTTGCAATGAGATAGAGAGAAAGAGGGTTTGTCTTAATTACAGAGTCACAGTAGAGGAGGGATTTGCTCCTAGTCGAATGCTTCTATTTTTTTCCCCATTCTTTCAGTTTTGTGGATGTATAATTATTTGCTCTTGTTTTTCTTTTACAAGTTTCCCAGTCTTGTTCTGGTTTGTTCTATATTTTCAAGTAGATGGACTTAAATACTGTTGGCAATCATTAATGTGTTTGATGCACACATTAAACAACGGTAAAAAAACAGAAAAAAAAATTAACTATGCAGACAAAACTGAAAAAAAAGATTAAAAATATTTTTTATTTTTTGTTTTGAAAAAACCAAATTTGGGCCGAACCAAACTCTCGGTTTGGTTTTCGGTTTAGTACTTAGAAAAACTGAAAACCAAACCGAACCAAATTTTTAGTTCGGTTTGGTTCTCGATTTTGGCTTTAAACCGAACTGAAATGAACCGAACCCAGCCCTAATGGAGAATGTATGATGATTTTACTAGCTACATTTTAAGCTAGTGATTCTTCATCTATCTTTTCATAACTTTCTCCTTCCTTTATCTTTGCTACAATCTTTTGTAGATTTGAGATCTTGTTATGTAACTCTCGAAATTGAACTTTGAGGTCAATACATATCTCTTGGAGATAAGCGATATTATAGTTTTGCTGATGAATTATTGCTTCCACATTTTCAGCAAGTTTCTCAGTAGGACGATGAAAACCAATAGCGTTAACATCTTCTTGTTTTACTTTTAGATCTACTCTTTGATTCATCCTATTCGGGAGATTAGAGTTTCTAAAAGTTTTTTCAAGTTTTCTTGAGTATCCCTTAATTCTGTTGCTTGCTGGTAAATATTGTTTGCAAAATTCTCAGTGCAAACTAATTTCTTTTCAATATCTATTAGATATTGTTTTTCTTTGAGATAATCTAGCTTGATTTCAAGCTTAGCAATTTTTTAATTTATTTCCAAGTTGATTAATCCTTAGATTAAATCTTTCGAGTTGTTCTGTAACATTTTCAGAGGTCTTATCCCTAGATAAATGATCTAGGAACTCGATTAAGCTTGGTCTTGATGGATCAAGTTCTTCTACTCTGATCTCTCTTTGGAGATGAATATGTTCGTCGTAGAGAGTATTTAATATTCTACAAATGTATTCAATGAAGTATTGATTTTATTTAATATGCCTTGTATAAAAGCACACTTCCCACTTATCAGTTCCTTTTGTAGTACAATATGACTGATAATTTTTAAGTTTAGATTCTCTTTTGTTAGTCAAGAGGAGCCAACTCTGTGGCATAAACTTTTTTCTCTCCTGCTTTTGAGCCAAGCAAGCTCTGATACCAGCTAGGGCGGATCTAACCGATGCTCGCATAATCAAGGGGTTTTTGATCTTCTTCAAAAGTTTCTTTAAGAATTTTTGCTTCTTCTTCTGCTTGATAGATCATTTTCTGGATCCGATAGATAATATTCCAATAATTTTTAGTACTTCTATGAAGCTTAGATCGAAATTCTTTTAGTTTTTTTAATTTTTCTCTTTGTTCTTGCAATTCTTAATAAGATTGTCTAACTTCTGCTAAATAATCTAATCTTGTATCAATAGATTCTCCAATGATAAAAAATTAACTGTTTACCTTTAAGTAATGAGGATAGATTTATATATTTGTATTATGATAAATAAACAAATTCATACTCATAGGCCCAGCATATATATATATATATATATATTATTATTATTATTATTTTACTAAAAGTAAAAGCAAGACAAAATATAATTACTAAAGGTAAAAACTGGTTGGGAAGGTTCTCCGGTTGTATTTTCTGAAAAAGCTTTTGATGACACCAGCTATTTTCGCCTCTAGTAGAATCGGCATAGCATACCAGACTGTATACTAGAATTTCCTATATATATATGTATATCTTTTGTTTGTATTGATGCGAGTGACTGTTAATGCATCTAATAGTAGTCATTTTATAATGCTAGCATCCTAGTTAAAAATTATTTTAAATTTGATTGGACACTAATATCTGACTTTTTGCACGAGCAACCTAAAAGATCCAAAATAACAAGGCAAATAACAATTTATTCAATATTTTAGCAGCTAGCAACCTCATTATTCGTGAATTACATGTTCTCGTCCTACATCATTTCTATTGTTCTACCTGATAAACCTTTTGTTTTCGACAATATACTGATCAATTAAACTTGTAACACCTTCTAAGAAAAAAACTTATATATCTATATATATATACACACACACACACACGGATACAGAGCCGTTCAGAAGCGGACGTCCGCACTAGGTTTAAAGTGCGGATGTCTCTCCGTTCTCCACCGTCCGGCGCCGACGACGCCGTTCTCCACCCGAGCGGACACTAGAGGCATCCCCGATGAAGTTCTCTTGCCGGCCAGATCGATTTGAAGGTCTGGGCAGCAACCTTCACCCAAAACTTTAGACAAGTTCGATCTCGGCTGCAAACTGGTATTGGGCGAGTCCGCCGGCAAGGGAAAGTGATCGGGGATGCCTCTGGTGTCTGCTAGGGTGGAAGCGCGCCGTCGTCAGCCTCGGACAATGGAGAACGGATGGACGTCCTTACTTTCAACCCAGTGCGGACGTCCACTCTCGAACGGGCCTGATATATATATATATATATATACATATACAGTTCCTATCCAGAGCGAAGCTTCGTTTTGAAATTTTGAAATTAACGTGTGAAGTTCTTTATTTGACTCATTTTTCGGTCATATTTCCACATCTCTATCGTTCAGTTTATTGATACTAATGAATAGATCATTGCTGTAAAATTTCATCCAACTTAATGATTGTTAATGTACCGAATTAGATTAAATCAATGAACGGATCATAAATCTGTCTAAATAGAACTGGTTGTGTAAATAACGATTATGAAAACTCAAACGATCTTCAAATTCGATGAAACTTTGCATAAGTGATCTATGCATTGGGTTATACCAATTGAACGGTGAAGATGTGAAAATATGTCCAAAAATGGTCCGTTCATTGACTTAATTTAATTCGGTACCTTAACGATCATCAATTTGAATAAAATTTTACAAGAATGATCTATACATTAGTATCAATAAACTCAACGATTGAGATGTTGAAATATGATCGAAAAGTGAGTCAAATAAGAAATTTCACAGTTTAATTTCAAAGCGAAGCTTCGTTTTAGATAAGAACTATATATACTGTTAAGCTGATAACACTGTTCATTCCGCTAGTGAAATGACAGTGCTGCAGTGCTGCCCCTGATTGTGTTATGTTTATGTTCATGTCATTATGTTTTATTTACATTCATGACCTATAATAGGAACTTGAGATAAACGCATCCCCTTTTCTTCGTCTCTTCCTCAATCTGCTCTCTCTTAACCCAGCTCTCTCCTCGTTATGCTCTGATAGCAACTGAAGGGATCACCTTTCAGCTTGCAAGAAAATTTCGATCCTAGGTTCACATAGTTCCAATCAGCTTTCCTTAATTTTATTCTGATTCCAGTTTGGGGATTTCTCTTTCACCTTCAAATATCCAATTTTCAAACCTATTTCACACAAATAAGGGGATTTTATTGAATTTTAGTGCAAACCCAACTATTCAACTAAGGGGATTCGATTGCATGCACCTTTTGGGTGGTGAAAATGATTTTGGATCTCCATTTGATCAGTCAAACATGGCATTACAAAATTACAAACCAACTGGGTAGGATCCAAACTGAAGAACATCGTTTCAAAACAAAAAAGAAACACAAGTACTAGGAGGCAAGAGCGAAAGCTATGAGAGCAGAGAGAAGAGAATGATGAAAGATTGAATAGCTTAATAGCCCGCAACAGAGCGCAGGTGATTGACTCGTGTGTGTGTGTGTGTATACACACGGAGAGGATCTAAAGAGGATGTTCGCACGCCCTTAAAGTGCGGACGTCCCTCCGTTCTCCACCGTCTAGCTCTGACGACGGCCCGCCTCCACCCTAGCGGATTCCAGCAGCGTCCCCGATCACTTTCCCTCCATGGTGAGTCCGTCAAATTCCTGTTTTCCGGCGAGAATATCACAATTTGAAGTTTTTGGTGATCTAGCCGGAAAACTGGAATTCGATGGATTCGCCGGGGAGGAAAAATGATCGGGGATGTTGTTAGAGTCTGCTAGAGTGGAGGCACACCGGATGGCTCCGGTCGGAGCCATCCGGTGAAGAACGGAGGGACGTCCGCACTTTAAGCCTTAGTGCGGACGTCCTCTCTGGATCCCGACTGTATATATATAATTATATATGATATTAAGGACCCATGATATATCACATACATTGTGACTGTGTACAACTTAATGAGCTTATCTCTCTCGATACATTAATAGAAATACATTAAAATCTATGCGGTATAAGTGATATATCTCTTAATATCTCATTTTTTGAAGAACTGATATATCTAAAGGGGTAAATATCTTATTTTCTACCATATCTTTGATATTTCTCTGATATCGTTAAATATCTCTGATATTTAGGATTTGGGCATAAAGAAAAATCACCTCTAAAAATATTCGAGAGAGAAGTGATTCCTTTGAGGTATATTCCAATGAAGAGTGAGAGTCTCGAGTGATTTCAGGGAGAGGAGTATTTTCCTGGAGGAATATGAGGAGGATGTGCGTCTTTTCAACTATTTTAAGTCTGTTTCTAGATGTACCTGAAGACTGAAGTTGATGCTTGTATTTTTGTACTCTTTATATATAAATCTAATCAATTTCAGAAATTTTTTCCCCTAATTTTTGATAATTTTTTCCGGATATCTATGATATATCTCCAGAAAGAGAAATTTTATATACACAACCCTAAAATCTTAATACACATCCCTTTCATAATACACCACTTATTTAATTTCTCATTCTGATATTTACTAAATACACAACCCAAAGTATATAAATTACCCTTAATATAAATATCCATGAAATATTAAGACTATAAATTACCCTTAATATATATCTTATTATGTGACTATATTAAAACTATTATTATTGTATAATTAATATATATTTATATAAATTAACGTTTTATAGATGTTCATATCTATTATTTGTGTTAGATTCATTGTTCATTTAAAATCTGAAACATGAAAATGATAAAAAAGATGAAAAGTACATTTGTGAATAGTAATATAACAAAATAGGTGTTTATATGTATTATGTATAAGAAGTACATTGTTTCACACTTTGACACTTTAAACTTAAAAATTATAAATCTTTAATTTTAATAAAAAAAAGAAATTAATTGATTATCTAAATTTCTTTGAAAATATTTTGTTTACTTTAATAGTTTTCCTAAATAAGTTTTCGGTCTTAAAAATTATATACCTAACCTTTTCACGAGCCGGCCCATCCCCAACGGGAAGCCTTTTCACCTTCACCACCAACACTCCCCGAGTGCTCTGCTGCTGGCTTGGCTTTGGATTACTTCTCTCATATACCTAACCTTCCTCCACCTTCACCACCAGGTGCAATTTCTTTCTGGGTTTTTGTTGTATTGGCTGTTTATAGCTTGATGCTCTGTTTCTGTTGTTGGGTCTCTCTCAAAGTTCTGATTTTTTGTTTCTGTGTATCAGGTTTGCTGTAATCTCACATATAAGGAGAATGACAATTGAGAGTTTGAGACATCGGTGAGTTTCTGTTTTTTTATTAGAAAAAAAAATATATATATATATATAATATATATATATATATATATATATATATATATTTTTTTTTTTCTAATTAAGGTTGAGATTTCTGGTTCTGTTATTGAAGGAAAGGTTAAGTATTTGTGAGTCATGAAGTTGCAAAATTGGACATGTTCTTATCATTTTATGTGTTGTTTAATTAGGAAGTTTTGCAATAATGTACATGGCTACTTTGAGAAGGCATTCTCAGAAAACACTGTCTTCAAGACTTGAACTCTTGATCAATGGGTGCATAAGCTGTCGTTGGAGCCGTTACTATATGCTCCTTCGGTTCTTATTCGTACAATGTTGGTCTTGATTGTTTAACATCTCTGCCTTTGCGGATATAGTTTTCGGCTGTTCATTTCTCCTTTGCCGATCTCTAGTGTTCAGAACTTGATATGTTCACAATGCTAGTTTTAGTTCTAGTTAGTATTTACTAGGAGCTACTGTAGCCTTTCTCTTTCATAATGAGACAGCTAGCACAGAAGGAAACAAGGATCCTTATGAACTTGAGCTAATGCTTACAGAAGAGAGAAAGGTTTCTTGTGCTTTATTTTCAAAGAGAATGATAAGATGTACCAGGACTTCTCCGATAATGGTTTTAGCTGTCTGATTCGTCACTCTCTATGGAAAGGCTGGCATCTTTGATAATGCTGCAAAGATATTTGATAAGTGGTACATAGAAGGGGTTCGACAAAATGTGGTTTTGGATTGGATGGTGTTTGGGATATAAATTGGTGAGGAGATTCTGGGACCAGAATCCCATGAGAAATTAGTTTGGATCAGAAGCTTGGACCACTGGTTCAGAAAAATCAGGAGCATTGAGCTGGACCTAGAAGATCAGAAAGATGGGAAACTCATGGATGTCGGAATTGAATATGAACTTGGTAAGTTAGCAACAAGGAGTCGAAGTTTTTAATGTTGTTGGATTACAATTTCTGTCTCTTACATAATGAGATGACCTCACACTTCTATCAACAATGGTGTCAAGAAAACAAGAATGGAATGAGCACACAACATCTCGACAGACAAACGAGAGGGAAAACAGCAGCATATGTATAGAGTATTACCCAAACCTCTCTGTAGTTTACATACACTAACCACTGTGGAAATTACTCTTCATGGACGGCAGGGAGCTTCTCATATGTACCCACCTCTTGCAACTTTGCAGGAGTAATGCCACCACCCCTAAACCGCTGCTGCAAGTAAATGACACTGGCAAATAGTACACCTCCTAAAGGAATGATGGTATTCCAAGCTATGGAGTATAAATCTTCCTGAGGACCTGGATAATTGTACGAGTAATCATTGTCAGTAGCAGAGCTGTGAGCCCTGTAAAGATCATATGCATGTGGCAGAACTCGAGCTACGGTTGTCCCAATGTAGAACCAAACTGATAGAGCATTTTCCCTCGATTTCCAGAACATGTTGAACAGGATTTGAGGGAACAAAAAGCCATCCAAAACCAAACTACCATAACATGTCAAGGCATCCAGCGAACTGTATTCTCTAGATTCATGAGGCAGCTCAATGCCGTAGTCCCTCTTCCTCAGGATCGGTCTACGCAGAAACAAGGCAGCTACAGCCCCAACAGCATACACTCGTAAAACTACAAAGAGAGCCTTCTTTTCCATGATCCGGATATCCTTTCAGGTTCCATTTCCTGATTTTGCTGACCAAGTTAGCTTCAGAAGGTGGAATAATATCAAGAAAGCTACCAATGTTGTCACCCTTATGATTATCTCATTAAATTCAAGCCATCCACCCCCTCCAAGGTGCACATTCTGGCGGTTGAAATTATGTATGAACATGGCTTCAAAGTTTATCACCGGAGGTAACATGTAGCCAAGGGTAAGTATTAGAAGCATTAATATGGAAATAGAGGGAATAACTTCAGGATTTCTTTTCACATGGAAGAGTTGTAATGCAGCAAAAACACATGCAAGACTGGTGGATATAAGAACCACAGTTAACTTTCCATCCATCCTCCAAATGGATCGCTGTTCTTCATCAATCTTGGCAGCTGTAGACAAATCCAAGCGTTCAAAATGAAGAGGGTCAGAATTCTTTCGTGTTCTCTCAATGCTTCCTTTGATATGACCCAAATCCCGTTCATTTGTTGCTGGGATCCTAAAATTGACAAGAATCTCACAATCTATCGAATCATTTTTTGCCTGCTGACTATTTGTGCCAAGTTTTCGGCAACCTACCATGCAAAGGCTTCCTTCTGTACCATCATTGATCCCTTCAGCATTGATATGCACTTCATATTTAACCGACTCTCTCCCCCACATTGGATTATAATGTAGTTGGAGATCTATTTTGTAGCTAATATTGATGGGATTGCTGTGGTTGTAGCTAAGAGTCAGAGGAGACACAGAGTATTCTTGATTGCTTTCTGGTGCACATGCATCTTCCCATGAAGACCAATCAGTCTGGTAAATACTATTGTTAACAGAGAGAGGAACACAATTGCCAAACCCAACTTGTCCTTGAGAATTTTCGGCATACATAATGAAACTCCTGGCATGCGTTAATGGATTTGGGTATATGCCGGCCTTGTCGTTTGCAGACTTCTTTCTTGAGCACAAGTTCGTTACTTTCTCCATTTTAGTGAACTCATATGTCTGGCCTGGAAGCAGACCCTCTCGACAACCACAGTCCCCCGACTTGCAAATTTCATCTTATCAAAGTAGCCCAACTCTGTCACAGTTTTGGTGCTCCAAATCTCCCCCACAATGCTGCTAGTACTTCCAATCGTCCCTTTTGCAGGAATTCACAAGCTCAACCTTGTTGAACAATCACCCACATTGGTATTGTTCAAAGAGTGTTGTATTCAAGAATCGACAAGCAACAACACATAGCTGATTCTTCTTTGCATCCCATGAACCTTCCCCAACTAAAGTTGTATTAGGATTGAACATTGTCCAACGCTCGTTTGGCCTACCGTTTGTAAATTCTACAAGAAATCTCACCCTTCGATTATACTCCGAGCACGCAATGTCCTTAAACAACACAGCCCGAGGTAAATCAGACGTAGAAATTGGAGTGCAGCTCTTTGCAGTGATGCAGTGGCTTGAACATTTGAGTGGAAAGTCATGATTTAGAACTATAGATGATAGTAATGAACAAAATCTCTCAACTTGTAAAGAGCCTGGGGTATCTTCATTTCTACTAGAACAACTGTATTTAGAATTAGATGAGACCAAAGTGTACATGTAGTTCATGCGAGGAAACATCAAAATAGAGATTGGTCCCAGATACTTGCGATCATGCTCAGATATCATGACATTCTCAAAGGTTCCACTAATCAAACTGGTAATACTAGTGGAATTCATGAGATTATACAGCTTAAGAACAACAAGCGGATTACCTCGTTTCGAGTAACTAGAAGATGATCCAACCATGCAAAGCTTCCCAGATGCTTCTGACCAAAATCCAGTTAGTCTAAAGGAAACTGAACCTGGGATTATTATAGGCGGCATGCTTTGCAGCTCATGCCTGTGGGTTACTTGAAACTCAAGATTGCCTTCAACCTTGAACAAGCCTTGTACATGAGTTTCACTTGTAACCAATCATTGGAAGCCAATTGAATTTTTGACCTGCATATCTGGCGAGTATAGATTAAGAATGTCACTACCACCTCCAGTGTAGTAGTAACCTGTGTGAATCAGATGTACATACTGAGATCCTGCATTTTGTTTTTCAGTTGACTCGGGAACAACTGAAGCACAATGGTCAGCATAAGAAATTTGAACAGCTGAAGCAGAGAATGACACTGAATTGAAGGAAAAGGTGGTAAAAACAAATAGGAAGGATATGAAAAGCTTCATGGAGATTTTCATAGGGGAAAAGATGACCATGAACAAAAAGCAATGCAAAGGAATGGACTTGGCAACACTATCAGGACAAGCACTTTAGCTGATGAGCCGACGAAAAGTACTTTAGCTGATGAGCCGACGAAAACTTTTCGTCGGCCTGTTAGCTTAATTCGTCGGCTAAGATCTTAGCCGACGATACTTCGTCGGCTATAATTTTGTCGAGAAAGGGTCGTCGGCAGTGACTTTAGCTGACGAAACTATAGACCGTCGTCGGCTATTTTCCCATATATAGCCGACGACAGAAGACGTCGTCGGCTAGTCCCTCAGACTTTAGCCGACGAAACAACTCGTCGGCTAGTCTCTCAGACTTTAGCCGACGAAACAACTCGTCGGCTAGTCTCTTACATATAGCCGACGAAACAACTCGTCGGCTAATCTCTTTGATTTAGCCGACGAAACGCTTAATATATTCGTCGGCTATAGTATGTAATAAGAAAATAAAAAATAACTAAAGCCGACGAAACAGCCCGTATTTCGTCGGCTTTAAAGGGTTTAGCCGACGAAACATTCCATAATTCGTCGGCTAAACTCTATTAAAAAATAACTAAAAATACTATAGCCGACGAATTATGAAGTATTTCGTCGGCTATAAGTCCATTCCAGTATAAAAAAAAAACCCGAAATTTCTAAATTACCATTCCAAGCAAGCTGCAAAAACACCAAAACAATTTCATATAACTAACAACAAGCACATAAAACTATATAATTCATCAACTACACAAAATCTAGATCGTCTAAATTAATATCCGTTTCTGGGGGCTGCTGCGAAGCTTGCGACGGCTGGGGTAGCGGTATGGGCGAAGGTATGGGCGGAGCTGGAAGTCCCTAGAGCTGGGCAGCTGTAAAGTCCTACATGTATTGGAACATCTGTCGCTGCTGAGCCTGCTGGATGGCATGTACCTCGGCATAATGGGCTGTCTGCGCGGCATTATAGGCAACATGAGCAGCTTGCTGTTCCCGTAGTCTTTGAAGTCCCGACTATAGCAGCTGAGTCGTCCTGGTGGTCGTGGTCTTGCTGCTGGTCGAGGCTGCCTTTCGTTAAATCCTAGAGTGGTCTTCAGGACCCCTCGCCCTTCTTTCCTAGACCAGTAGAAGTTGTTTGCTTGCGGTGGGAAGACTGTGCTCATGATCCTTGCCCCAACCGTCGGATCCGAAGTGTCTATCTGGGACATGGCTTCGGACATCTCTTCCTCCTGCGTGTCCGGCCATGTCTCCCTCACTATAGCACTCATCGCCTCGTCACTAGCCTCCCTCACCTTCGCCTAATTTGATAGGAAAAAAATTATTAATTAACATTTTGACATATATATAAATAAAATTTAAATTTAAAAACGTAAGATGACTTATAATATCCTCCTGGGCGTCAGGATATGTCTTCTTGTACGTATAGACGTACAGGTTGACCTCTGGATGTTCCCTGACCGCCTCGTCCATGAAGACAGCGAACGGTCTAGAACCGGCATGATGGTTCCTTGTGTTGCGTTGCCGGTTCTGAGCGTTCGCCCGGAAAACCGCCTTCAAAGAAAAAACTAAACTATTAGTAAAATATTTAAAAACGCACGTACTTAATGACAAATTAACTAATTAATTTATTTAAATACTTGTTTACGAGGGTTGTTGAATTCTAATGTCAGAAGCCAACGCCACTCGTACTCTCTGTACTGGAACTCAGCAGGGGTACCAGAACGTGCGTTCCCGTGCGTAGTCCAATGTGTCCGCAACTCGTTCTTCCACTTCTTGTACCTACAGATACAACAAAAATATTAGAAATATTATTAATATCACATACAATTTTGTTTTTTCATTAACTTCCCAACGTACCTTCCCCCATGCACAACGTCCGCCCAGCTGCTCTTCAAGGGCTCGGGAACCTCAAACCACACTTGTATTTAACCGTTTATTAGTTTAGTTTTTCGAGAAATCTACAATGTAATACATAATATTATTGAGGCATTTTGTAAACTCACCGACATCGCGTTGTGGACCATGTCCTTAATCTCCTGCGGGACCTCGCCCTAGTCTGACCACAATATAGGTACTCTATCCCTAATGAGCGCTCCCACACGGCCGGAGTACGTCCTCGACTTCCCGCCCGATACTACGTCGCCATCCCCGTAAGTACCGATGACAATCCTCCCTGAGGTACCGACGATCTTCTCGAGAGCCTTCCCTGTGATGGGGCCTCTCTTCTTTTTTGCTGGCTTCGCTCCGACGGTGCCTATCACATGATAAACCAAATTGATTATTAAAATCGGAGAATTATAAGAAAACAAATCATTCATCTTTCATTACCAGAGGGCGATGCGGCGAACGCGATGGATTCCGTCTCCGATGATGATACCCTCGCGAAAATAAAAGGCGTATCAAAAGGCACGAACCGGTACGCCGTTGATGGAGCCACTGGTGGGGGCAGTGGATAAATCGGCGTCCCTGAGCCATCGACTGCAGGTAAGGCCGGTATCATCCGCGGAAGGAATAGGTGAGGCGGCGACATCTGTACCCCAAATGACCCACTATCCGAAGAAGTAGCACCTGGAGTGGGCGCCCGGTGTATCTCAGGCATACGGGGTGCAGACACTTATGTCTGGGTCAGAGGCCACACCTGCCTCGAGGAATGAGGGACGCCCCGTTGCCTCGATGAAGGGGGCACCTCCGGCTGCCTCTGCGCTGTCTGCAGAAGGCTCACATGTCTAGCTGTCATGAGGCCCTGAAATGACGTCTGAGGGTTGCTAGAGGTTCCCTCAGACGATTCGGACCTTTGGCCCTTCGAACCCTTCGTCGATCTAATATTACCGCTCATCCTGTTTAAAATATTAATTTGAATCAAGGCCACAAAATCAAAAAATGTAAAACTATTCAATTAGTCAACAAAAAAAAATATATACACTTCCTAAATACAAATTGACACTTCCTAAATACAAATATACACTTCCTAACAACACCACAACATTGCAATTGACCAGAAAATCAAAGCAAACACAAAATACTAAATACAAATATACACTTTCTAAATACTAAATACAAATATACACTTCCTAAATACAAATATACACTTCCTAACAACACCACAACATTACAATTGACCAGAAAATAAAAGCAAACACAAAATGAGCCTTGGGAAACAGAAATGTACTCGAGGAGGAGGGAGGGCTCGAGGCTGGAGCAGCAAGAGGAGGAGGGAGGACCGGAGCAGCAGGAGGAGGAGGAGGAGGAGAGGGCCGGAGCAGGCGAGCAGCAGAGGGCGATCGGGAGAGGGAGAGGGAGCGGAGGCGGAGACCGGGAGAGGGAGAGGGAGAGACTTTACCGGAATACTGTGATTATTCAACCGTGGACGTATTTCACCATTCTGGTCATATCTTATTTCACGACTTTTTTTTGTTTGAAGGTTTTACGTATAGTTTGTTTTTGAAACGGAACATTTACTTAACACTTGGTAAACAAGTTATACAACATTAGTAGGCATGTTGTGATTGTGATAATCAAACTTGAGAAACGGAAATCCGACCGTCAGATCTGACCATCATGACAAAATACATGTATGGGAAAAAATTCAACTTGATCTGACAAGGTCAAGTGCTCGATCCGGACGGTCAATCTCGTAAGTCAAACTCCTAAATGCACGGAAAAGGTCGTTGGACCGTCTAAATTTCGTATTTTGGCCGGACCTTCAACTGTAAATAGTTTCAAATCGATGAGATGCAACAAGTCGTATAAAAATTTTACGCAAAATAACCACCGAAGATAGGGCTATAGTACGTAACAGAAAAATTTTAGGGTTTAGCTGACGAATACCCTAATATATTCGTCGGCTATAGTATGTAATAAAAAAATAAAAAAATAAATAAAGCCGACGAAATATTAGGTCGACGATTTATAATATAATTCGTCGGCTAAGATGGTTTTAGCCGACGAAATATACTATAATTCGTCAGCTAAGATGGTTTAGGCCGACGAATTATGTTGTATTTCGTCGGCTTAAGTAAAAAAATACATTAAAAAAATAGAAGGTTTAAACCATACTAATTTCATGTTCATATATCACC
Organism: Fragaria nilgerrensis; assembly: GCA_010134655.1. NCBI lineage: Eukaryota > Viridiplantae > Streptophyta > Magnoliopsida > Rosales > Rosaceae > Fragaria > Fragaria nilgerrensis. Next base: position 14,246,144 of record CM020979.1, on the reverse strand, counting down.
AAAATTCATATAAAATAACAGAAATATGAATTCAACATATGTAAACTATAAATTAAGGTAATACAATCTTTTTTATTATAAATTAATGTATTACGTCCTCTAAATTAAAACTAAGGCTCGTAATCGGAATCATCCGATGAGTCTTCTTCGGTGTCAGAATTAATTTCTTGTAATCTATGCCTTTCCTCATCGCCAGAGTCTTCGTCTGTTTCTTGATTTGGATCAACATCAATAAGCCTTGGCTCTTCATCACGAATTCGCACCGAACGACCCGCTTTAAAATTATTAAGGCGAACGGTAGAGGAGTTAGGAATACCTATTGCGTTGGGCTCTTGATACGCAAAATCTTCTTCCTCGTCTTCGGCCTCTCCAAGTGTAGCCGCCCGGTAAATGTTTCGAGGGTACACAAGGTTGACTACTTTCCACGCGTCACCCTTAGCAAGGTCATCAAGATAAAACACTTGTTTTACCGATGTGGCAAAAACGAACGGGTCATCTTCGTAAGAACTTGTAGCAGTGTTCACCGATAATATTCCGTACTGATCGGTCTTCATGCTCTGCGGGCTAGTATCAAACCATCTACACGTGAAGAGGTGCACTGTCATGCCTTCACCGTAAACGAGTTCCACCACTGAATCAAGAACACCGTAATAGTCAACTCCATTCTGCCCACCATGCGCCATCACCCCAGAATTCTGTGTTCTCCGTCTGCTGTCTCTCTGTTCACATATAAATTGCACGCCATTCACCTTGCACATCGGATAAACTCTTAACATTATCGGCTTCATCGCTAGAAGTCTTAGTTCGTGTGACCAATTTGGGTGACCATCAAATTGAATATGGTTCATCTGCAATTTACAATTTAACATTGTAAATATAGATAATTATGCACTAAACATAAATACGTACATAAATATTGAATTACGTACCCAGCCGCCAAAATAATTTGCGAACTCCCTGTTGTGGTACTCGAGATCATCTTGAATGTCTGGACAATATAGATGGATGTTTTTCCAGTATTCAACTTCTAGACAGTTAATTAATACCCACCAGTGGGCAATGACTAGCTCATGTGGTTGTAACTTGTAGGAGTCTGGCAAAATTCCATAAACTTCAACATCACTGGAGAGTATGGAAAGATTGAACTTCGGTACATCTACCGGCATGGCTTCGTCTGTTTCCTTCAATGCTCCTAAATACAACTTCATGTAGGTGACGCACTCGTGCGCAATATATGCTTCAGCTATACATCCTTCAGGCGCGGATTTAGTAGCCACATAATTTTTGTAGTCTCCAAGTTGTCTATAAATCAAGTTGCAAAATGTTATGATTATTGAACATGTATATATATATTGAGGAATTCAGGTGTAAAAAACGTACATTTTCATGGGATACATCCAAGTGTAGTGTACTGGACCGGTAAGCAACAATTGCTCGGGAAGATGGATCATTAGGTGAGGCATGATGTCAAAAAAATTTGGAGGAAATATCCTCTCAAATTTACACATGATATAAATGATGTCCTCTTACATTTCCCGGAGGTTAGATTTTTTCACTTCCCGTGTGTATAACTTCTGGAAGAATCTTGTCAACGCTACTAACGGCTCCACCACCTGACGGGGAAGGAACGGTCGAATGAAAACAGGGAAGAGACGTTGTAGCAGGATATGACAGTCATGACTCTTCAACCCGTACATCTTATTGTCCCGGAAGTTCACACACCGGGCTATATTTCCTGCATAGCCTGAAGGATACTTCACACAACTCATCCACCTGAAAATTACGTTCTTCTGGTCAGGCTTCACAGTGTAAGGAGCTTGAGGCATTTTTTTCTTCCCTTCTTTCAACCACAGATGTCTTCTTAATTGCATTTTTTTTAGATCAATGCGTGCCTTAGGACCGTTTTCGTCTTCCCCTCCAAGTTCAACATTGTGCCCACCACAATGTCGCAAACATTTTTTTCTATGTGCATCACATCTAGGTAGTTCCTGATCAACAACTTACTCCAGTATGGGAGTTCCCAGAATATGCTCTTATGTGTCCAGAATTTGTACCTGTCGGGTCTTTCAGGTATTGCCGCCACAATATTGGGATGATTGCTGAGCTGCCCAAAATCGTACTCATTAAGCACTGCTAAAATTTCTTCTCCCGTCCATCTTTTGGGAGGCACACCGTGTTCTACGGTCCCATCAAATGCTTTGTCATCGAACCGTCATTCGTGATTATATGGAAGGAAAGCACGGTGACCCAATCTGCATATCTTGTTGCAATGACTGTTGCTCCCCTCATCGCTAAGGCACTCTACACAAGCCTTGTATCCCCTAACAACGTTGCCCGACAACATCCCACGGGCAGGAAAATCACTGATGGTACCAACAACCATGACATGCATCTGGAACATCTCGTGTATGTACTTGTCATAAGTGGGATGACCAACGTCCCACAAAAACTGAAGCTCTTCAATCAAAGGTCTCAAATACACATCGAGACACTTACCTGGATAACCGGGCCCCGGAATCAACAAACTCAACATATTGTATTCCTTCTTCATGCACATCCATGGAGGAAGGTTGTACGGTACCAAAATCACCGGCCATACATTGTATTGAAGACTCATGTTGCCAAAAGGGTTGAACCCGTCGGATGAGAGCCCGAGCCTCACATTTCGGACCTCTGACGCATAATGAGGAAACTCCATGTCTATATGCTTCCAAGCCTCCTCGTCAGCAGGGTGTATAAGGGTATCTTCGTCATGCAATTCCCTATCAGCGTGCCATCTCATAGCTTTGGCCGTGTGTGAAGACATGTACAACCGCTCCAGCCTATCCCTCAACGGGAAATACCGAAGTACCTTCACAGGTTTCCTATTGCCTGCATGAGTCAGCTTATACCTGTCAGTGTGACATACCGGACATACGTCAAGGCCACCAAGGTCATTCCCTTCTGGATCTTTACCCCAGAAGAGAACGCAGTCATATCTGCATGCATGGATCTTGATGTAGGAAAGCCCAAGATCTTTCAGGATACATCGGACCTTACGATGAGTGGTAGGAAGACGATGACCGTGGGGCAGCATCGAAGCAGTGTACTGCAGATAATTATCAACAGCCTTCACGGTCGATTTTGTCTCAACTTTAATCTTCATTACGTCCATCACACTTTCAAGAAAGGTCTTCTGACAACCGGGGTACACAGGGGTCTGTTGGAAAGCAAACAGTTTGTTGTATTTTTCAATACCAGTAGTGTTGACAGCTCTAGGGAAGGGCTGCACCGGGTCAGGCATATACTGTCCTTGAGCACATACACCGCTCTCATAAGGAAACATATCGTTGATGAATGTCATTGTTGGATCGTTGGATGTACTGCCCGTCTCATAAAATTGGTCATGATCATGCAAACCCCTTGATAATGTTTCACCGTGATATAACCAACATGTGTATTTCTCCCAAAACCCGTTACTCCTCAGGTGCTGCCATACTTTGTCAATGGGAAATCAATACATATCGCTGCGACACTGACATTTCGTGCACGGGCAATAGAAAATTGTATTCTCGTTAGCATTAGCCAGCGCATATTCCATAAAACTCATAACTCCTGCACCATATCTTTTGTCCCATTTTGGAAGCGAAATCCAACTCTTATCAATATCCTGAAAATATAACAAAATATATATGTATAACGCTAGCTAATTATTAATGAAATTTCATGCCATATATAAAATCTCAATTTATTTAGTATATATTCTACGTACTACAACTAATTAATAACAAATTAATTAACACACATATATATATATATATACTTAATAATTACATAACAATATTATATATATATATATATGTCTACATCATCACAAAATCATCATTGACATATATACCATCAACACAATATTATAAATTAATTAACATATATATATATATATATATATACTACTTATGAACAACTTCATATATTTATATCAAATCATCAACCAAATCGATCAACATATATATATATATATATATATATATACATCCAACGTACTTAAAATCAATCAACTCATAACAATATTAGATATCAACATCATCACAAAATCATCATCAACTCATATATATCATCAACAACTTCATACCATATCAATACAATATTATAAATTAATTAACATATATATATCTACTATTTATTAACAACAAATTAATTCATATATATTATCAATTCAAATCATCAACCAAATCGATCAACACATATATATATATACATCCAACGTACTCAAAATCAATCAACTTAATCACACTCAAAATCAATCAACTCAATCACACTCAAAATCGATCAACTCAAATAAAACTCAATTAATCAACATATATATATATATACATACCTATATATAGTTCCACAAACTAATTATGGACAGATTTCGACAACACCCAAACTTTTTCTCCCGTTTTTTCTTCTCCCGTTTTTTTTCCCAGATGAGCTGCTGCTGTACAGATCTGCAAATATAAAGCACTTTAGCCGACGACATATTAATTTCGTCGGCTAAACTTTTAAATATTTTGTCAGCCATAGTCTGTGAACTTTAGCCGACGAAATAAATTCTTTAGCCGACGACATTTTAATTTCGTCGGCTAAAGTTTACCATAGCTGACGAAAATATAAATTAGCCGACGAAGAAAAATTTAGCCGACGAAAAATGATTCGTCGGCCTGGTTTTTTAATTTTCGTCAGCTAAAGTCTTTCTTCTGGTAGTGCAATATGAACTCCCAGGTCAACCATCATTACAGAGTATGCTTCAGTTTAAATCCCTAATATAGTATACCAACTTGATCAATTATTTAGTTATACCGCAAATTATTCATCTTATATATGCAGAAGCCAAAAAACTATACAGTAGAATTGTATCAGATTACTAGTTGCAAGATTCCACATGTATGCATGATATTTTTTTTCGGCCTGTTGTGATTAGTCTTAGTTGACTTTCCATATATTATAAATGGTGTTTAAGCTGAAAAGAAAAAGAAGAAGACAATACAAATTATATAACTCTTATTGCAAGATGTGAATATGCAGTTGGGCAGACAAACCATGGTTTAGTAGCAGAGTTGCTAGGCAAAGGCCTTTCAGATGTTTATTAATTGTGTTCCATATATCCTTGTGCATTATACGAGTATTTGTGACTAATTTCAACTGAAATTCAAATATAACAGTTTATACTCTTCTTCCATATTTACTCCAACAGTCATCATTCTCTTGTAGATCAGTAATATGGAAGGGAACACTTAAAGCTTGAACACATGAGTGATATGACATCAGAAATGCATTACATATATTGATGAAGTCGGTATACATTTCCCTTTTTGGCCTAGAAGATAGTTGCTAAGAAACAGAAGGAACGAAATCGCACCAGATACAGAATACACAGTCCAATTCTCTCTCCATTCTACATGCATGTGAAGAAGCTGTCTCAGAGAATAAGCTGAACCAGATCAGTTTGGGAATTAAGATGCTTCACTGGAAATAGGGACCTGCTCGTATTTTTTAGGAAGAATGCAGAGACCACCAAAGCGCTGCTGCAAGTAAATGATCACAGCAAAAAGTAGACATCCACAAGGAATAATGACATTCCAAGCAGTAGAGTAAAAGTCTGCTGCAGGGCTTGCATAAATATATGATTCTTCCAATTGGTGAGCAGAGGTATGTGCCCTGTACAGATCATATGCATGTGGCAGCACACGAACAAGAGTTGTTCCAATGTAGAACGAATCTGACAACGCCTTTTCCATTGATTTGGAGAACATGTTGAGCAGAACTTGAGGGAACAAAAATGCATCCAGGACCAAACCACCACAAGATCTTAGAATAGTACCAACCATTTGATGTTCTTGACCGCTCGAAACAATCATAGTATCACCACTCCCCCAATTCATCAGAAACAAACCAACCAAGCACCCTGCAACATATACTGGTAAAGCTACAAAGAGAGCCAACTTTTCCACGGCCCATAGATCCTTATGGTTTCCATTTACTGATTTTGCTGACATCGTTAACTGTAGAAGTCGGATTTGCAGCAAGAAACCTACCATTGTTACTACTCTTACAATCACTTCATTGAGCTCAAGCCACCCCCTTCCAATGAAAACAGTTTGGCTACTGTGTTGTGTGAACATGGCATTAAAGTTCAGCATAAGAGGTATCATGTAGCCTAGAGCAAGAATAAAAAGCATCAAGATAGAAATGGATGGGAGCACATCCGGATGCCTTTTAACATGAAAGAGTTGTAATGCCCCAAAAACACATGCAAATGTGTTGGATATGACAACCAATATGATCTCCACATCCATCCTCCAAATGGATTGGCTTGCTTCAACAATATCACCAGCAGATGAGGTCAAATCCAATCTCTCGAAATAAAGAGGATCAGACATTTCTCGTGTGCTTTCGATGCTTCCCTTGACAAAACTTGAATAGGTAGTCTTTGGATTTGATGGAGGAAACTGGATATTGACAACAATCTCGCAGTCTGCAGAATCATATGTTGGCTCATTGTGACTGTTTGAGCTCAAAGATCGGCAACCTACCATGCACAGGTTTCCATCTCTGTCATCATATATCCCTTCAGCAAAAATCCCCATCTCATATAATGAATTAGGTTGGTACACTTGACTGCGCGACCTAACCTCACCTATTGCTTTGATGCATATTCTGTAGCTGATGTTGTACCGGTTGCTGTTGTATCTATGGTCCACAGGAGCACTCACAGGAGCTCCAAGGTATTCTTCGGTTCCATCTTCCATCGAGTACCGATAGGGTTGGATGAATTGATTATCAACAGAGAAAGGGATCATATAGCCCCATCCAACTTCTCCTGTAGAACTGTTAGTTGATATATCTAATCTCATTTCATAAGAAAAAGGACTTGGATAAATCTTGTTCTTGTCATCAGCATCAGGCTTCTTTCTTGGGCACAACTTTGTTGCTTCATCTGTTTTGGTATACTCGTACCTTTGGCCTTGAAATACAGATGTATCACCGCCACCACTGTTAAATGTGATGTTCTTGAAGTAACCTGACTCTGTCGTGGATTTGTTGCTCCAAATTTCCCCCACAATGCAGCTAGTATTTCCAATTGTCCAAATTGCAGGAAAGCTCAAGGTCAATCTTGTTGAACAATCACCCACATGAGTAGGACTCAAAGAATTCCTTGCATTCAAGAATCGACAGGCAACAACATGTAGCTGATTTTTCCTTGAATCCCATAAACCTTCCGCAACCAACGTTGTAGTTGGATCAAAAGGCCTTTGGTTATTGATGCTACTGCCTGTGAAGTCTACCAGAAGTCGTAACCATTTTCTATCCTCCAAACACTCAATACTCTTCAAAGACATGACGTGAGGCAAATCAGACACAGCAAGAGGAGAGCAGTTCTTTGCAGAACCACAATGGCTTGAATATCTCAGTTGAAATTCACGGATTAGTACTGCTCTTGAGAATACACTGCAAAATCTACCAATTTTTAAAGAACATGGGGGAACATCATCACTTCCATCTGGATAGCTGTTATGAGATTTGTTTGATACTACAGTGTACTGGTAGTTCATAGAAGGAAGCATTGACATAGAAATTGGTCCAAAATAATTTGGTTCATTCTTAGAACTTGCCAAGCTCTCTAAGGTGCCACTGATTAAACTAGTAAGACTGCTTGACCTCTTGAGTTTATGTAGCTTAAGAACTACAGGAAAGGTAAGTAAATTACCTTGGTCTGAGTAGTTGGAAGCTGATCCAACCATACAAAGCTCCCCAGAAGATTCTGACCAGACCCCATTTAGCCTAAAGCTTCTCGGACGCTGTCCATATGGAACTCTTGAGTAACTGGATTGCCAACTACTTGTGGAGTTTCCAACAAGGAAATATGTACTGTCACTTGGAAATTGAAGAGTTCCTTGGACCATGTACAGGCCTTGTTCATCAGCTGCTCCATCGTACCGGAAGCGGAATTCAATTGAATTCTGGCCATCAGTCACATCACCATATGTGGAGTTCTGATCAGCAGTGTCGTAGAAACCTGTAAGGCGATGAACAGTGGAGTTAACTCCGGCATATCTTTGTGGTGTTGAGTAGTGCGGAGCAATTGAAGCACAATGACCAGCAAAATATACTTGAGCAGCTGAAGTAGAGAAGGAAACAGTGTTTAACGAACGTGTGACAAAAACAAAGATGAATATGAAAAGTTTGATGAAAATGGCCATAGGTTCTTTGGTCATGTGTATACGGAGGTTGATGAACAACAGCAAGAACAAGTCATGGAATGAGTACATACCATGATCGTCAATGTACTTCAGCCAAGTGTGAACTCCCAAGTCAACCACCATCAGAGTCTACATTTTCTTTAAGCCAATAATTGTATAATAGTTCAGAAAAAGATTCGAAATTAAAGTATACTTGAGGTCGCATTTGTAATGTCTTTATCTTACTTGCGAACTCAGATTCTCAAAGAGTGATACTAATCCTACTATCCTACATTGGTTCATTACATTAAACTTCCCTTTCAGTAAATAATCATAAGATTTGTATATGACATGATGAAAATAGAATTTTCAACTGAAATTTAGGCAACATCACATTCTATTATTATCGAACTCGTTGACACTTCATGAAAATGTCATTTTCATGAATATCAAATTGGTAATAGAGTAACATACATCAATCGTTCTTTTTTGGTTAGATTTCGTAAAGCATGGAAGCTCACATTTGCAACTAATTTAATAGAACTTCGTTGATTCCATGAATGTATGATATATAATTAGGAATCCTAAACAGATAATTCTAAACGAAACAGCACCTAAGCCCCATGTTCTTGCAATATTAATAAAACACACTGACAAATTCAGTCTTGTAAGTAAGCTTGTTTACAAATCAAAAACATAGTCCTAAGCAACACATATAACGAAGAGCAGACCAACCTTTCCTTGCACCTTATGTGCTCCTTGTTTCTTTTCGTAGTATTGGGAACTCATGCTTGGCCATTGAAACACAAAATATATAGGAACAGAATTACCCAGTACCATAGTTTCCAAGGACCAGTACCATAGTACCTTATAGGACTCAACCAAATAGTGATGAGTAAAAGCACAATGATCTGCATAAGACACTTGAGCTGCTGAAGTGGAGAACCAAAAACAGGATGCAAGAGCATCACTAAGGAGTACATCATGATCTTCAATGTACTTAAAAAAGTCTGAATCCCAAGGTCAACCGCCATTAGAATCTACTTACAATCTTAGATTATCAACGTACGAATCTCACATTTCCCCAATACAACACGTAAACACTAACTTGTTGCGACATTAATGAAACACGCTAAAAAGTTTAGTCTTACAAAGAAAGCTTATTGACAATTGGATGGCTCAAAGAGTATGATAGTCCTAAGCAACAAATGTAACGAAGAGTAGGCCAACCTTCCTTGCAGCTTATGCGCTCTTTTTCTCTTTTCTTAATCTTGGGGCATAGCCCTTGAACTACGACAATCTAATTGGAAGCAGACAAAGCATTGTTTTAGAGAATAGTGTCCCTGGCCAGGGCTGGCCTGCAAAAGCCTTTTAGCTCTAAGATTCCAGGAATGGTGATATTAGCTCTCTAAAAGAAGTCTGATCCTCTTTTAGCTCTCTAAACCCATATTTTGGTTCTGTACTTATGCATGGCATCAGACTATAATGTTTATTTGTGACTGATATATCCATGTGTTCCATGTTTTCTGCAACAGTTAGCGTGTTGTCATGTAGATGAGAAAAAAGAAGGCTTGAATGTAAAACATCTGAATTACATTTCCTTCTTCGACACAGAAGCCTAGTTGCTGATGAAAACAAAGAATGACATTGAGCTAGACAGAGAATGATCGATGTGCTGAACCAGATCGCTTTGGAAATTACGGTACTTCACTGTCGACGCTAGGGACTGTCTCATATTATTGAAATATAACAAGGGATAAGAATTATATGAATCTGTATTGTGTTTTTCTATTCACAGAACAAGAGAACTTAAAGGAAAACCAGACGAAGGTTTGAGCCTCTTGGATCAAACCATGAACCCAGAAACTAAGTAAAGACTAACAGCTAAAACCCTACAGCTATACATAGAATTGAGAACCATCACAAATCCTTGAATTGTGGATCTCATCAGAAAAGGAGAGGGGAACACGCCAACTCATGAAGCTTGCTTGGGAGAGAAGAAAGCGCAGGATCTGGAGAAGATATCTTCCTGCATTTAATACATAGCTCCATTAGGATTTGTACTTCAACACTCCCCCTCAAGCTGGATCAAGGGAACGTCTTGAGCCAAGCTTGAACAATAAGCGATCAAACTGAGCAGTTGGAAGCACTTTGGTGAATATGTCTGCTAATTGATCACCAGATCGAACATATGCAGTGGTTAGAACTTTGGACTGAACTTGATCTCTGATGAAGTGACAATCAATTTCAATATGTTTGTTCGTTCATGGAAAACTGGATTAGCAGCAATATGCATGGCAGCTTGATTATCACAGTGTAAGGTGATAGGTTTTGTGCACTCTACCCCCAAATCCTTCAGCAAAGTCTTCAACCAAATTAGCTCACAAGCTGTAGATGCCATGGCACACGATACTCAGCTTCAGCATTTGATCTTGCCACCACTGTTTGGTTTTTACTTTTCCATGTAACTAAGTTTCCACCAATAAAAGTACAAAATCCTGTGGTGGACTTCCTATCGATTGTGTTTCCTGCCCAGCCAGAGTCTGAATAGCCTTCTAATTTAAAATGACCATTGTTCCTCATGAAAATCCCTCTAGTAACTAAACCTTTGAGATATCGAAGGATTCTTTTCACAAGTTGTCGATGGTTGTTGGTAGGAGCATGCATGAATTGGCTGACCAAGCTCACTGCATAGGTGATATCAGGACGAGTGATTGTAAGATAAATGAGTTTTCCAACAAGTCTTTGATATACTGAAATGTCTGAAAGAGATTCTCCTTCTGCTTCAATCTTGACTTGATTTGGAAGAGGAGACTTGGCTGGTTTGCTATCCAACATGTTGGCTTCCTTTAAAAGATCAATTACATATTTTCTTTGGTTTAGAAACAAACCAGAAACTGATTGATCCATTTCTATTCCAAGAAAATATCTTAACACTCCAAGATCTTTGATGGAGAAGTTTGCATGTAGAGAGGACTTGAGAGCTTGAATCTCATCTGTGTTGTCTCCTGTAATGATCAAATCATCTACATAGACAAGTACAATCAGTCTCCCAAATTTTCCTGTTCTTACAAACATAGATGAATCTGCAAAACTTCTTTTAAACCCTGATGCAAACAGTACCGAACTGAGCTTTGAGTACCAAGCTCTTGGTGACTGTTTGAGACCATAGATAGCTTTGTGCAGCTTGCATACCACTCCTGGTTCTTTTTCTTGAGCATGACCAGGTGGTAACCTCATATATACATCCTCCTCTAAATCTCCATGTAGGAAAGCATTTTTAACATCTATTTGATAGAGAATCCAACCACTATTAACAGCCACAAATAACAACACTCTAATTGTATTCATTTTTGCAACAGGAGCAAATGTATGTGTAAAGCCACCAGCAACTAACCTTGCTTTATGTCTTTCAATGGTTCCATTTGAATGGAATTTGATCTTGTAAATCTATCTAGCTCCCACCACCTTCTGTCCTTTTGGAAGTTTCACAATGCTCTAAGTTTTGTTGTCATTGAGAGCTTGCAGTTCAGCTTGCATTGCTTTTCTCCAAATTGGAGATTGATTTGCTTCTTCAAATGATCTAGGCTCAGTGGTCTCACACATCTTATTTAGGAAGACAAAATATGAGGAAGTAACCTTGTTAAGATGTGCAGCATTGCCAAGAGGGTGCTTTGGATCATAGGTTTCAAAACCGTCAAGTCTAGCTGGTAGTTTCCTTGTTCGAGTAGGATATCTTTTTGACTGAAGTAAGGGCTGTGAAGGTTAAGGTGGAGGCTATTGGGCCACCTCGTTGTGATCAGGTTCAACACTTTCCCTTTCTTCTTCTACTTCTTCTTGACCTTGATCAACAACATCAATAGATGGTTGATCAATAAGTACACCTGAACCAGGTTCTTCTACAATTACTGGTGTAGGTGTTGAGTCCTCAAATAGCTCCCCCTGAAAATCATTCTCAGTCATCTGAAAGAAGTAGTTAGATTCATCAAATCTAACATCTCTAGACACAAATAGCTTTCTGGTTTGGGGGTTATAGCACTTGTAACCTTTTTGTGTTGATGAATAACCAAGAAACACACATTTAATGGCTCTAGGGTCAAATTTATCTCTGTGCTGAACTGGAACATGAACAAAGCAAACACATCCAAATACTCGCAAATGATCAATGCCAACCTCTCTTCCTTTTAGCACTTCAAAAGGTGATTTGAATTTTAAAATTCTGCTAGGTAACCTGTTGATGATGTATGCAGCAGTTTGGATGGCATGAGACCAGTAGCGCTTAGGGACATTTGCTTGCAGCATTAGAGCTCTGGTTTTTTCGAGCAAATCCATATTCTTTCGTTCAGAGACACCATTTTGTTGAGGTGTGCCTACACAGCTGGTCTAATGAAATATGCCTTGTGCACTTAGATAATTAGTCATGATTTTTGATGTATATTATGTGCCATTGTCTGACCTTAACATGCAAATGTTTGATGAGAAATGATTCTTGACAAGGTTGTGAAAGTTTTCAAAACATTTTGAGACTTCATTTTTGAATTTCAAAAGATAAACAAAGGTAGTTCTTGAGAAATCATCGATAAAAGTCACATAGTATTTATAACCATCAAATGATTCCAATCTTACAGGTCCCCATACATCAGAATGAACTATCTCAAAAGGTTTAGTAGCTCTAGAATTTGAGATGGGAAAAGGTAATTTGGTAGACTTAGATTTGTGACAGGTTTCACATTCATTGTGAGTTTTACAAAAATCTGGAAACAAGAAAGACATGACATGTAGTGATGGATGAGCTAGGCGCATGTGCCATAGTTGTTGTAGAGTGGAGGAGTTGGTTTCAGCAAGAAGACTCTTTGAAAGGCTTGAAGAAGTTGAGATATAGTAGAGACCATTAAGATAAAATCCTTCACCAATCTTCCTCTTCGAAACACGATCCTGAAAGATAATACTACAATCTGAGAAAATGGCAAGACATCCTATCAAACGAGTTAATTTTCCAACAGATAGAAGCTTGAATGGAAAGGAAGGCACAAACATGACAGAAGACTCTTTGTGGTTTGAGAAAAGAGTTAGCTTTCCTTTTCCTAAGATAGGAACTTTCTTTCCATTTGCAACGGAAACATGTGAAGGTTTTTCAAAAATATGGAAATCATTTAAAACAGATGCATCATTTGTCATGTGGTCAGAGGCACTTGAATCTACAATCCAAAAATCATGATTTTTGCTCAAATCTAAGGCAGTAGATATAGCACATATAATACCTGGAATCTCCTCAGGTTGAGTCATGTTTGAGCCTGCAAGAAATCCAGCAAACTTACCAAGCATGGCAGTTATGTTTCCATTTTCTGAGCTTCCTTGTTTCTGCTGCAGAAAGGAGGCAAATTCATTTATGAGAGTGAGAGGGTTGGCTGTAAAATCCATCTTGTCCTCAGTAGTGCTGCTGTTAGTGTAATTGGCTTTAGGAGTGTATGACATCTTCATTTTACCCCTTGCATTTTTGTGATCATCAACAAGCTTTGGTTTGAGGTCAAGATGGAGAATCCAGCATGTCTCCTTGAGATGACCAATACCTGAACGTCCAATACGTTCACAATGAGTGCACTTGAGATCTGGTCTTCTTCCTTTGTAAGGTCTGCTGCTTGCAAAGGCTCTAGATTCAGAGATCTTGGCATCTGATTCTCTAACAGCTATGTCTGCATTCATCACCTTCTTTCTCACTTCTTCTCGTTGAATGGTATTGCACACCATTTGAAAGGTTGGTAGCTCAGGTGACATCAACAAATGGCTCTTAAGATCATCATACTCAGATCCGAGGCTGGCTAGTAGTTGAAACACCTTGTCTTCTTCAGCTCGTTTCAGAAGGACAGCTGCATCAGTTGTGTGAGGCCTGTAGAGGTCAAGCTCGTTCCACTTAGCCTTTAGACTGCCAAGATGTTGAACAAATGAGAGATTGCCTTGTTGGATTTCAGCTAAATCTTTTTTTAGCTGAAAAACTCTAGCAGTATTGTTCAAATCCCCATACATATCTTTGATTGCCTTCCAGAGGTGAAGAGCAGACTCAGAATAGCTGAAAATTTCAGACAACTTGGGTTCCATTGAGTTTAGAATCCAAGACATCACTAACTGGTCTTGAGATAACCATGCTTCAAAGTCGGGTGAAGATGTGGCTGGCATGTTGTTCTTCTCACTGATGAAACTGAGTTTTGATTTTCCTCCAAGTGCAAGAGTGATAGCTCTTGACCATGGAAGATAATTATACTCATTGAGAAGAACCGAGCTAAGTCGCTGGTTTGGATTGGTATCAAGGGTTGAAGAGGATTTTTCAGAACCTCCTGTCATCTTGAAGAAGATGAGTAACGAAAAATGAAAGAGGGTTTATGAATTTATGAGTTTATGATGCAGAAGCAGGTCCTATGAGGAATTCTGCTCTGATACCATATTGAAATATAACAAGGGATAATAATTATATGAATCTGTATTGTGTTTTTCTATTCACAGAACAAGAGAACTTAAAGGAAAACCAGAAGAAGGTTTGAGCCTCTTGGATCAAACCATGAACCCAGAAACTAAGTAAAGACTAACAGCTAAAACCCTACAGCTATACATAGAATTGAGAACCATCACAAATCCTTGAATTGTGGATCTCATCAGAAAAGGAGAGGGGAACACGCCAACTCATGAAGCTTGCTTGGGAGAGAAGAAAGCGCAGGATCTGGAGAAGATATCTTCCTGCATTTAATACATAGCTCCATTAGGATTTGTACTTCAACACATATGCAACTAACTCTCTCAAATTCTGAGGAAGAATGCAGTGACCCCCAAACCGCTGCTGCAGGTAAATTATCCCAGCAAAAAGTATACCTCCATAAGGAATAATGACATTCCAAGCAGTAGAGTAAATATATGTCGCAGGACCAGCATAAATGTATGGCTCATATAATTGGTCTTGAGGAGAAGTATGATCCCTATAAAGCTCATATGCATGTGGGAGCACTCGTACAAGAGTTGTTCCAATGTAGAACGAGACGGACAAAGCCTTTTCCGTTGATTTGGTGAACATGTTGAGCAGAATTGAGGCAACAAAAATGCATCCAAAACCAGACCACCACAAGTTTTCGAAAAGGTATCCAAGTTGTTATGCCCCTGATACCCTAAAACCATCGCAACAATGTAGTCCCATCTCAAGTTCATCAGAAGCAGGGCAACTAAGGATCCTGCAACATATACTGGTAGAGCCAAAAAAAGAGCCAGCTTCTCCAAAGACCAAAGTACCTTTCTGTTTTCATTAGCTGCTCTTGCTGACATTGTTAACAGTAGAAGACGAAGTTGCAGCAAGAAACCTACCATTGTTATGACACTTAAAATCACTTCATTGACTTCAAGCCATCCACCGCCTAATGTTTGAAGCAACACGATTTCACTACCGTGTTGTGTGAACATGGCATCAAAGTGCAGCATAAGAGGTATCATGTAACCTAGAGCAAGAATAAGCAGCATCAATATAGAAATGGATGGAAGCACATCTGGATGCCTTTTCACATGAAAGAGTTGTAATACCCCAAAAACACAAGCAACTGTTTTGGATATAACAACCAATATGATCTCCACATCCATCTTCCAAATGGATCGCTCTGCTTCACCAGTGTAATCGGGGGCTGGAGTCAATTCCAATCGATCAAATAAAGAGGATCAGACTTCTTTCGTGTACTTTTGATGCTTCCCTTGATAGAACTTGAGTTATTGCTCTTTGGATTTGTTGGAGGCAACTGAACATTGACAACAATCTCACAGTCTACAGAATCATATGTTGGCTGTTGGTGACTGTTTGAGCTCAAGTATCGGCAACCTACCATGCACAGGCTTCCATCTTTGTCATCATATATCCCTTCGGCAAAAATCCCCATCTCATAGAAATGATAATATGATTTCAGTTGGTACACTTCACTGGGCAGCCTAACCTCATCTACTGGTCCGATGTTTGTTCTGTAGCTGATGTTGTAGCAATTGTTATTGTATCTATTGCCCACAGAAGCACCTACAGGAGCTCCAAGGTACTCTTCAGTTCCATCTTGGGTCAAGTGCCAATACGGTTGGACGAATTGGTTATCAACAGAGACAGCAACAAAAGAGCCCCATCCAACTTTCCCGGTAGAACTGTTAGCTGATATATCTAATGTCATTTCATAAGAAAAAGGATTTGGATAAATCTTGTTCTTGTCATCAGTATCAGGCTTCTTTCTTGGGCACAACTTTGTTGCTTTGTCTATTTTGGTATACTCATACGTCTGGCCTGGAAATACATATGTATCACTGTCACCGCGGTCAAATGTGATGTTTTCGAAGTAACCTGACTCGGTAGTGGATTTGTTGCTCCAAATTTCCCCCACAATGCAGCTAGTATATCCAATTGTCCATATTGCAGGAAACCTCAAGGTCAATTTTGTTGAACAATCACCTACATGACTAGGACTCAAAGAATTCCTTGCATTCAAGAACCGACAGGCAACGACATGTAGCTGATTGTTTCTTGCATCCCATGACCCTTCCGCAACCAATGTTGTAGTTGGATCAAAAGGCCTTCGATAGTTGATGCTACTGCCTGCAAAATCTATCAGAAGTCGTAACCATTTTCTATCCTCCGAACACTCAATATTCTTCAACGACATGATGCGAGGCAAATCAGACACAGCAAGAGGAGAGCAGTTCTTTGCAGAACCACAATGGCTTGAATATCTCAGATGTAATGCACGGATTGGTACCGCTCTTGAGAAAACGCTGCAAAATCTCCCTATCATTAAAGAACTTGGGGGAACATCATCACTTCCATCCGGATAGCTGTTATGAGATTTCTTTGAAACTAAAGTGTACTGGTAGTTCATGGAAGGAAGCAATTATATAGAGATTGGTCCAAAATAATTTGGTTCATTCGTTGAACTGACCAAGCTCTCAAAGGTGCCACTGATTAAACTAGTAAGACTACTTGAACTCTTGAGTTTATGTAGCTTAAGAACTGCAGGAACGTTCAGTAGAATCTGATCCAACCATACAAAGCTCCCCAGAAGATTCTGACCAGATCCCATTTAGCTCAAAGCTTCTCAGCAGCTGTCCATCTGTTACGTAAGTGGATTCCTGGCTAATTGTGGGAAACCCCACAAGGTAATATGTGCTGTCACTTGGAAATTGAAGACTTCCTTGGACCATGTACAAGCCTTGTTCATCAACTGCTCCATCATACCAGAAGCGGAATACAATTGAATTCTGGCCAAGACTCACAGGACCAGATTTAGATTTCCGAATAAGAAACTTTGTTACACCAGCAGTGTAGTAGAAACCGGTAAGGCGGTGAACAGAGGAGTTAACTCCAGCATCTCTTTGTGGTGTAGAGTAGTGAGGAGCAATTGAAGCACAGTGATCAGCAAAAGAGACTTGAGCAGCTGAAGTTGAGGACGGAAAACAGTTTAATGAACATGTGACGAAAACAAAGAAGAATATGGGAAGTTTCATGAAAACGGCCATAGGATCTTTAATCGTGTGTGTTCTAAGAAAATGGACAAGAGCAAGAACAAGTAATGCAACGAGTACATACATGTAGACCTGTAAATGGACTGGATCTTGATTCGGACCCATTTCGGTTCCGTGGTTTTTAAACAAGTTTGGATCGAAAATTAGACTCGTTGATCCGCTAAGGATCCGGATCCGTTAACCCGTTTATTAAACGGATCGGATACGGATCGAGGTTGATCTGATGCATTAAGGACTCGGATCCGTTTTAAAATAATTAAATAATATTTTATAAATATAATATTATTGATAAATATTAAATAATATAATAATTATTTAGATAACCTAAACGTCTAAATTGCGTCTAAAGTATGATCATTTGATGAAGTTGAAGGTTATTGTTATTGATGTCTATGTTCTTTTTATGCACTTTGTCAAATACATTGGAGGTTTATTATTTTGAATATATTAATTTATTGTTAAGGAGTATTTTGGTCATGTAATTCAACTTTTGATGTAAACATTTATTTTGTTATAATATTTCATTAGTGTTTTATGAAAATTTATGATAAAATTAAGAAATTGTTATTTAAAAATTGAAAATATTTATAATTATAAACAGATCAGATTAACGGATCGGGTATCCGTTAACCCGCCGGATCCGGATTTGGATCTAGCTATCAAAGATCCGGCGGGTAACGGGTCAGATCCGGCGGGTAACGGGTCGGATCTGGATCCAAAATTTCTATTACGAATCTAAATCTGGATCTAGGTAGATCCGCTCCAGATTCGGTCAATTTACAAGTCTACATACATGATCTCAATGCACTTCAAAGTTCAAAAGTCTTAATCCCCAGGTCAACCCCCATTAAGAGTATTTTTACTGTTTTATGCCAGTTCACATGATGGTTACTAATTGTATATATTAAACAAGAAAAAGATTTCAAAATTAAGAAATTTTGAAGTTGCATCTGTTAATGCGTATTTGTCAACAATTTTGTTTATGAACATGGGATCTCAGATTCTCAATAGACTAAGAAACACAACTTACATCTCTATCTCTTACTATTTCATACTATCAACGTGCTATCTGACTATCTCACATTTTAACGACATTTAAACAATAAAACCTCATTGCTATCGAATTTGTTGACTCTTCATGCAAAGAAATTGTCGATTCTTTTTCAGTTTCGATCAATATATATAGTTTCGTAAAAGCCTACATTTGCTACCGATTAAGGTATTGAAAATATGCAGAATATATGACATAGAAGAACTTCCTTGACTCCATGAATGTATGAAATGTAGGAATTCTAAATGGATAAGTCTAATCCCATATAGCACCTAACCACTAACTTGTTGCGACATACTTGAAACACACTAACAAATTTAGTCATACTAAGAAAGCTTGTTGATAATTGAAAAAGTATGATAGTCCTAACTCCTAAAGTATACCTCCTTGAATCGAAAAGAAAAATTGATTATTATAGTAGTCTCTTATGAGACAGACATTGGATTTCGGTTGAAATCGGATAAAAACCGAATACATTTATACATCAAGAGACGATCCCATATCTCAACTGTCATTTCATTGATTATGATTTTAAGCCAGAAAATAACATGCAGCATTTTCAACTTTCATTTCATTCAGATGAATGTAAACTTAAAACTCTACCTGAAATCCCCAATGTGGCACATGGCAGACCCAAAAGCCCAAACTGAAAACTAACTGGAAATAGTTTTTTAATAAGCTTATGAGTAATCCTGACCAACCTTCTTGGCGGAAGCAAATGCAGCTTAGCGGCACGACCCACGACTTCGAAAATTTGGAACGCAGCCTTTGAAATGGCTGTTCTTGCTGGGCTTCATTTATATAACACGGATTCCAGGCAAGGATTAAAATACCAGTATCAGTATATCTATCGTTATTTTGAAAAAAAAAAAAAAAAACTGAAATTTACATTTTTAATTTTACAATCCACACTCTTTCTCTTTCCTCTTTTGGTAATTTAAATTTTTTCTTTAGTAATATATGTTTTGTTTTTTATGAAAACTTTACCCAAAAAGAAAATGTGGGAGTGTGGATTGTAAAATAAGGAGTGTAAATTTCACCTCTCAAAAGATATCGGATATATCAGGGACATTTGAAAAAAAATATCAGAAATTGAGAAAGAAATTTTTTCCCAAAATTTATTGGATTACATATAAATAGTACAAAACTATAAACATCAACTTCATCTGCATCTGAAAATAGACTTTAGTTGGTTGAAAAGAAGCACACTGGTCTCTCACTTCACATCTAGATTTCCCTCGGGGGGAATCCTCTCTCAAAATTCATTCAAGACCTTCACTTTTTATTGGGATATACTTTAATGGAATTACTTCTCTCTCAAATATTTTTAGAGGTGATTTTTATTTATGCCAAAAAAAAATTAATATATCGAAGATATATTCTTTAATATGTCGAAGATATATTATAAATATTCTAAATATCGGAGACATTTAACAGTATCGGAGAAATATCGAAGATACAATAGAAGATAAGATATTTACCCCTTTAGATATATCGGTCCTTCCAAAAAATGAGATATATCAAATATATCGCAGAGATTTTAATCATTGATTTCGGTCAACTCGCAGTTTTGATCGGACAGAGATGAAGGACGAGACATTAAATATTGCCCCCTCGTATCCCACTTATTTAACAATTCGTATCCCGCAGTATCCAACGCGTATCCGACCGTTTCCGGTCATTTCAGCCATACCATAACGTGCCCTGTGCTTTGTAAGTTCATAAATTGTTCTCGGAAACGTCAGAAACTTGTTGAAAACGTCAGAAACGAGTTTGAAACATCTAGAAACGCATCTGTAAATAAATTGGATTGCGAGGGCACAACTAACTTTGCAACTTAGTGTGTCAATGTTTTGCTTAAAATTTTAGGACTGAAAAGTCATAATTACCCTCATGTATACGTATCTGGCTGTATCCGACAGTTTTTGGCCGTCTTCAGTCTTTTCTAGCCATACCAGTGCGTGCCCAGGCCTTGTGGGTTTAGAATATGTTCTCGGATACACTGGAAACGCATTGCAAACGGCCGGAAACGTATCAGAAACGTCTGGGCTAATCAGTCTTTTCACCTTAATGTCTGTAAATAAATTAGACCGTTAGGGCTAATCAGTCTCTTCACCTTAGTGTGTGAGGTTTTAGCTTCTCCTCTTCCTCGCAAATGGCAGTGTTGCTTCTCCGGTTTTCTCCGCTTGTTCGATTCGCTTGGAATAACTGCCTTCGATTCGCAATGAGAGGCTACAATGAGGTTGGTATGTATAAAGTAATGTGGGTTGGGATGGGTCATTTGTACCACTCAAGAGGTTTGCGCCCACAGCTACTTTGCCATCATCAGTAGTCTGGGCCAAAAGACATTCTGGAACCAGAAACAACGAGGAAACCGGCAGAAGCAGCCGTACTATAGAAGCCATTTGCACTTGCTGCAACAAATGTGATTGAGCAATTACAACTTTGGGGTAACAAGTACCACATGTAGCTCTGTATCTTAATCATGTGCAGACCATGGACATCTGCTTCCCTGAAAGTTCAAGACTCAGAGGGGCAGGGCCGGCCCTGTGAGCTTGGAGGCTATAGGCAAAAAAAAATTCGAGGCCCCTTAATATATGCTCGACAAAAAAAAAATCGATAAATTATATAAATATCATTTTCAATAACAATCATTTTATATATATATTAAATAATTATAAAAATAGTTTTAACTTGAAATGAAAAAAATTTGATGAAATATGTTACGGTAAAAGATACGATCAACATTATAAAATGAATCATATTAAATTAAGATAGTAAGAAACAACCGTTTGAAATAAAATTTAAAAAAGAAATAGGATGTCAAATACCTAACATAATTAAGGTATAAAAGATACGGATTAAAAGTGTAAACAGCTTTTAATACGAACACAAATACATAATAAATAAAAATATAAAAAGATAGGAATGACAAAAAAAATAGAAAGACAAAAGAAAAATCTAAAAATATAAAACCAAACTGTGATAGACGGGGTTCGATCCCTGAAATTTTGGTTGCAACAAAAACTACCCACCGCTAGACTAAGTCCAAGTTGACAACATATGCCAAAACCCAATAAAATATATTGAGGCCCCTTAAAATCAGAGGCCCTGGACATGGGCCTTGCTCGTCTTGGCCCAAGGCCGGCCCTGCAGAGGGGTATAGGTAATTCAAGTAGAAATCTCGACTTGTCCCGGGACTTCAACAATAAGGACTTAAGGAGTAGCAGAACATGAACGTTCTTCGGTGCAGACATTAAAAATGCATCTCAAACTTCAAACACGTTTTCATCATACAATTTAGGATGCGAAAATCCACATTTCTTAAATTGTAATTTACACTCTCACTTTTCTATTTTTAGTCATCATTTACATAAGAAGATAAAAGTTAAGTCACTAAGAACAAAATTTTAGTTACCACAAATGGAAAGAGAGAGTGTGGATTACAATTTGGGGAGTGTGGATTTCACTTCCCTACAATTTTCTCTCTTCTTTTGAATGAAAATTCGAGAAATATTTTTGTTATAGTTGCGTCTTCACTCAAAAATTATAGGATGTACTTTGTAGTTGTAGAAATTCTCGATATTATTTCAGGACTCCTCTATATGCTTGTTATAATCAGGAGTTTAGGCTTCATGTCCCCCCAGACCTGGCCCCCCTTACATTCGACAATTTTATTAATGAAAGGTGAAGGGCAGCCGCATCAGTCCTATATTAAAAATAAAAAAATAAAAAAATTTAGTTACCACAAATGGAAAGTGAGAGTGTGGATTACAATTTGGGAAGTGTGGATTTCACTTCCCAATTTTCTCTCTTCTTTTGAATGAAAATTCGAGAAACATTTTTGTTATGGTTGCGTCTTCACTCAAAAATTATAGGATGTACTTTGTAGTTGTAGAAATTCTCGATATTATTTCAAGACTCCTCTATATGCTTATTATAATCAGGGGTTTAGGCTTCATGCCCCCCTGGGCCCTCCTTATATTCGACAATTTCATTAATGAGAACAGCCGCATCAGTCTTATATTAAAAAAAATAAAAATAAAAAACCCAATGTAAGTTCCTAGCCCAATGAGGACCCCATGACTCATAGGTTTAAAATTCAATTTTAAAGTTAATTCACCACAATTTTTATAAAGAATAAAAAGCAAGAAGCAAAATAAAGTCATAAACTATGAGAACAACGAAGAGGACAAGTAAAGTTTACATCAATCCATATCTTCTATTCAGTCAGGTCTCCAAGGAGGTAACTTGTAGATCAGAAAAGGAGGGGTGCAATAATAAAGCTCTCAAGTATTAGACATCGAAGTGCATCAAATAAAATGTTAAAGAAGGAACATGTAGCTCAAATCTCTTTTATGTCTACATGCATACCAAATAGATTGCAGTGTGGAATGCTAGCTAAACATGGACCTTCTCATATGCACCAAACTCTCTCAACTAATGAGGTAGAATGCAGCGGCCTCCAAACCGCTGCTGCAAGTAAATTATCCCAGCAAAAAGTAAACCTCCACAAGGAATAATGACATTCCAAGCAGTAGAGTACATATATTGTGAAGGACCAGCATAAATGTACGACTCATCTAATAGATTCTGAACAAAGTTATGATGATCCCTGTAAACATAATATGCATGTGGCAGCACTCGAACAAAAGTTGTTCCAATGTAGAACGAAGCTGCGAGTGAATTTTCCTTTGATTTGCGGAAGATGTTGAGCACAATTTGAGGCAACAAAAATGCATCCAAAACCAGACCAGCACAAGTTTTCAAAACAGTAACTAAAATGTCACGCACCTCATGCCCTGAAATAATGATCATGTCGACAATATAGTACATCATCCTCCAATTCATTAAAAGCAAAGCAAGTAAGGACCCTGCAACAAATACTGGTAAAGCCACAAAGAGAGCCAGCTTCTCCACACCCCAGAGCTCCTTCTGGTTTCCATTTGTTGATCTTGCTGACCATGTCAACTGTAGAAGCCGGATTTGAACCAAGAAACTAACCATTATTATTGTATTTACAATTATTTCATTGAATTCATGCCATCCATTGCTCCCAAGGAATAGAGTTTGGCTACTGTATGGTGTGATCATGGCATCAAAGTTTAGTACGAGAGGTATTGTGGAGCCTAGACCAAGAATATAAAGCATGCAGATGGAGACACAGGGAAGCACATCCGGATGCCTTTTCACATGAAAGAGTTGTAATATCCCAAAAACACATGCAAATATGTTGGATAACAAAACCAAGATGATCTCCATATCCATCCACCAAATCGTTCGCTCTGCTTCATAATTGTAAAGGGCAGCTGAAGTGAACTCCACTCTCTCAAAATATAGTGGATCAGACTTTTTCCGAGTGCTTTCGATGCTTCCATTGATAAATCGCAGATAACTACTCCTTGGATTTGTTGGAGGGAACTCAATGTTGACAATAATTTCACAGTCTACAGAGTCACTTGTTGACTGTTCTGTGTGTACATCTCGGCAACCTATCATGCACAGGCTTCCTTCTGTAACATCATAAATTCCTTCTGCAGAAATCACCATTTTGCCAAAAGAATTAAGCATGTAGAATCCATTGGGCAACTGAACTTCACCTCTTGCTTTGATGCTTATTTTATAGCTAATGTTATGGATGTTGCTGTGGCTCACAGGACGACCTTCAGACCCAAGAGGGTATTCTTCAGTTCTGATGGAATCAGACACCGAAAAGTAAAATTGCTTTCCAACGGAGAGAGGGGTAGAAATGACCCATGCAATTTCTTCTCCTGTGTAGTTCTTAGCTGATATGCGGAATCTCATAACATAAGAAAATGGATGTGGATAAGTGTTGTTGCTGTTGTCATTAGCAGTCTTCTTCCTTTGGCACAGTTTTGCTACTTTGCCTGTTTTAGTGTACTCATATTCCTGGCCTTGAAGTGGATAATCTATTACCCCATTCTGACTACTTCCAAATGTGATTTTCTGAAAGTAATCTGGCTCAGTTGCGGCTTTGTTGCTCCAAACCTGCCCCTGAATGCTGCTAGTACTCGTGATCGTCCACGCTGCAGGAATCCAGAAGCTCACTCTTGTTGAACAATCAACAACATTAGCAATATTCAAGGAATTTGTTGCATCCAAGAATCGACAAGCAACAACACACAGCTGATTTTTTTCTGCATCCCATGAAACTTCCCCAACCAAAGTTGTACTAGGATTGAAAAGGCTCTGACGCCAGATGCTACCAGATACAAAATCTACCAACACTCTCAACCTTTTTTCATCTTCCAAACACTCCATATACGAAAGTGACATGTAGGAAGGCAAATCAGAGTTATCAGACACAGAAAGTGGGGAGCAGTTCTTTGCAGACACACAATGACTTGGATATTTCAGTTCAAATTTGCGCATTAGTACTAAATCTGAGATCCAAGAACAAAATCCCTCTATTTTTAAAGAAAGTGGGGGAGCAACATTTCCATCAGAACAGCTGCTCTGAGGCACATTTGAAGCAAAAGTGTACTGGTAGTTCATGGAAGGAAGCATTGACATAGAAAGCGGTCCAAAATTTGGCTCATTCTTAGAACTTACCAAGCTCTCTAAGGTTCCAATAATCAAGGTAGTAAGACTACTGGAATTCTTGAGTTTATAGAACTTAAGAAGTGCAGGAAGTTCAAGTACATTATCATGTTTCGAGTAACAAGAACCTGATCCAACCATACAAAGCTCCCCAGAAGCTTCTGACCAGATCCCATTCAGCTTGAAGCTTGGCCAACCTTGGCCACAGAGAACTGATTTGGATCTGAAGTCAGCAGATTCCTGGCCCCTATTGGAGATTCCCACAATAAAATATGTTGCGTCCCGTGGAAATTCAAGGCTTCCTTGGACTCTGAACAAGCCTCGTTCATCAGCGGCTCCATCATACCAGAAGTGGAATACAACTGAATTTTGAACCGCACCATATGTGGAGTTCTGACTAAGAATGTTACTTCCAGCGGAAGTGTGGTAGAAACCTGTAAGGCTATGAACAGAGGAGTTAACTCCGGCATAACCTTCAGTGGTTGAGTAGTCAGGAGTAAGCAGTGATGTGCAATGATCAGAAAAAGAGACTAGAGCAGCTAATGGAACAGAGTTCAACAGAAGTGTAACGAAAATAAAGAAGAAGAAAGTAAAGTTTTTGTTGAAGATAGTCATATTAGGAGAAAGAACTGCAAGAGCAACAACCAATGCAATGTATTTTGTACATGGAATATAGTCTGAACTCCAGGTCAACCAGACAACCACCATTAGAGTTTACACAATATTTAAGTTTTCAAAGCCAGCATGCACGATTAACCTTTTTTTCTTTTCCATATGATCAATTTTAAATTGCCTGTTGAAAAACAAAAAGATTCCTAAGATCGATATGATTGAAGTTGTTTATTAATCTATTGTGACTCATATCACTCTCCTCCAATCAAGAAAAATTTGCGGTGCTTCCTTTGCAGACTATTTTGTTTACTATAATGAAGTTTGAAGTCAGATCATAATGTTAATTTGCCATAGACAAAAACAACAATACAGATCTGTATCCCAACAAACTAATGAAAATGATTCAAGCCGGTAACAAGAACAAAAAAGAGCTTATTCAAAAATCAAAACATGACTAGTCTGGCAGGCACAGAGATGAGGAAAAAACCAACCTTCTTAGCTACTTGGTGCCAACGGATGACTTCTTTTGAGGCTTTGAAACACTGCCTTTGTGTTTTTGCTGTGCTTTGAAACACAATACCTATGACAAAGGAATGTCAATTAGGTTTTGCTCCATCAGTGAATATAATTTTCTGCCATTTTTTTCGGGTTGGGCCAAGATTTTACCATATACTGTATTCTGTTACCCTTTATTTTTATTTTGGTGTGCTCTTTCTTCTATATTTTTTTTTTTTGGTCTTGTGAGCCTGAAAGGGACGTTGCTCGACCGATTGAATTCCGCTCTCACACTGCAAAAATCTGACTAAAGGTTTGTGCTTTCTTTGTCTATTTCAATTTCTCATATTTCACCAATTGGCTGTATGATTTCTAAATTTATTCAAACTTCATCTGTATTCTGTTGTCCATATGATATCTGAACTGGTAATTCTGAATTTTTTTTATTTCTATGTTCTCCTTTCTAATGCTTTGATCTGGGAATTGGGTTTGTTTACATGACCATGTAAACTAGCTAGAAAGAAAGAACTATCATTTTTCAGTGATTCATGAGTGATACTATTTTCCCTGCCTCTGTCATTGAGGGTCTTGGCCAACTGGAAGAAATTCCTAATCATTCGAGTATGAGTTGTCAAGTTTATAATTATGTGCATCTTTCTTAATATACATGAATGATGATTCTATTACTTATCCATTGAGTTGCATCACAACATGTATATGTTACTGTCATCGTCTCATTGAATAATATACATAAATGCAAAAAGTTTAAGAATCGTGTGATCTGTACTTGAATTTAAGATTGATGAGCACAAAACTTCAACAACCAATGTGTGATATCTGTCTTTCTTTGGAGTTGTCATCTTTTAGAACAGATTAGGAGGGAGTGCACATACAGTTTCTTTTTCCGACTCAGAAAAATAGTTGCTTACCAAAAGGAAAGAAATTTCACTAGATTTCATACATTATTCAATTCACTCTGCAGTCTACATGCATATGAAATAGATTCCAGGATGTTTTTGGCAGTTACGACGCTTCACTTGCAATATTGACCTTCTCATATGCACCAGACTCTCTCAACTTATGAGGAAGAATGCAGCTTCCCCCAAACCACTGCTGCAAGTAAATGATCATAGCAAAAAGTAGACCTCCACAAGGAACAATGACATTCCAAGTGGTAGAGTAAAAGTAAGCCGCAGGACTTGCATAAATGTAGGACTCATTCAATTGATCTTGACCAGAGGTATGATCCCTATAAAGATCATATGCATGTGACAGCACTCGAACTAAAGTTGTTCCAACGAAGAACGAAACTGCAAGAGACTTTTCCTTTGATTTGCGAAAGAGGTTGAGCACAATTAGAGGTAGCAAAAAACCATCCAAGACCAAACCAGCACAAATTTTCAGAACAGTGCCAAAAATATCAGGTCCTTGATACCTTGAAACCATATCAATAATAGAGTCCCTCTTCCTCCAATTCATCAAGAGCAACATAACCAAGGACCCTGTAACATATACTGGTAAAGCCACCAAGAGCGCTAGCTTCTCCACGGCCCATAGCTCTTTTATGTTTCCATTTGCTTCCCTAGCTGACCTTGTTAACTGCAGAAGCCGTAACTGAAGCAAGAAACCTACCACTGTCAGTACATTTACAATTAATCCATTGAATTCATGCCATCCATTGCTTCCAAGGAACAGAGTTTGGCTACTAAGTGGTGTGAGCATGGCGTTGAGGTTTCGCGTAAGAGGAAACAGGTAGCCTAGACCAAGAATATACAGCATGCAGGTGGAAATGGAGTGAAGGACCTCCGGATGCCTTTTCACATGAAAGAGTTGCAATGTCCCAAAGAAACATGCAAGTGTGTTGGATAATAAAACCAAGATGATCTCCACATCCATCCTCCAAATGGATCGTTCTGCTTCATCATACGTGTAATAAGCAGCTGCAGTCAATTCCACTCGCTCAAAATAAAGAGTATCAGACTTATCTCGTGTGCTTTCGATGCTTCCATTGATAAAACTACGACGATTAGTCTTTAGATTTCCTGGAGGGAACTTGAAGTTGACAGCAATATCACAGTCTATAGAATCATTTGTTGGCTGTTGGTATCTGTTTGTGCTCAGATCTCTACAACCTACCA
Source organism: Fragaria nilgerrensis (assembly GCA_010134655.1). Classification (NCBI taxonomy): domain Eukaryota; kingdom Viridiplantae; phylum Streptophyta; class Magnoliopsida; order Rosales; family Rosaceae; genus Fragaria; species Fragaria nilgerrensis. Next base: position 14,217,564 of record CM020979.1, on the reverse strand, counting down.
TGCATAGGCTTCCTTCTGTATCATCATAAATTCCTTCAGCAGAAATCACCATCTCGTGATAATTATTAACAATGTAGAATCCATTAGGCAACTGAACCTCACCTTTTGCTTTGATGTCAATTCTGTAGCTAATACTGTGAGGGTTGGTTTGGTTGTAGCTCACAGGTGGCCTTTCAGACGACCCTAGAGGGTATTCCTGAGTTCCATCTTCGATTGAATAGGACCACGGATAGAAAAATTGATTTCCAAAAGAGAGAGGGACAGCAACGCCCCATCCAATTTCTTCTCCTGTAGAATTCACAACTGAGTGATGGAATCTCATAGAAACAAAAAATGGAGGTGGGTAGATGTAGCGGTTGTTTTCATTAGCAGTCTTTGTTCTTTGACACAACTTTGTTACCTGGTCTATTAAAGTATACTCATATTCCTGTCCTGGAAGTGTAAACCTTAGAACATCAGTCTGACCACTTTCAAATGTGATGCTTTCAAAGTAATCCGACTCTGCTGCGGTCTGGTTGCTCCAAATTAGCCCCTGAATGCTGCTAGTATTTCCTATTGTCCACTTTGCAGGGAACCAGAAGCTCAATCTTACTGAACAATCTCCCAAATAACTAGTATTCAAGGAATCAGTTGCATTCAAGAATCGACAAGCAACAACAACTACCTCATTTTTCGTTGCGTCCCATGAACCTTCCCCAATAAAGGTTACATTTGGATTGAAAGGCCTCTGATTCCACTTGTTGCTGCCTGAAAAATCTACAAGAACTCTCATCTTTTGTTCATCCTCCAAACACTCAATATTCTTCAATGACACGCCGGCAGGCAAATAAGACACAGAAATAGGGGAGCAGTTCTCTGGGAAATCTATATTCAGACAACGGCTTGGATATTTCAGTTCATAATGGCGATGTAGTACTAAATTTGAGATCACAGCACAAAATCTCCCTATTTTTAAAGAACGTGGAGGAGCATCCCTTCCATCAGAAGAACTGTCATGAGATTTATTTGAAGCAAAATTGTACTGGTAGTTCATGGAAGGAAGCAATGACATAGAGATTGTTACAAAATAGTTTGGATCAGTATTAACATCTACCAAGCTCTCAAAGGTTCCAGTAATCAAACTAGTAAGAGTACTGGAATTTTTGACATTGTAGAGTTTAAGAAGTGCAGGTAGTTCAAGTAATTACCTGCGCTCGAGTAATGATAACCTGATCTAACCATACAAAGCTCCCCAGAAGCTTCTGACCATATCCCGTTTAGCTTAAAGCTTGTCGAATCTTGTACATTTTGAACTGATTCCAATCCGATGTCAGTGGCTTGCCGCCTGCTTGTGGAATTCTCAACAAGGAAATATGTACTGGTGTCTTTTGGAAATTCAATACTTCCTTGGACCCTAAACAAGCCTTGTTCATCTGCTGTTTCATTGTACCAGAAGCGGATCACAATCGAGTTTTGGACCTCTGCTCCATGTACTGAGCTCTGGCTAAGAATGTTACTTGACTTTCTTCCATCAGAGGTGTGGTAGAAACCTATAAGGCTATGAACGGAGGAGTAAACTCTGGCATATCCTGCTGGGGTTGAGTTGTCAGCAGCAAGTGAAGTGCAATGATCTGCAAATGAGACTAGAGCAGCTGAAGCACAGAATGGAATCGAGTCTAACGAAAATGTGACTAAAACAGTGAACAAAATCAAATTTTTCTTGAAGATAGTCATTTTCTTGAAGATAGTCATATTAGGAGAAAGATGAACAAGAAGAAAAACAACAACCAATGCAAATGTTCAATGTTCAATGTTCAATGTACAAGAAGAACAGCTCCAGGGTCAACCACTCTCATAGTTGACACCATAATCATAATCAAGTATATTCAAGAGCCAGGTACCATGCGCAATCTTTACAAACATGATCCATTTTTAATTGTGGAAAATCATAAAAGATTCCAAAGACTGATATGGTCGTTGAAGTTGTGTTTATTTATCTGTCGTGACTTTGTGAGTCATAGTAGTATAGTACTCATCTCGAATCAAGAAATATTTTAATTGTTCTTCGTAGACTATCTTGTTCATTATAATGTAAGTTTGAACTTGTATCTTAGTCGACCAATTAAAGAAAAATGTGGATCTGCATCTAAGAATACTCATTTTGTGCTAACTATTTCTACAAGACTGGAAGGGTACCGTTCCGAGTCGGTGTGGGTGCAAATATTTTCACCATAAGATTTAAATACAAATGGGGTATCCCTTTATGCATGATAAGTCAAACTTGGAGTAAGGTCATCTCGTGATCAATCTGGTCGCGGTCAAATCTGGAATGGCCTCAAAAAGGTTTGAGTCCTAACCCGACCACAAATGAATTGGGCCGTGAGTGAATTATGTGGTGGCCAAATTAGATTATAAGTAAATGAGTAACTATCATGGGCCGTGAGTAGAATGAAATGGGTAACGGTTGAATCAAGTTGCAGGTAAATTGGCTTGAGGTACGCACCGACCAAGTCAAGATGGGAGAGATCAACGAGACTTTAAAAAAGCCCCAAGGCTGAACGTGGCGGCGAATGAAGTTATGGAGGAGCATTGGATAGACGTGACTTAGTGAAAGTTGGCCACTTTGAGGGTAAATCATGTAGTGGTGGATGGATCACATAGTGGTCAAGTCAAGTTTGGGCCGGATAGGGTGTTGGTCAAATCAAGTCGCGTGAGATGGAGACGTAGAGGGAACGAGTTGAAGACGAGGTGAAATAGAACTGGTCAATAGGAAAAATTGGGAACGGGGTTTCCCATGACGTCCATAATACGGAGTCGTGGATCCACTCGTGCTTAACTAGCGAGTAAAGCGCACAACATTAAATGACTGAGGAGTCATGACTATAAATACAACATGAATAGGATCCTAAAAAGGTAAGTGAGTCCAAGCAAAATCAGCCACACAAACCCATAATATACATTTTCGAGATTCTAGATCGAGAGATATACCATCACCACTAAATTCCTGACCCATTTTGACATCCATTGTTTAAAAAACTTTCATTCCTGCTCCAGTCAAAAGTGGTTAGTGAGGAAATCTTATGCCCGAATTTTTTCACACGAACAGTTGGGTTAGAGTCAGCAGGGCAAATGATGACTCGTAACTTTTCATGCGCAATCCTAACTTTTTCCAGATTATTGATCACCCAACCCTAATACAACTCATCGACTATCATCGATACCCTTCGTGAGTGCTTGTGTGAGTGCAATTTCGCTCTTACCTATTAGATTATGCTCGCATGGGTTCATCACCCCCCCCCCCCCCACTTTCTTTGGTTCTGGTTCTTGGTTCTTGTTCTTGTTCTAAGTCTACTTCATTGCTTAGGTTTCGATGGTGGCTTGTACAGTGTTATTTTGAGGGAGCTTTTCCTCTGGGGCGTAGGTTTTCTTATGGTATGTGTATTAGGATTCGATTGGCAGAAGTTACTCGGGCATCATTGCTCCGATTTAGTACTCCTCACTGCTTCATGGCAGCTGACGACGATGGCCACACTACCAGGACAAGCACTTTAGCCGACGAAAAATTTTCGTCGGCCTGTTATCTTAATTCGTCGGCTAAGATTTTAGCCGACGAAGGCTCGTCGGCTAAGATTTTAGCCGACGAAGGCTCGTCGGCTAAAGTGTCGTCGGGAAAGGGTCGTCGGTGATGACTTTAGCCGACGAAATTTTTTTTTCGTCGGCTATAGTCCCACAGTTAGCCGGCGAAAAACATGTCGTCGGTTTTTTTCCCAGACTTTAGCCAACGAAACAATTAAGATATTCGTCGGCTAAAGTGTGTAATAAATAATTAAAAAATAACTATAGCCGACGAAATTTACTATATTTCGTCGGCTAAACCTTATAAAAATTTAAAAAAATAACTATAGCCGACGAAATATAGTAAATTTCGTCGGCTAAACCTTATAAAAAAATTAAAAAATACTATAGCCGACGAATATAGTATTTAAATATCGTCGGCTAAAGTTGCTGGGTTTTGAAAAAAAAAAACTGCAGAAACTTTCGGCTGCCTCCAATCATGACCAAAATTTGACAGAATCTTCCTCTCAACATTTCGAACAACTTTCTAGAAGAAGTCGAAGCTCAATTCTAAGCCTAAACAGGTCAATCGACTGAAAATATAAAAATCCCCAATTTTAAACCCTAAAAACTTCAAATCTTCGATTCTCTTCACACATACCGAATCGAGCTACCAAATTCTAGGGGAATGTAGTACTAATCAAACTCAACTTATCCATATATAAAACTTACCAAATGGTGACCTAAGGAAGGAGAAATTCGATCGACACCGAATCCGAACCGGCGGAGTTTTGGAGCTCGATTTATCCCTCACGGCGGCGCCACTCGATGCACCACCTATCCAGCAATGAAGTAGAGACGACGACGAAGCTTTTGGAACAAGTGTGGCGGTCTCCGGTGGCTTAACGGCGGAGCTAGGCCGAGAAGAAAATCTGACAGATAATAGACTTCTTACCATCCATCTTCGCTTATATAAAGAACTTTAGCCGACGAAATTCTTTATTTTCGTCGGCTAAACTCTTTTGAAAATTTTGGTTGACCGCCAAAAAATTTTGGTTGAAAATTTTGAAAATTGTTCGACTTTAGCCGATGACTTTTCACATATTTTCGTCGGCTAAAGTCCTTTGAAAATATTCCTCCAACTTTAGTTTACCGCCCAAAAAATTTTGAAATTTTTTGACTTTAGCTGACGACTTTTTTAATATCTCGTCGGCTAAAGTCTATAAATTCACAAAAACGCTCATATCTCCCCCTATATTACGTAGTTTGGTCAAACCTTCCACACGAAAAACTCTCACGTAGATGAGACGCAACCGCCTATATAAAAATTTTGAGACATTTACCTGCCGACGATAGGGCTCCCCATAAGGAATAATAACGGTAAATAGGGTTGACTGCTACTATCGGCATCGAGACTTTACCCGATTTACGTGATTTTTGAACCATAGCCGTATTTCACCATCCTAAACACATCTTATTTCACGAGATTTTTGATAATTTTGCTTCCGATGTAGAGTTGGTTCACAAAGTTGTATAACCTACTAAACAAGTTATACAACATTAGTAGACATGTTGTGATTCTGATGACTAAAATTCACAAACCAAAATTCGAACGTCAGATATGATCATTATGACGAAAGATATCTATGGTAAAAAATTCAACTGGATCCGACAACGTTAAGGGCTCAATTGAAACGGTCAACCATAATCCATCGTCACTTATCACACGAAAACGTTCATATCTCCCTCTATATTACGTAGTTTGGTCAAACCTTCCACACAAAAAACTCTTACGTAGATGAGACGCAACTGTCCATATAAAAATTTTGAGACATTTACCTTCTGATGATAGGGCTCCCCATAGGGAATAATAACGGTAAATAGTAGACACGTTGTGATTCCGATGACTAAAATTCACAAACCAAAATTCGACCGTCAGATATGATCATTATGACGAAAGATGTCTATGGTAAAAAATTCAACTGGATTCGACAACGTTAAGGGCTCGATCGAAACGGTCAACTCTAATCAAAAATAAGAAAATTGCATTTTGAAGCCCTAAACGGACTCGGATGGCCAAAAAAGACTATACATCATGGCATTAGGGATGACTTTGACTCGTAGCGCCGTTACGCTTCCGGAAAGGTATCACAATAGTCAATCAGACACCAAACGCCAAATCTGCAGCATAGTGAATAATAAGGGTAAGTCAACTATCGGCACCGAGACTTAACCGGAATATCGTGATTTTTCAACCGTAGACGTATTTCACCATTCTGGTCATATCTTATTTCACGACTTTTTTGCGTTTGAAGGTTCTACGTATATTTTTTTTTTCAGATGAGTTGTTGTCCAGATCTGTAAATATAAGGCACTATAGCCGACGAAAAAAATTATTCAGCCGATGAAATATTAATTTTATCGGCTAAAGTTGACCATAGCCGACGAAAATTTTAAATTAGCCGACGAAGGAAAATTTCGTCAAAATTCGTCGGCTAAAGCCTTTCTTCTGGTAGTGCCACGACAATGCTAGCGAACATGATTGGTGCACTACTACAAAAAAAACGTTTCTATGATAGTAAATTCATGACGTCTGCCTGAAAACGTCATTGTATACTCTTTTTATGACGTTTTCGGAAGCAAACGTCATGAATTTAAATTTCATCTGAAGTTTATGACGTTTACCAAATGTCATTGTAGGTTTCACCATTCGATGACGTTTTTCAACTGTCATAATTCTTATGACGTTTGATAAACGCGGTGAATGCAAATGAGCCATGACAATTGAAAAATGTCATGGAAAATGTTTTAATGACGTTTGATCAACGTCGTGATTAGAACAGTCATGACAATTGAAAAACATCATGAACATTTTTACTATGACGTTTCTATATGTCATGAAACAATTTGGTCCAAAATTTTTGAAGGCCGCTCAAATTTTCAGCTCCAATTCGAATTTCCCACTTTGATTAAAAAACCATTCAAATTAGGGCTGGGCACGGGCCCGGCCCGGCCCGGCCACTATTTTACAGGGCCCGGACCTGGACCGGACACACTCCAACCGGGCCGGGTTTTATTGTTTTAAATTCAGGGCCCGAAAAAAGCCCGGACTGGCCCAAGAATTTTAGAGCCCGGTAAAAGCCCGGACCGATAAGAACCGGGCCGGTCCTGTCGGGCTTGCGGGCCTGATAACCTGAAATGAATGCAATGCAAATCTGCTTATCTGCCATTGCCAAATCTGCAATGCAATCTGCTTATCTGCATAATCTATAAGACTTATACTATGAAATCACTGAAATGTGCAAGACTGAAAGCTTAACACACTGCACAATGCACACAACTGAGTGAACTGACAACTCAACTGCAAATCTGCAATAGCAAAACCAGACCAACTAAAGTGTTCAACTGTTCAAGTGCTCAACAAAGGCACAAAGCAGTAAACTATAAAAGCACTAAATTGTAAAAGCACAGCAAAAACTAGCAAAGGCTGCAAAGCAATCAAATCTCAAGTTCTCAACAACTGAATTTAATTAAAACCATCAGTCCAGCACTAACAAATTAACAAGAGAAGTCATTTTAAACAACAGATAAAACTCCAAGAGGACTAAGTAGGCAAGTATTCAATACCAATAGTCCAACAGTTCACAACAGAAATAAGTAATCAGTAAGCAATCAAACATTCAAAGTAGCTGAACAAAATCAAGGCATCAATCTGTTATCTGCCATTGACAAGCCTGCTGCTATGCAGCCTAGCTATGTTGTGAGTTCATAACTTCAGTTGCTGACATGCCCTTCATCTTTTACCTATAAGAGAATAATTGAATATTAGTCTATAAGAAATGAAGAATATAACAATGAACAAATGGAAGTATGGAAAAAATAAAACAATAGTATTCAAAATCAAAAGTCACATATAACCAACTCATATACATCAAGCTCAAGTTAACAGTATAAATTAATGATCGATTGAGGAGTAAGAATTTGCTTCAATTAAGAAATACTGATGTATACATTTTGCTTTCTTTGTTGCAAGAGTCATTCTAAGAACTTTTGTAGGATTGGACTTGGAGGTTCCAACACTAAGAACAGCTGGAATTGTTGGAGCTACATTAGCACTTGTTTTAGCTACTTTTGCAACTTTCAAGGACTTTGAGGTTCTAGCTGGCTTAGCTGGCGCAAATTGTGCCACTTCATCTTCGTCATCTTCATCATCTTCACTTTCTGCCACAGCCACTAGCTTAGCCTTTTCTTTTTCCTTTGCAGCCTTTTCTTTTGCCTTTCGCTTTGCCTCAGCTACAATAAAGTTTGAAATAATGAAACAATCAGACAAGTCAAATGAAATAATATTAAGACAAAATCATAAAATCACAAACAGACAATAGTGTCAGTACATACCACTTTCCATCTTTTCATAAAATTCAATCTCTGCTTGGCTTAGATAATATTCAATTTCAGATTGATCTTTTTTCTTTATCCAATTTTGCAAGCAAAACAATGCTTCCACTGTTTTAGGAGTTAAAGAACTCCTAAAAGGATCAATCACTCTACCTCCAATAGAGAAGGATGACTCAGATGCAACTGTGCTAACCTGGATAGCAAGTACATCATTTGCTAGAAGAGCAAGATTTGGATATTTGCAGTCATTTGTCTTCCACCAATGTAGCAGGCACCAATTAGCTGCTTCTTTCTTGGGTGGACACTCGATTGGATCAAGCAAGTATCTATCAACCTCACTCTCAACAACGACTTCGTCGGATTCAGCTAAAGCCTTTTGTCAACCTACAGCAAAACACATATGAAACACCATATCTTACAGCCTCTCAAAACTCACAGTAAGTTCAACATTGAAGAAGAAATGAAGAACAGCCATAAACAAATTTTAACAAAAACAGAACACACAGTAGGTACTACCTTCCAACAAGTTGGCCATTTTCCCTGACATCTTCACAACCCTGTTTCTCTTCGACTTGAAAGATGAGGTTGTTTCTTTTGCGCTGTTGGAAACGACACTTGCTGTAGTGCTGCTCTTAGAAGATGTATTGTCATTGGTTGATGCATTGGTTGATGTTCTATAGATGTCAGTTAAGGCAACCAAGAGCTCCTTAACAGAGTTGGTCTTGGCTTTTGCTTCCTCAGGTGAATAATGGAGCACGTGTAGGTAAGTATGAGATATGTTCTTCAGCTTGAACTTAGGATCCAATACCAATGCAACCAACAACAACTGATTCATGTCTTCAATACGTTCAAAATATTTTCTAAACTTGCCAGCATCTTTTCTGCCATCTTCAACATCAGCAATTCAACTTCACTTCTAGTTCCAGCAGTAGGCGCAAAAAGTGCATTAATCTCCCCTTCTATTGCTACAATGTCATGAAATGCTTTATGAGCAGTGGGGTGTCTAGTCATACTCATCCTCATTGTCACATCATGAAAAACCCTCGAGATCAACACAAATATTTCAGCCTTTTCCTAATCCTCATCTTGTGGTGGTCCAACTCTTGTTTTTCTTGTTCTTGGTGTCACCGGAACATACTCTTGTTCTTCTTCCTCATCGAGCTCATCTTCTTCATCAAAATAGCTTCTATACTTGTTCATTTCCTCTGCAGCCATCCTTTCAAAAGCTGGCCTCACATCTAAAGCTATGTCCAACATTAAAAAGGTAGAATTCCATCTTGTTGGAAGATCAAGTGCCGGTGTTTTTTCAGTGTCTATGTTCCCTTCTAATTTCTCCTTCTCCATGCACACCTTGAACACGTCCAATCTATTAGAACTACTTCTAATATACTTGACTGCATTTCTAATTGCTGCACAACTTTTATCCATTAAGGACAAACCAGCCTTCACTATGATGTTCAAGATGTGAGCCAAACACCTCACATAAAGGTGCTTTCCTCCAAACACCGGGGGATCTTTCCATGCAGCCATTTTCCCTTTAAGATACTCTATCGCCACTTTATTTGCGCTTGCATTATCGACCAAGATAATCAACACCTTCTCTATCCTCCAACGTAGCAAACAAGATTCTAAATTCTTGCCTATTGTTGTGCCTTTGTGATTGGGAATCACACAAAAGTTGATGATCCTCTTGTGCAAATTTCAACCACCATCTATAAAGTGCACCGTCAACACCATATAGTTGATGTTCTGAATTGAAGTCCAAGTATATGCCATTAAGCACAACCTCTGATTATTTAACACATTCTTAAGCTCCTATTTCTTCTCATCTATCTAAACTGAGAAGATAAAGAAAAACTCGCCGGAAAATAGGAAGGAAACCATACCAAGAGAACTCGTCGAAAAACTCGAACTAGGAAGAGGCCGAAGAGAAACGAAACCCCAATTCCAGGAAGAGCCTTATTTTCTGTAAATCATCTTCTCCAGAAGAGTCGATCAAAACAAGAAACAAGAACCCAGATTATAATGAAAGCCAATCTCAAATTCAGAATCGCAGATACGAACTACGAAGAGAGAGAGAGAGAGAGGAGCAGACCTTTGATCGAGCTGCTTTCCAGTGAAGATGAGATGCGTGCCTGAGAGAGTCTGAGACAGCAAGAGTGTGCGAGTGTGACAACGACTCAACGAGAGTCTGAGAGCAAGACTGCGAGAGTTCGAGAGCGAGACTGAGAGAGTTGACCGTCGCAATTTAGTTTAGGTCTTTGACCACAAATCCTGTGTGGTTGAGCTCATTCTATTATCGTAGATCCTTAGAAACACCCAATACAAGTATGTCATGTATATTAGTCGGGCTCTCGAGCTTTTTTTCATTTCCATAAACAAGACTCGGGCCCGGACCGGTTATACACAGACCCGGCCCGGACCGCCAATAAACATAATCGGGACCGGTAAAAAACCCAACCCGACCCGATCAGACCGATCGGTCCGGATCGGACTTTTTATCTCCAATAGGCTTTATGCCCACCCCTAATTCAAATATCATTATTTATTTACTATCATTAGCCCATTTTTCTGTAAGAAATATTAAACAAAACAAGAGCAGAACCCTTTTTATCAAACAACTCCCTTTTATCATCCACAGTTTTCTATAGATTAATCATCCCCAACCTTTTTATCAAACAACTCCCTCGCAGCCCTAAACTCCCAACCCTTTTATCCGTCCTCACTCTAGAATTTTGAAACCCAGAAAAATAACACAGCACAATTCACATCCTCTCTCTCTTCTTCCTTTCAATATCATTTCAATTCTCTTCCCTCTGTTTAGGGTCAAATAAAATTCTAAAGCAGCTTCCAATTTCCAGATCTCCACCGCTCAGATTCGGTCCACTCTGATTTTTCAGATCCTCACTTCATCAGGAAACTCCAACGCCAAATTTTTGTTATATAATTTACTCCCGAACTTCAACCCATCTCTTTCTCATTTTTTCCCTATATATCTTTCATATCTAGGTCTCTCACCTACAAACCAAATTTGGATTATTTCGTAGTGAGGAACACAGATCTAGATCTTGAATGTGGGTTTGGGTTTAGAAGGAAGGAGTGGTTCTGGTGGCACCGTTTCGTCTCTACTCACTGCTCCATCGCCATCACGTAGTCCACGGTGAGAAAATTGCTCAAGTGTAGATAGTTCATGGATGCTAGCAGCAGTGACAGCTTATAGTTCATCGACCTTAGATCTAAGGCCTCATATGACTCTTTTTCATGGCTCAATTTTTGTTCCCGTTAAGCCCAGATCTGGGCAAGAAGGAGATGACCTCATTAAATTGTTCAACACCTCAAGGGTATCTTCAATTGATTGTGAATCTTTGCATGATTTTGTTGTAGGAAATTATCAAATGTAAAGTGAAGGAGAAGAACGGGAAACTCTTACATCTACAATATTTCTGACCATGAAGAACGATGATGGATGAAGGAAAGACTCCATAATTGCAAAATCTCTACGAAGGACCTAAAATAAAATTAAAATAAATGGAGGGCCCAAACCTAATTTCGATAAATTAAAGGACCAAATAATGAAGATGCAAACTATTTGCATTATTAATGAGCTTCAATAAATCAAATTACTGCAATTAATAATTAAGGAATCAATATATTGAAAATAAATTAATGACGTTTGGAAACGTCACCAAAAATCTTTTAATGACAGTCTGTAAATATCATTTATGACAATTGAAAAATGTAATAGAAGAATCTTTAAATTGAAACGCATTCGATGACACTTATCAAACGTCATTGAAGATATTTCACGACGTTTTCCAAACATCATTAAAAAGGTATGGAATCCATAACTACAGTAAAAACGGCGAAGTAGATGACGTTTGAAAAACGCCATGAAAGGGCTTTCATGTTAGGTTGATTGGTATTGACGTTTGAAACTTTTTATGTAGTAGTGGTGAGTGTGGTAGATTGATTGGTATTGTTGCTTTTATGTTTTCGATTGTAGGTTCTCTAGTCTATAGTACAGCGAGTTGTTGGTTTCCTCTCATTCTTTCTAGTTTGATCGAGTTAGAGACTCATGCTCTTTGTTATTTATAGTTTCTCGGCTTCGTATTTACAGGCTTTGTAATTAGGTTTGTCCTTTAATTAATAAATTATTCATTTCTCTCAAAAAAACCTTTCGTGCGGAATTAAGGATATCACGCACATATATGTTAGAACTATCATTGGCAATGAAGGCTCGATCAATAGATAACTATAGTTGTACAATATCAAGATGTTTACATCAAAGATTCAAATGATATTGGTTTTCAGATACGTACATATATAATAGCATACAAACAACAATACACACACACAAATTAATGGTAAACCGAAATTTCCATAAAGTAATAGGTATTGTTTAAGCAGTTACCATCTTCTTTTATTTAGTTTCTAATGTACTATTGAAAAGCATACATTTTTCTTTCTTTTGGGACACTGATGAAAAACATACATATTGATCATCGGTTGGTTTCTTTGGCTTACGTCTATGTTTTTCTTATGTCTATGGATCAAGTTCTTGATTAATTGTTGTTGTACCAGAACTGTTTCTGGAGATACTCAACGAGCTTTTCATCGACCTGGAACGCCTTGCTTAGAACATCAGGATTGATGGGAGGATTGGCCCCGAAAACTGCATTGGCTATGGTGATGACTCCTGGGTTCTGGCTGCTAAGAGCAGCAAGTGCTACAGCATTAACGGGTCCGATGTTCAGCTGGAAATGAATGAGACCAACTGGGAAGACAAACACATCTCCCTTGTTCAAGACCTTGCTGATCAGCTTGTTATCGGGATTCGAGGTGACGAAGCCAACGTAGAGAGTGCCTTCCAAGACTACAAGGACTTCAGAGGCACGAGGGTGAGTGTGGGGAGGGTTTAGACCACCGTTTGGTGCATAGTCTATGCGAGCTAGGGATATTCCAAGTGTGTTCAGTCCGGGGATTTGCTCCACGTTCGCGGCTGTCACGGTTGAACCAACCGCATTCGCTGTGGGTTTCGGAATTTTCAGACCAGAGAAGAAGAAATCGTTTGCTGTTGCCATCTTTGGGTCCTTGCAGAACTTCCCATTCACAAACACTCCTGATAAAAATAATTAAAAGCATATTTCATTATAAACGTGTCCTTCAAATAATGTATAAACGCTTTGTATAAACACTTCATATTTCATTATATAACATATAAATCAAGTGTCACAACTAAATACTTCGAGGAAAGCTAACATGTATGCATCCCCATTCAAACATAGATGGTTAACTTGATGAACAATCTTCATATGCGTCATGCATGCATGAAAGCCAATTAGCCAATGGAAAGTAATCCCAAAATTGAAGAAAAACAAAAGAGCATACATATATGAAACTGATTTGATAAAAAGAGAATATAGGAAGCTACGTGATACCAGGAAATTGAGGAAACTGTGCGCTATTGATCGCCACGCAGAAGTCCTGTAGAGGACTGGGGTCGGAGGCAGACACGAGTAAGCAGGTTGCCAATGCAAAGATGGCAAGAGTAGCAGTAAGTAAATGAGCTCCTTTCATTGTTGACAAAGTTGCTATATTCCTACTAGCTAGCCAAGGTTGTCTCGGATTACTTGTATCTCTAGATGAGTTGCTTTGAGGGGGATGAATATCCTACATTGGGCGCAGCTCTATTTATAGTCGAAGGAGGTTGTGATATCTCAAATATTTGGATTTCCTTTTCAGTGGAAGTAGGTATTAAACTTGGTCTTCTTTCTATAATTCTCAAATGTATTGATCGTTTATCACTTGGCACTTCTATACCTTTTGAGTAGGGGCAGTTAGAAATTTGGGAGTCAATCCATTAACAAGAAAAAAAAGATGGATCCGGCTCTTCTAAAGTGAGGAGTCCGTGAATTTAGTCTGAGTTCATAAAATCCACACTCTTTATCTAATCTAAAGATTATGAACCAGACATGTCACTTTTTGATTAATTTAGGCTAACCTATGGTTAACTTTGGTAAATTGCCATCAACTATGTAACAAAAAAAAAGGAAAAAAAGAGGGTTTTACGTCTTCTTTTATAACACGTCCAACTGCTATAGCAGAAGACGTAAAACCCTCTTCTTCTTTTTTTTGTTACATAATTGACGGCAGTTTACCAAAGTTAACCATGAATTAGCCTAAATTAATCTAAAAATGACGTGTCAAATTAATCCAAAAGTGACGTGTCCTACTCAGAACCCTTAGATTAGATAAAGAGTGTGGATTTTATGAATTTAGACTAACTTCACGGACTCCTCACTTTAGAGGAGCCGGATCCAAAAAAGATAGACTCGCAAATAACTCTCTGAAGGGTTACGACAAGATTAAGTCATTCTTACTTTCTTAGCTAGGGTGCCATATTAGTCTAAAAACTACAATGCATGGGCAATTAGGGTTGGGATGGTTTCTTTCCGATGATTTTTGATTCGGTTGATTTTTGCAAATCTAATCTTTAAAGAGTGATCTAAAAGATATCAAAATAATTTGTTCACATGACTACTGACTACTCTATTAGATGAAGACGAGAAACCAGGAAGTTTATGGAGGATTTTGAAATTGAAAAACAGTTTAGGACTCTGATTGTTCTAGCACTTCGGTGTTTCAGAATGATTATTTCCTAGAAGTGCAAGGCCGCCATGGTTTGTTTAATATCATCAACTCGATCAGGTGAGGAATTAAGGACATAATCTATATTTTTTCGTGAAGATGAAGACGATCAAGATGATGTTATTGTACTGAATAGAATGGAGGTGTTAAACGTGGCTAATTTGTATTTAAGAATAGGTAATTAAAAGTATCAGGTAGTGCATACTGCATAAAACCACCATTAACCAAGGTAATTACTATTTAGTGTTCCAATGTTTATCTATCCATTCTTACAGCAGCCCACGAACAAGTCTCTGACGTGCGTTTCCACCAGCACCTTTGGAAGTTTGGTCATTCTTTTCTTATAGTTTGGTCCTCGATGGCATATCCAAGTTTCTACTGAGATTATTCTATACGCTACATAATTATCATACATGACAATTTTGTTTCATTTCATTTACACTCTCAATACTTCAACTATCTAAGCTCCCAAAATCCTTGACAAGTTATCTGAATTTTTGGGAAGTCCAGAGCACCCGTTTTGGAAGAGCTTACAATTATAACACTAAAATGAACTAGACTTGTGTGAGACTGATCCAGGAGAGACGAGGAATCATTTTGGGTTAACAAATGATCATTTGAGAATATACGGGTAAGAATGTAAGATGCAAGGATTCAGGGGTGATTGGTACGAGACAGAGTTGGCCATTTGCATCCTAGAGATTTCACCTAAGCTCGAGAAGCTGGTCATTGATCATGCTTTGAAGACTTTATTTGGGTGATGGAAAGTTCAGTGAGCGGCGCTGAAGTTATTCAGAACAGCACAGAGTTGCGGAAGAAAAACTCAAGATAGTAGACTCATGCTCAGATCATATTTCTATAATTTGCCTAGTTCAAAAAGGCTAGTGATGTTTTGTGTCAAGTTACAGATCACACAAAGGAGACTAATACCGATGTGAAACTATTAACATGGCATCTTCTCTCTGATTCTTAAGCATATATGCAAGAACTGATACAACACCAGCACATTATATAATCTGTTAAGGAAAGTGTAGTTGCGTGATGATAGCAAGCGGAAGAAACATTGAGATTCGGAACCAAACCAACACAATCTGCCTTGACTCAGGCCTATGTACAAGTAACTCAAAACTTTGGCCATCCAAAATTCATCACATAGCTAGCTGCGAGATTTTCCCCTCTTCTTGGAGTAACCTTTCATGAAGTCCACACTGATGATTAGTAAACTCCTTGAACAAATCCTTTAGCTGCTTAGCTGTCGTGTATTCTCGACTACCAGAGATGACAACCTTCAACTCATTGCTCCTTTGAGTTCTACACTTCAATGTTGTCTGTAAATAAAAAAGGATAGTACCATTAGTTGATGCCTTATTTTTCATTCTAAAAGGTTTTCCTTGGCTTCTGCCTCTCTTTCACATGGAGCAGGGAGGGTAAAGAGAGGTTTTGAAAAACACCATTGACCCTTAAAGCCACACTACCAATAAAAATTATAGGAAACATACCTGAGATTTATGCTTGAGGGTTTCAATCGATGCCCTTATTGTGTCATCCAAGGGTAGTTTCTCGGTCAGAACCCAAGGCCTACATACAATTAAAACTAGTGAACATTAGAAATCAATAAATAAAGCTAAAGGTTCAAGTGCCAAAGACCACATTAATCTCCAGCTTTTTTTGTTTTTCTTAACCATAGGGAAGAGGGGAGATATCAAATCACAGAGCTGATAAAACCCATTCTATATTGACCAGTTTGAATAATTTATATGAACAGAATAAAAATTTGACACAAGATATACCTTCCTCTTGACGAGATGATGATGCGATCTGGACTTCCCAAAAATTCAGATAACTTGTCGAGATCCTTTTTGCTGTTTAACCTGATGGTTGCTGTTGTATACACCTCTGACAGCTTACTTGGAAAAACAAATGCTTGACATGATATTGAAAGTTGCTGGTGTATGAAATCCATAATTGTAAATGATGAGATCCCCTTCTCAATATTCTCGACAAATATCATATTGGGAAGCCCTCCAATATCCATGTCATGTCCATCCCTTACATAAGAATTATCCACTATCCCTGCTTCGAAAAATAGTAAAGGATTCAGAGAGAGAAACTAATACATTTCTGCAAAACTCCATGGAAATCTGTACAAACCTTTGGAAGACGAGCTTGGAGTTAAGGATCCCCTGGCACGGCTCGTATCCTAAAAAAGAACACACTAGCATTATGAACATACTGAAAAAAGAAAGAAACAGAGAATGGAAGTATCTAAACAGACAAAGCACTCATAGTTCAGCAGATATGAAGGTGGTCAATCAACTTCTAACTGTCTATTTCACATACTGGCAGCCTCACAATGAGTCCAACACAATCAACTTCTCAATTGTCTTCCATTCAGTCTATTAAATTTTATATTCTTCTCAACAATTATGCACACTGTTTGAGCACGTCATAAGACCATCAGAGAAAAACAAACTTTCCTGTATCAATGCTATTCAATGTAGGAAAGAAACCCAGAACAAGAAATAGAACTAAACCCAAATGGAATATTCTCACAAAAACGTTAAGCATTAAAGATCCAACAGATCAATATATCAACCAGAAAGGAGGCAAAGCTTACTCGGAGACCCCAATAAGATCAAAATAAACAAGGGGACAACTTGCTAATCCAAACTCTCCTGCATCAATGCTACACACAATAGGTCCCCAAAAATACAGAGCCGAGCCTAAACAAAACTCGAATCATAGTCTAAAAATTCAATTTCACCAAGCACTAACATAATGAAGTATTCATCCAGCTTCATTCATTATAATCAAAACAAAACACACGATATAACCGAACGAAAATCTCCGCATTATTAAAAATTGCCTTGTTCACCTGACAAGAGCTTCCCTTGCGACGCTTTCTCCTACTACTAGACTCACTCTCACATTCACCGCCACCGCCACCTTTCTCGCCACAACTCGCAATCGAATTCGAAAACGTGCTCTCAATCTTCTCCTTGGCAGCATCAACAAAACTGGTCAACGCCGGGTCAATCTCTTCGTCCACGGCAGGCAGCCGGACTCTGCAAATATCCGGTAGATTCTGAGCCGTGAGAGTCCCGGCTTGCGGGCCGTGAATCCACTCCAGAATGAAGTTGCATGTGCACTCCTGCTCTCCCTTCACAACCTTGTGCTCCTTACGCACCACCTAATCAATCACACACAGTCAAAATCACATGAAGTGCATAGAGAGAGAGGCAGAGAGATGTGAAAGGACGATACTGACCCCGTCGATGAAGGCGTCGAAGTAGCGGCGGTCGTCCGGGTTGACGGAGCGTGCGGCGCAGACGAGGAGGCCTTTCTCGACGGCGGAGCACTCGGAGTCCTGGAGCTGGAGGGAGAGGCGGCGGACGCGGGAGAGGAAGGCGTCGAGGTCGGCGAGGGTGGCGACGTCGGCGAGGGTGAGGAACTCGTCTTGGTCGTCGGGGAAGTTGGCGAAGTTGATACGGAGGCGGAGGCCGGCGGCGGTGTGCTCGGTGATGAGGTGGACGTCGTACCAGGCGTCGTCCTTGTGGGACTTGAACTCTACCGCCATGGACACACAGTCAGTCACAGTGTGTGTGAGGGAAATGTGGGAGATGAATGTGACGTGGTGATCGTGTGTGCGTCAAAGGTATATTATAGTATTTACTGCCCTTCGATTTTTTCCAAAATTCGTCTCTTTGTCTACCGGGCAGTTTTTACTTCAGTGGCTATTTGCAGTAATGATAGTGTGTTTTGGAATGGTCACAATGTGGAGTAAGAAAATAATAGCACATTTATTTACTTGAAATAGAATTGAAATGTGTGGAAATGATTACGGAATAAGAGAATTTCTGTGTTTACTTGTTCATGGTGTAATAAGAATTGTTGTGAGTCTCACCTCCAAACCTGGACATTGTTGATCTGGATTTGTAATACCAACATACGGAATTAACTTTTTGTACTTAAAATATCCTCACATAATTACAATTATCTCGACTTTTTAAAAGGTAATTTAGTAATCATACTAGTTTAATTCTATTTCTTTTTTGTAAGTAAACAAAATTAATCGTAATTAGTTTCATTCTAATTTCATGTGATAAGTAAACAACTCAATGAAATTGAAATCTCCACATATTATTTCATTTCATCTCTCATTCATGATAAATTTCATTCCAAGTAAGTAAACGTATCATAAAGTTACAATTCAGACTGAGAAACAAAAATAATAATGTTGCGATGGATGATCAAGGCTGTTACAGGCTTCTTTTGTATCATGACTTCGATGTAAATTTTATTTTTCTAAGGCATTGATTTGAAATATATTGTTTATCATATAAATGTGTTTATTCTTAGTGAAATATCTTTTTTGATGATTGAAATACAATGAGTTACATGCCCGTCTTTACTTTGAAAAATAAATATCTTTTTGTATGATTGAATCATATTGTATGCTGAATTTCATCATTTTGAAACAATCTTTATGAAAAAAATAAAAATATGAATTTGTTTTTATATTGAACTTGTTTCGGTATATAGTTTTTGACTCGGGAGCTCAATCAAGGCTTGTGTCGTGGGAAATACACATAGAGCAGCTAGGGTTTTGTATGTTTTCTATTGAGGTATATATTTCAAGTATTAATGAAACAATCATTATCATAGTTGAAAACATTGAAAACTATAATACGAAATCATAAATCAACATTGAGAAACTAACTTTATAAAAAGTTATATTCATTTTCTTTAACAACTAACTTGATACGAGAGGCCTAAATCGCAACTTGCGAGTCTAGGAATGGAATGTTAAAAATCAAATAAAAAAAGTTAGACTAAGATTGAATCACACATCAAATTGGAATGTTAAAGGAGGCAAATGGATTGTTTATGTTCTGTTGTTCTTCACATTCTTTGGATGGGTTCATGAAATTGCACGGCTATGAATCCCTATGATGTGGGCCGAAATCAACTGTTTGCAGAGTGGGAAAGGAACACAGGCAAAGCATGCCAAGGCAGTATGGGACTGTCATCCCTCTGTCACCCTGACAATTTTGACGATTGATTCTTTCTTTCTCTTTATTTTTTTTGTTTATCAGCTTTTTCTTCGTCTTTTGGCTCGACTTCTAATCACCGAATTTTACTGGGGTTTAAATAGTCTAATCAATTCTATTACCACCATAATCGCCTGTCTTATTTTCCCGGCTTGTTTCATGGAGCCGACTAGCTAAGCTAAAGAGTTGCTTTTCATGATTCCACTGAGCAACGGTAAGAATTATGATTTGGTTTTCAAGGTGAAAATTCACATGCGTCTTGGTTTTGACATGTGGTGGTTTCCTATTTGTATTTTCCTATGTTCCACATACACAGACCCGGCGACACGACACGGCGCGACACGCCGACACGATAAAACTTAAAAACTAAATATCTGACACGGTTTGAACACGACAAATAAAATTATATATTTATTATTTTTAATAAATAAAAATATACTAAATATATAAAATAAGAGGGGTGTATTCAATCCAGATTTAAAATTTTTTTTACTGATTTTTAATAATCCATGGAGTCTGTCAACTCTATGGACTGTTTTGATTCCATGTAGAGTTTAGTATATTTCATTAGATTGATTTATCTCTATTTGCATAGACTTTATAAGTCCATAGATTGTTGTAATAACAATAAAACAAAATAAAACTTCTATATAGTGACATATGAATTTACTTTTTAATCAAAATAGTTTATCAATTCCATATTATCTCACATACCGAAGATACAAAGGTAATTAAAGAAGAACATTATAATGTTGCTTACTCCTCCATTTCAACCTCATTAACATCATAAATCTCTTGATTCTCACCAACCATGTACTCCTCATTATTCATAATGTCATTGTCTTGATCCTCGTTACTATCCTCTTCATCTTCATCATCATCATTCCTTGGCCTCCTAGCCCACATAGCATTAGCAATGCTAGTTCTCCAAGCATTAGCTTCTGTTCTTTGTTGTAGTTGGCTTTGAGAAAGCAATTCAAGATTTTCATCTTCCATGTCAAGATGTGATGGAGATTGGTCATCTTCTAGTTCAATTGGGAATTCATCGGAGCGACACTCTTTTCGAAGAAAGTTGTGTAATCCAGCACAAGCTAAAACTAACTCCGCTTGTGTTTGAAACAGGAATGGAGGAGCGACTTTGAAAATTGTGAACCGCGATTTAAAGATACCAAAAATTCTCTCAATCACATTCCTCAAAGATGCATGATGAAGGTTGAATAACTCACTTGCATTTTTGGGGTGACGACCTTCACCCCCAAAATCTTTAAGATGATACCGGACACCGCGTAATGGAGCTAAGAATTGGCGGCGAATAGCAAATCCACAATCCACGAGAAAATATTTTCCTGAAAAATATTTTTAATTAATTAGTAACTCATACACAATGAATGATAACAAGTTATAAACCAACACAAAAAACGAGTAATGCTCAAGTCTTAGCCATCAATAATTTCTATACATTGGAAGTTCATGGAAAATGAAAAGAGTGTATTACCTTGAGGCACTTCAAGTCCATTCCTTCTTGATAAGGCATCATTTAGCAATTTTGAATCATGTGCCGAACCTTCCCACCCACTAAGCACATATATAAATTCCAAATCAAAGTTGCAAGCTGCTAAAACATTTTGGGATTGAATACCATGACGGTTACGGTAGCTGCTTACATCTCGACCTTTAATCATGGCTGGAATATGGGTTCCATTAATAGCACCAATGCAATCCTATAATAAACAAATATTCAATTAATAGAAAACTACAAAAAATATTTAGGTCATATGGTGAAAATATTATAGAAAACAAACTACAAGAATCGTACCTTAAAGAAAGGGTTATACTTTGTATTTTCCTCAATTTTAGAGGGCATCCTTCTAGGCGGCTTGACCATCATTTCTGGTGCTATAGTGTTCAAGGCCTTCAATGTTTTGTTGAAGTTTCAACTAGTAGCAAAATGTGAACGACCAAACCTTTGACGAACATTACAATACCGATCACTGTGGCCTACAATGATCAAGAATGTTGCTACCATTTCTTCAATACAAATATATGTTGTATCTTCCAAAAGAGTACTCTCTCTAATAATAGTGCACAATTTTAGAAACACATCCGGATACATTCTGTGTAACTCCCGGAAACTTTGTGGGTCTCCTTTTAGCATATTATGTATAAACTGATATCCCACCTTAGTGATGGGTCGTCGTTTGAGAGAAGGTTCAATACGTGGATGCATCACAATCATATTCTCTCTTAGCATGATAATTGCTGTTTGAATTGTCGTCAATAAACACTTAACCTGTTCATAAAGCTCTTCTTCCATTTCTTCTTCTTCTAATTCTTCCCTCCATATTGCATCTGTTTCCATTACTAAAATGATCAAAACCAAGTGACAAGTAAATGAATGATCAAAACCAAGTGACAAAAATATAAACAAAGAAAAGTTAATTTCTACTGGTTTAGGAACTATAGTCTTCCAAATCCAAAATGCAGTAATTTTTTTTTCTGTTCTGACCCTCCCTCATTCCAATCAATATATATGAGACATATAGGTATAAGTTTCTGAAAATTTTCAACCTCAAATTCCTATTGGTTTTGGAACTACAGTCTTCCAAATCCAAAATGCAGTAATGCAAATGAAACAAAGCCATACAATAGTTCAAATTAAAGTAATACTCAAAAGATTAATTATTCATAACTCAAATGTCATACTCTAGTTGTCATACTCTAGTTCAAATTAAAATAACTCAAAAGTTCAAATTAAAGTAATACAATAGTTCAAATTAAAGTAATACTCAAAAGATTAATTATTCATAACTCAAATGTCATACTCTAGTTCAAATTAAAATAACTCAAAAGTCATACAATATAGCTCAAACCAGAGGTACTCAAATAACTCAAAAGACCATGTTTAATGCAAATTTGAAATCCTCAACAAAATATAAGATATTCATAACGTAACTAATACATGACTCAAATAACTATTGCCCTCGCATCTTGTGGAATATCCAATTTGCTCGTACTTCAGGAGCCATCTTTAAGAAACCATCCCTTTTTGATTTAGTGTCAAGCAAGTCAAAAGCCTTAAAACGAATGTCTTCATCCAAATTTGGGATCTCCTCGATAGCATCCCAAATTGTATATGCTCTATCCCTTTCTTTTTTCTCCAATAAGCTTTCTCTTTTCTCTAATATGCTATAAACTCCTTCAAAAGTGGTCGTTAGTTTATCAAGTTGTTCCATAATGCCACTTTGAGAGGTATTTCCAGTTGAGCTAGAACTTCCTTCATACTCATTTCTACTTCTCTTGGATCGGGTTCTTCTTTGATTAGGAACCTCAGAAACTTCAGGGAACCTTAAAGGGGATGTAGAGCGAAATGATGGATCATTTTGAGTTGGTGCTACAGACACCTCATTCTCAACATCATAATCAAGGTTCTCTATGCATACATCTCTACCTTCATCATCTCCTAATGTCCTTGCATCAGTAGCACTACCCAACCCAATTGAGTTTTTTCCAACAGCAACACCATTCCCAACAGCGATTTCCAAATCCTCATAATCAAGAGTCACCCCATAACGTAAGTTGGCATCTTTTGGGTGAGCCTAAAAAAAAAAAATATTTAGAACTATTGTTGCTCTAAATCCTCAAAATATTTTTGTTATGTATATATAAATGCAAAATGTAATTTTTAGAAAGCTCACCTTTAGGTACTCATCCGATACTTCATCTGGAGCAGTGAACCTTTTAGTAGTATAGTCATATCTAAAACCAGAGCTGAACCGCATAAGGGTTGAATAAGATAACCAACGACCTTTAAACCATTTCAACCGGCTTTGGTAATTGTTGTAGGTCTTATGACATCCAAGTTTTGAATTAAGAACGGGTAGTATTCTCTCTTCCACTGTTGTTTTGCCGAAAACACCACTATTGTTACGCCATCCCCGAGCCGCAGCATCAACCATGAGTTGTAACAATAAATCGCTCTCTTTCTTGGTCCACTGCTCATAAGCTATCCTTTTTTTGGTATCTTGTTGTGAATCACCCATGGTACTATTACTATATATTAATACACAGAATAAATTTTATTAGCATACTTTTATATATATATATATATATATATAATCTTCATTTCAATTGTGTACTTTCCTAATTAATTAACAAAAAGTACTATGACCAACAACAAAAATCATGCATGGTTCAATAGTACAAATATAAGTTGTTAACGTTATCAACTTAAAACAGAAAAGATGGCTTAAATAACTAATGAGATAAGAATATCACTTACAAAAGTACCTAAAGAAGGCAAGTCGAAGTACCTACAATGCCTTCTCACACTTGTCCAATTGTTACCAAATGTGAATATGTGATGGTGCTGTAAACCCTAGACAAATAAAGATACGTTATAAGTACAACTAAACATCACAGTGCAACTATCAATTATAGGATTACATCTAATGAGTAATAATAACATACAAGGACAAACTGAACTCTCTTCTAGCACAAGAACTTCAACTACATTTGCCAGACACATAGAAATATACACAAAAGCAAGTAGCCAGGATTGTGCGCGTGGCTATATATGCTTCAGAGCTGCACCCATATATTTCATTATCTATAGAACTTGAAAACAATATGACGCACCAACTGGAACAAACAAACTACTGAAAGATATTTCCTACAAGGAAGCAACAGAAGAGAACTTGCACCAGCTACATAAAATTTTATAAGAAAAGAAAACCAACAATTTTGGTTCTCGACTTTGAGAGCATAAATGGGTTAACACACTACTTATTGCTTCAATTACTTAAACTTTACTAGTATACTATGATTAGAATATTTCATCTTTTCTTCATAATATATGTACACACTGAGTCAGATTAATCTCTAATGATAAAGCTTAAAAAATAAAACGAATATCATATGCATACTACTTTCATAATCATATATATTGTAATGAAATCAGCCATATCAAAATCAAAGTAACAATATTGACCACATGCACTTGTATTAGGTATTCCAATATTTGCTCAAACTACTTAATAAAAGGAACAAACTGATATGGATCGACAATATTTGATGAAAAAACAATTTGATATTGATAAGGTAGCAATCTGATATTTTACTGCTTCAAACATAAATAAATTATTGTAAATCTTTGTATTTAAGCACAAACTGATTTCAAAGAGTATCTTAGGATTAGGGGGTTTAGGGTTTATATAGAAACCATCTTCATTCAAGGAAAAGTTGTATCGTGGATTAGGCTTTGCTCTCAAACAACAAGAAAAATATAGAGAAATAGCTCCATTGCTCCAACCATCATCATCATCAATAAAAGAGCAGGAAATCAGAATGAGAAAGTACCTTTGTTATCAGAGAACAACAGAGAAACGTTGAGGGAGTGGTCGTCAAAGCCACTTCGTCTTCTTCTGATGTTGACGTTTCATCTTCGGTAGGAGAGAGACAGAATACGTGAAAATATCTTGTGTTGAGGTCAGATTTCTCTAGGGCTCTCGTATTTATACCAAGGCACAAAGAATCCTACAAAGTCGTTGATATAATAGAATCTTTAAAAATCGACCAACTTTTCAATATCACTAGATTTGGAAGGATATTTTAAAGTCATGATTGAATACCAACAGATTTTTAAGGACCTTTTCAAATCTGAATTGAATACCTATAGAGTTTAGAAATACAAAAAAATCCTATAGAATCTTAATTGAATACACCCCCCTAAGTTCATTACATTACCAAAATAATGTTCTAAATTTAATTCATTGCATAACTATAAGAAATAACATTAAAGAGAGTTAAATGTAAATGATAGAAATGCATAATTAACAATATTAGAAATAACAAACCTCTAACTTAAAACATAACATTAAAGAAAATCAAATTTACAGTAGATTGCTGACAAAACTGAGCAATAGCTTGCTTTCAAAAGTGGACAGTAGCTTTATTTAGGTTTTGGTTCCCTTTTTTTTCAATTAAAAAAAATTGATAAATGATGATGTTGCGTGTTGGTCAACGTGTTAGAAAAGTCAATATTTTCTGACACACCACGTGACGTGTCGGACATGTATTTTACCGTGTTGGCGTGTTAGAGCGTCGGACGCTCTCCACAACATAAATATTTTCTTGACTGTTTGTCTGTTTTTTTTTGTTTTTTGTTTTTTGTTTTTTAGGTTAGCTTTGTTAAATGTAAAAAGAATAAATAATTTAAAAGAGTGAAATTCACACGAGGAAATCTTCGGTGCGGCCAAGACATGTGACTTTTTTTTTCCATGTCAACTCTGCTGCTAAAAAAAGGAAGAAGGGGAAATTGGATTCCTATCTCCGATCAAATCACCAAGTCATCTCCGATCAAAACCAAACCATATCTTCTCCTTTTATGCGTCCACCGCCGTCAAACTGGCCGGTCACCCTAAACCTACAACCACCTTCGCCGCCGACACTACAACCCGCCGCCATCTTGCCTTGCAGAAACCCACCGCCTCAGAGCCCTGCAAATCAAACATTCATTAAGCCGTGAAAAACCCGCTGCCATGAAACCAATCGATCCTGTCACCGACAAACCAATTGGAACAAAAACCCCACATCAATTCTCAGAGTAGTCCCTTGTTTCAATTCACCGATCACATATGGGTATTGTAGAATATCAGAGAGGAAGAAGGAATTTTCTGTGTTGGGTTTGATTCCGATTTGGAGTTAAACCAGATCGAACCGGCGGCGGGGCAGAGGGAGACTGGGAGAGGACCTGGTGCAATTGATCGGGGAGATACTCAGAACCTGGTGTTATTGCTGGTTTGGTTTTGATCGGAGAACACAAATCCGATTTGTTTTTTTTTCCCTTCTCAGAAGAGAGCTGAAGTGGTAAAAAGGGTCAGATGTCAACGTGGTGCGTTTGCCCCATGTCACTCTCTTTTTTACATCTTGTACTTGGTACTCAAATTTCCATCTGATTTTATTAATGAATTCCAATCATACCCCAACAATTGTGCGCTCTTCTCGTTTTTGTTGGAATTTCTCTACAAATATGTAATGTAGTCCTCTTCAACAACGAAGTACATATTGACAACATAAGTCGGATAAAAGAGAAAAAGAAAAAACAGTTCTTTGGTTATAGTGTTATACTATATACCACAGACACAAAGACCTCAT
This sequence comes from Fragaria nilgerrensis, assembly GCA_010134655.1. Classification (NCBI taxonomy): domain Eukaryota; kingdom Viridiplantae; phylum Streptophyta; class Magnoliopsida; order Rosales; family Rosaceae; genus Fragaria; species Fragaria nilgerrensis. Next base: position 14,190,784 of record CM020979.1, on the reverse strand, counting down.
TTCATGTCAAACCTCTGAAATTGATTTCTATAACTAGAGAAGTTAAGCTTTGTATATAATTACAAAACAAAACTAACTTACTCTTTTAATCTGGTCTTTAAGTTTCCCTTTCTTTATTGATATAAGTCCAGAAAATTCAATTGATTTTTCAGAGCACGAACTAAACTTTCAGGCACACACCCTCAAAAGTGTATCATTTGCCCATTCTAAAAGAAAAACTATGACTACTTTTCCGTTGATGTTGCTTGTAAAATTAAAACTTACATATCAATTATGCTTGTATTTAGAAGAATTAAATTACGTTTGTACACTTTTACAGTAAAAACAGTAAAATAGCCGAGTGAGAAAACGAGGTAGCCAACGCGCCGAGCGTAGCTGGCCGACCAGAATACTAAAAAAGCTGCACAGGTTTAGTGATATCTTTGTCTCAAAGGCGGAAAGAGAGAGTGAACCTCACTAAAAAAATATTCCAAATCTAAAGCACACCCTTTTCACACTCTCGTCTGCTCTCTCTTTCCCTCATTGCTCAAGAAGAAAGAAGAAGAAACAGTGTTGAGGATATGAGGGGTCCTTTGGGGGCAGTGATAGGGAGGTACCCTTCAAGTGATGGGAGTGACCAAATGGGCTCAATCATCAGGCACAACCGGAAATGCAGGGACCTTGTGTTTCTCATCATCTTTATTGCATTCTGGGTTGCTATGATTGTCAACTCCAGCTTTGGATTCAACCAAGGAAACCCATTAAGGTATCCAATCTATCTTTTATCCATAACCCTATTGTTTTGGTAAAGTTGTGTTTTTCTTTGTTCTTTTAAGGTAAGAATCGCTGTCTCTCAATTGGGTTTTCCATCTTTAGCTCATGTATGTATGTTTGGTATTAACAATCTGTAGTTTTTCTATTATTTTTGGGTTTAGTTCCATATACATCACTATTGATAAACCCTAAACTTTTCAGGGCTTTCTATAATGGGGTTTTGTGTTCTTTTATGGTTTCCTCAGAAATTTTGTAAAGAGCTGAAATTGATATACAGTATTGGGTTTATGTCTTAGGTGATTTGTTTGTTTGTATAAAAAGCTTATTGTTACATGTCATTTACTTGTAGGAAAACATGAAAGTCTGTTTCCTTTCTGTATATTCAATAATCAATTGTGGTAACAGTTACTGCATTCGGTTTAGTTCTTCTGTGTGATAACTTTGTCTGTCTTTGGCTACATTGTAAGTTTCCTGTGTGTGCTCCATTTCTTTGTATAATTGTATTCTCCTTAAGCTGTTTCATCATGTTAATTACAAATGCTGGTTTCATCAGGCTTACTTATGGACTGGACTACAAAGGGAATGTGTGTGGTGACAAGCATGCACATCCTGGTCTTCGGGAACTGGAACTCAAATACTGGTTAAACCCAAACCAGGTTTACTTGAGTGGTCTAAAAGACAATCAATTCAAGTTGGAAAATGCCCGGAGTATATGCCTATTGGATTGTCCTGCCCCTTCAGACGATACACTGAATTGGGTGTGTGATTACCCTGAAGGAGAGATCCGTCTCTCAATGAGTGATTGGATTGACAGAAATTATGATTATTTTGAGTTTCTTACTCCTGAAATGCGAAATGCGTCTCTTCAACTTCAGGGCCCTTGTTACCCTGTCATATTTCCTAGTGTAAACGGTGAGTATACTCAGTTTTTCCTCAGGTTATTGAACTGTATCATATTTCTGTTCTCAATTGCATTCCAGTACAAATATGTCCCGTTACAAAGGTGATGTTTATTGTGTTTATATATGTCTGTCACTGGAAGATAGCTGAGGTTTAAATGTCGTCCCTGTATGGTTTCATTGTCAAATATATCGTCCATATTATTTAAGAACATTACTGAACCTGTTCCTGTTCGCAGTATTTTGGAGCTGCCAATTTATTGCTCGGCCATCAAACAGTTCATTGAAGCATTGGCAGCAAATGGGTGGAGTGAATATTAATGAGGATATTATTATAGACAAATCTATTCATAGGTCCATCAATTCTCGGTCAGCTGTCTTAAAGGTTGAGCAGTGTTGCGTACTAGTATTTACTTCTTTACAGCAAGTATGTTGTGGAATTTGCGAAAAATATTAAAACTTTTTCTTGTGCTCAACACTTTTTGCATTTGATTTTCTGTAAAATTAGCTACTCATTTCAGAAAAACATAAATTGTGGGCCAAATTTATTTTGATTGACCATAGAGCGTCATCACTCATAGAGCCGTGATGAAGCCATAGTCTAAGCCTGCCTTAAAAGCTCAAAACAGCCTGTCATTTTCCTACAAAGTTATATAAGTTTGTTTGGCTGTTAGTGAATATCCAATCTCAAAACTATCAAGTATTATTTCCTCATTCTGAGAGCCTTGTTCCCAGCCAATTGAATGAACTGGGCAACAAGAGTTCTTCACCAATTTTCATTTTCTACCAAGGCCTAATTAGTAAGTGAATGCCTGTTGAAATTGCAGGCAGTTATTTGACAAATAGATCTCCACATTAAACTTCACATGCTGCCAGAACTAAGACCCTAAGATTCATTGCTTTCTTCGTATTTGCAGAGATACATGGCTGATATTGGAAAGTCATGGCCAGTGCTGCTTGTCTGTGGAGGAATTGTGCCACTGGCTTTGTCAGTGATTTGGCTCCTTCTGATTCGTTATTTTGTTGCTGCTATGCCTTGGATAACAGTGGCCCTCTTTAATATTCTCATAATATCAGTCACAATGTTTTACTACTTGAAAGGTCAGGAGCTATTTTGTATTCACCATATCCATTGGTAGATGTTAATATTACTGACAGATTGTTTAGGCATCTTGTGTTGTTTCAATTGAGGTTATTGGCCCTTCACTCCTACTTCATACATAATTGATCATCTTTGATGGTCAATGTGTGTCAAACAGTAGATCTTGTATTATTTATTTCCCAAAGGGGGAGAGGAGTCTTTACAAAACAGGAATAGTTAAAATTGTCTTTTGATTCTTATCTCCAAAATATTGTATCCTAAAAGATACCCTTGTATCCTCTCTTCCTTGTTGAGCATGGTTGTTGAGTTTCTTGTGTCTCATTTTTAGCATCAACTGATTGGTTAATACATCATCCATTTGAACTGGAGATAGATCTCTGATACTTGTTTGAGACTCACGTGGGTTGCTTTGCACAGTCTAGTTATCTACTTGTATAAAGTTGTATGCTTGAGCGTGTTATCAATGCTCAATAACATGAAGTTCTGATTTTCTTTCTTGCTTGGTTATAGCTGGATGGATAGGAAATGATGCCATCTCCCCAATCATTGGTGAGCACGATCCGTACATTCGCATAATTGGAAGGGTGTGTACTTCATTAACAAAACTTCAAAGATAGTCGATAGCACTGTGCCTTTGGTTTAGCTAGTTTGTATCTTGTACTAACTAAATGGTTCCAATCTTTCAGGAGTTACATCATCTCCGTGCTGTTGCAGTTCTCATGACCTTTATTATGGCTGTTTCTGTTCTTACATCAATTGCTATAGTCCGCCGCATCCTTATGGCAACATCTGTCCTTAAGGTAAGTATGCTATCTAATAAATGCTTTGAAATGTTGATGCAGACACCACTTATTTATCACTTTCTTTATCTAAACAAGAAAATACTCCAATTAGTATGAGTTGCCCCAGAGTTGTAGATATATAAATGTTTGAAAGCTAAAGCTATTAACTAGCTTGTAATCTAGTGGTATTTCTATTCTGTTTGTTGGAAATAGTCCTAAGTGCTCACCATGATAATCATGAAAATAAAAATAAGACAAGACTTCCAGCAATTATTTCTCGAAAAGTAAAATAATGATGCAGGATGTGTTAGAAATTAACCTTTAACTTAGTTTCTGTTTTCCTCTCAAGTTTTCATTTTTATGGCTAGGAAGAAACATACAGGTACAGAAAGATCTAGGAGAAGCTCAAGCACTCATAATATTTCCAATCATTCCATATACCATCCTTGGAGTTTTTTACATGATCTGGTTTTCAGCTGCTCTTCACCTGTTTAGTTCTGGTCAAGTAGTTCAGAATAACTGCAGCTCGAACTGCTGTGCCTATGATCTTGCATCAAAACAAGTAAATTGTGATCGTTGTTGCGGTTATAGCATTCATTACACTCCTCATATTGGAATTGCCATCTTCTTCCACCTATTTGGGTGTTATTGGGCTACACAGTTTTTCAAAGCAGCCTCTTCAACTGTTATTGCTGGTTCTGTGGCCTCTTATTATTGGGCTCGTGGTGAAACATCAGTAAGTTACTAAGCTTGTATGCATAGATGTTTACAACAAAGATGGCTTGTAGGTTTATTTCATAGATCCGGCTTTTATGTTTGTTAGCTGAGTTGCAAGAATGCCAGAATGATCTCTGTGTGTGTGTGTGTTAGTTGGTTTTCAATGCTTAGGTTGGCATAGGCATGGTATTATGTCTAGAACTGATGTAACTTGCTTCTCAATTATAGATGCTGTAAAGGTTATAAACATGTTTCTCAGTCTAAATTCGATTCTTACTTTGTAAGCCCCTGATATAGTAATCTGTTATGGCGAAATACGGTTTACTGCCGGGCATATCTCGTTGCATAGTAATATTGAACATATGCAATATCCATCTTAGGCTAAGAATAGATACGTGTTCACATGCATATAAGTGTCTATAAATGTGGACATGCATTCCAGTCTTTGCATGTGCTTAACGCATGTCAGTGTCTGCTGACACATTTGTTGTACACTAAATTTTAATGGGGGAGCTCTGGTCCTTACATGGGTAATATCTGCTGGATTCTGAATAAAATAATATTTGGCTCGTTATCTTTAGTAACTTCCAGACCAAAAGACATGAGGTTTTCTTTTTGAGGAACAAATTTTATTTGGTTATGTGACATTTTAATCTTGCTCATTCTTTTCTTTGATGCAGGGTGAAATTCCATTTCTTCCGGTTTTTTCCTCTATGAAACGGCTGATGCGCTATAGCCTTGGGTCTGTTGCTCTTGGCTCCCTGATTGTGTCATCTGTGGAATCAATAAGGTTTATGCTTGAGTCAATTCGTCGCCGATTAAAAGTTTCTGGTACCACACCTAATAACTGGTTCGGAAAGGCTGCCTTCCATACTGCTAGGTTTTGCCTGAGCTGTATCGAGTGGACACTCAAGTCAGTTAATCGCAATGCCTACATTATGGTAATTCCTACATAACTAGTATCGATCAAATTTGCAAATGTTTGTCTCTTTTTTGTTCAGTTTCATTTCTTTGTATGATGAATGCACAGAGGGGAGCTTATTTGTTGGTATGACCAATTTCCTGTTTGACCAGCATGCTAAAAGTGATTCCTACATTACTAAGAAAATCCATGCCTGAATCCAGGTTTTAACCTTATTGTTTTGAGTATGCAATACTTAGATAGTGGCACGAGTTGTTTGCCTTCTTGGAACTGATATGGGCCAACCGTGGGACTTGGTGACTTGTAGTGAGGGCATTAGAATGAAGTAAAATCTCTGAGAATATTGAAATAATAGAAAGGGAGTGGGCACAAATCTTGCAAGTTTACTCATATTTGTTATGACCTATAATATGAAGGAGAAACAGTACTGTAGAACTTTATTTATATTGGGTTGGGGCGGAGCAGGAATGTATTCAGAAGTTGGAAATATTGTATACCTTTATAGTATATATATCCTGTATCTGGGTTATTGAAATCAGGTTTGTTACTCTTGCAGATTGCTATAACAGGTAAAAGCTTCTGCAAATCTTCTGCACTTGCTACAGATCTGATCATCAGTAACATCCTTCGGATAGGGAGGGTGAACGTGATTGGAGATGTGATACTATTCCTTGGCAAATTGTGTGTCAGCCTATCGACTGCCCTTTTTGCTTTTCTTATGTTGGATACTCACAGATACAAGTCTGCGCATAACAAGATCTCTTCTCCACTATTTCCAGTGTTGGTATGTTAAGGATTTAAAGAAATGAATTTTAGTAATGATGTTGGTGTATTTACTATATTGTGATGAAAACATTCATGATGAGGGTTTACTTATTTGAATCTGCTGTTATATGTTCATGCAGGTTTGCTGGGGCCTTGGTTATGTGGTTGCTACACTTTTCTTTGCTGTGGTGGAGATGTCAATTGATACGATCATTCTTTCGTTCTGCCAGGATTCCGAAGAGCACCATGGAACTGCCCAGTATGCTCCTCCACTTCTCATTGAAACTTTAAATGACCAAAATGAGATGCAGAGACTTACCCAAGGATCCAACGAAATTTAGATGTGCATTTTCCTTCCAGTCATAGTAGCTTAAGTCGAATTTTAGAAGCCTTTTTGTAAGGTTCTGTAATCCTGCCTCCCAGTACTTTACTTGCCCTATCCTTGAAATTTTGTTTTTACCTGTATATGTTCAAGTGTTAGGCTTAGCAAGAAGAGGGAAAAGGTTGCCTCTATAGAAGATTTGAATGTTCATCGATATGAAAATGCTCTCCATTTAATGGAATGGAATGGAATTGGATTCGAGTCTTGAGCTTGCTTCAAGTTTAAGTAATTACATGGCTGCAATTTGCATAGTGATGTTCTGTTTGTCTAATGGAAAAAATAAATAATTGCAAGTTGAAACGGAATGGCCCTTAGTCGATTCGGAATTTTTGATAGGAAATTGAAGAATCTGACAATTTTGGAATCTGGAAATTCTGAAATAAAAGAGACCTTAGGATGTTGTCATCTAACTTCTACACTTCTATTTCTTCATTTGTGTCTCCGTTCGCTCATGGATTTTTCAGCACATGCGTCGTTGAATGAGCATCAATAAGAGAAATCAAGTTTAACTTGACCTATTGGGATCTGAAAAGACATGTCGCACTGTAAATATCAGCAACTCAACCCAAGTAGAAAATGGACTACCCTGAAGTCTCTCATTCTCTTTGTATTTCAAAAGTGGCGCTCAAGTACATGTTAAAGCTGAGTACACATACAAGTGCAAACATAAGCTGTTTCCAGCTCTCCAAAAGCTAGGATTCCTAATGCCTTGCTTGAATTTCATCTTTCTACATCAACTTCCTACAAAAGAAAAGTTCCTTTCACAGCCCAAATGAAGGTGACTTCTGAATTCTTTTGCTCGACTTTTTTGAGAAGCTCAATCGTTTCGGCTCAATCAAATCAAGCTGGATCAATATTATCTGCCTGTTCTCCTCCTCAGTCCATTTGATCGATTCCTTTTCCAGTTGCTTTACAATCTGCAAGTACAATACCATCTCAAAACATGGTTCAAAATCATATAGTTAAAGAAGCATATAAGAGCATATGAGGTCACAACAATGCAGTAAGAGAAGCTGACACGACCCACCCCGAATTTCACCCTGAACCCGGAGTAAATCGTGCGGGGACCACCTCTAAGGAAAGATTTACCGCTAAATTTGATACAACCTCCCTTGGAAATGGACAACCCTTCCAAACCAAAACCTGCAAACACTCCTAAAGGTTCCAACTCCAACCTTATAGACTCCTGGAGCCTTCGTGCTCCCCACAAATCACAACATCTCCCAATATATATTTACTAATCTAACAAAGATCCTATAAGACAACCACATATTCAGAGCAACTCTATTTGAGAGGAAAAAAACTAGAAATAAATAGAAATGAGCGGAAGCTATACTATTGACTATGCCTCTTCTCCATATACGCCCGATCTCAACTATGCAATCCTGCAGATTGGGCATTTTAAAACGAAGGGCCCAGGGGAAGACATTTAATAACATTAGAGTGAGTGGACAAAAATAATTTAATAACAAAATATTTATGCATTCCTATTTTAATTTCATAGAAAAATATACTGCATGCGGCAGCTTAAAAGTGCTCAACTCATAAACTGACAATTTCACGACTAGCACTGGCTAGTCACAAACTCAAATAAAATGAAGCCTCTCTGGCTGAACTATATATAAACATATATTCATATGTATCTACACTCGTCAGACTCCTTGTATGAATCCTAAAAACAATTTAGAAAAATAAAAATTCATACAAGACTACAACGCTGGCGTCTAACGCTCACGTTGCGCCATAATGATATTTTTCTTGATTATGACCGAAAAGGACGGTGTATATATACGTGTGGACTCCCTATATGAAAATCTAAACAAACCAAAAAAAGAAAATAGTTTTCATATAAGGCTATGACGTTAGTGTCTAACACTCATGTCACGCCATAATGGTATTTTACCTCATTATGACGGACCAAGCACGTATGGCTAGCTAGCATTTATATACATACTAAATTCATAATATCCAAAATATATATATCCACCGAAAATCTCATTTTCGGGATCTCTCCAAAGGAGGAAAAATTGTCAAATAGGCGAGAAATCAATAAATCTCATCAGAAAAAATAAATGATTAATAAAATCATTCATCGCATGTTTTTTATTTAAAACAAAGATCCACTCACAACTTAGGCCTAAGCCTGACGTCGATCTGAGGTCTCTCCAATTTGAGTCTCCTCACGTCCTGTTCTAAATATATAATTAATTTCCCAACTAAAAATCCAATATTTATTCAAAATAGGCAAAATAACTGAGAGTCATAAACACGCTCATCATTGCCTAACTTCGATATTCTTAAATCGGAATGACCCAAACTTTAATACCATACTCGGCAGCCGTAAATACAACTTTTTCTAGAAATTGACTTAAATCCTACGACCGAATTTTACATTATTTAACCACCAAAATACCAGATTTCGGAAATTCCCAAACCTATTAAAAACTCATCCGAAAATTCCACAATTCATTTCATTAAATTCCTCTAATTATTCCATATTTAAAACCATCCAAAACTCCAAAACAGCAGTGGCGGCGGCGGCCGGAGGCCAATTCCGGCGACGTCCAAATTCTACCAAATTTTAACAGCATCTTCCTCTCAACATCCCAAACAACTTTCATAACTATCACTAAGTCCAATTTCGAGCCTAACTAGGTCAATCGAACGAAAACATCTTAAAATCCCTAGAATTTCAACTTCGAATTTCTCCTTACCGAGCTCAAGAGGGAGTGAGTCTTTTGGAGGGGTTGTTGCACGGGAGGAGAGCTACAAAACCGTACCAAGCTTGCCCGGATTGGTGGCCGGAGGAGGGAGTTCCGGCGAAAAGCTTCCCGGCGTCTCTGGCAGGTTTTCCTTCTCTCCGGCGGGTTAGAGGCTCGGGTGCTAGGCCGGGGAGGGAGAGGAGGTGGCGGGGGTCCAAACGGGAGTGGTGCGGCAGCCGGTAGCTGGCCGGACAGCGGCAGACGGCTGAGAAGGATTCCGGCAGCGGGAGAGAAAGAGAGAGAAGAGAGAGAAAGAGAGAAGAGAAAAGAAAAAGAGGAGATGGGTTTGGGCCTCACACCAACCCGGCCCAACACCACAAAAATACCCAACTCCACCAATTTAACACCCCAAAATAAAATACCCTATTAAAAATTACCTTTTACTAGCTAAAATTTACCATTTTTACCGTCGTTACATTTTTCTCCGACAAATAATCATCTAAAATTAACCGTCCCTCAAACCCCTCTGAGGACCAATTAAACTATAATTTCAATGCCGGAGACGGTAAAAATTCTTATTATACTCAAGCTAGTAAATAAGATAAAAATTTACGGGTGGGGATGTGACAGAAGCTCTGAAAGCGACTTCTTTTGTCCTCTGTCATATCTCTTTTTAAGATTAAACAAGTCTTCATCTACTATATTTTGATATTTTAGTTTGTATTTTCTAAGGAATTATACTTGAAAGTTCAAACCATGGAGATACATCATGTAAACTCAACAGCAATAAAAGAATGACTTTGAAAAAGAAAAGAAAAATATGATCAGTAGCCAGACCATCTTAAAGATGCACAGAACGACGCTAAGAATCACTCTCTAGTAGGATAAACTATAGCTTAGCATAGTTGTAAACTTGTAATCCAGAAGTAAAAGCTCAAGTTCAGATGAAAAGTTGAAAAGTTTGAACTCATGAAACGAAATTGTTGTAGGCATAACTGCATAAGACTCGAAACCAAATGAAAGGAAACTCTAATCAGAAAGAAAATTGAAGTATGATATATCATACCAGTCGTCTCCGCGCTCCTCGAGTGGTATCTTCATCATTGCTTCCCACTACGATCCTAAGGTACTTGAAAGCTGAACAAAGCATGAAGCAAATCCGTCTCCTTAATTCTTTCTTATCAGATACATCACCACCCAAAATCAAAATCATTTTGTAGATTAGATTTTAAGAGAATTGATGTAATAGTGACCAACCTGGCATGCCAGAGAGATAGGCTAACTGAAACCTTAGAGTACGTATAGCTTCCTTGGGTTCATGATCATGCAAGTCAAGAGTCACAGAATCATCATCATGTCTGCAATCAAATTTACAAGTGTCATTAGGTGGTACACATAAAATGATGGCTCAAGAATGGTTTGCATTTCCCACCCAGTCTGAAGAAGTTTTTCAGTGGATTTTGCATCTGCTTCCCATGCCTTTCTGGAAAAGAAATGGCCCTATGCGTTCCAAAGAGAAAATAGTAAATACGAAAGCCACTAAATAGAGAGTAGGGCAGTTGGCACCATGATTTTCAAAATCTACTGGAACTTTTTTTTGTTCAAACTATCATCTGTGTACTTGTCAATTAAGATAGTCCATGAACTTGACCTATTGTGTATGCTAATGAGAGAATCATCAAACATCTCAGTTTTCCCCATATAACCCTTGAAAAATTAGTAGGTAACATCAATTATGTTAAAGAACCATAAGTAACAAGAATGCAGAACAGTTGGGAATAGTAGTCACAAGAAAAGCCATATGAAATGCAAAAGTCAAGACTTTCTTAGTTAACAAACATAGTAGTGTACGTGGATGGACAGTAAAGGAATAACAATATGAACAGATATTCTAACAGAAAGTACATCAAGGTTCAAAAGAAATTCCAATGATTAGATTACTAGGAAACTCAAAGCAGTATTTTCAGGTTCAATGTTCATTCACTGGATTATAACAAGGACACTACCTGTTCTAAAAATTTATCTGCACGTACATGATCACCCTCAGAAAATGCATCTAAAGCCTGCAGAGCAGGTGGGAGAGTTACTACTTACATATGACAAACAACACTGATTTATTTAGAAGGAGACAAAATTGCAACTCAAAATAACATGTGAGCAAAATGGATATAGAAGCAGAAGCTTAAAGATAAAGTAATAACGCCATCGTATCTCCCTGTCTTATCAAGAGAAAGATACCAACATTCTCGTATAGAATTCTGCAAGTAAATTTAAAAATGTTTAAACAATCAGGATCTTACAGTTTTGTAATACTCCTTCATTGTAATCCAATATTCCTTCACAGAATTACGTAGATTCTCATAGCTATTCTCGACATCCTCAGCTTCTGTTTGAAGAAGAGTTCGTGCACCAGAATACCAGAAAGTAAAAAACTTTATAAAGAAATCAATAGAAAAGAAGAAATAATTGCTGACGTCTGTTTTCATGGTAATGCAAACACCAGAGTTTGTACCTGCCCTGGTGACTTCTCGTCGTAGCGTGGTAGCAATTTTGTTTTCTTTAATTGTGTCTCTAAAAGGTTCAGCATGATATCCCCTATATCTACATCTCTCCAGTCTCCTTGATGGGAGACTTATTTTAGGCGCTTCTTCCGATCTTTTAGGAACACAAAAGTGACAAAACAATGCTTCGAGTAACTCTTTCTCAGGAGCCCTGTCAGCAGACCCACCTTCGTCTATTGAATTTCTAGATCCATTTCTACAGGAATGGTGAACAATAAGAGATTTTAAATTAAAAGACTGAGCATAGTGGAGGTATGATTAAAATGATTAGTTCTTTCTGACAAGTATGATTAAATGATTAAAATGGCTAGGGTGTGTTAATGCATGTCATGCATCAACTTTGTCTAAAAGTTGTAAAATGAGTCCTCAAAGTAATAATATTAGTCCTCAAAGTTGTAATATGTGTCCTTAAAATTGTAAAAAAAATTAGTCACAACATTAGTGCTCATGTGTCCTTAAAGTGATAATTGAGTTCTCAAAGTTGTAACTTGTAACATGAGTCCTCAAAGTTGTATCAACTTCTTTTTTATCACTTTGAGGACCCAATTACTACTTTAAGCACACATTTTACCACTTTAAGGACACATGAGCACTAATGTTGTAACTAATTTTTTTTACAACTTTAAGGACTCATATTACAACTTTGAGGACTAATATTACTACTTTTAGGACTCATTTTACAACTTTAGGACAAGTTGATGCATAACATGCATTAACACATTGTAGAATTTTCCGTTCTTTTGATATCACGCAACAATGGAATTCATCTATGTACACCAGATGAGCATACCTATGAGCAGATTGTTGATCTGAACTCTTCTCTGTAGACTGTTACAGGAAAAAGGAAGGATTTAAATAATTTGAAGAACTTAAAAATTGGAAGGTTATATCATGTTGTAAGTTGTAACTAGACTTCTAACTTTGTTAAATATACTACGATGGTGAACATATTTTATCATCATAAAAAAGGATCTTCAACATTCATAAGCTAATCACTATTTTCAGTCCTGATCTAGACAAGCCCTTTCTTCGTTAAGCCTATTGCTTCTTTTCTATCATGGGCCATGACTCTTGTTTTCACTATGAAGGCATTTTCTCCTGCTTTACATTGCCCTACATGTCACCAAGGTAATGCCTACAACTTCATGGCTTTTCTCTTCTTCTCATTATGGCTCCTGTTCCCAAAAAGCCAGATTTACGCCAATTCCACTAAGCAAGGTCAAAGTGTCTCAATTGTGCATTCACTTTTTGTCAAGTGATTTTTACGTAAAACTTGCCACTAGCGTTTGCATACTTTTGTTTTTGTTGCTCAGTTCTCCAATTCAGAAGTTCCTCTTCATATTGTTCAACTAACTCTATCTTCACTACCTGATCCGATGTTAATTATACGTTTGTAAATGGTAAGGCTGTTAGGGAATGCATCAGAGAAAAATCGTACCTTTGACCCGGCTAAATTGACAAGATCATCAGAATTTTCCAAGGTCATAAAAAGAAGTTTCTCCATACTCTGCATAATCAAAATATCAGTTCTTAAAAGTTGATGACACAAATTAAAATGCTACAGAGTATAGGGAAGAAAATGAAACAATATTAGAAGACAATCTCAGATTTATATCTCCACAAAAAAATTCCCCCAGTATTACTCATCAAAAATTGAATTTCCAAATCATCAACTTTTTCTTCTCAATTTGTTCTGGGCTGATGTTTCTTGAAGGATGAGCACTTTGATAGCTAGACAGAGCAGTAAGTTGAATGTTTAACGTACAGTTTGTTTTTGTTTTTGTTTTCCCTAACAGTTAATGGTGCATTATCATGCATTGGTTGCCTTTATTACATTTTTTGGTAATATGCAATCTGGTTCCATCCACAGAGAAGAACGACCAACTTTTCACTTAATTAAGCATAAAAATTGGACTTAGTTTACTCAACTATGGAAAAGACAATGTCAAGGAGAAAATATGTTTGGAAAGTTGATAGGGAAGCTATAACACTGATATTTTATGTATACTTTCTTTTAGCATGCTAGAGTACAATAGTGTTTATTATAGCAGCTATCAAATGAGAAAATGAAGCAACTTAAGAATGCACTGTACCTTTTCCATATCATATCCACAAAAGCCTGCATCCAAGGAAATTTTCCAGTCAAACAGGTTGTAAACATCAAAAATCTCAGTTTGACAGGATTTCTTTTTCTTTTTTTTGGATAAAAAGAAGTCATACAAAATCAACCCTTACTAACTAGTAGGTTATTGAAGAAAAGAAATTTCTGGAGATGAAAGACTTACTGAGAACTTCTTTGATCACATTCATATCAAGTTCAAAGCCATCTCCAAGCATTTTAAACAGAAATTCTTCAACATCAGTGTGCATCTTACAGTTCTTAGGTGACATGCTTGACCGGACTTCTTCACTCGGAAAATTAGAGAAAGGCCTCCCTTTCAATTCTAATTTTAATGGTTTCTGCATTTCAGCAGATTCATTCGTTGATGTGTTCTGCCTACTGTAATCTTTTCCTATCACCCCAGAAACGGTACCCACTGATAGAGAGGGTCTTTTTGACTTTGATGCTCTGGTATTGCCAAATCTATTAGAGGTCCTTTGAAGAATGCTGTCAGATGACAGAGCTGCAGGAACTATGGTTGCACACTCCAATTGAGGGGACAGACCATCTGAAAATGTCTCACTTGCACCCTCAAATATAGGATTTGATGAACTAGCACCATCTGAGGAACACAAATGTAACGTGCAAAGAATTTCACCAGCCATTTGTACATTGTGCCTAGCCTTGACATAAGCAGAGGCAATGTCCTCAAGAGAACAACTAGAGCTAAACACATCAAGCAAATATGTCAAGTCCGTTTCCTCTTTATCAAGGCCTGCAAAAAGTAAAGTAGATGCTTGCATTTTCAAATATTCTGCAATAGAAGAAAAACAAAAAACAATGTCAATACAGAATTTGTTTTCTTAAATTTTGGTATTGCGAAAGAAAAGAAAAATATCAAAGATCTATTTGATTGGTTCCTTCTACTCCATCCAAGAACAACCAAACAACTTGTTACACTAGCTTTGAGATGCTTCAACATCAGAAACAACAAATAGACAATATACGAATTCTTTGTAAATTTTAATCTGTCTGTGTCTCCTTTATTTTTGACTTCTTGTAGACTCATTATACTGTTATACATGATCATAAAAGCAACAAAGGACAGCAAACAGAACACCTGAAACCTTTCATACTTACGACCAAAACAGGACAAAAGGAAATAAGATCAAATTTTCAGCATGAGAGAGGAATGGAAGTTGCCTAGGAAATATCTCACTGCTATCAGAAATCAGAATAGTAGGAGAATGTACAAGCACATAGGATCAGAGTAAGAGCTTGATTGCCTTGACAGGATTAAAAGCTCCAGATGCAATGGAACAGAGATACAATCACCTTATCTACTGATATAAAATGCAGTGAGAAACAGTGTCTAGCATGTCTCGAGGGAGCTTCCTTAAGTGAACATCAGAAATATCTGAACTTTGAAAGAAAACGACAAAATTTTGAAGTTCGAAATCAATTTGAAATTTTAACAAATTGTGCTGCTAAGTTTCCACATAAACACAGAAAAACGTGTCATGCGCGGTGCCAAAGTAGTGCTGCTCACACTTTGTACCCCTAGCACTTTATTTTCTTATTCTCATGGTTGAAAATATATAACTTATGCCTCCATTAAATGCTTATAACCTCCTTCACCATGATTCCATATATTTTGCAAACATTACATATACTCCAAAAAGGTTCCATTTCTATTTTCTTCTTGGCAGATAGTCACCAACATCATCTGAGGAGAAAAGACATGAAAATCGAGAGCAGATCCAAGGATAGTAAACTTGGGTACACAAGTTTTCAAGTTCAGATGAGGCCTTCCAACTAAATTTGTATCAAGCATATGCAACTTGGCACTTTTAAATCTTACGGTAAACACACACACACACATTATATATCCATCAAAAATGTAATTAGTCCCTCAATTTTAAACAACACAACTTGCCTCCACAACTAGTAAAAGGAGCAGTAAGATAATTTGAATAGGCCAAATACCGAATTTTGTGGGATTCTCTGTGCTACACTGACACTAACATATTGTAATTCAAAAATTGTATAATTATAGTCATAAGCGATGCCATGCCCAGCAATCTATGAACAGAGCTCATGAACATGAATGTAAACCTCACCGGAGAGTTAAAGATCAAAACTTTATGTATATATTCATACACAGATTACAAATAGAGCCCTAGAAACCAACCACATTGAGTAAACAGATATGAAAGTGACTGAAACAATGGCGGTGGTTTCTGGTTTGCAATTTCTGAGAGAAAGATTGAATCTTTGTGAACAGAGAGAGAGAAAGAGAGGTTGATTATTACCCGGAGAAGATGACTGAGGCCTCTGAAAGCGTCTCGTTCTCTCTGTCACTGTCTCCTGTGAAGAAAAACTTTGGCTTCTCAAGGAAGCAATATGTAGTGTGTCAGAGAGAGTGTCCACGCGATGCCCGAGAAGCTGCGTCACACGCGCGTCTTCCATTGTTTGAATTTATTTTCTAATTTCATGCCTGATTTCTGATTTAAAATGAAAGTTTGAAATTAATTTGTTAGTTATTCAAGAAATCTTAGAATATCAACAAATTGATAAATTTAGAAATTGATAAAATAGAATGTGTTGTAAATATTATAATATATGTGGATGTCCTTGTAAATACTCATTAGTTATGTCCTTAAGATGTAAATCATACTCCTATATAAAGGAGCCTAATGAGAATAAAAGTGACACTTCTTCCTCCTCCTACATTATGTTTTTCTCTTTTCTCTCTACGTATTCTTTACTTTATAACACGTTATCAACACGTTTTTGCTCATTCGTTCTATGAACTCCATGATGATCTATGAGATATATATTGATGCAACTTTTGTTGCTTATTATTCATACTCACGATCTATGAGTTCACTTCTGTTTTGATTATATCTTGTCTACATATACATTTTGTTTATATTGCTCAATTTTATGTTTACAATTGCTTATATTTATATTAGTGAGCCAGAAGTTTCGCTAATAATACTCGAACTTAAAATTTTCGAGATTATGAACTTGAAGTTCTAAACAACATTATTATATGAACTTGAGAAATATATGAACTTGAAGTTGAAATATTACATTAGAATTGCAAGTTTAATTGTTTGCATAACCCTGAAGTTTGGTGCATGTATATCTGCCATTATTCACAAAATTCGAACCTGAAGTTTCGATATTGATATTTCTTTCATATGAATATGAAGTTCTAAACAACATAATTATATACATGATGATCGATGTGGTCTTGAAAAAGAGTCTGAAAGACATGTATCTAATGGTGAAAGATCCGCTAGAGTTTTGGCAAGCATTGGTCGATCGGTTACTAAGAGTACGATATGAATGGACACATTTGCGCCTTGTAATATGGATCATGATATGGCTATAGTTATGGCTTTACCATTTTCGTCCCATTGACGAATGGCAATAAGACCAAAATTAATCATATTAATCAGTCTCTTGAGAAATCTGAGCCATGAGTGGATGTCACTTCACCTAAGTTGACAATATTTTTGTGGCTAAATTGAAATGTTAAAGACATGATCAATGGGGGTGTTCTTAACACCGATTAATATTAAGCCTATCATAATGATATTCTGGACACCGAGCTATTGTGATTGATATGAGTGTCTTAATTTAAGGTTAGTATACGAGTGAATATGGTTACTTTAATTCTCAATATGTGCACACAAATACTTTTCAGGTCATAATTTGGCAATCAAAGGTCATTGTTCACAATTATGTGCACCATTTACTAGCATTTATATTTACCAAATTTCAGCTATTAATAACATGGAAATTCATCGGTTTCTTTATGTGGTTTTGCCCATTAACAGCCCAAACATCATCATTCTTAGGTTTTGAATTGTATGTATATTAATTACAGTTTATTGGTTTCATTACATAGCCTGGATGTATGTCTCCATAATAAGTAGTAATTTTAGAGTTTTATGACCATTGTTAACCTCTATTTATTGATTTATCAATTCAGGTCTAGTAATTGGTTTTTTACAACCTATTTGTTGTGGTATTGGTCTTTCATGAAACTTATTGTTTCTATAATATCAGATTTATTAAAGGGACTAAGGTATGTATTTTTTCATTTCATTATTTGAATTTAATCTATTCATTTCACGACATACTTCGTTTTATGAATTACAGTGAACTCGATAATCGAGACCTAAAACCTGTTTATCCAACTGTACAGGGCATGAAGTTCCTCACGAGTAATATGATAAGTGGGGAGATGTAGTGTATCATGGTAACACCATGGACATAAAAGAAGGACATATGAGGTGTTCCCCCATGACCATGTTTCTCGGTCCTTTGTAGGCTGAGACTTCTTCGCCTTATACTTGAGTGGAAAGATTAGAGGTTCATATAGAAAATGACACATATATTGTTGTCTTTCCTCTACCGGGCATCTTTTGTGATGTTGTCTAGAGTATCTGACTATTGGCAAGATGTTTTTAACAGAAATCTGACTACCGACAATTATTTCTCAATTACTCATCTTGTTGAAAAATAGTCCTTATGCATATTTATGAGAATCGGAGGAAACACTTAACTATTTAAGCTCTGCATGTACCCATTGCAAATACACTCATTGTGTAGGTCATGAGAATATGACTAATTCGGCCCACATATATTGAAGAAGCAATATTATGGTATGAGATTATGGAATTCAAGTCTGTTTTATTTTTCTTAACCTTATTCGGTTTTGTAATTAAATTGATCGAAACCCGGAGTTTCTTGATCAAACTATATGAGGGTCTGAAGTTCTTTGAAAGTAATATTGTCAAGTTATTGAAATGAAGTTTCTCAAAACTTATGTAATCAACAAGGACCAGAAGCTCCTTAGAGCTATACAATATGGTTTTCTTGTAATCCCTAATTATATGAGAGCATGAAGCTCCAATTTATTTTGATACAACGTTATTGTGAAATTAGAGGATAGAAACAAGATTATCATATTAGTGAAGGTAACTAGACCAGAAGTTCTTGTACTTCTTCACCAATAGAACTATAAGTTTTCATTCTCACATTTTACTTATCCTTGTTCCTTACCAATTTAGAGTTTGTTAATTATTTTCCTCTTCTAAATTTTATTGTTACTCGTACGGGCCAGCAACTTTATAGCACGAACATATGAATTTCAAATGTCATGTTTTTGAACCAGAAGTTCAAATTACTGAATTATAGAACATAAGTTCTAATGGTAAAAGCTCAAGCCCGAAGCTGAGTATGTAAATTAAATTAGTGAACTTGAAGTTTCAGTTTAGTTATCTGGAACCTGCAGTTTCCGACACCAAATTTATTTGAACTAGAAGTTCAACATATGAAATCTGAGAACTTGTAGTTCTAACATTATAAATTTGAACTTGAAGATTCGATTACACATATGATTGATGGCTCCGGAAGAGCACATAATATCCCCTCTTTACAAGAAGTAGCTTCAATATGGTTCCAAAATATGTATTGAGATCCCACATCGCCCGAAGGAGGGGAGGAGATGTGTTGCAAACATACCTCCTCATAGTGAGACTAATTTTGGGTTGGCAACTCAAGCACAAAATTATAGAGCGAGCGAGATCTAAAGCGGACAGTATCTCGCTATGTCGCCTATTATGTGTGTTAAATTCTATAATATAGTGAGCGGACAATATCTCGCTATGTCGCCTATTACGTGTGTTAAATTCTATAATATAGTGAGACACATAATGTCATGAACCAGAAGTTCATTGAACCAAATTAATTATTTTGGCATGATTAGTTACATCATATTTTACCTACAATGTTGCTTAAAATCAGTAACAACTTTTGATGCCTGCTAGCTAACGCTACTCATAGCAAATTGTTTATTTGCTGCATATTTTTTTGTTGGTTTGTCACTTTAATGAGACACTTCTCTTGTTATGAAATGGAGAAAGATTGTTCTTGAAGAACAACATGAATTGTTGTGGAATATTTACCTATTGTCTCATTTTGAGCTTGAGGAATATCACAGCTAATGACTCAATAAAAACTATTGATGACAAAATTATATGCTAGTGGAAGAAAATTTACTTGGGTAAAATCCCTGAGACAAACCATATTAACAAAAATAACCTCGCCCCCGTTTGATTTGTGAGAAGAATGAGTATCTAAGTGACATGGATCTCCTAACGAGAATGTCATTAAAAATGTCCGAATTCCTAATATGGCGGCTACAATATTACACATACAAATTAAGGTTAAAAGTACACCATCAGAGGATGATATCTTGGTGATACAATTATACATCAATATGGTTGATACTCATGAATTTAGTATTTTTGACCTTAAACTTGGTTTGGGTTCGCCACCAGCCAATGGACATCTTCACTCGAAAAGAAGTGATATACATTTAAACGCATTTTTATGCATGGTCATAATAAGACAGTGTTCTCGCCTTTAGGGGGAGAGAAAAGACTGCTGTCATTTGAATAACGGTGTGAATTTAGAGTGGAATGTATCCACCAGGTCTAAAGTTTTAAGCTCCTGAAAATGGAAGATTATACATGTCCTATAATGTTTTATGATATTATGAATATAGATCCACATTCGCTAAATATAATTCATCTATAAGATATGTTTGTCGTAGAAGTGACAATATTTGCCCCAGAAGTGGCATGAGTACCCAATATTAATAAGCTCATAATAGCTAATGCATGCATATAAGAATGTGTGAGATCTATGAATAATGATCATCGATGAAAATTTACATATGGTAGCTACCAAAGACCGTTAAGGACTGTATGATGCAATACCACGTTTCATTATGAATGTCGACAAAATATATTATTGAGCAAATTGGATAGAGGCAATTCCAATTAAACTGAATATCTAAAACGTGATGAGATACTTAGACCTTTAACCCTACATGATACAAAAGGGTATTGATCAGAGTTAAAATAAATCACTATGGCACAATGTCTACAAGAGACATGGGGATTACAAATATATTTCCTTATACGTGACAATTTTCTATAAGTACAGTGTTATATATAGTTATTGACGAGAGACTTACGGCAGTTGTCATCGTATATTATGAGGATCTTAAAAGACTTTGCTAAAGGCGAAATCCCAAAAGTAAAGCGTCGTTATAAGCGTATCACTTATCAAATCCTTAAATGATCCAAGTACATGAATGATTTGAATGTAAATCGATCTACGAATACTTGAGAGAGTCTGAATGTGAGATTCCTCATCGCCTAAGCGAAATGACGTAATATGCTTTATACATGCAAACACAACTCCCATTAGTGAGATGTGTCTTGGGTTGGAACCCAAGAAGAAAGCCATGAGGGGGAGGCCCATAGACGAGCATATCTCGTTATGCTGGATTGTTAAACTAAAGTTAACTCATGCAATCGATAGTCTAAAACTAGCTCATATATACTTATTGTGCTATAGTTAACGTGATCAAAATTGCCTCAATGAGTATTATGATTGGACTATAAAATCGAATTCGGATTATGTTGCTACATATTCTAACTTTCGCGAAGTTATGAATTGCTTAAAGCTCTTGAAGAGCATATACGAGATGTATCAGTAAACGAAAATATTGATATGAGTGGCTAGATATGCCACGCTGATCTTCTAATGGTTTTGAACCATACATAGTAATGTGTTAATTAGCTTCTACTGCTTAGTTATTACATAATGTATAATGTATGAATTTGAACATGTAAGGTTGTTTCTAACATTACTACATGAGATAAGATCTATTAAATTGTATAGCTCTGTTGGTATTGCTTTCACTTTGCAGGTATGAAAATCTTGTGATGAGCCCCTGTATGCAAAACGAACAAGATCTCACTTCAGTGATAAACAAATCAAACCGTTATTTACTGTACATGAAGCTTGCAACAATCAGGGGGAGAATCTCATTAGGGGGAGCATCCAGAAGTATACTACCTAGAACATATGCGCGTTGCACTCTTTTTCTCCTTCGACCAGGGTTGTTTTTTCCCACAGGGTTTTTATTACCTGACAATGTTTTTAACGAGACAACACTAAGCGCATCCAACATCATATTATTAATGGACATCTAAGGGGGAGTGTTGTAAATATTATAATATATGTGGATGTCCTTGTAAATACTCATTATTTATGTCCTTAAGATGTAAATCATACTCCTATATAAAGGAGCCTAATGAGAATGAAAGTGACACTTCTTCCTCCTCCTACATTATGTTCTTCTCTTTTCTCTCTACGTATTCTTTAGTTTATAACATAATGACAAATTTGTCAATGGAGGAGAGATGATTCATCAATGAATAGCAACGTTCAATTTATTCCGTTTCTCTTTCAAAATTCAATTTAGCTATTGAAATACTATCTCTGCTGGAAGACAACTCTCAAATTTATCAATCATTTTTAGCTAAGTTAAGACTTTCTTAGTTAACAAACATAGTAGTGTTCATGGCCTCATGTACAGTAAACGAATACGATGAACATTCTCGTATAGGGTTATATGATAATTTTCTCAAATATAAATTTAGAGTATTCAATTATGATATGTTATTGTTGCTAAAATTGTGAAAATACTTGTTCTCTTTGTTGACAAAATTTTCATTGTATACTGTTGGTTTGCAGTTTGCATAATCAGTGTCGGTAAGAATTGTCATTACTGTTGTCGCAGCTTGAACCAGAAATTCAACATCTTCATTGCAGACCTGGAACAAATCACAGGAAGTTCCGGCGTCTTGAGCCAGAAAGATCACCCCTAGGCCTCAGCTTTGCTCCTGACAGGAGATCCAGCTTACCAGCATTTCCCAGGTTGCAATAATATGCTGGAGCTTTTTTCCTACAAGAACTAGCAACACATACATAGCCTAAACTTCTTTCGTTTGTCCTTTTAAAAAATTAACCTCAGGGGCCTGACCATATGACGGACATGTATAATCCACATTATCTTGTAGTGCTGCAAAGTGTTGTTGTACATATATAACAACTCAGATTCGACAGAAGATCCAACAGAAGAAACTACAGCAGAAAACACCTATTTTTCTTTTGACTAGAAGACCGATCAGTGAGTTTAAACCTCGGCTGGAATTCCCTGGAAAGCACATCGTTTCAGTCATTATCTCATAATTTCAACACTTGGGTATAATCAAAGAAAGAAAGACCCTTTCCAAAAAAAAAGAAAAAGAAAGCAACAAGTAAAAAGGTTAGTAGATAATTGTATTAAAAAAAAAAAAAGGGTTAGTAGATAATGCTCATGAAAATCATGGGGTACTCCATACTAATTTTCTGCAACACAAATAGCATTCGAGACAAACACAGCACACACCAAACGTTAACAAGAACATAGCTGCTCAAAAGTAAATCCATATATCCAGCTAGCAACAACATATCAAAGTAACTTCTAATCCAGCAGAAACAGTTATTGATCCAAATTGACCACCGACTGGACCATCAACATATCAAAGCTCTCATGAACACCACTACATATTGGATCCACATTGTGCCTCTTTCAGTGTTGCATAAAAATATTTTCAAAAACCAAAATATTCTAAACAAGAAAGATAAAGAGGAAAACTATGGCGAACTAAGCATTCAGAATGAGTAGGAGGTTCCGTTCATGAAAGCTTGGTGTCTTCTGGATGCCTACATCCTTAAAATGCAGGAAGCTCCAGTGGAACTGAACATGATGAATTATTCCTTCAAACACAGAAAACTCCTCAAACTGAATAGCATAACTCCTCCTACTGATCTTGTTGTGTTGGCCATTGTTCAAATGGCACTTCAGTGATTATCCTCAACTGATCCAAAGATGTCAATCGAAACACTAGAAGATAACTGTGCACTGCATAGACATTAATCCATCTAACTTGAACATCCAAAAGCGCCAAATCAACCACAAAGGGTTTATAAGGATTTGGGTACCTCCAAGTTTTACGAAACCTCTCAGTGTCTAGGCGATCCCTCCTAACATCTCTTTGATATTCATAACAAGCGCGTGCGTATGCTGCTTTTACCCCAAGAGATTCGCGAAAGACTACCCTATAAATCACACTTCCATTACTAGTACCCCCAAGATTTATACATTTAGAAACACCATTTTCCCTGTCAAGGTAACAAACAAAATTTCAAAAGATGAGAAAATTGTGAAAACACAATGGATGCAATTTTGATTCAATGCTTGCACTGGTATTATAAGTAACTTCTTGGGAAAATAATTCTTTTCTAAAAAGAAATGAACAAATTCTATTACCTGAAGAAGTTGAATAGACAATGCTCAGGCACAAAACGCTGTGAAGTTGTAGGAAGGTATAAAACACGGTTTTCGGTCTCAGGCTTCAGTTTGAGTTGACTTATCCTCTCTTTGTATCCCTCCAAAACACCTTTTTTCAAAATCATTGAACATCCACCCCCTTGTGTCATCTGATACACTGTTTTACGAATAAGAACCATACTTTAAGTAACTAATGTGAAACGTACATTTAAGCTACAAAGGACATATCCATTAAAATGATAACATGCGAGGAATATGATGCATTGACGCAAAAATTCACCCAAGAAATGTCCACATTTGGGCAGCTAGAGTACTCATATCAACATATTATCCTAATGGAGATTCTTCGGTGCAGTGTTGGGGGCTTGGTATATGGCAAAGTTTTATGCAGGGAACAGTTCTGAGTGGGGTGTGGTTTGGAGAGTGTGAGTAAATTCAAGATTAAAGGGGAGTATATACTGATAGGGCTCAGCAAATTACTAGTGTGGGTATAATTTATTGGCAGAATTTACATGCAATATATCATCATCATGTCAATAAAAATTGTATTCAAACTAATCTAGAGATGGAGAGTTCACCATGTAAGGCGTCACCACCCGTGTCAGGGTCTGTTACAGCTGCTGCAATCAATGAGTCCATCGCCAACTGCTGTCCATCCTCAGGGGACATGCCCAGCCTCATTAGGGTCATCCTAAGAGAATGTATATTAGTGACATTCAATTAAACATAAATACTCTTTCTACTTTTTTCTAATAACAAATAATATCACATACGAAGTATCCAATATTGCTTGAGCTGCTTTCTCCCCACTCCCAAGCACAAGATATGTCGCAGACACCGGACGATCGAGCTTTTTACTGATATGATATATATAAGCTAGTCCTGATGGCTCGTAACCGGCTATTAGAACTGCAATCTTGTCCTCCTCTTGACTCTTAAGATACTGCAATGCCCATGATGCTACCTCTTTAACTCCGATGTACTTTTTGTCCTTCTGGCCATGAGCAACTTGGATCGCATAGTATTCTATGATCCTGCCCCGCAAGTGCGTCATTAGTTCCAAGCCTGCTAATGCGTCCCCAGCCCAGGCCCCTATTATTTTGTTGTCCAATAAACGTAGTTTCTTGGAGTAAGAATATAGCATAGAGCCAAAATTATGGGTACCCTTTGTGTCCATTCCAATGATAATGTGCTTTTGGATGATGAGACCCAAAATTGTAGTTCCACCGTAACTCTGTCAAAATTTGCATCGTTGGTGTTACTGTTGATATGCTATTCAAATAATTTTACAATACTATGCAGAGTTAAAATGAGAAAATCTACAAGCTCACCAATTTCTCCAAATGTCCACCATATTTATGCTTCAGCTCTGTTAGATTGATTGAAAGCAATTTATTATTTTGTCAAACTCAAAAATCCATCAGGAATGAATGAAAATTATGTAGTATAGAAGAAGGCTCATCAGTTTCTTTTCATATTAAAACCCAATAAAAGTTGGAGACAGTAGTAGCATCTATAAAAGGTTCATCATAATTTAAGATGACCTCGAGTACAATCAGATCATCAGCAACGAAACAATTTGTAAGTTTGTAACACTGCTTTGACAAGTTTGAACATCAGAAAGACAATAATGCATTCTTTATACATAACAATCTTTCTGTATTCTTTTAACATTTGACTTCTTGCAGACTAAAAACTTATACATGATCATAAAAGCAACAGATCTAGAAGACAACAAACAGAACACTCAGAAACCTTTCATACTTGAGAACAAACAGGACAGAAGGAAATAAGATCAAATTTTCAGCATGAGAGAGGAATGCAAGTAGCCTAGGATATTATTAAACATTACTCTGCTATCCAAAATCAGAATCATAGGTCAAATACCTCATTTCATTTTCTGGAGTTCTCTGTCGTACCATGAAACTAATATATTGTGATTCAAAAATTGTACATACAAATTATTATAGTCATAAGGAAAGCCACGTTCACCAATCTTTGATCGGAGCTCATAAACATGAATGTAAGAGAGTTAATTGAAGACAAAAAACTTTATGAACATAGTCATACAAATAGTACAAGTACAAAAAACTCAGAAGCCTTCCATACTCAATAACAGAAGGGGACAGGAGGAAATAAATCAAATTTTCAGAAGCAGAAATCTAAATAGAGAACAGAAAGGGGAGATCATTTGGGTACACAAGCTAATGAACATGAATGTAAACCGACCGAGTGATAAAGATTCAACCTTGTTAGATTACATGTCAAACAAGTGCACTCAACACGCTATGCAAAGAAAAAGACTGCAATATCATATTAAAGTAAAGTAGATGCAAAAACAAACTAAAATTCCGTTTGACATGAGAGTCTTTTTGTTTTTGGATAGTTATAAGAAGTCAACAAGATCAACCCTCACTAACCAGTAGGCTAATGAACAGATGAGATTTCTGGACATGAAAGACTTACTGAGAATATCTATCACATTCATATTAAGTTTAAAACCATTTCCAAGCTTTTTAAACAAAAATTCATCAAAATATACATGCATCTTACCATTCTTTTCCTCTTCGTCTTCAAAATCCACATGCATTTTCATATATTCTGCATCAGAAGAAAAACAAAATACCAAAATCAATACATAATTTGATTTTTACTTCTAAATTCATTTATTGTGAAAGAAAAGAAAATTATCAGAGATCTATATAATTATTTCCTTCTACATTATCAACAACGAAACAAAATGTAAGTTTGTAACACTGCTCTGACATGCTTCAATATCATTATGTATACATTAAAATCTTTCTGCTACTCCCTTACATTTGACTTCTTGCAGACTATAAAAATTGTACAAGATCATAAAAGCCTGCAGAAGGTAAGCCAGGTGCTTGAATTTTCTAGTATTTGGCAATAGAAGAAATACAAAAACCAATGTCAATACAAAATTCGTTTTCCTAATTCATTTACTGCGAAAGACAAGAGAATTATCAAAAGTCCATTTATTTGATTCCTTCGACTCCGTCTATGAAGAACCAAAAAAAATTGTAACACTCGCCCCTTGAGATGCTTTAACATCAGAAACAGAAGAAAGACAGTATATGCATTCTTTATACATTCCAATCTATCTGTATTCCCTTTACATTTGACTTATTGCAGACTATAAAACTTATACATGATCATAAAAGCAACAAAAGACGCCCAAGAACAGAAGAGGACATAAGGAAATCAATAAAGTTTTCACCATTAGCAGTCAGAATAGAGAAGAAAAAAGGAGAGTAAGATTGGGGAGACAAGGTTTTGAAGTAACAGCTAATGAAAAAGAAAGTAAACCTCACCCGAGAGTTCAAGTTCTAATCTTTATGTATAATATCATACAAAGACTACAAATGCAAACCTAGAAAGACTACAAATAGAAACCTCATCAATCTTTGGTAACACCTCATTGAACATGAATGTAAATCTCACCCGAGACTTAAAGTTCCAATCTTTATGTATGCTTTCTACAAAGACTACAAATAGAGACCTAGCAAGACTACAATTACTAATAGAAAACTCATCAACGTTTGATAACACCCGATGAACATGAATGAGAACCAACCGAGTGTTAAAGAATAAAGATTCAACCATTATGGATGGCCCAGCCACCTAGAGGCGTCGTCTATTGCTTTCCGTTCGCCGGAAAATGTAAGCTAAAAGGACGAAAGAGGAGAGAGAAAGAGAGAGCCGGAGAATTCCGAGCTCTTTCCTCTGTGCTCTGCTCTTATTTTTTCTTCCCTCCTCTCTTTCTCTTTACTTCTCAAATAAGTACGGTAGTGTAGTGGGGGTTCTCTAAATACCCGAATTACCCCTGTCCAAATCACGAGAGAGATCGTCTGAAACTCTCATTTAGTCATTTTCATTAAGATATAAAGAATGAAAGGCCCTTTTAAGCTTCTAAAGTTCTGATCATGACTTCTATACATTTTTACTTTTTGTTTTTCACTTGGCAAATACACAAATAAAATTTTGAAAATAAGTTCCTTGTAAATGCGTTTGTTGATAACGTACAGGGTCATACGATAATTATTATTATTATTATTTTTTAAATAATAGTTGTGTGAGCTAGCACTTTAAAGTAACAACTAACGAACATGAATGTACACCTCACTCTTACTGATAAAGATTCAATATTTAATAATGCCGGTTTACAAAAGATTGAACTTTTTTTTTGTGAAAAAGTATTAAATCTTTATGAAGAGATAGAGGTTGATTAATACCTGGAGGCGGCGTCTCCTCCACTGGAGGCGTCCCTTGAGGCGTCGACTCATTCCTTTTCATGTTGTCTTTCTCAGAATACAGAGACACGCTAAGCTTCTCGAAGAAGGCATATATAGAGGGTATGTGAGTGTAAGAATGAGAGTCCACTAGTTATCAAAAAGGTGTGTCACACGCGCGTCTTTTGATTTTCTGTTTTCTTTCCCTTTTATAAATTTCTTGCCTCATCGGTTATTAAAACTTAGGGAATGAAATATTAAATCTAGAGGTGGTAAATGGGCCGATAAGCACGAGCACGGCACGTTAAAAATGGGCACGGCACGTTAAAAATGGGCTGGGCCAAGAAAAATTAGCTCATAGGCCCGACACAACACGAGCCCATTTTTAGCCGGGTCGTTAGAAACACAACAGTTTATTTATTTAAAAAAAATTAATCAGAGATTTGAAATTTGGACATTTTATCTAATTCCACCGTTTATGACATTAATATTTTTTTTCCAACCAAACATAACATAACATGTAATAAAAACTAATCAATTTCACAATATTATAACAAGATCATGCAAAATGTTGTAGTATCTTTCTTCTTTCATATTTAATTTTCAAGTTAAACAAAATTAATTTTTTACTACTCAAATTTTAAAAAAAATAAAAAATCAAAATCGTGTCTTGTAATACTTTTTAACAAAAGTATTATTCTACCCTCTATTATTTATCTACCCCCCCCTCTCTCTCTCTCTCTCTGTCTCTCCCAGAAACCATTTCTCAGGATTCGGCTCACCGGTGAGACCCACCACCACCACCACCACTCACCGCCACCGACATGTTGTTGCTCCAGCCTAGAAAAGATATCCAAAACACCTCCTGGCCCAAGCACCCCAAGCTCACCGACTTGGCAAAATCCGGCGACCGACCTCTAATGACCGGCAAAATTCCAGCTACTAGTGACTGGTGACCGAAGTCCGGTGAGTTTTTGGGCCAACTCTATACTCTCCTCCATCTAGTCTTATATGAGTTATATCTCCTCCATGGTGTCTCCCTGTATATTGATTTAAGGAACAAGGACAAAATAGTCTTAAAATTGGAGTGGGCACAAATTCTCTTATTTAACATTCAAATAGACAATTTCTTAGAGTATTAGTTGGAATGGGAAGTGAGGTGCAAAAATTTTAGTAAATAGACATTGTCCTTATATTTAATAGTCTTTTACCCGTGCTTTTATCCAGAGAAAGACCTAATAATTTTTTTTTTTTTTGGTCATTACTACTGACTTGCAAAGTTGTGATCACATTCTTCCTCTTTTGGCTTTAACGGTGTCTTTGTTTAAGTTGTTTGCGTGACTTTTCCTTGTATTTTTTTCATCATCAGAAACCAAAAAATCAATTTTTTTATATAAATTTATAAATTGAAGAGAATGGAATGGAAATTTCTCGCGTTTTTTTAGTTTTCTTTCATTTGATTTTGATAGTTAACCACAATAAACCAATCCATGCAAAGTCATTTGGATTTTTTAAAATATAGCCTAATAGAAAGATGATCTGAAGTTTGCGAAGCCGCTTGTTAAAGAGAAAACTAGGTTTCCAGACCAAGCAGTCATCGTGCAAGCAGTCACAAGACAGACGACGATGTGTGCTTTGAGAAATGACGTCTACTCAAGTGGGCGAACCCCTAACCATGGTGGCTGAGGGTGTTTTCTATGGGAGTGGATCAGCGGTTTGTGTCGGACCTCCAAATGTGAGAGGTGAGCATAAAAAACTGTCGCTTAGGAGGTGAGCATGCCTACATTAGAAGTTATCCAATAACATAAGAAAAGAATGCAACAAGAAAGGTGAATAGATATTGCCCATGAGTCGATAGTATTTGAGACCTACACAGCACACCAAACATTAACAAGAAAACAGCTGCTTAACAGTAAACTAAACTCTAGATATCCAGCTAGCATATCCATTAACTTCTAATCCAGTAGAAACAGTTATTGATCCAACACCATGGGTCAGCCGATTAAGGCCAGAAAAGTTCTCAGGCTCCCAAGAATCCTCCAAACAGGTGATCACAGGATCAGAGTTGGCATCACTTCAAGAGGCAGCAATCTGTCGTGTGGTCACCCAACCAATCACAAATTCCACAATACTTGCGACCATCCTTAGCTTCCCTAGGGCAATCTTCAGTCGAGTGGTCACCGGTGGTCTCACAGCACGCACAAAAGATAACAGCTGTCTGAACAAACTTGTCGCAATCATCAGTGGAGTGGTCAGCCAGCGACCGACAAGTCCAACAAAATTTAAGATTGCCATCAGCCAACTTAGGGCAGTCCTCAGTCCAGTGTAAGCTGTCCTCGAGCTTGCCACAAATCAAACATTCCCTGAATCCAGGCTCAGGCTCTGGTGGTCCGCTAATCTGCTTGGGGCAAACATCAGTCCAGTGCTCATCCTCAGCACCACAAACTTCACAAACCAGATCTTCCTCATCCATTGGGCCAAATGGGATGGCTTCCAGGTCTGGGCACCTCCAAGTGTGGTGGTCATCTGTCTTACAGAAGTCACAGTACACAACCATCTCCACCCCATTGATAACTTTTTGTTCCATAAGTTCGCGATCTGTGACAAGAAAAAGAAAATCACTGCTGACCAGATTGAATGTGCTACATATGTATCAATGTGTGTGTGCTCACAAAAGAAAATGAATTGTTGATAAAACACAGACATAAGTAAGCTAGCCACAGATTGATGTCATCATGTATGATCCCGGTCATCAGGTAATAGTTCGACTACGCAACATCATGCACAAACTAAATGACTTGGATATTTTATCTTCGGAAACCAAACTGAATGATCCATTAAAAGAAAACATAACTTCACACAATACAATCAAGCCACCAGCCATTGATCATCAGGAATCTCAACCTAAATGGGGCTATTAGGTAGAGATTTAAGAATCATACCCTATTATATTCTCTTATCCATATACCACAACAGAAAGAATGAAAGAAAAAAAAATGACTAGTTCCAGATAAAGCTTAGTGATTGTAACATCTATTAACCATTTATTTCAATTCCTTCAAAACTTGCTGAAATTTGTTCAAGTAGTAAAAACATACCAGGGTCATTAGGGCACTGAAAATTGAAGTGGTCATTCTCCTTCCCACAAGCGTCGCACTTCTTCTTGGCAAGATCACTCTTCTTAACCAGTACAACTTTGCGTCCTTTTCCTTTTTTATTAGGATCGTAAGCTGTAAAACACACAAAACTCGATCTAATCACTTATATTTTCAATTACAATACCGATAACAAAACATAAGCAATGAAAATAAATGAAATTCCGACGCAGAAAATATAAATGAAATGAAATCAAAGGGCATATGGGCTTACGCTTGAGCGGAATCTGATGACGAAGAGCGAGCTCCTCCAACATATAGAACACAGAGTCTTCCGGCACCTCATCGGCCCACTCAGGGAGATCCATCCAGAGGAGCTGCTCCGGATTCGGCTCACCGGCGTTCATCGCTGAATTAGGGTTTGGCGCTGTGGCTGTGGCGAAGAGAAAAGGGGCATAAATATGGGGAGAATATTGTGAAAGAGCGAGAGCGCTCTATTTCTTATTGATAATGAAAGGAGGCCGTGGTTTCTTTTTTTTCTTTTTTCTTTTTTTCTTTTTTCCGTCACTGCCGCCTTTCCTTCTTGGAATTGAGTGAAAAGGCAGGCAAAATATGAAAAGCGCATAAATTTCTCTTCTTTGATAATACTCATTTCCAGAATAAAGGTATTATCCGACGAAAAAAAAAAATTAGGCCGACGAAGCATTTTTTTGTCGGCTTTCCTTCTTCGGCTAACTGAAATTTTCGTCGGCTATGGTAAACTTTAGCCGATGAAAAAAAAAATGTCGTCGGCTAAAGAATTTATTTCGTCGGCTAAAGTTCACAGACTATGGCCGACGAAATATTTAAAAGTTTAGCCGACGAAATTAATATGTTGTCGGCTAAAGTGCTTTATATTTGCGGATCTGGACAGCAGCAGCTCATCTGGGAAAAAAAACGGGAGAAAAAGTTTGGGTGTTGTCGAAATCTGTCCATAATTAGTTTGTGGAGCCATATATAGGTACGTATATGTATATATATGTTGATTAATTGAGTTTTATTTGAGTTTATCGATTTTGATTATGATTGAGTTTATTGATTTTGATTATGATTGAATTGATTAATTTTGAGTACGTTGGATGTATATATATATATATATATATATATGTGTTGATCGATTTGGTTGATGATTTGAATTGATAATATATATGAATTAATTTGTTGTTAATAAATATTAGTAGATATATATGTTATTAATTAATTTATAATATATTATTGTGTTGATATGGTACGGTCTGAAGTTGTTGTTAATTAATTTGTGTTAATCTATATTATTGTATTAATTGTGTCTATATTGTTTTAATTAATTTGTGTTAATATCTCTATTATTGTGTTAATATGATATGTGTGTGTGTTAATTAATTAGTTATTAATTAGTTGTACGTAGTACGTAGAATATATACTAAATGAATTGAGATTTTATATATGGCATGAAATTTCATTAATAATTAGCTAGCAGCGTTATAAATATATATTTTGTTATATTTTCAGGATATGGATAAGAGTTGGATTTCGCTTCCAAAATGGGACAAAAGATACGGTGCAGAAGTTATGAGTTTTATAGAATATGCGCTGACTAATGCTAACGGGAATACAATTTTCTATTGCCCGTGCACGAAATGTCAGTGTCGCAACGATATGCATCGATTTCCCATTGACAAAGTATGGCAGCACCTGAGGAGTATCGGGTTTTGGGAGAAGTACACATGTTGGTTATATCACGGTGAAACATCATCAGGGGGTCCGCATGATCATGGGCAATTTTCTGAGACGGGCAGTACATCCAACGATCCAACAACGGCATTCATCAACGACATGTTTCCTTATGAGAGCGGTGTATGCGCTCAAGGACAGTATATGTCTGACCCGGTGCAGCCCTTCCCTAGAGCTGTCAACACTGCTGGTATTGAAAAGTACAACAAACTGCTTGCTTTCCAACAGACCTCTGTGTACCCCGGTTGTCAGAAGACCGTTCTTGAAAGTGTGATGGACGTAATGAAGATTAAAGTTGAGACAAAATCGACCGTGAAGGCTGTTGATGATTATCTACAGTACACTGCTTCGATGCTGCCCCACGGTCATCGTCTTCCTACCACTCATCGTAAGGTCCGATGTATCCTGAAAGATCTTGGGTTTTCCTACATCAAGATCCATGCATGCAGATATGACTGCGTTCTCTTCTAGGGTAAAGATCTAGAAGGGAATGACCTTGGTGGGCTTGACGCATGTCCGGTATGTCACACTGACAGGTATAAGCTGACTCCTGCAGCCAATAGGAAACCTGTGAAGGTACTTCGGTATTTCCCGTTGAGAGATAGGCTTGAGCGGTTGTACATGTCTTCACACACGGCCAAAGCTATGAGATGGCACGTTGATAGGGAAATGCATGACGAATATACCCTTATACACCCTGCTGACGGGGAGGCTTGGAAGCATATAGACAGGGAGTTTCCTCATTTTGCGTCAGAGGTCCGAAATGTGAGGCTCGGGCTCTCATCCGACGGGTTCAACCCTTTTGGCAACATGAGTCTTCAATACAGTGTATGGCCGGTGATTTTGGTACCGTACAACCTTCCTCCATGGATGTGCATGAAGAAGGAATACAATATGTTGAGTTTGTTGATTCCGGGGCCCGGTTATCTAGGGAAGTGTCTCGATGTGTATTTGAGACCTTTGATTGAAGAGCTTCAGTTTTTGTGGGAAGTTGGTCATCCCACTTATGACAAGTACATGCACGAGATGTTCCAGATGCATGTCATGGTTGTTGGTACCATCAGTGATTTTCCTGCCCATGGGATGTTGTCGGGCAACGTTGTTAGGGGATACAAGGCTTGTCCAGAGTGCCTTAGCGATGAGGGGAGCAGCAGTCATTGCAACAAGATATGCAGATTGGGTCACCGTGCTTTCCTTCCATATAATCACGATTGGCGGTTCGATGACAAGGCATTTGATGGGACCGTAGAACACGGTGTGCCTCCCAGAAGATGGACAGGAGAAGAAATTTTAGCAGTGCTTAATGAGTACGATTTTGGGCAGCTCAGCAATCATCCCAATATTGTTGCAGCAATACCTGAAAGACCCGACAGGTACAAATTCTGGACACATAAGAGCATATTCTGGGAACTCCCATACTGGAGTAAGTTGTTGATCAGGCACTACCTAGATGTGATGCACATAGAAAAGAATGTTTGCGACAGTGTGGTGGGCACAGTGCTGAACTTGGAGGGGAAGACGAAAGACGGTCCTAAGGCACGCATTGATCTAAAAAAAATGCAGTTAAGAAGACATCTGTGGTTGAAAGAAGGGAAGAAAAAAATGTCTCAAGCTCCTTACACCGTGAAACCTGACCATAAGAACGTAATTTTCAGGTGGATGAGTTGTGTGAAGTATCCTTCAGGCTATGCAGGAAATATAGCCCGGTGTGTGAACTTCCGGGACAATAAGATGTACGGGTTGAAGAGTCATGACTGTCATATCCTGCTACAACGTCTCTTCCCTGTTTTCATTCGACCGTTCCTTCCCCGTCAGGTGGTGGAGCCGTTAGTAGCGTTGGCAAGATTCTTCCAGAAGTTATGCACACGGGAAGTGACAAAATCTAACCTCCGGGAAATGCAAGAGGACATCATTTATATCATGTGTAAATTTGAGAGGATATTTCCTCCAAATTTTTTTGACATCATGCCTCACCTGATGATCCATCTTCCCGAGCAATTGTTGCTTACCGGTCCAGTATACTACACTTGGATGTATCCCATGGAAAGGTACGTTTTTTACACCTGAATTCCTCAATCCAATTTTTCTATATACATGTTCAATAATCATAACACTTTGCAACTTGATTTATAGGCAACTTGGAGACTACAAAGATTATGTGGCTAATAAATCCGCGCCTGAAGGATGTATAGCTGAAACATATATTGCGCACGAGTGCGTCACCTACATGAAGTTGTATTTAGGAGCGTTGAAGGAAACAAACGAAGCTATGCCGGTAGATGTACCGAAGTTCACTCTTTCCATACTCTCCAGTGATGTTGAAGTTTATGGAATTTTGCCAGACTCCTACAAGTTGCAACCACATGAGCTAGTCATTGCCCACTGGTGGGTATTGATTAACTGTCCAGAAGTTGAATACTGGAAAGACATCCATCTATATTGTCCAGACATTCAAGGTGATCTCGAGTACCACAACAGGGAGTTCGCAAATTATTTTGGCGTCTGGGTACGTAATTCAATATTTATGTACGTATTTATGTTTAGTGCATAATTATCTATATTTACAATGTTAAATTGTAAATTGCAGATGAACCATATTCAATTTGATGGTCACCCAAATTGGTCACACGAACTAAGACTTCTAGCGATGAAGCCGATAATGTCAAGAGTTTATCCGATGTGCAAGGTGAATGGCGTGCAATTTATATGTGAACAGAGAGACAGCAGACGGAGAACACAGAATTCTGGGGTGATAGCGCATGGTGGGCGGAATGAAGTTGACTATTACGGTGTTCTTGATTCAGTGGTGGAACTCGTTTACGGTGAAGGCATGACAGTGTACCTCTTCAAGTGTAGATGGTTTGATACTAGCCCGCAGAGCATGAAGACCGATCAGTACGGAATATTATCGGTGAACACTGCTACAAGTTCTTACGAAGATGACCCGTTCGTTTTTGCCACATCGGTAAAACAAGTGTTTTATCTTGATGACCTTGCTAAGGGTGACGCGTGGAAAGTAGTCAACC
Source organism: Fragaria nilgerrensis (assembly GCA_010134655.1). NCBI lineage: Eukaryota > Viridiplantae > Streptophyta > Magnoliopsida > Rosales > Rosaceae > Fragaria > Fragaria nilgerrensis. The sequence continues at coordinate 14,154,702 of CM020979.1, read as the reverse complement.
TTGTGCACTCTCGAAACATTTACCGGGCGGCTACACTTGGAGAGGCCGAAGACGAGGAAGAAGATGTTGCGTATCAAGAGCCCAACGCAATAGGTATTCCTAACTCCTCTACCGTTCGCCTTAATAATTTTAAAGCGGGTCGTTCGGTGCGAATTCGTGATGAAGAGCCAAGGCTTATTGATGTTGATCCAAATCAAGAAACAGACGAAGACTCTGGCGATGAGGAAAGACATAGATTACCAGAAATTAATTCTGACACCGAAGAAGACTCATCGGATGATTCCGATTACGAGCCTTAGTTTTAATTTCTTCGGATGTAATACATTAATTTGTAATAAAAAAGATTGTATTACCTTCATTTCTAGTTTACATATGTTGAATTCATATTTCTGTTATTTTATATGAATTTTGGTGATATATGAACAGGAAATTTGTATGGTTTAAACCTTCTGTTTTAGGGTTTGTATTTTTTTACTTAAGCCGACGAAATACAACATAAGTCGTCGGCCTAAACCCTCTTAGCCGACGAATTATACTATAAGTCGTCGGCTAAAACCGTCTAAGCCGACGAAAACTACTAGAAGTCGTCGGCTAAAATAAATTAAAGCCGACGAATTGAAAAGGAAGTCGTCGGCTAAAATCATCTTAGCCGACGAAGTATAGTAGAAGTCGTCGGCTAAAACCATCTTAGCCGACGAATACCCTAATATTTCGTCGGCTTTATTAATTTTTATATTTTTTTTACATAGTATAGCCGACGATGATTTAGGGTATTCGTCGGCTAAACCCTAAACTTTTTCTGTTACATACTATAGCCCTATCTTCGGTGGTTATTTTACGTAAAATTTTTATACGACTTGTTGTGTCTCATCAATTTGAAAATATTTTCAGTTGAAGGTCCGGCCAAAATACGAAATTTAGACGGTCCAACGACCTTTTCCGTGCATTTAGGGGTTTGACTTACGGGATTGACCGTCCGGATCGAGCACTTAACCTGGTCAGATCAAGTTGAATTTTTTCCCATACATGTATTTTATCATGATGGTCAGATCTGATCGTCGGATTTTATTTTCTCAAGTTTGATCATCACAGTCAGAACATGCCTACTAATGTTGTATAACTTGTTTACAAGTGTTAGGTAAATGTTTCGTTTCAAAAAAAACTATACGTAGAACCTTCAAACGTGAAAAAGTCGTGAAATAAGACATGACCAGAATGGTGAAATACATCTACGGTTGAAAAATCAAGGTATTCCGGTCATGTCTCGGTGCCGATAGTTGCGGTCAATCCAATTTTCAATTCTTTCTCCCTATGGGTAGCCCTATCTTCGGTGGTTATTTTGCGTAAAATTTTTATATGACTTGTTGTGTCTCATCGATTTGAAACTATTTTCAGTTGAAGGTCCGGCCAAAATACGTAATTTAGACAGTCCAATGACCTTTTCCGTGCGTTTAGGGGTTTGACTTAACGGATTGACCGTCCGGATCGAGCCCTTAACCTTTTTTGATCAAGTTGAATTTTTTCCCATACATGTATTTTATCATGATGGTCAGATCTGACGGTCGGATTTCCGTTCTCAAGTTTGATCATCACGAGCAGCAGTCACAGTTTGATGAATGTATAAAAAGTTATAAAGCCGACGAATTTAAAAGATTATAGCCGACGAATTTTGTGTTTAGCCGACGAATTTCAAATGTTTAGCCGACGAATTTCAAAGGTTTAGCCGATGAATTTTAGCTTAGCCGACGTGATTATTATCTTTAACCGACGAAATTATTATTTTGTCGGCTAAAGTGTTCGGTTAGCCGACGAAATTATTACCTTTAGCAGACGAAATTATTATTTCGTCGGCTAAAGTCTTCGGGTATAACCCAGCTCGACTGGTTGTATGCCCTAGCCTCAGTCCTTTTCCTCTCCCTCTCCGAAATTCGCCTCCTCTGCCTCCGCTCCCTCTCCCGGTCGCCGCCCTCTCCCTCTCCCTCTCCCTCGCCCTCTCCCTCGCCCTCTCCCGCTCCCTCTCCCTCTCCGGCCGGCCTCCTCCTCCGGCCGGCCGGCCTCCTCCTGCTCCGGCCTCCTCCTCCTGCTGCTCCGGCCGAATTCTGCTGCTGCTCCGGTCCTCCCTCCTCCTCCTCAAGTACGTTTTTTGAGCTTCGGTTATTTTTAATAAGTGTAATGTTGTGGTGTTGTTGTGTATATAATGTTGTTGTGTATATAATATTGTGGTGTTGTTGTGTATATTTGTATTTAGGAAGTGTATATTGTTATTTAATAAGTGTATATTTGTATTTAGTATTTAGGAAATGTATATATTTGTTTTGTATTTTGTGTTTGTTTTGATTTTCCGGTCAATTGCAATGTTGTGGTGTTGTTAGGAAGTGTATATTTTTATTTTTGAAGTGTATATTTAGGAAGTGAAAAATTAGTATTTAGGAAGTGAAAATTAGTATTTAGGAAGTGAAAAATAGTATTTAGGAAGTGAAAATTAGTATTTAGGAAGTGCATATATTTTTTACATTTTTAAAATGAGTTTGCATTTTTTGATTTTGTAGCCTTGATTCAAATTAATATTTTAAATAGGATGAGCGGTAATATTAGATCGACGAAGGGTTCGAAGGGCCAAAGGTCCGTATCGTCTGAGGGAACCTCTAGCAACCCTCAGATGTCGTTTCAGGGCCCTATGACAGCTAGACATGCGAGCCTTCTGCAGACGGCGCAGAGGCAGCCGGAGGTGCCCCTTCATCGAGGCAGCGGAGGTGCCCTTCATCGAGGCAGCGGGGCTTCCTTTATTCCGCGAGGCAGTTGTTTGCTCAGCCTCAGACGGAGGTGTCTGCACCCCGTATGCTTGAGATACACCGGGCGCCCACTCCAGCTCCTACTTCTTCGGATAGTGGGTCATCTGGGGTACAGATGCCGCCGCCACACCTATTCTTTCCGCGGATGATACCGACCATACCTTAGTCGATGACTCAGGGACGCCGATTTATCCACTGCCCCCGCCAGTGGCTCCATCAGCGGCGTACCGGTTCGTGCCTTTTGATACGCCTCTTATTTCCGCGATGGTATCATCATCGGAGGCGGAATCCGTCGCGTCCGCGTCCTCGCCCTCAAGTAATGAAAGATGAATGATTTTTTTTCTTATAATTCTCCGATTCCGATTTTAATAATCAATTTGGTTTATCATGTCATAGGCACCGTCGGAGCGAAGCCGGAAAGAAGAAGAGAGGCCCCGTCATAGGGAAGGCTCTGGAGAAGATCGTCGGTATCCTCAGGGAGGATTGTCATCGGTACTGACGGGGATGGCGACGTAGTATCGGGCGGAAAGTCGAGGACGTACTCCGGCCGCGTGGGAGCGCTCATTAGGGATAGAGTCCCTATGTTGTGGTCAGACTGGGGTGAGGTCCCGCAGGAGGTTAAAGACATGGTCCATAACGCGATGTCGGTGAGTTTACAAAATGCCTGAATAATATTATGTATTACATTGTAAATTTCTGGAAAAACTAAACTAATAAACGGTTAAATGCAGGTGTGGTTTGAGGTTCCCGAACCCTTGAAGAGCAGCTGGGCGGACTTTGTGCATGGGGAAAGTACGTTGGGAAATTAATGAAAAAACAAAACTGTATGTCATATTAATAATATTTATAATATTTTTGTTGTATCTGTAGGTACAAGGAGTGGAAGAACGAGTTGCGGACCCATTGGACTACGCACGGGAACGCACGTTCTGCTACCCCTGCTGAGTTTCAGTACAGAGAGTACGAGTGGCGTTGGCTTCTGACATCAGAATTCAACAACCCTCGTAAACAGGTATTTAAATAAATTAATTAGTTAATTTATCATTAAGTACGTGCGTTTTAAAATATTTTACTAATAGTTTACTTTTTTCTTTGAAGGCGGTTTCCCGGGCGAACGCTCAGAACCGGCAACGCAACACAAGGAACCATCATGCCGGTTCTAGACCGTTCGCTGTCTTCATGGACGAGGCGGCCAGGGAACATCCAGAGGTCAACCAGTACGTCTATACGTACGAGAAGGCATATCCTGACTCCCAGGAGGATATAGTAAGTAATCTTTCATTTTTACGGAATTTTTAATTTTACTAATATATATGTTAAAATGTTAATTAATAATTTTTTTTCTATCCAATTAGGCAAGGGTGAGGGAGGCTAGTGACGAGGTGATGAGTGCTATAGTGAGGGAGACATGGCCGGACACGCAGGAGGAAGAGATGTCCGAAGCCATTTCCCGGATCGACACTTCAGATCCGAGGGTTGGGGCGAGGATCATGGGCACAGCCTTCCCACCGCGAGAAAACAACTTCTACTGCCGGGGTCTAGGAAAGAAGGGCAGGGGGTCTTGAAGACCACTCCAGGATTTCAACGAAAGGCAGCCTCGACCAGCAGCAGGACGACTCAGCTAGAGTCGGAAGTTGAGAGACTACGGAGAGAGCAAGCCGCTCAGGCTGCTCATGCTGACGCTCAGGCTGCCGCTCATGCCGCCCAGTTCGCCGAATATAGATCCTATACTAGAGCCCTACATGCCGCCCATCATGCCCAGCAGCAGCAGATGTACCAGTACTTCCAGGATTTGGCAGCTGCCCAGCTTCAGGGACTTCCACCTCCGCCCATGCCTGCACCTATAGACATACCTCAGCTGCCGGAATTTCCTCACCAGCAGGCCCCAGATCCGGATATTGATTTAGATCATTTAGATTTTGTGTAGTTGATACCCTATATAGTTTTATGTGCTTCTTGTTGGTTATATATATAGAATTGTTTTGGTGTATTTTGCAGCTTGCTGGGAATGGTAATTTAAGAATTTTGTGTATTTTTTTTTATACTGGAATGGAGTTATAGCCGACGAAATACGCCACAATTCGTCGGCTATAGTATTTTTATTTTTATTTTTTTATAGTTTAGCCGACGAATTATGGCATGTTTCATCGGCTAAACTCACTATAGCCGACGAAAGAGGCTCTATTTCGTCGGCTATAATTATTTTTTAATTTTTTAATTATATACTTTAGCCGACGAATATATTAGCTCCGTCGGCTAAAGGCTTGGAGTAAAGCCGACGACGTGTTGTGTCGTCGGTTTAAGTCTGGGATTATAGCCGACGACGTCCTCTGTCGTCGGCTAAAGTCTGGGAGTATAGCCGACGAAAGATAGAGTCTGTTTCGTCGGCTTAAATTCATGAACAAAAGCCGACGACAAAATAGTTTGTCGGCTAAAGTCTGGACAATAGCCGACGACCCTTTCCCGACGACACTATAGCCGACGAAGCCTCGTCGGCTAAGACTTTAGCCGACGAGTTAGGATAACAGGCCGACGAAAATAATTCGTCGGCTAAAGTACTTCTCCTGGTAGTGACTTTTTATTTTTCAGATAATACTTTTTATTTTTCGAAAAAGTAAACTTGTAATTGCTTTTTGAATCGAGCTCTGATAGAAGTGTTGTGTATTAATAGAAGAGATTAGAATTGACATCGCAATGCAATCGCAAGTTTTGTGGGCAGGAGGATGATCACTCAAATCCTTTTTTTCTTAAAGGAAATAGATAAAATCATTATTTATCTTTGCGAGAAGACACATACATTAATTATCGGTTAAGCTAAAGCTCTCTAGTAGTAAAAAATCAAACTAACAAACTAATATCCTTACTGCAAACAGGTTTAGCTTAAATATTGAGCCTATATAAAAGAACGCTCGTCTCAGTACCTAACTCCTTTTGAATTGATGTACAATTAGAAATACTTAGAATTAAACAGATGAAATCATAATCTTAATGCTAGACTGGTATCATAATCTTATGACTAAGCCCAAGTCAGCCTTACTCTTGAGCAAGCCAATCCAAAGTACTAAATGATAAGTGAGGGTGGCAAAACACCCTTTTTCTCAGCCCATACCTTGAGCCTGTAACACAACCCAATTTGATCCCAATTACCTTTAACCCATACAACCTAAACCCTGCACATGTATCTCGTCAACATGACCATAACCGACACTGCAACCACCACGGCCCTCCGGCCAACCCAACAATCCCTTGATTTGGTTTTGCAAATGGATAGGCTATATGCAGTTTTCTTTTAGCTTGACATTCTTGAATCTTAATGGAAAGGCATTTTAGCCGATTTGCTAACTTAGCTTTCACTACTATATCAATTTGCTATCCTAACTTTTATTTATGTCATTTTGTTACCTTAGGATTTCAAAATTGGCTGAATTGCCACCCATAGCCAATTTCAGTTAACTTTTCCGTTTAGAGACCAACACGAGGGTATTTTCGTACCCATAGCCAATTTTGTGCTTGCTGCGTCCTGTAGCCCAGAAACCCATCTAGCAACTCAATCTCTTCCTCACCCATCCATTACCGCTCAAATTGATTCCTCTATCTGTCAGCGCCACTGACGGTTTATTCTCCTTCGACACCAGCAGTAAAATCAGGTTGTATTGGATCGTCCACAGCCGCTTCAGGTCCAATCGTCTGAAACCACGGATCTAACCGTCTGAAACCATCGCCGTCGCGGTTGTCACTGAGCGGTCAAACGCAACAATAACGGTGGGAGGAGCGATGCCAATGACAACGAGGATCTAATCAGAAGTGGAGGAGGGGAAGGCGGTGTTGATGACGTCATCGTAGTCCTCGTAAACAACATCGTCTTGCGAGGAGGAGAGAATTCTGATGAGAAAATTACATAGCAGCACCTCATCAAATTTGCAAACACAAAAAACCCACTTTCATAATTTCTTATATAAATTACTATATGAGTCTAGTGACCACAATCCATAAAACCAGGCCCAACCCATTTTTCAACTTCAAAAAGACCAAAATATCCATTTTCATAATGGAATTACGAATATGCCACCGATCTTCTTCTCTCTCTCTCTCTCTCTCTCCTAGATCTGTACACTCTCACCTACGAGAATCACGAAGACGCCACCCTTGAAGCCTCGAGCCTCGAATAAGACGACGACGCCAAAGCCTCGACGACGACTCCAAAGCCTCAACAGTGACGAAGCAGAAGCCTCAACGGCGACAAAGCCGAAGCCACAACGACGACGAAGCCGAAGCCTCGACGGCGACGAAGTCGAAGCCTCCATGGTGATGAAGCCGAAGCGTTGACGACGACAAAGCCGAAGCCGAAGCCTCGACGGCCACGGCGACGACACCGAGGCACTATTTGATACACCCCTCAGATCTCTCTCTCTCAACCCAAGGCTCAACGATGGCTCTGCCTCGATGATGTCGTCGTCCCACTGCCGAAGCTCCAACTCACTACCCGGCTTGAATTGACACAATTCATTGACAGAGGGAGGGTCGCATCAAAGAGAGGAAAAGAATCCGACCGGTGCCGTCGACTAGGTCTGCCAGAGTTGGTCACAAAAATCGGGTCGGGTCAACGGGTCGGCAACGGGTCTAGTTTGCGTTAGGGTTTCTTTAGGGAGAAGAGAGGAGGGAAGAAAAAAGGGATGATGGTGATGATGGTAAATAGAGCTAGTATATGTGTGTTTGTCCTTTTGCTGCTACTGTTGAGATTGGAAGGATAATTTGCTGCTACTGTGGTCTGTTGGAACGGTAAGTTGTTACTGTTGGTGTTGAGATTTGTTTGATGGGTAATTTTCTGTTACTGTTGGAAGGATAAATTTGCAGATAAGTAGTAAAATTCAACAATAACAGTTGTGGAGTCAACAATAATAGACAGTAACAGCTTTATGAAGGTCTCCTATGTGACAGTAGCAGCTTTGCTTGATTCCGGAGAATTGCCTAAAAAAAATTGCAATAACACCTTTTTATCGGGTGCTACTGTGCTACTTGGGTGCTACTACACCCAATGTGCTACTATGCTACTCGGCAGTGTGCTACTGTACTACTCATTAACAGTAGCAGTTGATATGTAGTGAAGGGTATCCTGGTAAAATTGTAGTGACAAATGACATGTGGATATTAGTTTGTCCTAATTTGTTAATATTTGTCCTTAAATGTATAAGATATTATGTAAATGATATATTTATAAACTGAAATTTAGTTAGTAACTTTATAGTAATTTACTAAATTCTGATCCTTATGGCAGAATGTCGAGGGTTGGGTGATGAGTCTATTGGTGGTGGTGATGCCGTGAGAGAGAGAAAATGGAGGAAGAAAATGGCTACGGATGGTTTAGTTAACCAGAGAGATACTTAGTTTCATCAGTGTGTTTAGTGTACGAAAATACCCTCACATGTCCGTCTATGTAGGGGTGTTAATTCGAAACCGAAAACCGAAAAAAACCGCACCGAAAACCAAACCGTAACCGAAAAAACCGCACCGAAAATAAACCGCACCGAAAAAAAAAACCGGGCCGAACCAGATCTGTTCAGTTCGGTTTTCGGTTTTGGCCCAGTCAAAACCGAACTGAACCGTTTGAACCGAAGTCAACGGTCAAACAGTAAAAAAAAAAAAAAAAAAACCCTAGTTTACTACGCGAGTACGCGTCTCGCCGTTTCTTCTGTTCTTCCCTCTCAGTCTCTCACAGTCTCACTCCTCTCAGTCTCTCACGACTCACGCAGTCACGCTCACGCACTCACGCGTCTCGCGTCTCGCCGGACCGTCACTCTTCTCCCCTCCCGCCGGTCCGCCCTGTCGCCGGTTGCCAGTCCGCCGCTCGACTCTCCCTCTTCAGTCCCCTCCGCCACTCGCCAGTCCGCCCTCCGCCACTCGCCAGTCCGCCCTCCGCCCTTCGCCCTCCGCCCTCCGCCTTGTCGCCGCTTGCCAGTACGCCGCTCGACTCTCCCTCTTCAGTCCCCTCCGACTCTCACTCTTCTCCCCTCCGCCGCTTGCCAGTCCGCCGCTGTTTGCTGCCTTGGTGGAAAGATGCAACAGTGAGGAAGATCGGATTATCAGCTACAAGCAAACACTGGTCAGTTTCAAACTTCAACTTAACCTCTATAATCATCTTTAAAAATTGGTCAGTTGTGTAAGGTAAATTGTGCATATTGATTCTGAGAAAGATGATTGTTTACTGCTAAGATGATGGTTTAGCAGTGTTATGTTTAAAGCTCCCGCAAACGTATATTTTGCGACCTGTGGCTAGAAATTAAAAACTAAAACATGAACAAGCTGGATTAGCATTGTTGACATGCCTTCTAATTGTCTGACCATTCAGTTCAAGTACATTGTTTGACATTGTGTATTGGTGAATTTAGTGGTTTGTGGTCTGCCTTGTAGTGGAATTGATGAATTGGTGAATTTAGTGAATTTAGTGGTCTGCTTTGTAGTGGAATTTAGTGAATTTATAATTTATGTGCTTAAATCTTTGATTCCTTTTCTTTTGCAGACAACATTCCCTCTCAGTCTCTCACAATAAAGAGGGTTAGATTGAACTCATCAAAGGTAGTGAAGCGCGGTTCCTCAACGTCCATTGACTCAGTTGGTCATGGTCGTGGTCGTGGTCGTGGCCGTGGCCGTGGTGTTACGAGTTCTACAATGAACAATTCTTCCTCATCTTCTCAGGTATATTACTGAAATTTGGTTACTGAAATAGTTATAATATATATATATATATATTCTGATGATGATTATTATATTTGTATAATACGCAGATGCAAGTTGATAGTGTTGGTGTTGGTGAATCGGCAACACCAACACCGGTTCCTAGTATGGGTGGATCACAAGCAACTGAAGCAAGTACTGGGGAAGAAGAGGAGAATCATGAGATGACTGAGGAAGAATATTTGGCGTACTTGAAGGACAATGAAAGGTCAGATATTTGGGCTCATTTTACTAGAAAAATGGTTAAGAATAGAGTTAAGGGAGTATGCATTTATTGCAGTAAAGAATATTGTGCTGATCCGTATTCAAATGGTACGACATCCCTTCTTAAGCATATAGATAAGTGCACCAAGTATCCTCCTAACATTGAAATGTTGAAAGCTAAAAAGCAAAAGATTTTGTGTTTTAACAAAGAGACTAGGGAGTTAGAAACCTCTGCTTTGACAAATGAAGAGCTCACTAGGTTGTGTGTGGAGATGATTATTCTAGATGAGCTACCATTTACTCATGTGGATGGGATAGGGTTTAAGCGTTTTATGCAAAAAGCGTTACCTTTTTGGAAAATCCCTTGTAGGCAAACAATAGCAAAAGATGTGCTTAAGGTGTATATGTGGGAGAAAGAGAAGTTGATGGGTCAAATGAAGGGGAAAAGGGTGTGTCTTACAACGGATACATGGACATCCATTCAAAACATTAATTATATGGTTGTCACCACACACTTTATTGATGATGATTGGGTATTGCATAAAAGAGTGCTTAATTTTTGTGTCATTGAGGATCATAAGGGAGAGTCTATAGCTGAAATTTTAGAGGATTGTTTGTTAGAGTGGGGCATAGAGAAGATTTTAACAATCACCGTTGATAATGCTTCGGCAAATGATGTTGCAATAAGAGAGTTAATCAAGAAGTTAGATGCTTAGGGAGATCCTAGAATGATTTTGAATGGGGGGAAGAATGTGCATATGCGGTGTGTAGCTCATATTCTTAACTTGATTGTGAATGATGGTTTGAAACCAATGAATATGTCTATTGATGCTATTCGTAATGCGGTGAGGTATGTTAGATCCTCTCCATAAAGAATCGGTGTTATCGGTGAGGTACATTAGGCTTATTAGCCGACCAATGAATATGTCTATTAAATAAGCCAATTCTGTTTTAGACGGTCTATGTGGATAGAAAAGTTAACATAATTGGCTTATTTAATGGTTGGGTAGCAATTTGGCCAATTTTAAAATTTTAGGGTAGCAAAATGACATAATTAAAAGTTAGGGTAAAACTAGGGTAGCAAATCGGCTAATAAGCCTAATGGTAAATATTTTGTGAATAAAATAATAATCTATTCATTTTTCTGCCTTTCTATAAAAATTATCAATGATATAACTTCGCGCACGAAATTCAATTATCGTAACCTACTGAGATTGGTTTAGAAACATGTTAGGCTCAATGTTCTAAAAATCCCCGCCTAGAGCCGATAAATCTCCACTAGTAGGCGCTAGGCGGTGCTTCACCGTTTTCGTTTAGAGAGTTTAAAAACCAATTAATCCCTTATTAACCCGCTTAAGCGTTAGTTATCGGCTGTTCACCTGACTAACGCCTAACGTTTTTTAAAACATTGGTTAGGCTGGAAAGGATTCTTCCATCTGTTAATATTGTGGAAAATATTCGTTGAGGAGATGTCATACATATATTGTTTCTGACCACGAAGTATTAGCTCACCCACCTACCGTAGTTTTGACGAAAAAAAGAAATTATGGCGCGCATGACCATGTACGTTATAACCGATGGCATTTATTTTCAAAATTTTGTTTTTGTAGTTGTCAACTGCTATAGAGAAAGACAAAAAATAAAAAGTAAAAACAATCATGATCATGTCTCTCTTTTTTCGATTAAAAGTCATGATCAGAAGTTCAGAACTTTAGAAGCTTAAAGGGGCCTTTCATTCTCATTATATCTTAATGAAAATGAGAGTTTCACACGCCATGTCGAAACGCTGCGTCGCTCTCTCTTCGTGATTTGTACAGGGGTATTTCGGGTAATTATAGCAGAGAAACCCCACTACTCTACAGTGACTTGTTTGAGAAGCAGAGAGGAGGGACGAAAAAGTGACTAAGAGCAGAGCAGAGAGCTCGGAATTCTCCGGCTCTCTTTTTCTCTCTCCTTTTTCGTCTTTTAGGTTACATTTTCCGGCGAACGGAAAGCAAGTGACGGCCGTGAGCGAGATGGCGTTCGACTCTCTCAAACAACCAGAAATCTCGACCTCTCGGTTGAGCCGCTTGTTCTTTCATTTTCAAGAACCCGAGCGCTCCACCGTCGAGACAGGCCGGCTCGTCTTCGCCGCCGCCGGTTCAGTTCAACGTGAAGACGACGACCGCCGTGGGTTATACATCTCTCTCCCTATCGGTTCTTGACGTTGTTTATTGTGTTGTGTATATATAGGTAGCGTTAATCGTTTTTAATATTCTATTATCAAATCTTTGAATCGTCACTGTGTGTAAATTTGGATGAAGCCAAAGAAAAGATGGTATGCACTTTTTCGGATTGGATTGATGCTTTTGATGATGCTTTTGAGCGAATTTATAGCATTGAAAATTGAACGTGTATAATAGCCTGTGAAATTTGTTTCAGTTTCTTATTTGTGGAGTTAATTGTGTTGTATATACATAGCAGGATAGCAGTGAATCGTTTTTTTTTTGGGTATTCTCTGATAAAAATTTTGTTAAAAAACGTATATACAATGAACATTCAACTTACCGGCTCTGTCTAGGTATAGAAGTGCACCTTCTCCATAGCAATTGTGATTGTGGTTTTGCCTATTTGTAGGATATTCGTTGTGCTAGGGATCATTAACTCCAAGCTCATCTTGTAAAGGTTTGTACAGATTTCCGCAAGAGTTCTGCACAAATGCATAAGTTTCTTTCTCTAAATCCTCTACTATTTGCCAAAACAGAGATAAGGGGCAATTCTTCTGCAAGGGATGGACATGACATGGATATTGCAGGGTTCTGCCATATGATTTTTGTTGAGAATCTTGAGAAAGGAATCCTACCACTTACAATTACGGATTTCATATTCCAGCAGCTTCGTATATCATGTCAAGCATTTGTTTTGCCAAGTAATCCATCAGAGGCATATACAAGAGGGATTACCATGGTCAACAACAAAAGGAACCTTGATCTGTTATCTGATTTTTTGGAAAGTTCAGATCACGTCGTCACTCCCTCAAGCGGAAGGTATATTTTATATTTTCTTTCTGCAATTTTAAACTACTTACAACTGGTTAGTGTAGATAAGGTTTCAATCATTTCTGTGATTTCATTCCTAACCAATTAGAGTTTACAAGATTCTGAAACTTGAGCATTTCATTGGTTACTTATGTTGTTTATTTTTACATCTATGCAGGCCTTGGGTAGTAACTGGGAGACTAAGAGTATCATTTAAAACCTGCAAGCTTACAACTCAGGTTAGTTTCGTATAATTTTTCATATGATTGTGACTGTAATGGTGGAGAATCCTCTTTTTCTGTGTCATCCTGTGATATCTGGTCATTGAATATGAAGATCAGGTACCAGATTTCATTGAAAGATACATTGGATGTGCCATTATAAATCATATAGTTACCATTTTACCCCAATAAATAACTAGATAATTTTTCTCACAGAACCCCTCTTTGTACTCTCTCCCTGCATAAGAGAGAAAGGATAGTAAGTCCTCATAGACTAGCATAGAGCATCAATTTCCACTAACCAAAAGAAATTTCTGTATTGATGTGCAGACGACTTTTATGACAGAGCTGAAGCAGCAATATGGATTGTGCATCTCAAATGTGGAGAGAAGAGAAGGGTGAGCTTATATGTATTTTGTTTTAATTATCTGCTTAATATTTTAATGTTATTTCAACCGTATATTAAATATTTTAATGTTATTTCAACCGTATATTAAAAATAATATAAATGTTCATTCTGATGCGGATTTAACAGATTGTTTGTGGGACAACTATTGTGGCTTTTATCCTTGAAAATTTCATCTTCATTGGTACGGACACTAGGGCTACCGATTATTCAGGCTCTGTGACGAGAACTAATGTCAACAAATTGCGTTTGCTCACTGAACATATAGTAGGGGCTATGGCTGGGGACGGAGCAGCATGTCTAGGATTATGGGTTCATTTGCGTGGGTTGATTAGAGACTATAACGAGAATGAGACCCGAAACAGGCTTGGCAGTAAAAGGAGCTCAGACCGCCTTGGAGTGAAAGTAGTGGCACGATGGGCATTGGACTATTTGAAGAGAAAAAGGAGCACGACACTGAAATTGTAATAGCAGGCTATGAGTCAACTGGACGAGCTTCTATTTTTTTAATTGATGTCAATGATCAATATCCCCAGTCTTACACATCTGTTGTGATTGGGAGTGGGGCGCCTGCAGCTAAATTGATATTCGATCCTCAGTAAGTGATTTTGTTTGTCATCTTGGTAATAGATTGAAAGACTATTTATGTTTAATAAATATAACTAGCTAATATATATTTTCTTTAGGATATACATGAGGCAGAGCTTGTCCGTGGAGAGTGCAAAACTTTATCTTTGGATGCTCTAATTGCAGGAGCTGTAGAAGATTCTGATACGGGCGACTCTTTGAACGGTGATCACCCCATCTCTACTTTAGTTTAAAAATAATTTTTACTGACATAATTGTGATAGAAGTGCCTATAAACTTTCCAATAAAGTGATAATCATGCTAGCAGTTGCTACCTACTTTTGGTACTTAACTAACCGAGAAAGTTTAACTCCATACATACATAACCAGCCGATAGAATTTTACTCCATACACACCTTTCTGACCTCACCACTCTCCTAAAACATGTCAAACAGTCAAAGAGTTGTACCTCCTTTTGGTACGTATGACAGATTATAGAAGAAAAATTATCTAAGAAATAGGTTTTGAGCTGTGGACTAGTTTTGCTTCAATGTCTTTCTTGCATGCGATCATTTTATTGGATATCTTATGTAGCTCAAATATACCTTTCACATTAGTTATTTGAAGTATGACTTTATTTTTAATAGTGTATCAGATGGTACCAGCTGGAGGATATGAGATCCAATTGACAAGAGATGTTTGGGGAGGATATACTGAAAGGTACAATCACCTCAACCTGAAGCCTGAAAACGAAGGTCGTGATTTGTTTGTTCTCTTAGAATCAGAAGAGCCTGTGAAAGATCTCCTCCACTTCTTCAGGTAATAGACTTGAATGCCCTTCTTTTGAAGGCCCTGCTTTCTTTCCTTCAACTTTACACTTCTATAATATTTTGATACTTTGTTACCTTGACAGGTTAAGGAGAGTTTCTCGATGTATCAATCTTGGACCTACCCTTCATAACAGTATAGTCTACAGAGTAGTATTCAAAGATCGTTTGGGGGCAAAAAAAGCATATGAAGATTGTTGTTTTCAGTATGAAAGGGACACCATAAGTAATACTAGAAGGGGAAACCCCAATCCTTATCACCCTTTTACAGTTGATTTGACCCTTTTGGAGATACCTGTGCGATCGGTTTATGTTCCTTCTCTGGACAAGACTGCTTTAGTCTGTCAGATAACATCTGGGGAGCATGTAAGGATATTAAGAGAAGTTCCCTTTCAGCACTGGCCTTTATCAGAAGAGCAGCAGGCTTGATTGAATTTGCAGGGGTATTTCCGAATTGGGACAATGTAGTATCATCCTTTGCAAGCTTTTGTTTTGTGTATACGGGGTTAGGATTTATGATATTCCTAAGACTAATCAATTACTGCGTTATTCCCTTTGTGTACAATTGAACTTATGAGGCTTTTCTGTTTTGATTTGTTTTGAGCAGTATGACCTTTCTGAGTATGATTCCTTGTTACACAAGATAGACAACTCCGGGTGCATTATGAACCCCGAGAGATCCCAATACTTATCAGGCATGACAAATTTAGGAGAACTCGATGCCCAATGATGTAATCCTTGCCCGCCGCCGATATCTTTACATGAAGTGTAGTCCTTGCCCACCGTCGCGCATCCCAAGACAGCTTTTTTCTATATCTCCACACCCCAAGAGCACTTGCATATGATTTCCCAGATCAAGGAGTAAAATTTCGGGTATCGAGGAAATTTCGACTGTAAAAAAAATAGATATTTTGATGGAAATATCAGAAAGTATCGATATAGTTAAAGTTTCGGAAAAAATGATTGAAAAATAGTTACATTATTAATACATTTACATATAGCTACTTAACATATATACAGCTTTGTCGAGGTGGATGGGGTGTTCCACTATCTTCTAGGTGATCTGGGTTCGAATCCCCTCACCAACTTCTTCTCTTAATATCCCGAGAAGTTCGGGAGAAGTTTGAACATTTTGCTTAATATCGCGAGATTTTGAAAATATCGCACGATATAATCTTAGTATGATAATTAAGTATCGGTATATGTGAAAAACAAAATTATCGCCGATAAAATCGATTTTACACTCCTTGGCCAAATGATCGATTTTACACAAACTGGTCGGATAAGGATCCTCTCCTTGGCTGCCTACTCTCCTTGTTTATTTTTGACTCTGAATCTTGTCCATTCATTCGATATCTGACGGTCATAAAAGATGACACCTCAGCAAAAACCCACTAAAACTTATTAAATAAACATATTAATTGTAAACGTCGTTTAGGAGAAGAAGAAGACGTTAAGTCATACACCATCTCTTCATCTCTTCTTGCCTCTTCCTTTCTTGAACACTTTTTTTTTTAACATCTGAAGGAGTACGGAGAAAGGTCGACCGCTTTCACTACCAGCAAACATAGCAGCTCCGCCGCAGATCTTCTTGATCATCGTCTTCTTCCATTCATTTATGCTTTCTTCTTCTATCTTTCTCTCAATTAGTTTCTTCTGTTCTTTAATTGAACCAACAACTTATCTTCTGCAATGGCGAATAAGTTTGCCTGGAAGCTAATTTGATTAATTTGTTGAATCAACGCCGGCCACCAGCTTATGGTTCATTAATTTTGTTTTTCTTTATTCAAGCTTTTACAGATGTTCAAAACTACGAACTGATGCATTTATATTGGGAGGCATCGATCAAATCTACAATGGGTTTTAAAAATCTGCACAGAACCATAATCAATATCAAAATCATATGGTGTATGACTGTATATAGATTTAAAGATCCAATTTTGTAAACTAGAACAAGATTCAGTTTAACTTTTGTTGCCTATCAATGAGATTAATTATGCAGTCCAGCCAGATATCAAATTAAATACATATATCAAATCAAATCTCCAACAGAAAATATCCATCCTCACTTCAATGGGTTCGAGTAAAATTACTCATTTGATTAGTCACTGTTTTCCCTGGAATCAAATTCAAATCCAAATTAGTCCTTGATTGCCCAGAAAATTTAGTTGGAAAACAGATTGAATGAGACATCTCCTCACCTTGAAAAGCCTCATGCCCTTGGGAGGCCCGACCTTTGGCGTGAAAGAGAACAAGAATTGATCGAAGCTTCAGCCATAAGAATCCCCAGATCCAGAGGAAGAATAAGAGGAAGGATGAATTAACGAAGATGGAGGAGGAGAAGTAGAGTTTTTGGTCTAAAAACCAAGGAGAAGTTGAGTTTTGAGACATAACGTTACGTTCAAAACGACGTCTGCAATTAAAGTGTTCATTTAATGACTTCTGATGAGATGTCATATTTAGTGACCGTCAAATATCGAATGAATGGACAAGATTCAAAGTCAAGGATAAACAAGGAGAACAGACAGACAAGGAGAGGATTCAATAATAAGAAGCTGACACGTCGATCATCTATTATTATAAAGAAAAATGTTCATGCACTGATTTAAACTTTTTATTTTTCATTTCAATGATAATTTTTTTCATTAGTCTATTTTAATATAAAGTAACCTTTTTTATGTCTAAATGCTCAAATTTTTATGTCAAAATACACAAATTTTTACTAAAGTTTTAACAAATCATATTATTTTAAGACTATTTTGTCCTCATCTCTTAAACATGCATAGAGAGAGAAAATGAAAAAGGGAATACTTGATCGAAATCTCACCAGACGACTCCGGTCATCGACCGTCGGATTTCTCCAATCGTCGGATTTTGACCACCGGTGACTCAGTTACTGACCCTCAATAATCAGTTACTGACCCCTAATGATCAGATACTCATCCTAATAACTTGGTTACTGATTCCTAACAATCAGTTACTGACCCCCAACAATCAGTTACTGACCTTTAATAATCTTGGTTACTGATCCCTAATAATCAGTTACTGACCCTTAATAATCGGGTACTGACCCAATAACTTGGTTACAGTTACTAAACATTACATCACGGAAAAAAAAACTTCTCTTTCAAGCTTCCAGATTTTCCTCCCCGATCGCACAGATTTACAGCCTGCACTCCCCAAAACGGACCAACACCCCCGACGTAATTTCCTCTCTTTACGCCCACCTAGAAATCAAAGAAACCAAAAAAGAAGAGTAAAAGAGAGAAGAGATGTAGAGGTAACAAGCGGTTTGGAAGAGAAACCCAAATGTCTCCAACTGCCTCTCTAGAGATCATACGTCCCTTTCCTCTACTTCTACTCCCTTCCTAACACCACAGCCACACACAAATCTCCACCTACCTCAAGAAATCTCTCCTTCCCTCAGATCCGACCCGAGCACCCGACCTTCATCGACGACCTCCTTGACAGCAGGGTAGCGGCTTCGGCAGACAAGGAGATCTGGTTAATTCCGACGATGGGAGAAACGGCGGTGAGAGAGAGATAGATCAAGAGAGGAGAGAGACAAGAGAGAGAGGTGGAATGGTTGCCGCAATTCCTTGTCGTCGCCGTGAATGTCGCGATCGTCGTCGTTGTCGCCGGAGAGATCTCACCAGCGATGGCTTCGCCTTTGAGGCAGCTTCTCTGCTTCAAGAGAGAGAGAGGAGGTCGATGTGTTTTGAGCGGAAGTTGAGGAGGAGGAGAGGCGGATCGTCGGTCGCCGGCGTCAATCATCGGTCGGGAGGTTTCAAGTTTTTGGTGGAGCGACTCGGCTAGAGAGAGTTTATTTCAGATCGGGAGAGAGAGAGAACGGTATGGTTGAGTGATGCGAGGGCAATGTAGTTAATTTGATGAGATTTGTTGGAATGGGCTGCTGGAAACGATTTTCATTAGAATGAACACTCGTTATGATGTTTTTGTGTAAATAGAGATTTTCTCTTATTATAACTAACCATGGTAACTCATAATAATGACTATGAGTTAGAAAAATAAATTTAATAAGGAAAAAAACTGATATTTATCATGTGATTAATCACCCTCTTCGTCTCTCCCAACTCTTTACCCACTAACCATAGGCCTCGTTTGGTTCACGGATTAGAAATATTGGGAAGAGAAAGTTATTCGTTTCCTTTATTTGGTACACTTAGAACATTTCTAACAGTTTTCTTAAAATTTCTCTAAAATAAGAAAGCAAAAGCTAAAATCTCTAAAAAAAATTTGATCAAAATCCAACAGCTTCTCCATTTTGGAGATTACAGCATTTAATACAACAATAAAATATAATATATCATCAATAATTATAACAAAAAAAACATTATATATTTCATTGTAACAATAAACTACCCAATAAAATATTTTATTGTTGTCTTAAATTCGTTGGAGCACGTGAACAATTTAATTTTGGGGAAGGAAGGCTTTGCTGCAAATTTGGAGAATGAAAGCTTCTTTTTTTCTTCATCTCTATTTTGGGGAATGAGATGAGGAAGCTGTTGAACCTAAAAATAGCTCTATATTCCTCAAACTTGAGAATTTCAAGAAAATATGGAAGCTGTTGGAGATGCTCTTAAAGAAAAGAAATATTTTACTGCAATATGAGAAAATAGATGGGAAATTAGATCATTCCACATACCATGAGATTCAATCTCCCTCATACTTTCCTAACATTAATTACATCTTTCAAATATTATTTTTAGGAATGTTATTACCAAATTATCTACAAAATTTTTGAATCTTGAATATTTTATATTTTAATAATAAAGATATAATTAGTAAATTAATGTTACTTACTTTCTTGTTCATGAATAAACCAAACATTAGAAAGAAAAAAAAAATACATTTCCTAGTTACTTTTTTAACGTTTCCAAATATCTAGTATGAAAACTAGTGAAAAATTTACTTTTTCCAATGTACATCGTAAAGACCAAAGAACCAATTTTATTTCCATCAACCAAACGAAACCATAAACCCAGATCTGCAGCAACTCAAAAAATCCCAGCAAACTCCAATTACAGAACCTCCTAAATGGAAGAGAGAAAAACTCATCTAACTACCCATCAGCCGGCAAGTTTATCTTTCACCCATAATCACCAGTTCACCATAACAACCGTATGGACCCGACCATATCTCCGACCCTTCTCTGGCTGAGAGACTTTTCTGTTGACGTCTTGACGATGTCGAAGTCAGAAATTTTCACCAAAGAAGACGGTGGTTGTGGATATGTTAGGACTCTTGTCTACAATACCTATTAAAGTGGGCTAATTACCTAAGTGGGCTCGGGTCGGGTTATACTTTAAATGGGTATTTAGGGTTCTATGATTGTTAGAGCTATATAAGACAACTTTACATGTTTGATAAAGGTATCGAATGAATATGAATATGAATATTTTTTAACTTTATTTTCTTTAATTTCTTTGCAATTTACTTCTTGATGGATTATGATCCCATCAACTGGTATCTAGAGCCGGTTCCCATGTGGAATCTGCAAGCTCCCACCATTTTCGTCCCACCCTCGTTAACCAACCGCTGTCGCCGCCACCACACTGTTCACCTCATTTGATTCCACCATTTCAGTCTCCCTCAGTCCCTGCTTTCATTCCCAATCCTGCAGTAGTGCAAATCTGCATTGATGCTTTTACTGCTTTCCGGCAAAGTGTGGATGAATGTCAAAAAAACTTTAGGGAGGATATGCAGAAGATTCAGGAACGACTTCAGCACAGTCGTTGTTTGATTCATGAACGTGGCCGTCTGATTCAGGAACTGTCCCTTACGGTTCCACCTGCTGCAGCCGCCGCAACCACTTCCTATAGTGGTCCACAGAATGCTCCGGAAGACCCAACTCTCCCAAGCCCTTGGAGAAGTCTGATCGATGGTTCGACATGTTCATTGTATTACTGGAATCCGGAAACTAAGCTACTCAATGTCCATTGACTGGCACCTCCTCAGTTCCCTCAAACACTCCACCATACACCTCTAATTCCCCTCCAAATTCCCATCGCAAGCAGCTTAGGGGTTTCCGCCGTCGAGTCTCTTTGACAGCAACTCTGCGACTTATCAAAGCCACCCGAAAGCCAGACCTACTCTCTACTGTGGGTAAATACTCGAGGTCCAAGGTAAACCGCAAGCACGGTCGTTGGGCCGATAAGGCACACAACGACGATGTCTTCTCTGAGATTATCGAACAAATTTGTCAGCTTTGTGTGGGTACTGAAACTCCAAACGCTCCGACTGATACATCACAACTGCCATCAACAAACCTCTCTTCGCCACTAATCTCTGATGTTTCGGAGCAACATGTAGTCAGCCTCGCCTCACCAAAACACGAAAGCGGCCCCGTCCTCGTTTCTGAGGGCTCCACTACCTACGCCTCCCTCTCCTGTGCTCACGAGCTCAACCCTGAACTCGTCACCCTTCACCTCCTTCCATCAATAACCGAGAATGACCCTTCACAACTTTCTCTTGAATCTGACGAAGCAGAACTCTTAACGAGCGTTTCTTGTTACCCCCTCTTTCACACAAGGGTCTGATGTTGATGTCGATATTAGCAGTGTGACTACTGCTATTGGGTCGAAAGTGACCGATATGGTTGAGCCACTCGAACTAGAGACTGTTGAAACGTATGGTTCTAGCCTTGATGGTCACCTTTGTCCTGATTCTGCTACGGTGCTGATTGTGATAAAGGATGCATTTAACAACACAAAGTTTACTCTGGTGTATCAATCTTGCAAGTTGGGTAATTTTGCTCAGGCACGAAGGGTGTTGTGTGATGCAGTTAAGTTTTCTCCTGAATCCACCATGAGAACTGATGTTAGCTTCTCCTATGGTATTCTTTTTGAAGAAAATTTGTTTGCTGGAGAAAAAAATGGACTAGTGCAAGAGAATACTGAAATGGGTGCAATGAAACAACACTGTTTGTCTCAGGTCTCCTCTACTTTACATCTATATCATGAAGAATTGAGATTGGTGTGAGTATGCCCTATAATGATAGATTCTTGCCCTCTGAAGTTGGAGGCACTTGGCTTCTTGATGATAGGATTGAGCACATAAATAGGGATGCCGACACTTTGTTTGACAACAGATCAACTAGAGAAATTAAACTTGATAGTTTCCTAGTTGCTACTGGTTTGGCTTCTGCTATTGATTCAATCGGTATAGCCCCTCTTGGTAGTTCTGACATGGTTTCTAAGAGGTCATATAAGATGGAGATTGTTACTTCATTGTCGTTGATGGAAATGGTAATTTCCAAAGTGTTGAGCATAGAAACTACTGAGAAAGATCAATCACTTATATGTCGATGGCTTATTTGTTTATTCTTTCTCTGTGATTGCAAAGAGAGCATTCATACACTCGCTGGTACTAGGAATGCCTGGTTGACTGGAGATCTTCTGTGTTTACCTCTTGCTGATGAGTTAGAGAAAACTAGACAGAACAGGCTACTTAGAAAATTTGTTACTGTTATGGCTGTCAGGAAGGATACAGAGTTTGTGGCTTTGGGAAACAGAAATGGAGATATATGTGTGGTTAAAGTCAAGCACATGGAGCATGAATTGGCTGCGCTCAGACATCACATTTCATCTCCTGGTGTTATGAACTTGCTTGACGAGGTCCCTGAACTTGCTTTTGCAAAATTTAACCCCAATGTTATTCTATTGGCTGGTTCACAAGGAGTTGGGACAAGAACAATAGTCACTACATTGCAAATGAGATTTTTGTTATGCCAGGTCACAGTGACATGCTTGGGACAGTTGCGAGATGCAAGTCTTTTATTCTCCAGTGGCCTTAATGAACCTCTCCAAGTCAAATCGGAGTTATCTTCTTTGAGTTACTCTTCTACTCCAACTGTTTTAATGTTCGCTGGGGATATTCATTCACTTGTGCATCTTATTTTTCAAGCTTGGTTGTTATTGCTTCATGTACATGAGTGAGGTCTTGCAGGTAGTATTGTACCTCCCAACTCACCATCCCTTCCGGTGGTTACACGATTGTTTCCAGGAAGTCTGTCTGGAAGATATCACTAGCTATGGTGTTTGGAGCTGCCTTGTTTGTCGTGGATAGTGTTATCCCGGCCACTAAGTTGGCCCCTTGGATTCCCTATGTTGCTTCGATGTTGTTTCTGCATATGCACAATGCAGCGAGATTATTTCCCTCTCGAATAGTGGAATTTATGGGACATTACGTGACGAAGGAAGAGATAGTCGCCTTTTGGATTTGTTTTCCAACAACACTACTACGTTTCTAGGTTTGGGTATTTGACTTGCATGGTTTGATAGTAATCACCACTCAAATGTTAATTGGTGATGCATTTTTGATTGGCGAGCTCCTATTTGATTATGCATATCTGACATCATTACAACTGGGTCAATTGCTATTATTCATGGTTGTCATTTTGGCTTGGACTTGTACATTACCAACTCATATTCACACATGAGTTACTATTATATGTATTGGCTGCACACAGTGGTTAGTTTACTGGAAATGACTTGTCCATGGGAATGCTTCCTTGTTGCTTTTATCAATGGTCGTGTGGTTGTCATGCAATTTGTCAAAGAGGATTTTCACATGGTCAGCACTCCATCATGGTGTAATCTACTCCTCAAGTGTGTTATTCTTCCTGCTATAGTTGAGTATCAGCTAGTCGAGGCTACTAGACAAGTTTTTATGAGTTTTGTTGAGTTGCAGAAATTGGGTACTATGTTTCTCAAAGATATTACTGGTGGTAGCCATTATCTATTTGAAGAAATTTTTACTGATGACAAGCAGTACCCCAGTGCTGAGGTTCACTATTTCACATTCTTTCAAGATGGTCCTTGGATACAACGCTTTGGAAGCTTCATATGGCCAAGAATATCAGAGTTGATTAATACTCAGTTTTCTTCAACCTTTGTTCCCAAAGATGCTACAGAACTTGCATGCCTTATAAAGATCATCAATTTTAGTTCTGAATTTGAGACTGTTGTACGGGAACTGAAGTCTCTTTCAGTATCTGCAAACGTCGAGGTTGATTTTGCCTATAGGGAGAAGACAAAAATTCTGGACAGCGCTAGGAATTTGTTTCTATAGTGTGATTTTGCTATTTCTCAAGAGAGCACGAGGAAAAGTATGCATGATGGGGCTTCCAGCAAAATTCCATTAGATGTTTACTGGTTCTTTTTGCTAAAGCAGTGTGTGGTCCAAAGCAACAATTTTGTTTATGAAGTTAATGCATAAGACACCCTAGGATGTCGATATCTATCATTGGAGGCTCTTTGGCTCACATTTGAGTATTGCTCCGATTTATAACGTTCAATGTCAGGGAGTAGAATGCTTGTGGCTGACAAATGATGTTGGTCTCTTGCTCTTGGCATTCTTGTACAAATCTGTTCTCACTACAGCAAATACGAGGACCTTGAGGTTTCATGTTTCTGCATTTTCTGTCATTGTTGGTGATTATACCAGCAAACGAGCGACCATAGCAACACTTTGGGTTGCGACATCTTGCTATGCGAGCTTGTGAAGGGGTTTTCCATACCACCAGCATTATATCACAAACATCACAAAGGATGTGCTCTTTCTTCCACTCAACAGATTGCTCAACTGACTCCGATTTCCAGGCCAACTTACAGGCAGACTCTTCCCTTTGTTCTGGAAACACTGATGGTTGAAGCCTATGTGATGATTCTGGAGAGGAGGCTGGTTTATGTTGTCTTATCATGGGCGAATTTCTTGTTCCTTACATGTTTAAGGCCTGAGGACATGCCTTGTCTTAAGGGGGGAGGAATGTTAGGACTCTTGTCTACAATACCTATTAGAGTGGGCTAATTACCTAAGTGGGCTACTCATCTGTTTTGGGCTAACACTTATAAGTGGGCTCGGGTCGGGTTATACCTTAAACGGGCATTTAGGGTTCTATGGTTGTTAGAGCTAAATCAGGCAGCTTCACCTCGTAAGGTATCGAATAAATATAAATATTTCTTAACTTTATTTTCTTTAATTTCTCTGTAATTTACTTCTTGATGGATTATGATCCCATCAAGATACTAACTTTTGGATTGGGAACTCTGTCTCTATTCTCTCTCTCTCTCATATGAAACGCAGATTGGAAGAATTGGTATAGGTGATCTCACTCTCATATCCTACTCCATCATTCTCCTCTCAAATGAGTGGTCACCAAAGAATTAACAGAAAATGCAAGCCGAGCCCAGACACTATCAACAACATCAGCCTATTTATCTCAGGGCGTGCGGAGTTAGAAAATGATGAAGACGAATGGTTTAGGATATCAAATAAGTAATTATATATGTGTATTATTTATTGTAGTTAAAATTATTATTATTATTTTTTATTAATTAAGTTAATAATGGTTAAAGCTGGTTATAAGTATCACACATGACAGCTCTTTAGTGGTTGGTCATACCATGACCATAAACTTGGTGGTTGACAAATTTGAATTCGGTAAAGTTTGAGTCGAGCCCGACATGGATGAATCCAATAGTCCCCTTCAAAGAGATTTAAACACAAAAACATCATTTTACATTATTTTTAGGTTAATAATAATAGTTTTTAACAAATAAGGACTAATTTTTTTCTATTTACCCTGTGTTATAATTTAATTTATCAAAATTAAATTCGATCTCGTCATGTCTTGTTTTAGCAGCTAATGCACTTGCTGGAAAATTGTTGCTATTGCACTTGCTGGTAAATTAGCTACTACTGCACTCGAACTTATTTAGTGTTGTTACTAAACTTTGGCTCATCTAGTATTGCTACTACACTCATACTTGTCTAGTGCTGCTATTGCACTCGTACTCGTCCAGATCTGCTACTGCACTTGCACTCGTTAGGATTCTACTTAAGCTGCTACTGTTGACAGGGAGTTGCTACTCGTACTTTTACAATCCGCTACTACACTTGCTGGAAATTAAGCTGCTACTGTACTCATTTGAATCTAACCTCCTACGTTACAACATTTTCTATTACAATTTCTTTAGTTTTTACAATTTTTTATGAGTAATTTAATTCACACATTCTTATTTTTTGAAAGAAAAATATTTCATTGAATTCACACATTCTTATATGTTTAATACACATCTCTTTAATTTTTATTGCCATTTTTTCCTTAATACTTCCTCTTTCACCCTTTTGTTGTGTTCTTCCTTTCACTCTTCCATCTTCAGAAAAATCCCGTGGTAGAAAGCCAAGCATTATAATATAGGGAAACCTTGCATGTAACTTATCTTTCACTCCGATACAGCCTCATTTGTGCGAAGGAGAGAGGCTTGTCCATAGTGGAGGTTGAAGGAGACTCAAAGCTTGTCATCGATGCAATTAATGACACTTTTTCTACCCCTTCGAAGGATCCTCAAGCTAGTACAAGAAATTAAAATTTTGAGGAACTCCTTTGATTGTATTAGTTACAAGCATATTTTTAGAGAGGCCAATTTTGTAGTTAATGTTGTTGCAAATTTTGGCCACAAAGTAGGAGATGTTTGTTTCTGAGAGGAGTGTGTTCCTCCGGAAGCTGACCTAACGTTGTCTTTTGACTCTATAAACCGCGGGTGCACTAGAGACACCTCTATTTAATCTAGTTGTTTTTTCATCAAAAAAAAGAAGAAATTTTGATTGATTAACACTGAATTCAAAAGGTTTCATATGGAATGGATGGCTTCGTATGTAATCCAAATCAACCACAATTGGAACTCGAAGTCTCTACGATTTGCTTTTGTAGATGCATTTCAGATTTGAAAAACTAGGTTGGTTGGTTATAATGAAAAAGAATTTTAGAATGAATCAAAACTTGTATTTGTTTGCTGCATCAAAACTTGTGGTTGTTTACTTGTAGTTTTCTCTATCTGGCAGCCAACCGCCGACCAATTAGATCACCAGCTCCGACATCTCCAATTAGATTAGTCTATTTAAACAAGGGCAAAATGAAAATAAATATTTTAAGATTAATTTCAGTTTACCCCATAAGGTTTGGGGTTGACATCGTTTCACCCCCACACTTTTAATTTTGAAAATTTACCCCTTAAAGTTTCAAATTTTCATAAATCATGCCTAATTGCTGAAATTTCATCTAATTCAGACGTTAATTTTAACTTCATAACTCACTAAAAACGCTAAAATAGTCATATAACAACATAAATCGCCTTTTAGGACCTTTTTTTTCTAAGATTTCATGCTAGCATTTAACCTCCAAATTGGACGAAATTTTAGCAATTGGGCTTGATTTATGAAAATTGAAAACTTTAAGAGGTAAATTTTCAAAATTAAAAGTATGGGGGGTGAAGCGATGTCAACCCCAAACCTCAGGGGGGTAAACTGAAATTAATCCAATATTTTAACAAAAATATAGGGTATGTATCTAGAAAATAGCAATGTGTTAATAAAATTTCTCTTTTTTTATTACAATTTTTTTTGTTTCTGAATCGGGTGCATCTATTGCCACTCCATAAACCACTTTGTTTACCCCACACATTATTTATTGAAAGACCGAAATACCATGATGTAAAATTATAGTAAAGGACAATAAATTGTTACAAATTACAAATTCATTTTCTTTTAATCTTTTTTTTTGGATGAAGACACACTTTATAATCTCTAACCCAAACTTTATCATATTTGATCGTTCTATAGAGTTTGAAGACGCTAGCAGTTAACCTGAAGATGAGGTGAACTGTTTGTATTTTTTTTTCTTCTGTTGTTTTCTTTGTTGATGCTTCGTCTATTCGTTTACTCATTATTTTTCATGTCGATTTTGTATATGTTAATTTTCATGTCTAGTCGCTCTTATATTCGATTTTTTTTTTTTCATCAGCATCTTAACTTTTCAAAATAATAGTCGTTTAACCTGAAGATGAGGTGAACTGTTTGTATTTTTTTTTCTTCTGTTGTTTTCTTTGTTGATGCTTTGTCTATTCGTTTACTCATTATTTTTCATGTCGATTTTGTATATGTTAATTTTCATGTCTAGTCGCTCTTATATTCGATTTTTTTTTTTCATCAGCATCTTAACTTTTCAAAATAATAGTCGTTTGAAGGATTCTCAATCCTAAGTTTTAGAGAAGGTATGGTGAATAAAGTAAATTAAAAATTAAAAAATATATAAAGGAGGAGAAGAGAATGTAGGGTGAACAAAACAAATCTGAAATTGAAAAAATATATGTAGGATGAGAAGACAACATAGGGTGATCAAAGTAGAATTAGGAAAAATGTATTTTAGCCTCTTTAGGTATTGTAAATGGGTGAACAAAATAGACTTACAATTAAATTTATATAAATGGGGGTGTGAAGAGAATGTGGGGTGAACAAAGTAGTTTGTGGGGTGGACGCATCCTTTTGAATCCTAGTCGTTTCTAATTCCTGGTTCCGCCATTGGGTGTATTATGGACGTTTAATTTAGATAATTCTTAAATCTTTCTCATATGTGTTGCCAAAAACGGAGCGGATTCAGTGCACCATGGTGCACTTGAACCACTAACTGATCAACAAACGGTGGTTATGACAAAAAAAATTGAATATTAGTAAAAATCCAGAAAACAAAGTGAAGATATCTCCTCCAAAACCCAGTAAAAAATTGAATACCAGTATAAACCCAGAAAACAAAATATGTCTCTCTCATCACCCCTAAAACCCAGCAGCTTCGACCCCTCCCATGTCGGCGCCGCCAGTTCTCTTGCTCCCAAGAGTGTTCCTCTCGCTTCTCTCCCCTAAAAGATCGCAGAAGACATCACCAAAGACTTGAAGGTTAAGGTCTCCGTAGTCCTCTCCGCCGCCGCCGTCGTCATGAAGCCCAAGCGCGAGGAACACCGGCCAAATTCGTCCACTCTTCCAGTTCTTCTTCTTCCTCTTCAATCTTGCTTCCAGTCCTTATGTAAACCCATCACTAGCTTTAGATTGGACCATGCTGCCAAGTCCAACACCCATCTCCGCCGTGTACGCCTATTTCCGACCAAGTAGATCGAATAGCGTCGTCAGCTCGGACAAAAGCGACGTTTGACTAGGTCCAAAAATCTTGTATGGTGGTGATGGTGATAGTGGTGGTGGTGGTGGTGGTGGAGGTGTGTGATGGCGGTGAACCGGTTGTGGAGTAAAAGAAAGAAAAAAGAAGAAATTGATATTTCTTTAGGTAAATATCTAACTATTTACTATGGTAATTTTTTTTTCTGACATCTTTACGGTACCGGTGTTTGTGAGATTAAATGAATGGCTGAGATTTCATCACAGTACTCAGTTTACTTGTACTGCGTTCGTTTGATGATACCTAGGATCTTGGGCTGATGGAGTGCTGTAACATAGGCCCATAAAAGGAGCCTGGAACTTTCAGAATTCACAATATCCCCAAAAATATACACATTCTGAAGAGGAGAGGTGGATCGTCTTTTACGCCAAACCCTAACTAAGATCTCCGTCAATGGCCATGGACGGTGACGAAACTAAGCCGCCGGCGAAGATCCTCTGGATGAAGCTCCCGGGTTGGGCAGACGTCCCGGAAAACCATGTGCTTCATATGACGGAGGACACCGCCATTCGCTATAAGATTCCGCTCACGCGTAAGGTTTTGATTTCTTTTTCATATTTATTTTTCCTGTATTTACTTTTTTCCAATTCGATCCCCTTTGATACACAACTGTCTTGATTTTCGGGGGTTCGAAATTAGGAATCGAAATCATTATGGTTTGAGTTAATTAGTTTCTGTATTTCTGTAATTTGAGTTGTGTTTTTGATGTACCTGATCGAATTTTGTGTGTATCGATTACATGTTTAGGATATCGTAATTGAAAAAAGAAATGATTTGAATCAAGCTCTGATCGAGTTTTTTGTGTCTTGATTACATAATTGACAGCTTACAATCCTAACAATAAGGAAAAGGGACGCAAAATTGTACTCATTAAGAAGAGTGATATTGAAAAGGTGGTGTGCACGGTTTGTGGGCAGGAGAATGACCACTTCAGTTTTCAGTGCCCTAATGATGATCCTGGTATGTATATTATTCTTCTTTTTGTTTGTTTTTTTTTTTTTTGTTATATGAACAAATTAGGCAAGGTTTGCAGGAATGTTCGAATAGCTTTTACAAATTGCTAAGCTTCAACTTGAACTAGTGATTTCTTTTAAATCTTTCTGTTTGCGGTATATGAGCGAGTGAATCAAAATGTAAAAGGGGTCATTAGTTACTTGCATGATGACCGTATTAGGGCACGATTCTTGAATGTCAGCCTTATCTAATATGTTTTGTTTAGCTTATCCCATTTTGTTAAGTGATGAGTACTTGAGAGTTCTGCGAATACACACACACACACACACACACACACACACACATATATGTATATCTGCAGTTTTCTTCTAGCTTGTCGACATTCCTGATGATAAATGGCTGGTGGCTTGGTTGTATTTTGTGAAATTTGTTTGCATTTGGAGCCATTTCTGATGATATATATTGATACATTTGTGGTACATTATTCTTCAATTCATCTGGTCAGCACGTACTGATTCTTTTGCATTTTGAAACAGATCGCGAACTTATGGAACAAAGAGTTATTAGTGGGGTTGAGAGGGTTATCTATTGTCACTATTGTAAGAAGAAGAATGACCACTTCAGTTGGAGGTGCCCAGATGAGGAACCCATGCCATTTGACCCATTGGTTGCAGAGGATTTGATTTGTGAATACTGTGGTGTTGAGGCTGCACTGGACTGATGTTTGCCCCAAGCGGAAACACACACCACCCCCTGAACCAGAGCCTGGTTCCAGGGAATGTTTGATTTGTTGCAAGTATGGTGACAGTGAGCACTGGACTGAGGACTGCCCCATGTTGGCTAATGGCGATTGCAAATTTTGTTTTACCTGTCAGTCGCTGGGTGACCACAATACTGATGAATGCCACAAGTTTGAGGAGACAAATATCTTTTGCTCGTGCTGTGAGGCCACAGGTCATTTGTGTGAAGATTGCCCTAGGGAATTCAATGATGGTCTCAAGTACTGTGGAGTTTGCGATTGGATGTGTAACCACTTGACTGAACATAGCCCTTTGGCAGAAAGAAGAGCTACCGCCAGTGGCAGCTTCACTATGTCGAAAATGTGATGGCAACTTAGATCTTGTGACCAGTTGTTTGGAGGATTCCTGGGAGCCTGTGTTTGAACTTTTGTGGCCTTTATTGGCTGTGACCAATGGTGTTGGATCAATAACTCTTTCTGCTGGATTAGGAATTACTTTTAGATGTTGTTGTTAGCTACTTAGCTGGATATATGGAGTTTACTTTTTAGCAGCTATGTTCTTGTTAATATTTGGTGTGTGATGTGTATGTCTGGAATGCTGTATATTAGTGTCGCAGACAATGACTAAGGGTACCCCATGATTTCCATGAGCATTATTTACCAACCTTTTTACGTGTTACATTATTTTCTTTCGATGTACCAAAATGTGTGAAATGAGAAGAACGCAACCCATCATGTAGTTTATATGTAGATTCGATGGTGTCATGTTCTCTAATGAAACATGATTTTTCTTTTACAGATGAGTGAGAGAGAGTGTGAACAGAGGAGACGAAGAATGGGGAAGATTATAAAATGATGTTTGAAATTTGAAACTAAGTGAAGAGGGTAATAGAGCAGAAGCAGATATGAAGTAGAAGAGAGATGCAGCGATGCTGATACACAGGAGATGACGTCTATGTAATCGGAAATGCGGAAGTAGACGATGTTGTTGTTCTTAAAAAAAAAAAAAAAAAAAAAAAATCTAATTAAGTCGAGTCGAAAGAATTGAAACATCGTGCTTTTTCCACGATGGCGGCAGAAAACATATCAAGAGATAAGGGAACTGAAACTGAAAAATTGAGCTGAAAATGAAAGATATTAGCTCGAGGGTATAGCAAGAAACTTAAATAGGAAGTAAATACATTGCAATCGATTTCAGACCCAATGTAAAAGAGTTTTAGAGTTCTCACATGATCAAGAGCTGTTAGGCAATTGGCACTGATACCAACTCATACCATGAAGTATGAACTTTTTCTTGATGGAAGTGGATAACTGTTCACATATAAACTGAAGTGTATAGCAGACAAGATTTTGTTTTGATGCATATGCTCCAGAATGCATCTGGAGAGTATCAGAATTGCTTCTTGCTTCACACGTCTGTTCTGATGCCTGCAGATATGGTAAGAGTATTGCGCTGCAGATATGGTAGAGTATTGCGCTTAGTTTCCATTCCCTTGCACTTAACATCGAAATGATTTTTTCTGGTTCAAGAAGCCAGACCTTTTGTTTTCCCCGTTCCATTTTGGAATTCCAATTTTGCAATTAATGGTGTTATTGTGATGCCAGATATTTCTACAGGTGTACTGTGACTTACTGTACTCAAAATTATGATATGCATGCACGTTCTTCATTTCTTGATTCTTTTTATGCTCACTTAGCAGAAATGCGTTTGAATTGGCTTCTTTTGGTTTTGAAGGACAGTCTTGTTGAACAATCACCAAGAATAGATATAGAGGTTGGTGTTAAATACTTGGTTCGGTCTTAGAACTTACAAATACCTCTAAGGGCCACAGTGGAACTTCCACTGATTAAACTAGTAAGGCTACTGGAACTATGGAGTTCATATAGCTTAAGAACAGCAGGAAAGGTAAATAAATTACCTTGCTTCGAGTAACCAGAACCTGGTACAACCATATAAAGCGCCCCAGAAGATTCCGACCAGACCCCATTTAGCCTAGATCTTGTCCGATCCGATATTTTGGATTAGGAACTGATGCGGAAGAGGTGTGTGGATTGCCGGCTACTTGTGGAGTTCCCCACGAGGTAAGATAAACTGTCACTTGGAAATCTTAGATTTCCTTGGACCCTGAACAAGCGTTGTTCATCGACTCCAATTTACCGGCGGAACACCACTTGAATTTTGGACATCAGTGGCATCACCATATGTGTAGTTCTGACCAGCAGTGTAGTAGAAACCGGTACGGCGATGAACAGAGGAGTTAACTCCGGCAAATGTTTGCGGGGTTGAGTAGTGAGGAGCAATTGAAGCACAATGATCAGCACTTGAGCTGTTGAGCAGCCGAATTAGAGAAACGAAACAGAGTTTCATAGAACGTGTGACGAAAGCAAAGAAAAAAAAAATGAAAATCTTCATGATTTATACAGTAGTAATCTTCGCCTTGTAGTTTTTATTAATTTAAGATCTCGGTTGACTGAATTAAAAAAAAAAAAAAAAAAACCCAACTGACTGTATATGAATATCCCCTTACATTTTCTAGGTAAGACTTCTTGGCAGTTTCATTCATCTAGCGATATGATTATGATATGCATTGTGATCATTTTGGTTGATCATTAAGACTCAATACTCACTTGTCATCCTATATTGGATTGTTAGATTTATCGCTTATACTTAACCGTCAGCATCAAATTGTTATTGGATTGAATGCAGCTAATTCAGTTTAGCCTAGCTATGCCTAGCTATGATTTATGCGACTCCATAATATGCTATTTTGTACCGACTCTGGTATAAGCTCCTAGCACTAATGAAAATTAAGAGTAGTTCACTTTGAGTTTATAGAGCTCCACAATTAGTTATGCATCTGGGGAAGTTCATATATGTACCACAATCGCATAAGTTATACAGTTCTGTCCCGCAAAAGTTGTCTCGCATGTGAGCAGCCTTGGTAGACTAGGCATGATAGCAAATTATTGTTATATTCCTAGAATTATAATCTTGTAAGAACGTAACGATTTCACAACAGTCGTTGGATCGTTTGCTAAATGGTCTGACGGATAAAAGAATCATAACAACTAAAACCTATTACTTAATTGTTCTAGGATATTCTGTGTGTCTTGGCATGATACCAATATGATATGTAATTTGACTAGATCTATGTATTCTTTGTCCTTACCTAATAAGTATTGTGTAATGTCTTATATAAATGGCTCCTATCAATTAATAATACACACATCTTTCACGATTCTCTATTCTCAATTCTCTTTCACTTCATCACGTTATCAGCTCTTGGCTCAACCCTTGAACTAATAGTTTTTCCCAAACCCTAAAAACTAAAAACCAAAGGTTCTCGGCCCTACCTCGGCCGCCGTCGTCGCTCCCCGACTGCCGTTTCCCTGCCGTCCGCTCCGCTGCTTTCTTTTCATCTGATCAAGCATCTAAGTTTTTACGGTATGTTTACTTTACAACCCTAAAACTCTTTCAAGTTCAATAATCTCGGGGGAGATAAAGTGTTTTCTCCCTTTCTTTTACTCCATTCTATGCTTGGGTCGGTGTATTTGCAAGTTTAAATCCTGGTTTTTCCTCCCCGGGTCCAAAGTTATGTTTGATCAACTTTGGTTATTTCTTTTTGAAGGTGTGTTTGATCACCTTCGCACAAGTTTTCCACGTCGTGTTTGATCGACTCCAAACACTTAGGATTGTGCATGATCAACCCTAGAGACACAAACCAAATATAAAAGCATCGCATTTGTGTATCATTTTTGGGTCTCTAACAGAAAACTGATACGACTTGTTCTCCCTTGTATGTAGATGGACAGAGGCATCGAATTCGACGTCCTCGACACCCATGGTACTGAGTATCATCGCTGGGTCTCGGATATAGAGCAGACCTTCATTGCTAAGGATTTGACTGAGACCATATTCCCCGATCTAACTTAGGAACCGCCTCACAAGAGAACAAAATCTTAGGCGCTAATGTTCCTTCGTAAGCATATTGATCCCACACTGCACAGGCAGTATCAATCGAAGCATGATCCAAAAGATTTGTGGGATGCACTCGCCGAATGCTTCGGCAATATTCATTCGACCTTGCTCTCAGAATTAATTGCTCGCTAGGTTGAAATCTGACTTTTAGAGTACAAGAAGGTTGATGACTTCAACAGGGATATGCTTTGCCTACAAGCTCAACTGTGTCACATCCCGACCCGTAAAATTTTATCTTATTTACTAGCTTGGTTATAATAAGAATTTTTACCGTCTCCGACATTGAGATATAGTTTAATTGGTCCCTAGAGGGGTTTTGAGGGACAATTATTCCGGAGAGTTATTCGTAGGAGAAAAATGTAACGACGGTAAAATAGTAAATTTTAGCTAGTAAAAGGTAATTTTTATTAGGGTATTATTTTTTAGGGGTGTTAAATTTTGGATTTGGGTATTTTTAAGAAGTGTTGGGCCGGGTTGGTGTAAGGCCCAAAACCCTTTTTTTTCTTTTCTCTTCTCTCTTTCTCTCTCTCTCTCTTTTCTCTCTTTCTCTCCCGCGCTCTCCCTTTCTCTTCCCGCTGCCGGAATCTTTCTCCGCCCGTCCGCCGCCGTCCGGCCAAGCCAGGCCGCCGCACCGGTCCTGTTTGGACCCCCGCCACCTCCTCTCCCTCCCCGGCCTAGCACCCGAGCCTCTAACCCACCGGAAGAGGAGAAACTTGCCGGAGACACCGGGAAGAATTTTCGCCGGAATTCCCTCCTCCGGCCACCAATCCGGGCAATCTTGGTACGGTTTTGTAGCTCTCCTCCCGTGCAACAACCCCTCCAAAAAGCTCACTCCCTCTTGAGCTCGGTAAGGAGAAATTCGAAGTTGAAATTCTAGGGCTTTTAAGATGTTTTCGTTCGATTGACCTAGTTAGGCTTGAAATTGGACTTAGTGATAGTTATGAAAGTTGTTTGGGATGATGAGAGAAAGATTCTGTTAAAATTTGGTAGAATTTGGACGTCGCCGGAATCGGCCTCTGGCCGCCGCTGCCGGCGGAGCCGCCGCCGCCACCGTTTTGGAGTTTTGTATAATTTTAAATGTGTAATAATTAGAGGAGTTTAATGAAGTGAATTGTGGAATTTTCGGACGAGTTTTGAATAGGTTTGTGAATTTCCGAAGTTTGGTATTTTAGCGGTTAAATAATGTAAAATCCGACAGTAGGATTTAAATCAATTTCTGGAAAAGGTTGTATTTACGACTGCCAAGTATGATATTAAAATTTGGATCGTTTCGATTTAAGAATATCGAACTTAGGCAATGATGAGCGTATTTATGGCTCTCGATTAATTTTGCCTATTTTATGAATACTGGATTTTAGTGGGAAATTAATTATATATTTGGAACAGGACGTGAGGAGACTCAAATTGGAGAGACATCGGATCGACGTCAGGCTTAGACCTAAATTTGTGAGTGGACCTTTGTTTTAAATAAAAAGCATGCGATGAATGATTTTATTAATCATTTATTTCTTTTGATGAGATTATTGATTTCTCGCCCATTTGGCAATTTTTCCTCCTTTGGAGAGATCCCGAAAATGAGATTTTCAGTGGATATATATGTTTTGGATTTTATGAGAATAGTATGTATATAATGCTAGCTAGCCATACGTGTTTGGTCCGTCATAATGAGGTAAAATACCATTATGGCGTGTCGTGAGTGGTAGACACAAGCGTCATAGCCCTATATGAAAACTTCTTTCTTTTTCGGTTTATTTAGGTTTTCATATAGGGAGTCCACACGTATATATACACCGTCCTTTTCGGTCATAATGAGGAAAAATACCATTATGGCGCAACGTGAGCGTTAGACGCCAACGTTGTAGCCTTGTATGAATTTCTATTTTTCTGAATTGTTTCTAGGATTCATACAAGGAGTCTGACGGGTGTAGATACATACGAATATATGTTTATATATAGTTCAGCCAGAGAGGCTCCATTTTATTTGAGTTTGTGACTAGCCAGTGCTAGTCGTGAAATTGTCAGATTATGAATTGAGCTCTTTTGAGCTGCCGCATGCAGTATATTTTTCCTATGAAATTAAAATGGGAATGCATAATATTTTGTTATTAAATTATTTATGTCCACTCACTCTAACGTTATTAAATGTCTTCCCCTGGGCCCTTCGTTTTAAAATGCCCAGTCTGTAGGATTGCATAGTTGAGATCGGGCGTACATGGAGAAGAGGCATATTCAATAGTATAGCTTCCGCTCTTTTCTATTTATTTCTAGTTCATTTCCTCTCAAATAGAGTTGCTCTGAATATGTTGGTTATAGGATCTTTGTTAGATTAGTAAATCTATATTGGGAGATGTTGTGATTTGTGGGGAGCACGAAGGCTCCAGGAGTCTATAAGGTTGGATTTGGAACCTTTAGACGTGTTTGCAGGTTTCTATTAGAAGGGTTGTCCATTTTCAAGGGAGGTTGTACCGAATTTTAGCGGTAAATCTTTCCTTGGAGGTGGTCCCCGCATGATTTACTCCGGCTTTAGGGTGAAATTCGGGATGGGTCGTGTCAAACTGAGCTCATGTGGAGTCGAGAAAAGTGATGCCGATATGATTGAAAAGACTTTCTCGACCTCCCTTCTGCTGCTAAGATCCTAATGAACTAGTATCGACTTGAGTTCCAAAATAAGAGGATTACAACATTTAGCGGCTTAATGATGCAACTCCTTATGGAAGAAAAGAACAACATGATCAATGATCAGCATAATTTGCGTCCTGTAGGCACCCGGAAAATTTCGGAATTAATCTAATTACAACAGCAAACGGAGTAAGAAAGCTTCGAAACGCAAGGATCAACATCGGAATTAACCTTACGCACGTGGGAAGCAGCACCACCGTGTCTCTGGTTCTCGGGGACAAGGTAGTGGCTTTAGTGGCTGTACCAACACATGGCCCCGAGACATCGGTGCCGCCGGCCCCAAGGGCGGCGCCGCTCCTCCTTGGAAGCAGCATGTTCGCTCTTCTTCTGCCTTTGATGGTCAATGCAATAGATGTGGGTCCAAGGACCGCTGGTTTAAAAGTTGTCGTGCTTCTGCAAATGTTGTTGCCCATACAAGAAATACAAGGAATTGATGGAAGTCAATTCCACTGAAACAATGGAGTTGAACATAATGTTACCTTCAAGGTCGCAGACCCCAATGGACAATGTTCTGACTTAGATGCTCCTGACTTTGACGTCACCGGCTAGATTGTTTTCCCTTTTTACAAGTCATGA
Organism: Fragaria nilgerrensis; assembly: GCA_010134655.1. Lineage (NCBI taxonomy): Eukaryota > Viridiplantae > Streptophyta > Magnoliopsida > Rosales > Rosaceae > Fragaria > Fragaria nilgerrensis. The sequence continues at coordinate 14,116,977 of CM020979.1, read as the reverse complement.
TGTAATAAGGCATCATTAGAATGCCATACTTAGTTTTTTTTTTTTTTTTTGAGACCCTTATGTACTCTTTTCAACGCATTAATAAAAGTTCTTTTTGTTTCTTCTTTAGAAAACATGGCATCAACGCCATCTTTGGTCTCTCCCCTTAGAGGAGGTGACGTACGGCGCTGTGACTCTCAAGGAGGGTTACTAACGTGTTTTCCGATTCAAGTCTTTTACCCTATAGCGGATTTTCCTTCATCAATTGTTCAACTAGGCTCATCCAAGTTAGTATGATGTCTTAGAATTGTCCAAAATTAAGGAGAAGTGGCTTTAAGTGTGCCTCGCACTACCGACCCTCCATGAACATGGTCATACTTAATTTGGAGTTACCGAAAGCTTTTGATTTTGGATTCCTCTTATGCTATTACTCCAATTGCCGTCTTGTAAAAGACGTTAAAGACTTGGCAAAACCGGATCACCATCAAAAATTCTATAGGTTCTTTAGACTTGGATTTGATCATCTACTTAATTTGGAGTTACCAAAAGCTTTTGATTTTGGATTCCTCTTATGCTATTACTCCAATTGCCGTTGCCGTCTTGTAAAAGACGTTAAAGACTTGGCAAAACCGGATCACCATCAAAAATCCTCTACGTTCTCTGGACTTGGATTTAATCATCTACACATCTCTGTGGCTGAGCATACGCCTCCATGCCACCAGCAAGCTTCAAAAGCTTCGCTAATGCCAAATCTGCGAAAAACAGTAATCTGTCCTCCCTGGACAGTCGACTTTGTTTGAGCTTTGTGAACAGTAATCTGTCTTCTTTCTGCCTCATGGAACTATGATCCATGTCATAGACGCTCTTTATGCCCCAAAAGGGCACCGAACCTTGTTGAGCTTTAAGGACATTTACGCTAATGGCTTTCACTTAGAAACTCATTGTGAAGATGGAACTGAGTTCTTGTGTATCATTTCTCATGATTACGGACATAAACGTATATTGGTGAAACCCATGAGTCAATCTAGTGGTCTTTACCTTACTACGATTCGGATTATGATTATTGACTCTCATGTAGTCGCCAAACAGGATCTTTGGGACTCTGACTCTCATACAAGCTCTGGCATGATCGACTTGGTCATCCCGGAAGGGACATGATGATCCGAATTCTACGATTCAGATTATGATTCGGATTATGATTATTGGTCTTTACCTTACTACAATTCGGATTATGATTATTGAATCTCATGTAGTCGCCAAACAGGATCTTTGGGACTATGACTCATACAAGCTCTGGCATGATCGACTTGGTCATCCCGGAAGGGACATGATGATCCGAATTCTATGTAACTCTCATGGACATCTCTTCTTCAGATCAAAACGAAAATATTTGGGAACTGATGTCACTTTGAATCATGGTGGTGACGCCACAACAGGTCATCACAGCCCAAAGGGGACTTTGACGTTTCCCGGGCTCGGCACCAACTTTCTAGCTGCCGCTCGGCCGATCTCTCAAGCAATTAAGGTGCGCCGTTCTTCCCTTGATATGTCGTTGACTCTTTCGAACGCTCATCATTCGTTTTGCAAAGCTTTCTCTTTAGCAAAAGTAGTATCGAGACCGTCCTACGCTAAAGATAACACCGAAAACATTCTATTTCTACATCGTATCCAAGGTGATATTTGTGGACCCATCCATCCTGAATATGGACCATTTCGATATTTTATGGTCTTGGTGGATGCTTCAACGCATTGAACTCATGTCGCGCTCTTGTCCACACGTAATGCTGCATTTCCAAAACTCCTTGCACAAATTATTAAACTTTGGGCTCACCACCCGGATTATCCAATTAAGTCAATTCGACTGGATAACACTGGAAAATTTACATCAAAGACTTTTGATGACTATTGCATGTCTATCGGGATTGAAGTTGAACATCTCGTACCTCATGTTCACACGTAAAACGGTCTCGCCGAAGCTACGATCAAGCGGCTTCAGCTTATTGCTCGAGCGTTAGTAATGCGCACCAACCTCCCAATTGCGTCATGGGGCTATGTAATATTGCATGCAGCCTTACTTATTCATTTCAGACTCACTGCCAAACAACCATTCAGTGCGTACCAGTTGGTTACAGGATATGAGCCTGACATTTCGTATCTACGCATTTTCGGTTGCTCGGTTTATGTGCCAATTACGCCTCCACTGCATTCTAAGATGGGTCCGCCTCGACTACGTTCTAAGATGGGTCCTCAGAGACGATTGGGTATCTACGTTGGCTATGAATCTCTAACGATTATCAGATACCTCGACCCATTAACAGGTGATCTCTTTACCGCAAGATTTACCGATTGTCACTTTGATGAGACATTATTCCCATCGTTAGGGGGAGATACGAACAAACGTGTTCATGTGGAACGACATGAATTGTCGTGGTTTGTCCCCACTTTGTCTCATTATGATCCCCCCACCTCACAGACTGAAAGTGAAGTGAAACGTATTCTCGAACTTCAGATTGTAGCAGATACGATGCCCGACTCTTTCTCCGAGATTGCGAAAGTGACAAGATCAGATATACCAGCTGTAAATGTTCCTACTAGGCTCGAAGTCCCTAAAAAGGGCATGGCCATCCCTGGGCACGGGACTGTCGCCGTCGGCGGTACCACCCACGGTGGGGGGATGGAGGCCATTCGGTTCGGTTAACACGTGTCCGAGAAAGAAACAGACCGACAAGGCACAAGTCAATCATTTGATCATCGATGTTGAGAATCCTTCTCACGAGATCATCTTTAATTACAGTTACGTCCACGAATTGATGTTAGAATCCATGGGGGACGCCTCAAGGTCAATGTCAACATCATAGAACATAGAGATCTCCATGTGTTATGATAACACTTATGAATTGATGAACCGATCATCAACCCATGTCGATGATACATTTGCTTATTTCGTGGCTCATGAAATCATTGAGCACGATGACATCGAACCACGCTCTGTTGCAGAATGTCAAAACAGAGCAGATTGGCCTAAACAGAAAGATGCAATCCAGGCAGAATTAGACTCTCTAACAAAGAGAAAGGTCTTCGGCCCAGTAGTGCTAACTTCGTCGAGTGTAAAGCTTGTTGGACATAAATGAGTCTTTGTTAGAAAGCGTAATGAGAAGAATAAGGTACTTCAGTATAAGGTCCGCCTTATGGCGTAAGGTTTCTTACAATGCCCTGAGATTGATTACGAAGAGACTTACTCTCCGGTCATGGACGTCATAACTTTCCGCTACTTAGTCAGTTTGGTAGTGTCCGAAAAACTTGGCATGCAGCTCATGGATGTGGTTATGGCATATCTCTATGGGGATCTAGATTCAGAGATATATATGAAAGTGCCCGATGACATTACGTTACCTAAATCAAGTGACTCTAAACCACAGAGTGCATATGTTATAAGATTGCAATGCTCACTTTACGGATTAAAGCAATCCGGGCGAATGTGGTATACTCGTCTAAGTGACTACTTGATTAGGGAGGGATATAAGAACAATGCACTATGCTCGTGCGTGTTCATAAAGAAGACAAGTTTCGGATTTGCAATAGTGGCCGTCTATGTCGATGACATGAACATTATCGATACTCTTGATGAAATCAAAGAGACCACGGTTTATCTAAAATCCGAGTTTGAGATGAAAGATCTTGGGAAGACTCGTTTTTGCCTAGGTCTTGAACTAGAGTACCGAGTCTGTGGAATTCTTATCCATCAGTCTGCATATGTCCAAAAGATGCTCAGGCGATTTAATATGGACATGATGCACCATGTTAGCACTCCCATGATTGGTCGAAGTCTAGATATAACTAAAGATCCATTCCGCCTAAAAGGGGAAGACAAAAAGGTCTTGGGCACAGAGGTTCCATACCTTAGTGCAATAGGCGCATTATTGTACTTAGCTCAATGCACTCGACCAAACATTGCATTCTCAGTCAACTTGTTAGCTAGATTTAGCTCAGCGCCAACCCAACGTCATTAGACCGAAGTCAAGAACATCTTTCGATATTTTAAAGATACCATTGACTTGGAACTGTTCTTTCCCTACACTGATTCAAGAAGGACAGAAGATGGTCCTATGGCTCATGGAAGACACGGCACCGATCCACCAAGGGACTGGACCGCCGCCATGGACGCCGCCGGTACGGCTGCTGGACACGGGTCCAATGCCGAGCACACCACCACCGCCTTGTTCTATGCCGAGACACCCAACAATACGTTGGTGGGTTTCGCCGACTCTGGATATTTATCTGATTCTCATAAAGGACATTCTCAAACTGGTTATGTGTTCACCATTGGGAATACGGCAATATCTTGGAGGTCTACTAAGCAGACTCTAGTGGTGACATCTTCAAATCATGCAAAGATTATAGCTTTGCATGAAGCTATTCGGGAATGTGTTTGGTTGAGATCAATCATTAAACACATTAGAGGGACTAGTGGATTAAATTCTACAACTGATAGACCTACATGCATTTATGAGGACAATGCAGCTTGTATTGAGCAAATGAAGTTAGGTTACATCAAGGGTGATAATACAAAGCACATTTCACCTAAGTTATTCTACAATCAACAGCAACAGGCGTTTCTTAACATTCAAGTGAACCAAGTTAGTTATGAAGGAAACGCAGTAGACTTATTTACTAAGTCATTACCTAAGTCTACTTTTGAGAAACATGTGAAAAGTATAGGCATGCGTCGGCTATCAAGTCTCTCTGAATAATATTCACATCAAGGGGAGCATCATCTCAATAAAGTAGATCGGTGCGTTGTACTCTTTTTCTCCTACGATCAAGATTCAGTTTTTCTCCCACAGGGTTTTTGTGACGTGACGAGGTTTTTAACGAGGCAACAAATCAGCACCATCGACATATCAGCACGCGGCACAAGGGGGAGTGTTCTAGGACATTATGTATCTTTCTAGATATTTTTTATGTGTGTCTTGGTCATATGTCAACAGGATATGTAGTTTGACTAGATCTATGTATTCATTGTCCTTACCTAATTGATATTATGTAATTCCTTATATAAAGACTCCTATCAACGAATAATACACACATCTTTCATGATTCTCTAATCTCTTTCACTTCATCATTAATCTCTTTCTCATTGGCCAAAGAGCCTTCATTCAATCACCTCCTCGATTGAAACTTATTCTCTTCTTGCTCCCTTATCTCAATCCATCATATGTCATAGACAATCGATAATCGTTTGCAAGTTCAGAATTAATAATGGGATTCGAATCAATAGAGGAATCAAGAAGGCCATGATTGATCGAGGTCCGAGAGATAGATCTATGAGTGTAGTCGGAAATTAAAGAACTAGGGAATTAGATCGGAGGCCAAGATGGGGTTGGTGTATTGGTATTGTATTGGTTCATAGTTAAAGAATTAGATCTCTGAAGCATTTGACTCTTGGAGTTCGTCAATTTCTACTCAGCAATCAACCCAGTATGATTGTTGTTGCATCAAAATCTTCTCCAAAGTTGACTTGTATGTTTTGAAGCTAGATGACAAACTGTAGATGGCATATGATGGATTGAGAATTTAAGATGATGAGGGATTGAGAGGGAGGAAGCAGTCAAGAGTTTCAGCATTTCAGGGGCTCTTTGGCCAATGAGAAAGAGATTGAGTAATGAGTTTTAGTTGTTATGATTTTTAATCCGTCAGATCTTTTAGCTAACGATCTAGTGGCTGTCATGAAATCGTCTTGTTCTATCTCGTAAGAGTTGTCCCGCATGTGAGCAGTCCCTCCTAGTCTACGTACTAGTCTAGATCTATAGTACCTCTTGTTTCTAAGCAGCAACATATGAAAGTTATTTCAAAAGTTTGTTCTTGAACCCAAATTCACCTATGACCACTTCTTGGGGTGTTTGCACTACCAACACACCAACATATCTCATGGTATGCAACGATGCAATGAGTATGAAAAAAAACTTTTTGTCAACTCTAAGATTTATAGTCACACTGAAGATTTAGAGTACATCGGACATGCAAGCTAAAGCATAACTCCAGACAAAAGTCGATCATCAAAAAGACAAAAACACAGTTCGGTCACTTTTACGGGTAACTAAATTTAATTACAAGCTATAATCAAGAAAGTTGTATATCAAAGGAGGAATTGAACAATAATAAGTCAAATCCTTACGCTTGAGCTCAAGCTTATGCGGATGGCGATATGAAACACATGGTTTTCTAGGACGTCATCGGGCATCGGCCCAACCCGGGAGCTTCATCCAGAGAATCTTCTCCGGCGGCTCAGGTTCATCACCGTTCATGGCTGTGAGGGAGAGCTAAGTTAGGGTCTGCCGCTGTGACCAAGGTAAACGGAGCATCAACTGTTCTATTTCGTATTTATTGAACATGGATTTAGGTCTCATTCTCATCCTCAATGGGAAAGTGAAAGATGAAAACATATACTTCGATTCTGTCTTTGTGATCATGAGTGTTCTCAGCGATCATATACCAAAACAAACAAACTTGCTTGTCTCAGAAGCACAAGAGGCGATCAAACATACATAGTAGTGTCTACTTGAAGCAACGACATACATAGTGGCTTGTTACAATCATAGTGGCATGTATAAGACGAACCCATTTGATTTTGCTTTATAAACTCATCACATCAATAATATACCTCAATCTCCCGCACACCAGCTGCTAGCTTGGTCATTCTTCCTTAACTTGTTTTAAATCACATTACTCTAATACCATGTAACTAAACTAACTCACAACAACGATCAGTAGTATCACTAGCATGTGTTCTGACAATTAGTAAACTCCTACATCACATATTTCTATTCATTTTTCAGCAATATCATGCAACACGTTACCGTTCAGTAGGTATTTTATGGCCTTTAACCCTCATCAGTATTTTTCGAATTGCATACAGCGGGGAGTCAACTCTACACATTTCTCTTTTTTAGGATTCTTCATCATCGATCTCACCACATTGCTACTTCATTGACGCAGATCTTGGAACAGTTTCTGGTTGAATATTCAATGAAACTGATGAGGAAACAGACGCTGATGGCCGAAGAAGGGGTGTGCCTACCCTACTCGATGTTTCGTTAGCAACTGGGAATGGACTGGTCATCACACTAGAAACAGGTTGCAACTCAACTCCATCAAGCGCGTTGGCATCAGTGGCTGGGCCATCCAGAAATTCACGATCATCTTCCTCAACCGACACTACTGTGCTTGTGTCTGTACATGTGTGTATGGTTGAATCATCATTGTATATCCCCAGCCTTCTTTTCCTCCTAGCTGCTTTTTTCCACCCATGTATGGTTTCTCTTATCCTTTGTGGGATTAATGCAGCTTTATAATTTGTTCCCATCTGAAAATTCAATGCAAAATACAACCATATAAATTACATTTTCAACCATATAGATCATCAGGCAGAAAACCAACAACAGTATTCACTTGATGACAGGTTTTACAGCAAACAAATTTAAAAGCAATATCATCAATACAAAACAGACCTACATAATATATAGATGATGTTGAAAACTTAGTCTAAGAGAAATAGCAAATGACAACCAGATATAGACTTTCTGTTTCAGTAAAAACGACCAGAAGCTAGTTTGGTAACATTTTGATTGACATTTTCGACTAAAATAAAAACTGAATGACTGATCAAGAAAAACTGAGTGAAATAAGAACTCCCATCATTTATTCAAAGAGAAAAAAGAAAAAGAAAGAAACTCCCAACATACAGAACCCCCATCAAAATGGACGTAACTTGCAGCAGACTTCATAAGGTTAATCCCCAAAATACAGTTGCTTAAATCACTGGCCCAATATAGTCTCATTTAAATATAAAATCAATTATATATATATATATATATGTATGTATGTATATATAGATATGTTTGTACCTGAGTAACCAAAGCATATAGTGGCAAGGTGCTGTAGCTGCATAGGAATTGCCCAGCAAACCTGGAAGGTAGTTTACAATAATGTAAGATGCATGATTGACAATACACTCTACAAAAATGTAAATTATAGTCATATTGTTTGCATACCCTAAAATCAGCCTTAAATATACAAGTGTATGATTCCGGATGAAGCAGGAACTATACCCAAATTGCCACTGTAATCAAAGTAAACAGGAATATTTAGTTGATCCTTAATGATCCTATACACGTTCAATAAGAATATTTGGAGCTAAATGGGTTCCCTTTTGCCGTCTGAATTGTTTGTGGTATATGATCTCAATTGATTGGAACTGAAATAACAGATTTAAGATACTCCAAAATAAATTCCATAGATAAGGAAGTACCCAAAACCAAAAGAATGAAGCCAATTCAAACGCATTCTGCAAAGCGAGCATAAGAAGAATTAAAAGATGAAGAACATGTGTGAGTATATCTCATTAGAGCACATAAATTCACAGTACACCAATAGAAATGCCTGGCATCACAATAACACCATCACAAACCTGGAATAAACAAAAATGGATCAAGGACAACAGAAGTTCTGGCTTCTTGAACCAGAAAAGATCATCTCGAGGCCTCAGTTTTGCTCCTGGATAGGATCCGGTTATACCAGCATTCTCCAGAGCAAGGGTTGCAATAACATGCTGCAACTTCATTCCCACAAGAAGGACTAGCTGCGCACAAACATACAATCAACATTAGAAATTCATGATCATTTAAGAAACTAGAGACAGAATTTTGCTTATACAAAATATCACTGTTCTTGCCCTCTGCATATTATATCTAAATATATGACATATTGGGGAAGAGCCCAGTTGGTAGGCTTTAACTAAAGTGGAGATCCCAAGTTCAAATCCCCTCCCCTCAATTCTTAAGCGATAAAAAAAGAATTAAAGTTTCTGTTTCCCGATCCACATTTTGATATTGTGAATCATTCAATTTTAGTAAAGGTGGAAAATTAATATATAGTAAAAATGAGAAAGTTAAATCTGAACTTACAGTAATTGGAATGATTGCAATCCAGAAATAAAGATTAGACCCTGCCATGGTTTACAGACAAAGAGTTACAGTTTAGAGTTTACAAGACTAATAAAAAGTTGAAGACATCATCCGCCACACTAGCACATGCACTAAATGAATGTACAATGATACATGAGACCCATATCTATTACAACGGCGATGAACATGTCCGGCAGCTAGATCCATTTGAGATCAAATGCTGAACCAGATAAATCATTTCTAGCACACTGTAATTGTAAAATAGATAAAATCATTTCCAGCACATTCAAACTGTAACTGTTAACGACTGCAGCATAAATCATCTGCTAACCTTGTACATTGAACAGCATGAAAGCAACAACAAATCCCCAGAGTGGAGCACTGCAGAAGATTTTTATAAGAGACATTTTAGTAAAATTTATTATGGAATTCAACAGCAAAACCACAAATAACAACCGATAACAGGGATTAGTAAGTAGGAGAACTTGAATTTAATCCGAGCTAAACTTGGACACTTCTTGTCATTATTGTAGTAAATAACAATCATATTTTTTTTTTCTATTGTGTGCTTAACAGGCATATATAGCCATCTAAAGTTCCAAACACAGGGATGATTCTCAACACAATGCAACCACATGATAAGAGTGACGACGGATGTCTAGGAATTATCAAGACCTGACATGGAAAATGAGGATTTTTTTCAATTAGTACCGCAACACTGAAAAAAATGTTTCAGTCTTGAGAAGGCTTTGTTTTTCTCACCTCAACTTCATCAACAAGTATGGTCTTTTTTATTGAAAATAAAAAAGAATTTAAGAAGAAAGGGTAGCACATATTGCAGGTGCTCGTAAGGGATTTATTCAATACTTTCTGCCTTTAATGAGAAAGCAAGATGCATGGCTGGCCTTGAGGCAAGACCAACTAGGCTGGTGTCTAGGGCCTCCCACAATAATAGGGGCCTCTAGATTTGAAACTTTCATAAATATTTTCATTAAAATTCATTAATTGGTTTGTTTTTTAGCTGCTTTTTACTATAAATAAAAAATTTACATTAATTATCAGAATTTATGTCCAATTGTATATACTTCTTTCCATTTTTGTGAGTTCAATTTGACATTCAATTAACTTGTTAACATAAAAATGATTAACTTCCTTTCATTATGAATGTTTGGCTCTTGAATTTCAATTAATTGGTTAATAAAACTTTTCATGAAAATTAATTTTTAATTTTTACATCTAGGGCCTCGACTAACACAGGGCCGGCCCTGGCAAGATGGGACTTGAATTATAATATTACAATTTACTTCAAAAGTTTTGGGCTTGTAGATAAACTGGCTGTAAAAACAAAACAAAAACTGAAGTTTCATCTCCCATTTCAGTAACCACTAATTTTGAAAGCATTCATGGCTGACAAATTCAGTTTTCTTGAATGCATAAATAACTCCTCAATTGCCAAGTATTAAAAGTCACACACTCCACCATAGATTAAAAGAAACAGATTTTGTCATGGAAGTGGAAACTAATACACTATTCTTTTCTCTTCTTTTTTCAATTCACAATAGAAGAAGTTAAATGCTTACCTCACACCAACTATTCTTTGGAATTCCTCTTCCATAGATCGAATCATATAGCTGTGAAAATCATACTTTGGTGTAAGGTTGTGATTCTGCCATGAATAAGAGCCGCATGAGTAAACATCCATTGAACATGTAGGTGAAAGTGGCATTCCTCACATATCAGGAGCAAGATACTTAAACTGTAATACCGCCTAAGCATACATAATGTGGCATTCCTCACATATTATGAGCAAGATACTTAGATTCTAATACCGCCTAAGCATACATAATACACGTGGAAGCAGAAAGCAAGACCAATTATAGTGTGTTGCATATACTAATAATCTTTTGGACAATCTTTTCGATGCAAATCATAACTCTAATTTATAGGTTACTGATTTTCCCACTCCTGTTTCTTCCACAGCATTCCCATCTCTTTCTTTCTTTTCTTAAAAGGATGTTTATATGTTTTAAGCTATTGTAGATTATGAAAGTAAAAGGTTAGAGCCAAAGTACTGAAAACCAAATCATAAAAGGATACTGAGATCATCTAAAAATGGAGGACCACAAGTGGAGAAAAGGGGAGTGTGAAACTTGCTTCCCCAATTATAAAGAAGCATACAAAAGTAACAGCAGCCAGAGATTGCAAGAAAACTATTATTCTGCGTTAAAATTGAAATTCAAAAAAGTTCTAGATTACCAGAAAAGCTACGGAGTTATAGATGGTATGTGGACATAAAAGTAAATCTGAAGTTCAAGTTTATGCTGAAGAAAGAATAGAGAAAATAAATCATATGCAACGACCCATTCTACTTGTTTCGATGAATTGCATACCATGATGAAGCCCTTGCGGAGTGTTAAGTAGTCAGCCCGAACGACTGAACGCCCAAATTGTCTGAAGAAGCATATCTGAAAGACAAAACATCCAACTTAAGCCTTGAATGAATAAAGCTGCTTTAGAATATCAAGATATATAAAGAAAGTTGAGTAATTACTAGCGTAGCCTATGAAAGACCTAAAAAAGGCTCCACAGACAAATGAAACCATATTTTAAAAAATGCATGCCCTTCAAGCTTGTGCCTTCTGTTTAAATTTCCAGTGCCCTAACATATTTCTTCTATATGGTCCACAGAGCATCATCAATAAAATAAATTGAGAAAGACCACTATTTTATTTCACAACTTTGTATTCTAGGAAGGGGAACAAGACAACAGACAGAAATTTCTGGGACGTAATTACTTTTGTGTAAGGCTCATCAAATATAACAAGTTTTGTATAAAAATGTAAATTAGCTTGAAGAAGAATGGATGTACTGGTGTAATTCAAATAAGAAAAGGGAGTTCTACTTACCACCCAGATTAAAAAACTATTCCTGGCCAGTGGATTTGTTGTATTTACAAAGGTAGACTGCCTTCGCATTGTCATCTGCCGAGTGATTTCTGTTACAGAGTATATCTATAGTCACCTCAGAGTAATTTAAAACATACAGATAAGAATACATGATATATAAATCTACTTGTCATAAGCAAAACTTAAGTGTAAGAAGTTCCTTGGCAGGATGTAGACACATTTATCACACGATATACATTTCAAAGTATATACAAAGAGGGCTTTCAGATACAAGGCTAAATTAAAAGAAGGTATGGTCATATTTTGAAAATCAACCTCTTGCAAGTGAATTTGAGGATCAGAATCAAAGTTTTGACAGCAAGAATAATTATAAACTAAGAAAGGGGGTATGAATTCTAAGAAGGATGACGTTTTTGGCTGCATGTGAGCCAAAGTGGTAAATGAGTACCTTAAACCTCAGCTTGTTGGGGCTCATGAACGAGCTCATATCAGTTTGGTAACATGTGATTTATTTATACCTAGTACATAGATTCCCAGAACACTCAAACAGTGATCCTTTGTTTCATCCATACAAGGCCCTTCGACAGAAGGTTTTATTAAGGTTTTGTCTTGTTAAATTCCATATACAAATCCTGCACAAAGGGAATGATGCCAGATCGAGAACATAATGCCATTTCAGAGCTTTACCAGTCAATGAATCATGCCTGTCCATGTGAGCCTCATCCTCCCATGCTCTCCAACCGTGAATCTGTTCATAAAATATAGTTATATGCTATGTCAAACTTTGAGACAAAGTGGAAGCAATATTGAATATTCTACTCTCATATTTTAGAATATAACCAATATCTTAACAACATAAGTAGGGGTACAGTACAGTACAGTACAGGGGGGTAATAGCATATCCACACGCATACAAACACACCCACCTGCCTAAATCACACCAAAATTCTAAATACTAGGTCGAAATGCAGCACTGTATTCACATTTAAGGTTGAGGCAAGCAATGCTAGTTGTGTAAAGACACAAGCACATAGAACAATGGGAAAGAGATAGACCTATCCTTCACTGTATTTTCTTGGTGAAATTAGTCACAACATCTCAACTCTGGAACTAATACAGCAAGACCAATAAATGAAAGAGATAGACCTATCCTTCACTGTATTTCTGATTTGACTGAATGATGTTTCCCTTTTCTGCTTTTATCGTTAAATATGCCAGCCCTTTATTTCAGAGTTATCATAGTGAAATGAGAAATGTTCTCACTTCTCAGTTGGAGACACTAATAAACTTTTACTTTGTGAACTTAATTTCATAAAGTGGGCACCAAAAGACATCCAAAATTAGGCTATTAGTAAGTAGACCATATTGGCAGTATCCAGAAAGAATTTGGTTATTGAGCACAATAAGATCTGGATCTTCAGACCACTACTTCCTTGTACAATCAGCCAGATGAGAATAAAATAAAACTGAGATATCTTAATTGGAAGTAAATGAAGAGACTGTGAAACTCAAACCTTCACTATTGCAAGCAACATTGTTAAGCAGCTGTAGGATACGTGTGTTATTGCCATGACAAAGATGAAGCGGTGCAACTGCTCAAGACCTTGATATGAAACGAATGGCTCATAACCCTGTTTCAAAGTGACCGAATTTTAGCCCATACTATTCCATAAGGCACCACTTGCTTCATGGGAAGTATGAGGGAAAGAGAAGAAATAAAAAATAATTTCCTTTGGCATTTAAACCAATAGTTCTACTTTATTTCAGTTTGTTATTGGAGTCTATATAAAAAATGAAAGAAAATATATGCAGAAGAGAAGACAAAAGCTACAGAATTTTATATTCAAGACATATATAAGTCATGGTACCTCTTTGCAGGTATTCGCATTCAAGCTATTTAACATTCTCCTAAAGGTATGAGGCAGAACAGTAAACATCAGCAGTTTGCGTTCCTCGGATGTATTGGTTTCATGTTCTTCGTCAATCTCTTTTCTTGTACATGGAGAGAACTTGCTGTCATAGAACTTTGACGGAATGCAAATATTGGCTATCGTGCTTGAGGTAGCCGTCAAAAGAAGAGAGATAAATCCAAGCAGCATCAATTCTGGAGGCAGCAGGCCAAGAAATTGAAGCCAAGAAATGAGATATATAGTATGAAATTATGTTCTTGAAGTCACTTTTATAACAAGGTTGTGAGAATAGAGGCCAAATACCTTCCTTCATTTTCTCCACAGCTTCTAGCAAGGGCTTACGATTAGTTTTCCGCAACCACTGAAAAAACAAAAGAACATAAATAACCACACAACATAATGCTGCTGAATACTGAATATTAGACAATGGCCCAATGTTTTAAGTTGTTAATTCTTATCTGATGCTTAAGTTTATGACACACCTAGTCTCCCCAAACCGCCTAACAATCCCATAAAAGGTAAGAAGATTCTACTGATGTGGAGAAGCTAAATAAGATTGCTATGAGTATCACTTACATGGCTTAACCGATGAATGCCGCGCTCCACAAGCAGAGAAACAGCCACGAAAATTGTCAACACAGTAGCAACAGACCATGTTGGTGTCAAGGCCAAAGATCGCATTTCTTGTGTATCTTCGGCCATCCTGAACTACTCTGATACTACAAACCTTTATCTCAAATGCACGCCAAAGTATCTTTGTCTAAAGCCAGTAAAAGACTCCAAGAAAAGGGAACAGTCAAAGCTCTAGCCCCTCAATTGTTTAACAGAGAACCACGATACTACGGCACACCAAATCCACACCAACCAAATTCTACATAATATGCACAGAAAATCCTAAACTTCTAATATCAACCACATCAAGGTACTCACAATAAGATGGGTACTCTGCATTTCCAATATTTGAACTGAAATTCACTGACAGCAAATCACAACTATGAATTATAAACAAAAACTCCAAAAAGGGTCTGTCAAGAACCTCAAAATTTCCAAAATAGAAACCAAATACAATACCCTCTCTGCTTCAATGATCTTCCCTGGAGCCCCAGCCTGAGAAGAATTGAAATGGGTTCTTCTCAATGCCACCAGAATCCTCTTCACTCTTCTACTTGCAATCTCAATTTCCACCCACAAAAGAAAACCCAGAAAATAACCTTCCAGACCAAAAGAAGAGCCTTTCCCTCAGACCCTTTTGGCCCATCCCATTGTTGCACAGCTTTCAAGATCAGAGCCTCATGAAACACCAAACCTTTCACCACATTTAGCCTGGATCCCCTTCAAAACTGAAACAGGGGAGACAGAGATAGAGCCACTGCCGATTTGTACTTGAAACAACAACTCCCAAATGTGAACCCAAGATTCTGTCTTTCCTTCTGAGTGCCTTCACCTGTAGATGTGATTTTCTTGGTCTCATAAAAGGAAATCAAAAAAGGTAGGACCAATAGCTTTTATATTTTTTGAGGGGAGTAGTGGGTAACTAGGCTTCTCTAGGGTCTTATACCTTTATGGAATCCAAAAAGAGAAAGGAAAAAGGGCATCACCACCTTCACCAGGAAAGATCTCAGTGTGCTTCTCTTTCTTTCTTTATTTCTCTAGCAAACAGTTGCAGTTGGGACAAGAACTCTCTGTAATGCCAGCTCTGACCTTGGCCTGGGCCATCTGGAACATAATGTTGAAGTCGTTAACCGTCATCAGAAAGGGATTAAATGGTACTTGCCATGGTTGGTTTGACTGCCAGTCGGCCATGTCGTTTTCTACTCACTGTGTCATCACTCAACCTTAAAATTTCTTTTGGAATTTGGTATGTGTTTTGTTTTGTTATCTTCCTCAGACAAGCTAAATTCTAATTTGTTTATTTTTAGTACGTGAAATCTACATTTTTTATATTGTAATTTATACTCTTATTTTTTATTTTTAGTTATCATTTTTATAAAAAGACAAAAATTAAGTCACTAAAGACAAAATTTAAGTTACCACAAATAGAAAATGAGAGTGTTGATTACAATTTGAGAAATGAAGATTTCACTTCCCATTTTTTTTATATGAGAATTGAGAAGGATGGTACATGCGTATGTGAGTCAAAATGAGAAAGAATAAGAATGAAAAATGTGGTTATATCATCAGTGTGATCACGGTAAATATGTATATAACTCTTCTTGTTATATCTCGGATCAATCGTGAAAATTAGTATTTTGTAGTACATGTTTGTGTAAATTCTCAACCAAATCTTAAATTGTAAAACTTCTACCACAAGATCAAGATGGATACACGCAAACTCAACATCAACGTACAACCATAAAATGTTGGCCAAGGAAAGAGAATTTGAAAGGCAACATTTGAAAATACGAAACCAGTCGAAAATTGAGAAATTTTTAACATCATTTTTCTTTCAGTATATCATAGAGATGACCGAAAATTTGATATATAACATCATTTTTCTCACTCAATCTCTCTTCATTAAAGTAACCTAACAAGAATTTCATACTCTTATACTCTCACGGGTGATTTGAGCATAATGATTTCGAGAGTGTAGAGTGCAATGTTGTAGTTTGCATAATGCAATCTATTCATGGGCGGAACTGTGTTGCTGCTTGAAAGGGTTCAAACCCCCCCCCCCCTATGTTCTCTGCAGATCAGCTGTTACCCTATGTAATAGGCTAGAAAAACCACATGAAGTGGTGTCTTCCATTGATTAAACCCCCCCCCTAACAACAGCTCCTACACACCACCATTTCAGCACACTCACAATGATCTTCATTGGTATATTTTATATTATATGGTGAATAAAATACATTTGGTATATTTTATTTTTGTATATAAGACTGTTTGAGTAATGAATTTTAAGATTTCAGATTTCCAAATTATAATTGGATTTTACATCAAAAATAGAAAAATATATAAATAAGTGTCATATACATAAACTTACCTTTTACATCTCAACCCCTAATAACAAATCCTAACACCGTTACTGAATCTATTATACATCTTCCCAACTCGAACAATCTGGTCACATGTGGCATGTGAATCGTTTATATCTAGCAACATAATAGTGTAATTTGAAGTAGATAGAAAATTATAATAATGAGGTCTATGCTTAGATCATGCAACTTGGAATTCCTGAGATTCATATGAAAATCATGATCCTTTTTTTGTTGTCATCTGTAGAACAGTTTTGTTCAAAGGGGTATGATACAGGCTACAGTTAAATTTTCATATAGCATGTGAAAATTGATTCAATGAAAGGATTTATGTATCCAAATTCCAAAGAAAAGCCGAAAACCGCGTGAAGATTAGGTACATCATTATAAGCTTTAATATGGTGATAATCAAAATTAGTCTTGTGTTAAATCTGCTGACATCCATTTTGGTATATTGATTATACAGGACTCTTCTATTGGTGTTAATAAAGTACCGAAGACCGATATTATTTTACAAAATTATGTGTAATATATGATCGATGTTTTAAAAGATTCAGCAAGATATTCGAGTCTGGGATATATAGTTGTTAGTTTTACACTTTACGGGCTGAAATCTAAGCAAGTGGCACACATGTTGTCTACAATTAGCATTATATGCTTAAAACTACAACTGGAAATGAAATTTACCACCTAAATTAAGCTCAGAGCCAGCTAATGCACTAGGCATGTAATAAGAAACAGGAGCTGGCCAAAAAGAACATAAAAGGGGGACGAATATAATTATTGTTTTTGGTAGCTAGCTCAATATATATGGAGCTCATTCCTAACTCGGCAACTCCCAAGTATGTGCATGCATGATGTCGAAAGCAAGGCCTACAAATCTGGAATTAACAATTAATTAGCAACTAATAATATATATTAATCATACGAAATTGATTTAGGGTTAGGGCAGTTCTTTTCCCCAAAGTGTACGTGTTAAACAAACACTATTATGATAAGTAATTACGTATTATTACAACTAGCTAGTACTGGTGTCTTGAGTCATGACAGATGGGCAAAAAGCAGACTAAATGTTGTGTACTTGTGTGGTAGTCCATTAGTGCTAATTAGGTCATCAAGATATTATACTAGCTAATACCACTGCATATCACGATTATCACCAGATCTTCCTTAGAAGGTTTCCAGTTTCCTAACCTTTTGAACATGAGAGATACATTTCTATAATTCTATTCATTTATATTTATTTCAATTTAGTCTATAATTCATTTAAAAAAAATTTAGTCTATAATTATTTCAATTTAGTCTATAATTTAGTCTTAAGGGGCAAGATCTTTGCTAGAGCTAGCTAGGCTGAGTGGGATATATATAGATAGAGATTTGTTCGATCGGTAAAGAACTATTAAAGATTAGCTGATCAAAGGACTAATTTGTAAGGAGGCTATATATACAGGACGAGCAACAACGACATTGTGCCAATAACCCATTATTATGGCAAATTTGGTCGCAAGTCGCAATAGCAGTGCACATGGTTTGTTAAATTTCAAGTGCAATATATGCTAGGGGGGTCTGCATGCTTTCTGCTAGCTAGGATGTAATGTATAGGGCAACTGATAGACAGCGTACGTAACCATTAAACCATATCAATGAGCTTGGACTTGGACTTGAAGGAAGCTTGATGTATACTTACTGATAAAAAAGTATGTTATGGCAGAATAATTCATCTATTACGTATGAGAAATATATAGAGTACGACTTTGATATGAACCAATCTGTATTAAGTTAGGAGACCAAATAAGGGAAGGAAACTTATTCTAATAGATACAGCGATATTACAATTGATATACAAAATATTCACAATCAATGCTAATATATTTTCGAACACTCCCCTCAAGTTGGAGAGTGGATGTCAAGAACTCCCAACTTGCATAAGAAAGATTTGAACTTCTCCTTTACCAAAGCTTTGGTGAACACATCCGCCAACTGTTGTGAGGAAATAACATGTCGAGTAACAACTTGGCCTTGTAAAATTTTATCTCGAATAAAATGACAATCTATTTTAATGTGCCTAATTCTTTCATGAAACATCGGATTTGCAGCAATATGTAAGGCTGCTTAATTATCACAATGTAAAATAGCAGGACCCAAAATAGGCATATGTAAATCTGATAACAAGTACCGTAACCAAGTGAGTTCACAACATGTCTTGCCATTGCTCGGTATTCAGCTTCTGCACTTGATAGGGAGACGGTTTTATGCCTCTTTGTCCTCCAAGAAATTAGGGAATTACCCAAGAATACACAATAACCAGTAGTAAAACGACGAGTAATAGGACAGCCCGCCCAATCAGAATCACAAAAGGCTCTCAATTTCAATGAATTATTGGACTGCAAAAGCAAACCTTGGCCTGGAGCTGATTTTAAATAACGTACCACTCTAAGGGCAGCCGCCATGTGTAGTTGATGTGGTTCATGCATAAATCGACTAAGAACATGTACTGAGTATGTGATGTCAGGTCTGGTGATGGTTAAGTAAATTAATCGACCAACCGAACGCCGATATGCAGCAGGGTCTTTGAGCACTTCTTCCTTGTTTGAAAGCTTACATTCTTCCATAGGAAATTCAACCGGCTTAGCACCCAAGTATCCATTGTCTTTGATAATCTCCAAGGCATATTTGTGTTGGGATATGTAAATCCCTTTCTTCGAACAAGCTATTTCAATGCCTAAGAAGAATTTCAAATCACCAAGGTCTTTGATACGAAAACGAGCATGTAAAAACTGCTTTAAAGCATTAATTGACTCAATATTGTTTCATGTGATCAAAATATCGTCTACATAGATCAATAGAACAGTGAGAGATGTACCATCTTTTCTAACAAATAAGGAATAATCAACTCTAGATTGAGAAAAACCAACAGCAAGAATAGCCTCTGTGAACTTCGAAAACCACTGTCTAAAGGCCTATTTAAGTCCATACAACGACTTGTAAAGGCGACACACAAGGTTCTCCCCTTGTCGCCGAAGACCAAGAGGAGGGGACATATATATTTCTTCTAATAAATCACCATTTAAGAAAGCATTATTAACATCTAACTGATGCAAAAACCAATTCTGACTGGCAGCAATAGCAAGAAGAAAACGAACAGTTACCAGTTTTGTAGTGGGAGAAAATGTGTCATGGTAATCGATGCCAGCAGCTTGAGTAAAACCTCGAGCAACAAGGCGAGTCTTATATCGCTCAATAGAACCATCAGCCTTGCGCTTAATGCGATAGACCCACTTGCAACTGATCATACGTTTTTCATGAGGTAAAGGAACAAGACTCCATGTCTTATTATCGGCAAGAGCTTGAAGCTCAGAATCTATGGCCTAGCGCCACTGGATATCGGCTGCTGCAACTTCATAAGATGTCGGTTCCTCATCCCGACTGAGATTAGCAACATATCTGAGGTGTGTAGGAGAATACCAATCATAAGACAAATAATTACAAAGAAGGTACCTCGTACCTGGTGGACTTGGTGAGGTAGATGAATGGTGGTGTGGGGGCAGAATCACCTGCGAGCAGACATAGTCACGGAGATGAATATTGGGCTCCTTTTGGCGCTGGGATCATCGGAGGGCAAGAATGGGTTCGACATGATTGGGAAGAATTGCAGGATTAGAATCGGGGATAGTAAGATTGGGAATTGGAGGGTCGGTACCTTGGGGTGGAGAATCAGGGCGTCGGAGTTGTCGCCGCGAGGGACGCCATCGCCGTGAAGGACGCCGTCGCCATGAGGGTCGTTGTCGCCATGAGGGTTGCCGGCGATAACTGATGGAACGACGATAGTATTAGGAATGACGTTGGTTGGGACAATAGTAGAAGGAGGTGCAAATGGAAGTTGGTGAAGAGGAAGGGGTTCGACACTGCCGCCGTGAGGGATGGTGTTGCCGTCAGAATCGGCTGGCAGGACAACGGAAGATGAAGGCGACGAAGAGGAAGGGAGATCCAGCTGACAAGGAGATGGAAGTGTTGAAGGCGTGTTGAATGATTGGAAAGGATCATCAAACTCAATTGAGTGAGGAAAAGGAATGGGCTGGGCTTGGGAAACAACTTTTTATGGATCAGGATATTGATGCGATGAGTAATGGAATGTATCTTCAAGAAAAATTACATCCCGATTAGTGAAGATTTTCTTGGTGTCAATGTTGTACAGTTTGTAAGCCTTTTGACCCATAGGATAGCCAACGAAAATACATTTATGAGCACGAGGAGCAAATTTGGAAGAAGGATTAACAAAAGTTGCGAACGCGATACAACCAAAAACTCTCATACGAGAATAATCAGGAGGTTTCTTGTAAAGAATTTCAAATGGTGTTTTCTTATTAAGCAACAAGGTGGGAAGACGGTTAATTGTATAGGTTGTGGTGAGAACACATTCTCCCTAAAAATTAATAGGAAGATGAGATTGAAAACGAAGAGCTCGAGCTGTTTCAAGAATGTATTTATGTTTGTGTTCAACAACACCATTTTGTTATGGTGTGTAAACACGAGTGCGATGAAAAATGACACCTTGTTCAAGAAAAATATTTTGTAATGAAAGAACTTCGGCTCCATTGTCAGATCGAAATTGTTGGACTTTAGTGTTAAATTGGGTATGAACGTAATTGAAAAACTGACGAAGTAAATTTTGTGTTTCACTCTTTCAGCGCATTACGAACACCCATGTGAAACGGGAAAAATCATCCACAATGGTTAAAAAATAATGAGCACTGGAATGAGAGGGGGTTTTATAACGACCCTAAATGTCACAATGAATAAGGGAAAAACAATTGGAAGTTGAAATCGAACTAAGAGAAAAAGGTTGAGGAGTTTGTTTTGCCAATGGACAAACGTCACATTTATGACCAGAATCGAAAGAAAAATTAAGCTTACTATTGGCTAGATATTGCAGACGAGCAGAAGAGGGGTGTCCCAACCGACGATGCCAAAGATCGGATTAAATAATAAGATTGCAAGAAAAATGGGAAGAAGGAGAAGTTGGAGCCAACGCCACAAGGTAATAAAGGTCTCCACGTCGCTTTCCCACACCAATCATCGTCCTCGTTGCTAAGTCCTGTAAAATACACCAAGATGGCAAAAAGGTCACTGAACAATGCAAGTCATCAATTGTCTTACCAACTGACATTAGATCAACTCTAAAACTTGGCACACAAAGAACATTATTCATTTAGAACGAATCATTAAACCAAATTGAACCAGTCATAGTAATTTTGGCCTTAGCTCCACTAGGTAAAGAAACATGTGCCAAAGAAGAATTCTCTTCAACATTCATCAATAAATTAGGAGAAGAAGTGATGTTATGGGTTGCTCTGCTGTCAATAATCCAACGATTGGGAGTAACCGATAACAAACTCAACGAAGAATGTGGTAAATTTGCACCACTTGCTTGAGACAAAAAACCACGCTTACTTTTGACTAGTGCCACAAGTTGTAGACATTGTTCAACTGTAAGATGAGGAGCTAATTGCTTGAAGTTTGTGAATGGTAGAATTAATCGGAGCCATGATAAACAAAGGAGAAGGTAAAAGCTTCTCAAATCAATATCAATGCTAGTTGGAAAAGTTTGATAATTCAGGTCCAAGAACGTGATGCTCTGGTACCATATAGAAAAATATGTTATGGCAGAATAATTCTTCTATTACGTATGAGAAATATATAGAGTATATACTTTGATATGAAGCAATCTCCATTAAGTTAGGAGACCAAATAAGGGAATGAAACCTATTCTAATGGATACAGCAATATTACAATTGATATACAAAATATTCACAATGCTAATATATTTTCCAACATACTAGTCAAATTTGGGGTCTGCATGCTTTCTGCTAGCTAGGAAGCTTGATCTTCTAAACACGAACAACTAAAATCATAAAACAATTAGTGTCAAGATCTCTTGAGATGAAAATAATCGATCAAATGTTAGAAGACACTTATGTAGGTGGTTACAATAAGACTCGGTAAGTGATCAATTACTCAATAAAACTCTATATATGTGAACGATTACTCAAAATAGAGTGAGCTGATCAATTAATACCACCACATCTAGCGACCCTCCATGTCGAAGGAGGTGCTAGGAAGGAATTCTAGGATAGCCAATTGAGTCCGTGGAAGATTAATCCAAATTAAAGAACTAACAAAATCAAGATTCAACAAAGGGTGAAAACCTTAAACTTGACGAGTGCCCGACTTCTAAATTTTCATTGCTCCATAATTTTGCTTCACACTATGACTTTCTGACTGTTCTAAAAATTCCCGCCTAGAACCGATTAATCCCCGCCCATGCGTTAGGCGGTGCTTCACCGTTTCTGTCTAGAGAGTTAGAAAACTGATTAATCTCCCGATTAACACGTCTAGGCACTAGTCACCGGCTGTCCGCCCAACTAGCGTCTAGCGTTTTTTTAGAACATTGACACTTTCAGTCTCCAATCTGAATGCTCATTTAACAAAATTCAATATATTTTGAATGTAGCCAATAGAAAAGAAGAAGACTTTTTAAATTTGTTATTTGATGAAGTGAAAGAGATTTGAGAATAGAGAATTGTGAAAGATTGATATCTTATTCATTGATAAGAGCCCTTTATATAGGGAATTACACAATACCAATATGGTAAGGATAATGAATACATAGATCTAGTCAAACTACATATCCTATTGACATAAGGCCAAGACATGCATAAAGAATATATAGAAAGATACAAAATATCATAGAACACTCCCCCTTGTGCTGCGCGCTGCTATGCCGATAGTGCTGATATGTTGCCTCGTCAAAAACCTTGTCAAGTCACAAAAACCATGTGGGAGAAAAACTAAACCTTGATCGTAGGAGAAAAGGAGTACAATGCACTCTTCACATTTGATAGTGACATGTATGTATGTGCTAGACTCCCTCTGAAGTTCGCACCTCCCCCTGATCTTTACATCAATCATAGGGTTCTTCCTGATTCTTACTAATCACAAAAATTTCAATAACTTAGCACGTCAATGCTTTTTAACATGTCTTCAAATGTGACATTAGGCAATGATTAACTAAATCATGTCGTATTGTCCTCAAATGATCTTTTACACTTAGATCTTGAGGAGAAGACCGTTTGTGAACTCAAAACATAAGTTCGTACAAGAAATCAGATTTCTGCGCAGCATGACCTCTAGGACATACATGACCTCTAGACTTATTTAGCGTTCCAACCGTATATTACACATATTTTGGTTCATCAGGAGCTGTTCACAAAGTCCCTTCGAAGTTGACTGTTTTGCCAAAATCAGATTCTCGGACAGATTCGTCATACTTTACGAAAACGGCCATAACTCACTCAATATGATAGGTATGATCAAATGGTTGGTGTCCCTGGAAAGTAGACACATTGATCTTTCCAATGGTACCAATTTGACTATTTTCCAGTAAGTGAGATTTCATGTAGGTCCCGTGGAAGTTGACCTACAAAACTTGGCAGATTCTGATTTCATTTTTGATGTGTCTTTCTTATGTAGGGATAGAATAAGCCTTAACCTTTCATACCATTAAGCTCCACTTAGCTTTACAACTTTTCATAGCGAATGAAACGTCAAGTCCTTCATATTGTGTTGAGTACATTGATGCGTCTTATTGTACTTAGATGTGAACTTCATCTCTTAACACATATTTGTCATTTTTCTTAGACAAAACAATGGATCTTTCTTTAGAGTAAATACTTTGACTAATCATGGGAGTATATGTAGGCCTCACTTTCGTTAGAGTGCCTAAGCCGATTGATGAAAAATTATCATCAATATAGTCATTGAGTGCTTTTTCGAGACCGTGTCTTCCCAAGATCTTTTTCATTCTAACTTCGGATGTTTGATACATATTGGCATCTCTTAATCCATCAAGAGTCCATGTAAATCCGGAATGAACACGCAAAGACATAATTCACCATATCCCTTCCAAATCAAGTAGAGTCCATGTGCGTTTCAATACTTTTAGCAAACACGTGCTCCTGTGGTCTAGAGCAACTTGATTTGGATCAATGAAGTTCGTTTAAGATCTTCATGTATATCTCTGATCCCGTAGAGATGTTATTATGACCACATTCATAGGTTGCATGTTCAGCTATTCGGAAACTACCAAACTGACAAAATAGTAGTGGAGTGCAATGACATTCATTACAAGAGCATATCTCATCGTAGTCGATCCTAGTGCGTGTTAATGAGAGACCTTGCGCCATAAGGTGAGTCTAAACTCTTGTTCTCACTACGCTATCTAACAAAGACATAGTTGATAGGGTTTAGCTTACGGTGTCGGCATCACCTGTCCAAGGACCTATCTCTTTGTTAATGCTGGATTGTATCTTTCCATTAGGCCAATCAACTAAGTTGGTATCCATCAACGAATGGTGGTTCAATAGTAGACTCATTATCTCACGTCCTCATGTACACTAATGTAATACTTGTAGAGATCTCTATATGGATTGGATTTGACATTGAGGTGTCCCCCAACGATAATCACAATTCAGACTTCATGAGACGGATTTGAGTATCACTGATCAATGGATCAGGTTGTGCCAAGCTCGCTTTCTTCCTAGTGCGAGAAAGTATCGAACCTAAGGGCCTCCCTCATTTTGGGGAGCCACACGGCCTTGTGACACCAATTTTGCCAATATATGGCGTCACCATATCACCATCTATGGTGATGGCGCTAAGACCAACTTTTGGTCGTGTCATGTCCTCTTGATATGACATCAATCCTTGTAGACATATTTGTAGCATGTGATCTCGTCACTTTAACACTTTAAGTATTTGGGATCAAGATGAGACTTAGTGGGGACAAACGACGACAATTCATGTTGTTCCACTTGAACACTTGTGTTCTTATCTCCCCTTAACGGCGAGAATATTGTCTCATCAAAGTGACAATCCGTAAATTAGCGGTGAATGAGATCGCCTGACAAAGTTTCTACATATGCGGATTATAGGTGGAGGTTCATATCCAATCTAAATACTTATTCGTCTCAAATGACCCATCATTGTGCGCAATGACATTACGATTTGGCACCTAGAAATAACATTTAGTCGAGCTCAAAGATTGGAGATCCGTTTCAATCTTGTTTGAGCTTAAGGATTGCAATTTCGTGTCAATCCTCGTACACAATCACGAGCTGTAGTACAACAATATTCAATGATGGTGGGTCGTAGATGAATAGTAAAGTTGTATGCAAATATTGCATAACCCCAAGACGCAATAGAAAGATTGGTGCGCATCAATAATGTTCGAACGACAAGCTAAAGTTGCTTGGTCGTAGCCTCGGTGAGACCGTATTGCGTGTGAACATGAGGTACAAGACACTTTAACTTATATCCTAATAAACTTCTTTAAAGAATGGGTAGTGAGCCTGTAGAAGTATAAACAGTAGATAATAGTGTAACACGTGACCTGTGTGTTAACACTTCAACCAACACCATAAAGCGTAAAGAGGTGTCCACAAGTTGGTTGTATCTATCTACATAATTTGATGTAAGAATGAAGTATTCTCTTTTGTGTCATTTAGCGTAGGAGGGTCTCACTCATAATTTAGCTAAAAATAGGCTTTCAAAACGAGTAATATGCATTGCAGGGGGTTAATGAGACATCGAGAGAAGGCCGGTGCATCTCAATTGCTTGAGAAATTGACCGGACGGCCTCCGGAAAGTTGGAGCCGTTTGCGGGTGACGTCAATGTCCCCATGGTGCCATCATTTACAACCATGGCGTCACCATCATGCTTCATGATGAAGCTAGATCCCGAAAGTCTTCATTTTGAGTGGAAGAATGGATGTCCATGAGAATTTCTCAAAATTTGGACCATTATATTTCTTCTAGGATGACCTGAATTGGTCAAAACAAAGCCTATATGAGTCGGTGTCTCAAATATCATGTTTGGCGACAACATATGATTCGATATTCGAATCATAGGGACATACAGTCCACTAGATTGATTCATAAACTTCTCTAAGATGTATTTCAGTCCGCATTCATGAGAATGTATACACAAAAGAATTCTTATTTATTCTCACAATGTGTTTTCAATTGAAAACTATTAGCATGAATGTCTTTAAAGCTCAACATGGTTCGGTTTCCTATCAATGCATAGAGGGCATATCACACCCTGACCCGGATTAACCTTCTTATCTCGAGTTAACGTGTGAATCACATCTTAATTATAGAATCGAGTTTCTATAACCAAAATGTGACATAGAAAATAAAACAAAAATTAAACTACTAGATTCTAAAGTCTCACAATTTCAACGGAATCATATATTACATAACAACAGTTTTACATAGTACACTAGTACTCGCTATTTATTCCAAAGAGCATAAATAAAACACCAACTTCACTCCCTACTTGGTAAAGTTACACAAACGAACTTCCTCCTCTAGTGTTCAGTACTTGCAAAATCTGTTAAGGGGTGAGCACAACATACGGCTCAGTAGGGACATAAAACCTTTTCATGGATAATTGAACACAAAAGCCACTATCATGTATTTCAGTTATAACATGCATATCAAACAATGGTGCAATGCTACTCCACTTATATACCCGTTAATCGATATATCAGAATACACAAGCCTACACGTCCCATACCGTGTACTTTACAGTTTTACAACCGTGACTTGAATATCCAAACATATAAATTAACTCCAGACTCGATCAAAACCCCATACCCTTCTTTTGCAAGTCATCTTGCCTGAAAAACATTGATCTCCAAGCCCAAATCACCCAAACATATCGACAATTATACCGCTGATATTCTAGTCCTAATGTGCACACGGGCTCGCCTGAGCTTGATCCCTACAATGTCCAGACTCAACTACACAAAAGATTACTTCTAAAATCACTAAATATTCATAAGTCCACCCCAACTCCTTTACCCTTGATGAATAGCATGCTATATGCAGACATGCATACTTATATGAATCGACAATATCTTGTACATGGAATCCAAATATCATCAATGAAATCAAGACAAACAATGTTAACTAAAATGACATAACAACTAAGCACACAAAATCAATATCCAATCATAAAAAGTTCTCCCCAAGATCCCCCTACCTTTGTCGATTCTTACATCAAGTTCTCGATTAAGACAACAAGTACTTTTTAGTAATGCAACTCATTAGTTCCAGTACTCTAAATATAAAGTATTTAACTGATAAAATACCCAAACAAACATGACAAGTCAGTTGATCCGAAAAAAAGTTTACTGAACACAAAGAACTACTGCAGTTTTCTGACCCAGTCACCTTCACCACAAAAACTGTACAAATCCGTAAGGAATTTGACTTCATGACCTTCTAAAAAATAAACTAGACATCCTAGAGAAGCTTTCAGAATTTGAATCACCTCAAAATGATTTTTCTGTAATTAGATATGCAAATTCAAATTTCAGTAACAGTTTCAGGTTTTTCTGGAAATTTTGCTAAAAGTGCCTAAACTTTGTTTTCAAAAACAAAACATTTCTATATGATACAAAACTTTTAGGAACTGAACATAAACACAAATGTTTTAAAAAGAAGAAAAAACACAAAACTTGCAACTTAAAGACTAACTAAGATCACCACAAAGATAGCTAACAAAAAGTAATATACAACAGTCGTAACTTCTAAAATTTCAACAATTTTAAGCAATCTAAAATCATGGTTTCTACTTTCAATATTAGAAACTAATAACATGTATAAGAACCTCATAATCTAATCATTACATATGTACAATCTCATATCAAAACAATAAAGATTCAAAAACAAAGAGTGCAATTAAAAACAGTAATCTGAAATCACAAAACAACTTCCTAACTTCCTAACCAGTAAACTTTATGGCTAAAAACGACATAGCTTGGCTGAGAATTTAAAGATGGTGTCTTCATAACAATTATAATAGACATCCTAAAGATCAACCAGAAACTGGAATCGCAGAAAATATGATTTCTGAAAGTAGAAGACCAGAATCAGAAAATTACAGCTTTTGACTTAAATCAAGTTTCCCTTTTCAAAGATGATTCCCAGTAGGTAACAACAAAGAAAAACCCAATCCTAATGCTTTAATTCATACCAAGATGATCCTCTATAATAAGAAGCATACATACAAAAGTCACAACATGGTTCACAAAGGAATAACCAATTGATCAAGAACGTAAAAAAAATACAAACCTGAATTCTTCTGCCACTTTCCTACAACACAATTTCTCTTCTCTCTCTCTCTCTCTAAGTAGGAAAGACTACTGAAAACCTAAAAAATCTACAGAACTCAGTCCTATTTATAGGGTCTGAAAAAGGGATAAAACTTGACGTCCAAGAGAAGAACACAAGAAGCAAAATTGGATTGTTCAACTGAAATCTTACCCGTTTAGGTGCTAGACTAGACCTCTAGGGTTCTAGCTCCTATGGTATAGCTTCAAAGATTCCACAGTTGACCTCCAGGGTTTTGACACCTCCTGCTTATCCATGGCGGTTGCCGTGAAATTGGACTTTTCTAAGGCGGTAAGGTTCCGGATTGGGAAACATTTGGTCGGGAGGAAGAAGAAGAAGTCGGTCAAGGAGAAGAAGACGGTGAGAGGAGAAGAAGAAGAATGTCAAAGAAGTCTGGGTTTGTTCTGCAAAATTGCCCGACAACAACCTTTTTTTCTCCTAAAAGCTAACTCAAGTTTGGGCTTGGGTTTGGGCTCGGGTCAAGGTTTTAACATGAGCTAAAACCTCTCTACTTGAACCAAAATAAAATGAAATAAAAAAAATAACTAGACTAATTCAACATATATAAATATATATACATATATACATATATTCACACACAAAGATACCAAACAGTAAAAATAAAATTAGAGCAAAATATAATTTTTTTTTTCTGAGTCATCACAAGGCATCTGTGACGTTGATCATGGTGCCGTAAAGCATCAAGATGCAAGCTAAACTGCATCCCTAAATGACTGGTACATGATCTAATTATTGTAGTCACAGAAAATTTACAAGACACAAAATCTAGAGATAGTTGTCGGTTCCTTAGAATGTTGTGGATAATTCTACTATCTACGATGCACTCAATGTCTCTATGAGACATATCTACAAGGAGTAGATAGACGAGTAAATAGTTCCACTTGAACTATTTAGAATGATTGAAAGAAGTTACAAAAAGCTGCAATCCTGAGAGTGCATAAAAATGTCCGCGCATAATGACCTTTGCGCACTAAAACAGCCATAACTTCTTCGTTAAAAAAGATATGAACAAACCGCAAAAAATTCTGAAAACTAGACTCGTAGTGCTTTCTAATGATATAAAGCTCACTGTCTGGTTCATCCGGAGCTGTTCATAAAGCTCAAACAAAGTTGACTGTCTAGAAGGGACATATTGCTGTTTTTCGTAGATTTGACATTGGCAAAGCTTTGAAGCTTGCGGATGGCATGTTGGCATAAGCCGAAGCCAAAATGACGTGTATATGATCAAAATCAAATCCTTTTGGTCGTTTCAAGGTCGTAAATTCCATGACTAGTTAGCAAAAGCTCCCTGACATGGAACATAAACTAACTTAGAAGA
Organism: Fragaria nilgerrensis; assembly: GCA_010134655.1. Lineage (NCBI taxonomy): Eukaryota > Viridiplantae > Streptophyta > Magnoliopsida > Rosales > Rosaceae > Fragaria > Fragaria nilgerrensis. The sequence continues at coordinate 14,086,668 of CM020979.1, read as the reverse complement.
CCTAGAGGATTTGATCATGATGATGATTGTCCGGTTTTGATAAGTCTTCAACGTCTTTTGCAAGGCAACAATCGGTTTAATAGCGTAGAGGGATCCAAAGTCAAAAGGTTTATGTAATTCCAAGTCAGTATGACCAGGCATGTCCGTGGAGGGTCGGTAGTGCGAGACACACTTGAAACCACTATCTCCTTAATTTCAAACAATTCTAAGACATCACACTGAGCTTGAATGACCCTAGTTGAACAATTGATGATGGAAAATCCGCTATAGGGTAGAAGACTTAACCGGAAAACACGTGGGCGATCCTCCTTGAGGATGCAGTGCTATGAGTCACCTTCAAAGGAAGGAACCAAAATTGGCACAATATGTCATGTTTCTAAGGACGATGTAAGTGTATATCTTGATTGTAAATCAATACGAACCATAAAAGGAGAATAGTTTCACTTCGAAAAAATTCTCAAGGCATTCATTATTGCTAATGTGAGTACATCAAGGTCTCAAATAGACGAAGGACGTCGATACGACGCCGTATTTCATATAGCTTGGAAAGAAAATCAAAGTCGATCTAGCCGATGACGTTAAAGTCAAGGGTAGCTAGAGCTGGATCCGAATCTTTGAAATCTGTGATCATGAGGATGACGTTATTGTCCTCATATTGATTTTCCGTACCTTTTTATATGCATTCATAATTTGAAAGATAGCTCGACAACTCTTGAACCAGTGATCCGGAGATCCACAACAATTATATTGTCATGAGCTGGCATAAGTAGTTTTGATAAATTGGTGTCTAGATCGGGAGTGTTGCCATTGGAGCTGGCGACACCCCCCCCTCTTTTCTAGACATTGGCACGGCGTTTTCTACCGTTGCCGTGACCCATATTGTTGTCCCCATATTAGGGGGCAATCCCAAATACGTTTATCACATTAGCGTATATACAATTCTCGTTTGCAATTGTATAATCAAAATCAAGTCTCGTTGGTAATTCCAAACCAACTTGGAAGACCTAGAGTACTTGATGATGATCGAATCCGCTAAAGATTATGGATCATGATGCCACAAAACATCATCGACAATATGTAGTCAATTGAGAATAACTCAATAAATAGAGTTATATGAACGTTTCAAGAAACACTCCATGAGTGCATTCCACAGTACTTTGTGGTCATTACTTTTTGCACAGATTGTCAATGAAGGCTTTTGTCGATGTGGCGCGTCAAAGACTTTGAGCGCATGAGATGTGAAATCTCGGCATCTAGGCTTGTTAGTCTGGGGGTCAAAACATGTGGTTTAATCCTTTCCAATAAAAGATTCCACAAATACCAAGCGAAGATTCGCCTTAGGCATCGAGTACGTCAAAACTCAAAGGAGCAGAATGTTACATTGCTCTTGCATACAAAACCAAGCTGTTATGAGTTTCGATAGAGGTCACAAACAATGTTTTTAATGGTTTGTCCTTCAGATTGATCACACACAATCTGGAAAAGTCGCGAATTGATCAAACACAATTCGAAAAAAAAAGCCTCGGATTGATCAAACACAATCCGGAGAAAGGTCGGGCCGGGGTTGATCATACACAACCCTAACTAGAAAACAAGAGTGATCAAACACACTTTTGACCGACGAATAAAATTTCGGGATTTTTGGTACCTGCACACACAAAATCTCAAGCATAGAATGAAGACAGAGAAGAGAGAAAATACTTTATCCCCTCGAGTTATTCCAAAGTAAATAACTGTAATATTAAAGCTTACTTGCTAGTTTGCCAAATAAACTGCGTTTATAGGAGCTGCTTTGCAATTTTTCAAGCTTAATTCCACGTGCGTGCGGCGAACTTGCTCGCGTAATTCCGTTGTGATTCGTCGCGTGATTATGTCATGAAAAAAAAAATATATGGTTAGCCATATTCACCATATAGATATAAACCATAAAAAAAACTTTCAAAATTTGAAAGAAAAAGCTGAAAATTTAAGCCACAGGAAGCCAAGAATCAATGGCAAATGACAAGAAGATTTGCTGCCGGAGGTTGTTGGACAACAGAGGCCGGGGAAGCAAGCTGACGGTGGTGGCGGTCGGACAGAGGATCCGAGAGACTCTTTTGGCTTTTAGGGTTTTGAAAAAAATGGTGGGCTATTGGATTTAGGTTTAGAACAAAGTGCATGATAACGTGATGAAGTGAAAGAGATTTTAGAATAGAGAATCGTAAAAGATTGATATCTTATTCATTGATATGAGCCATTTATATAGAGAATTACACAATACCAATATGATAAGAATAAAGATAAAGAATACATAAATCTAGTCAAACTACATATCTTATTAACATAAGACAAACACACATAAAAAATATTTAAAAAAATACAAATACCCGGAACATTATTTTTATTTTTTGTGTCTGTTTTTGCTCTCCCCTCTGCTTTTCTGCTCTATCCCAATTTGGTCGCCGGTTATCGTCATATGAAAATCACGAAATGAAGAAACAATGACAGTCTTTATAGCTAGCACCTGAGATTCAAATGCGGATCTAAACCCTAGCACTATACATTTCCAATGGATCGGGTCATCAAAGCCGCGAGAGCCTCCGGTTCTCTCAACCTCTCCAATCGCGCTCTCAGGTATACACTCAAACCGATCCTTCCAATATGATCCGTTCTCATTCTCATTCTTCTTCATGAATCATGATCCATCTTCTTCAATCTGATCTCTTAGGTTTGTGCCCGATGAGGTTTACAAAAGCGTGAATGCTGTTGGTGAAGACGAGAAGTGGTGGGAGGTTAGTTTCTCCGTTTTTGAATTTGAATTCCGAAACCGGAGCTTCCGATTTTCAAGTTGATTGATTGACATGTGACTTGATTTTCAGGCTGTGGAGCTACAGAAGCTGATTCTAGCTCATAATGAGATTGAGTTGCTGAAAGATGAGCTGAGGAACTTGCCTATGCTCACTGTGCTGAATGTCAGCCACAATAAGCTTTCCGAGCTTCCGAAAGCGATCGGAGAGTGAGTTCTGTTTCGAATTGCAGTTGTTGTGTTGTTGCTTAAGTGATATTTGGCTGTGGTTGTGATTTGTTGAAAGGTTGAAACGTTTGGCAGGCTTGCGATGCTGAAGTCATTAGACGTGTCATTCAACTTGCTTGTGGAGCTGCCGGAGGAGATTGGATCAGTAACTGCTCTTGTCAAGTACGTTTTTGGTAATTCCGTATGTAGCAGCCAAGCTGCTGAGGCTGGCTAGACATCTCGTTCTCTTTTTGACTGTGCATTGGTTCGAATAAGGTCCCATTTGTATCACTACTCACTAAGCCACTATCATTTTCATACGTCTTGAGGAAGCTGTGTTACTTATCAATACATTTCATGGTCTAATGATATATACTGAGCTTCTATTAAATTTGGGAAACCACAATAAACATGAAAAATGGAAGGAAACTAGAATTTCTGATCCACTTAACTAAAAGATTGACAACTGTAGATCGTAATGCCAATGGTGTTCTAATTTACCAACAGAGAACCAGTTCCATATAGAATTAGGAGGAATGCTACGGTTGCTTTATAAAAGTTTTCCTGGCTATGATGTTACATTCTGGAGTTTAAACCTATATTTTTACATCCATGAATTTTTCCTTGTATTTTTCTTTTTGCCTGAGGTTATTTATTAATTAATCATAATTTTGATTGATTTTATGACAAAAAAAATTTTATTTTATTTTTCTTAAAGAAAGGAGTATCATGTTGTATAACTGCTGTTTCAGTTTTCACATGTATCTAGATTATCATTGACATTATCTGATCATTGTCATATAAAGAATGAATAACCTCTCTTTTTTTCCTGGTTGTGGTACCTTACTTCGCCAAATAACTTAAGAGCATAATTTCCCTAACTTTTTAATTTAATCAAGCTTCTGTTGATCCTTCCAGATTTGATTGTTCAAATAATCAGCTTAAGGAACTCCCAAGCTCACTTGGAAGATGCTCGGATCTATCAGATTTCAAGGTACAACTATACTTGGGTTGACTGTGCAACCGTTTGTGTGGGCATATTCGTGTGGTTAGTAAAATTTGACACACCAATGTTACCTAACTTTTGGTGCGTCCTGCCTAAATCTATATGCATGCGAAATAAACTTCTGTTTCTGAATATATTGTAAACAGACTTATTATATCAACACCATATCCAGATTTGATGGAATAGAAGTAACGGCACTGATGATTCTGTCATGTTTATTCTTGCCTCGCTTTGTCAATGTCACTTCCAGTTGTTTAGAAAATAAGCTATGGCACTCTTTACACAGGCATCAAACAATGTTATCATCAGCTTGCCAGAAGATCTAGCAAACTGCTCGAAATTGATGAAATTGGATGTGGAGGTATGGGAAAGATTTGTACTTTTAGCATCTGAGGATTGTCAATTAATGTCTTTTGTTCATCTTTTCTCTTCGTTGATGCAATCTAGCGATTGATAATTCTTGGGAACTACTTGAGTGAATTTTATCATTTGCCCGTGCCAGGGAAACAAGCTAACAAGCCTATCTGAGAAGTTGATTGGATCGTGGACAATGCTTACGCAACTCAATGCATGTAAAATGTCTGCAGATTTGTACATTATGTGATTACCTCTATTTGCACATCTTTAATATATTGAATCATCTTATGTTATTGGAATATGCAGCCAAAAATCTGTTGAGTGGAATACCAGAGAACATTGGAAGCCTTTCTCGTCTTATTTGCCTTGATGTTCACCAGAACAGTGAGTTAATTTGGAAAGAGATATATTAAACATCCTTTCTGTACTATCTTGCAAGCCAATCTGTTAATTTTTTCTAAATGCTGTGTATGTTTTACATGTTCTGCAGAAATTTCAGCTATCCCTATTTCAATAGCAGGTTGTTGTTCCCTCGCGGAGGTCCACATGGGGTACCAACATTTACTTGGTCCTTTTAACTTTTCTTTTAGGAGCATATTAAAGATACAATTTGACTTATCTGTCCTTGTAAATTCAAATTTCAGTAATAATGCACTCTCTACATTACCATCAGAAATGGGGGAACTCTCTCGCCTAGGAACTCTAGACCTGCAATCAAACCAGGTAACTAGAAGTTCATTTTGTATTTGTTCTATACATACTGTGAACTTATTTGGGAAGAGCAGAGAAACTAATTTCTCATGTATTTTGGCCTGAGGTATACTGATCCTCTTTCTTACAAATTTAGCGGATAAGATTGTAAATATATATCTTGCATCTCAATTGAATATATGTTTTTCAAGTAAGTTTATCGGTCCATTTATAATATCCATTGTTACTATATCAGACTACAGTAACAATCCCCTCCGTGCCATATTCCACGCTCCCCCTTGTTTAGGAGGTACAAACCCAACCCATCCATGGGGAGCTACTTTGACCATGTAAAATCCATGGTTAAATCATTCTTGAAAACCGGTTTACAAGACAATGATGCCCATTATGTTACACTAAACACTGCAAAGGCACCCACACAACGTGGGCATCACCTCATTACAAGAAACAACTTAAGGGAAGGGATGGATAATCCTAGCCAAGTTAGGAAACAAAGACAACTTAAGATCATTGAGTGGGGCTGGTTACTTCATTTATTTTCCAAAAGACAATTAGGTTAGTGGGTTTTTATATGGGTTTTGAGATTCTAACATGTGTTCTTGTAGAAGTTCTATGCCATTGGATTTTCTAAGTCTCTGCTAACTGCTTCGTTTGCAGTTGAAGGAGTATCCAGTGGAGGCATGCAAATTGCGTCTTTCATTATTGAATCTTTCAAACAATTCATTGTCCGGATTGCCCCCTGAATTGGGTAAGATTAGCTTGTTGTAGGTTCAGATTAATAATATACTGTATCTGATATACGATGCCTCAAGAGAAATTTTATAATGCAGCATAGTATGTGATGCTCTAAAACACGCTTGATATGTATTATACATTTGATTGTATGAAGAAAACAGAATACACCCAGTTAGGAAACAAACTATATTATGGATGAAGCCTATTTATTTAGAGAAAGATCACATTACCAACATGTCCTACTACTTTTAACATATTAGTTAAAAAGATCCTGACTTTCAGAAAATGATGCCACTTGTCACAGTTTTCCAAAAAAGAGTAGGGCACAGTTAAAACTATTGGGGTTTACTTCTTGTCTGGAAAAGAATTAATTGGATTGTGTACTGGTACAAGTTGGTTTTCTACTATGATAGAATGTGGTGCAATTTAGTTTACTAGTTTCAGCTAGATCTCGTATGGGTGTGGTGAGACTGTGAGAGATGGTTGAAAATTAAAATGATAACTTTCTCTTAATCATTATATTTATCTCTATAAAGCACTAACGTATTCTTAATTCTTTAAACTGTTAATTCCTCATTCAGGCAAGATGACTACTCTGCGAAGAGTTTTACTTGCTGGGAACCCTATACGAACTCTTCGAAGGTGAGAGGCATTTTGATTACCCCTTTTTTATTTGACGATGCTCTTGATTAAGTACTTATTCAGCCTAAATTTTCCTCTCCCAGCACATTGGTGTCTGGACCAACACCTACTTTATTGAAGTTTCTGCAAAGTAGACTTTCTCAGAATGAAGGTACAGTCATTTGCCTAGATATGTAGTAGAATATTATTTTTCATGCATAACATGCTAATTTGTTCACTTCTTTGCTGTAATACTAAAACTCAAAAGCTTAAGCTTTTAGGGAACATGGTCAAATATGCATGCAATTGAAATTCTTTAGAAATACCACAGGGTCAATGTCTTCCAGCATTGTAAAAGTTTCAAAAACTCATCTTAGATTAAGTTTTTCACCAACTATTGTCTTAATTGATTTTTATGCAAAGTAGTAGATGCTGAAGCTACAACTACAACAAAAGAGGATGTAATTGCTATGGCAGCTCGATTGTCTATTGCTTCAAAGGTACTGCTCTTCAACTTGTCTTTAGAGAATACGCTGTTCTGGAATAATGATTAATAGTTTCAAATCTTGTTGAGTAGGGATGGGGGATACTTAAAATACTTGTATCTCTATACCCCGCATATGGTTTATGTCTGAGGTTGTTTGATGTACTCATTTTCATGATATTGGTTGTTCCAGTGTTGAGCTCAGAATTCACCTATCATTTCAGTCTTTATTTTCAATACTGTCTGTTTATGCTTAGACGTGTTTTACTTTCAGGAACTTTCCATGGAAGGGTTGGGTTTGAGTTCTGTCCCTTCAGAAGTATGGGAATCGAGTGAGGTCATAAAAGTAACTCTGACTAGGAATTCCATTGAAGAACTCCCAGTTGAACTCTCGTCATGTATCCACCTCCAGGTAAATTATCTTTGTTACATATATCTGTTTTCTCCATAGCTGTGAGGAAAGAATGATAAAGGGTCACGCCTGACTACATAGGCTGTCTGGGGAGCTCTATGCAAGGATAATTAGGTCCTGATTTTGGTTGATATAATTTCAGACTGACGGACTTATATAAAGGGGGTTTTAGTAGGCAACTGACGGACTTATTTCTTGGAAATTTGAATTTTACTGCAGCAGATCATGTTGTTAATTCTCTTTATCAATCATGCAATATGGACCTTGGGTTGCTTCAAATTATCCAAACTTGTAGTCAGTCTTACAGAATTATACCAAAATGCTTTTGATTTAAGCCCTCCATTGATGGATATGTTATTCTCCCTTCAAAATACTCTGTTTTTCAGTGGCCCATATCTTTATGGTTTTTGAATCTTTGATCAGTGGAGGAAAGATGGGGTGGATTGTGGGTGGAGAGGTTAGTAGGGATTGTATCTTGTTAAGTTGATGGATACGCTAAGTCATTTCTATATACATGTCAATGTGCAGGCACTAATCTTATCCAGAAACAAGATTAAAGAGTGGCCAGGTGCAATTTTAAGCTCGCTTCCTAATCTTGTGGGTTTGAAGCTGGATAATAATCCACTAAAACAGGTAAATACATTCAACTGGTACACTCATCTTTTCTTGTCTTGTTACTATATTAACCCTCATAAGAGATCAGAGTTTTAATGAGAAACAACAAGAGATTTGATATGAAAAATATTATTCTCAAATCCCCAATATGAAAACAGGGCAACCATCTATGTAGCTAAGAAATCTACTTATTGACTTGTAGATACCATCAGATGGATTTCAAGCAACCCCTAAGCTTCAGATTCTGGATTTAAGTGGTAATGCAGCTTCATTATCAGAACACCCTGATTTTTCTAGCTTACCACATCTGCAAGAGCTTTACCTGAGGTCAGTGAACTTCTGATATGCACACACACTCGCATCGAGAATATGCGTGCATGTTATATGCATTTTGTCTGCTTGTAAATATTGGCTGTCAATAGTGTCTCTATTTTCTGCTGTTTCATCATTAGGCTAAGCTACATCTATTTCACTTGATAGACGAATGCAGCTACGCGAAGTGCCATCAGATATCCTGAGTTTGCAGCAACTGCGGATCCTAGACTTGAGCCAAAATTCCCTGCAATCGGTTCCAGTGGTAATATATTCCTTGATTAATTACATAATTGAAACATGACTTATGATACTGAATAGGAGTGATCTGTTCATGCTATGGTATAGAAGTTATCTATTGGGTAGAAACATAGGGAGTTTGAAGTGCTCTTAGAATTTTTCTTTTTGGCCTAAAGATCTGCTCTTAGATTGAGGCTGGCTTCGAACTCATAAATAAGAGTATCATTACGATCTGCTTTCTTTTGTATCTATACAAATGCTTTTCCACATTCTTTAATTTTTATTTTATTTTTGAATGATGCTTTTCCACATTCTATTTGGTATAACTCGTGCTTTTATATACTTCCGAAAAATGGACAGAGTTTCAAATGCTCATTGTAGGTTGTATTCAACATTTCTGAAATCATGTACTTCCCATTTATTCTTGTGCCAAGTCTTTTGCTCTTCACATTTTGTTCATATTGACATGCAGGAGTTTAAAAATTTTACTTCACTCACTGAGCTAGGCCTATCTGACAACAACATATCAACACTTCCTCCAGAGTTGGTTAGTATACGAGAACCTTTAGCTATTGAGTTGATCTTATATGTTGTGACTTTAACTGACTACAAATTTTAGGTGATTGATTTAAAATTATAAAGAAAAATAATTATTATTGGCCTTATAAGTTTACACCAAGAAACTTTTGGTCATGGCTCAGTCCAGATGAAATTGAAAAATCATTCTACACTTTTCTTTCTTAGCCAAACTCACTGAGAATTTTTGTTATCATTGCATTTCCCCATATGCTACTATTGATATTTACTTCTCTTCTCAATTTTTTGATGACAACTAACTTGTTCCAAGTACTTTAAGTACAAATATCACACTTTAAATTTGCATGAGTAAGCAGTGGCCACCGATTTGTTTACTAGCTCGAGTAATACCTTTGTGCATGCTTAAATTTTTACTGTATTCTAAGCTGCAGATTTATTTTTGATCAGGGTATGCTTGAACCCAGCTTACAGGCCTTAAGACTTGACGGAAATCCATTAAGAAGGTATTCTACACTTCTCCACATTTCCTCCTACTTGCCATTAAATTTTTGGTGTTATAGTAGAGAACTTCTTCACAAATGGAAGAATTAAATAAAAGAATATCGAGTGTTATAACTTATAACTGGGTCACTGTCAATCTCCTTGATTGTCTAAGCAATGTGGTTTTAAGCATGCACGGCAATCATCTGTGTGGCCTGTGCGTGTGTTAATCAACTGATAAAAGCCTATTAGGTTTGCCTCTGGTAACACTTAAAACCACATTGCTTAAGTGTAGCCTGTTCCGAATGCTCCATATGACCACTCCTTTTCAATACTTCATTCTTTCAGTTGTGGGGATGAGTCTCATTGATAAAAGAACTGCTGATAGTGAGAAGCAGATGTAACACCCTCCCTAAGAACACACCTGGAAAATTTCTTGATTTCAGAATCCATTTATTTGATAACTTGCTGTTCTAGTTCCAAGATTGCTAGTTCTAACGCATCATGATTTATATACTTCAACAGCATCCGGCGGGCGGTTTTAGATAGAGGGACCAAAGCTGTTCTGCAATATCTCAAGGACAAAATTGTGGAATGACTTCTGCCTCTCCCTCATCCGGACATGTGCCGAGAATCTTGATTTCACTAAGCATTACGTCGATGCTTGTATCTTTGTATTACTCTTATGTATGAGAGCTTGTACCTTTTGAATTTCGGCTTGATAACTTTTCATTTTCTTAAAACACATTGTATATTGTTCTTTTACTGTTGTAATTGAAGCCTGAGTCACAAATGTCTATTCAGTATCATGATACCACTGATTCAGAGATATAACTGGTGCCGGATTTTCCCATTCTTCGTACTGTCACTTAGCCTGAACTGGTGTTTTAGAGAGCTCTCAGGTCAATTTTATAAGGTTATTCCAGGCCGTTAAAAAATCCTGAAGTTAAACAGAAAAAAATAAATAAATACTAGTTAAAATTCAGGACTCGATCAGGTCTCAGGAGACCTTCACAGCTTCACCTCATCAGCAATTCACCATGTGCCGGTCAGTTTTTGAATTTAAAGAGGAAAATAATATATGAAGGTTAAAAGAGAAAGTTTACATACCTAACATTTTACTTTTAACTGCGTAAGTTAAAAAGATAAAATAAAAATTTACTACTCCGTAAATTCAGGACCCAGGAGACCTTCACCGCTTCACCTCAAAAGTATTTGTGATAAAAATTTACCAGACATAGTTTTACTTTTTACTAAAACTGAATATCTAAAGGTTTGATACCGTCACACTGCGGTGACCCATTCGAAAGAGAACAGCTCAGTGACTCAGCTCTGTGGACCTCATGGGCTCGTCTCCTTTATAACCACCACGGTCACGCCAATTCAGCCTCACTGGCTCCCACAAAGTTTCTGAACCAACTCTGCAAGTCTGCAACCGAATTCGTTTCACAAAGCTTTCGAGAGCGAAAATGGTGCTGACAATCGCCGTCGAGTTCATGAAGCCGGACCCGACCTCCACGACCTCTTAACCGTCCACGTGGACTCCACGCGCATCCTCACCGTCTCCACCGGAGAACTTAGCATTTTGTTTCAGCTTAATTTCCTCGTTGATTAAGTTTTCTGGTTAATTGCATTCTCCTCATGAACTAGTTGATTAGGGTTTAAACTAGTTGAATTAATTTCACCATTATTGTTGTGTTTGCTTGGTTTTGACTGGCTTCTCAATTAGTTAAACAATCCGGACGTACTATTTAATGCTTCATTATCACCGGTTTCCGGTCACTGTTGCTTAGCTGTGGCATGAGATTTTCCTTCGTCAAAAAAGTAGAGATTCTCTTTCACTATTCCGGTAAGAGTTGCAGACTCTGCAATGCTCTGCGTGATGTACTAGTTTGGCTCGTTTGGGAAACGCAAGAACGCGCGCGCGTGGTTTTCACTCGCTTTTGTTTTCTTTCCATTGCCAGTAGTTTTGGGGTTTATTGCTGGGAGAGAAGACAGTATATATTTTAATTTTATTTACCAAAAGCTTTTAAGTATTGACTTTTCGGCCGTAAATAGGAGGAGGTGGCTTCCTCGAAAAGTCAAGTAAATAACACTTACTGTATCTGTAAATTTTGCCGGAAATGCAACTGGTTTGTAACACTTAGTCACTTAGGACGGGGTGGTTTCCTTTTTCCGGTAAGATCTAGTCCTTGTCTGCAGTAAATTGCAGAAGTCTGCCATTGGAGGATCTGTAACTCTGTGATGTGCTAGCTGTTCTTTTTTGCGTTGGTAGAAAAGAAAACGACTTATTCAAAAATTACTGTCATGCCTTTAATTTGTTTTACTATTGCAATCTACAGATTAGATGCACATACTGACTACGTACACTAGCTTATAGAACAATAGTGGAAGAAAAGAATTTAGGTTATAAAAAATACATCTTATATACATAACTCATGAGTTGAATATCTAAGGAATATAAATGAACAATTATTCAATAAAAGAGTGTATATAAAAGAGGTTAGATGTTACGAAGATCGATCATGTGGTTAGAGCGAAATTATTCAATTAGAGTTTATGTGATTTAATTCCTTAATATGCGAAGTTAGTCACCATTTATTCTACATATTTAAATGTTGATGTTTAAATGTCTAATAGCGTGTTCCCTCTATAATCTTGTAGATTCATATCTTACAGTGACCGACCATCTATAATCTTGTAGATTCATATCTTACAGTGACCGACCATGAGTGATATATTATGGCACGGTGTAGCATTTTCATATCACGTACTAATCTTCGTATATTGAATACAATCTTATCTTCATCAGTATGAACCAACCATTTATAGGATAAAAGAAAAACAAAAATAGTAGTGGGTGTGAGTTTATAGTTGAGATATGTACACCCTATTTCTAAATTTCCTCGATCCTTAACCGGTTTATGTTTGTAAACGTGCGATTTAAACGAAAACAAATGAAACATATGCGCCAATATCTGTAACTCGTGTGCTCATTTTTTTTTTTTTTGGTCAATTCATGTGCTCATTTTTGCTTTACCCACGTGCACTGATACGGTCGTGTAATTTAAATTTGCATTCTTGTATACCAAGGCACCAGTGGTCTAGTGGTAGAATAGTACCCTGCCACGGTACAGACCCGGGTTCGATTCCCGGCTGGTGCATAATATTTTTATTTGTGCTCAGATTTTACTCTCAAGTGATAACGACATTTTGATTGATCTGTTTTTCTTTTTATTATTTGAGTTTACCCTCAACAACTCACAGTCACAGTAAATAGAAGATTCCACCACTCACAGTCAAGGCCAGAGCTCACACAAGGATTCTTCAAGGACTAAACAGTAATTTACTTAACAAAAAAGCATGGTAACTGTATTAATTCAACCTATTTCTGAAGACGGCGCGGTAATTACAAAGCCAAAACTACTCCAAATTATGACACGTTGTGAACTGCCACTGTAAAACCATGTCTCTTTATCCACGGTTAACCAGAAACATCCAATCCAGAAGCTTCGAATCCCATCCAGGGTAATTTCAACAGCCAAAATGAGGTAAAAAAAAGTACTCGATATTACGATACGGTCACACCGCTGTGACTCACCATTAAGCGGGCCCTACATAACAAGAGTTCACGCCATTCCCACACCCACACCAGCACTACTATATTCTCTCGTCTACTCTCTCTCCTCTCTCTGCAAAATCAAGCTTTTCTCTCTCACAGACCCAAAAATGGTGCTCGACGTTTCAATCGAGGAGATCGATCAGCCGGAGGTCATCCGCGTCTACCCCGCCTACGTCCCCGACCTCTTCACCGTCCACGTGGACTCCAAGCGCATCCTCACCGTCCTCACCAACGAGGACGGCGTTGCCTCCAAGTGGCTCACCGAGATCCTCCGCTCCAAATCCACCAACACCAAGCCTCCTCTCCCCGGCGCCGCCTCCACCTTCCCTCCCGACTCCATCTTCGTCGGCCTCGTCGCCGAGGAGCACCTCCCCTTCTACGGCCCTCGCCCCTACGACTCCACCGACCACTGCCTCGACCTGCTCACCCTCTGCGTCGGCTCTCACTGCCTCATGCTCGAGCTCGAGGGCGGCCACTACGACCCCCATTGGGACGCCGAGCCTCCCTTCGAGGACTCCCCCAAGCTCGTCAAGGCCTTCTTCCAAAACCCTAGGGTCGTCGTGCTCGGCACCGACATGGCCAAGGTCGCCAAGCGGCTCGAGGCCAGGCACGGCATCAAGATCAAGAACGCCGTGGATCTGAACCAGCTCGCCGTCAAAGGGATGCAGAGGCACGATCTCGACCTGGCTCGCTACGACTTCGAGAAGCTCACCATGACGGTGCTGGGGAAGAAGTTTGACGTCATCAAGCCGGAGCCGGTGTACTGGTATACGAGAGAGGCCTACTGGCGCTTTCAGAACCGCTACTATTACCGCAGATATTCAGGAGAGAGGAGGCTCTCGAGCCAGAAGATCATGTTCACCACTGTGGATGCTTATCTGCGCCTGTTGATGTGCTTCAAGCTTCTGGAGGCCATGGACGGTCCTGGTGAGTCCTCTTCCTCCAAGATGAAGAAGAAGAAGAACAGCAAGAAAGAAGAAAATCACCAAAAGGAGCCAGTAAGCTAGGAGCATGCTGAGTACTTCTACTATCCCTAATTAGCTTGAATAATTGGTTGCGTCTGTTTGTTTAAATTTCCAGTTTAGGATTTGACTACTCTCTTAATTACCTGAATGTTGTTGTGGCTTGATTTGCTTTTGGTTCTTGTACTATTTGGATTTCTTGGCCTATTAGTGAGTGTTTGTTCTTGTTTTGGTGATGGAATATTACAACTCAGCATTTTCTATACAAACCAAATAGATTTCCAGTTTTATTTCTTTGTTAATTCCTTTAATTTCTGCTGAATCTGGTTAGTGCTAGTAATGGTGAATGGGTGATGTTGATGTTCTCGTAGCAAACCGATTTTTCATATTATGGGATAAAATTACTTGGATTCTTGCTCTGCAAGTTCATTGGTGAATGGGTACATAGTAGTTGGGTTGAACTTGAATTAGGCTTAGCCAAGTCCAGCTGTGGCCTGCAAATTCTCCGTCCAAAAAGCAACATGTAATAATTGGTTTTATCGGTTCTCCGGCAAAACAGTCGCGAATTTTTGCAGAGGGATATATAGACTTGTACGAACTCTGCTATGCACAGTGCTTTGCGTGATAAACGGGCATGAGATCCCACGCGCCGGCGTCGGTTTTTGACGACCCAAACGCGCGTGGTGATGCTCACCCTTTGTCTCTCTGCCATGAGGGAGTTTCGAATTTCCCGCGCTTTCTAGCATCGTTTTGTTTGCAATTAGTTAATTAAAGCTAAGTTAATTGACGCATCTTAACGAATGTAAACGGAATGAAGTGGATGGATTGTTTTATGTATTTACGAAGTTAATATCCCACTATTTTGAATTGTAAGGATTGGAAAACATGATAACATCCAATCACCAAATAATCGAAATAATCGACGGTCGATCTTTTTCTTTTATAAATTGCTACCCTAGCTTTTACGTTGGTGTCAATTTGCTACCCTAACTTTTATTTCAGCCAATTTGCTACCCTAAGTTTTCGTAATCAACCAATTTGCTACCTTATGTTTTCAAAAGGATTAAATTCATTTTACCCCCTAGAGATTCTAATTTTCATAAATCATGCCAAATTGCTGAAATTCCGTCTAAATTGAACGTTAATTTTAACTTTATAACTCTTTTTAAGGGCTAAAATAGTCATATAACAACAAAAATCGTCATTTAAAACCCTTTTTCTAAGATTCCATGCTAATATTTAACGTCTAAATTAGACGGAATTTTAGCAATTATGCATGATTTATGAAAATTAGAAAATTTAGGAGGTAAATTTTCAAAATTAAGAGTATGGGGACTGAAATGATGTTAACCCCGCCAATTTGCTACCTTTTTTTGTCATTTTAATTTATTCATTTCTTCATCCAAATATGAATTAATTTTGGAAATCGAAGTTTAAAGTTGGTCGATATTGAAATTTCGATAAGTAAATTGGATAATCTTGAAACTCTAAAGTAGCAAATTTGATGAAATAGTAGCAAATTGGCTAAAATAAAACCTAGGATAGCAAGTTGGCTAACTTAGAAAAGCTAGGGTAACAAATTGGCTGAAATGAAAACTAGGGTAGCAAATTGACACCAAGATAAAAATTATGATAGTAAATTGGCAATTATGCCTTGAAATTTAGGCGAGCCTCTATTTTTTTTTTTTTTTTTACTTCAGTCCAAAGAGGATATCCAATCCATTCTTGTGAAACAAATGTGACACAGGAATTTGTTAAAAAAAAAAGAAAAAAAAAAAAGAAAAAAAGGGACACAAGAATCAGAAGAAGAGACCAAATGTGAATTTTCACAACATTTTATCTAGCAAATGTAACTCGAATATATTTTACTCGAAGTGAAAAGATATTAGAGAGTTGGTGCATTTTGATTATAGTTCTTCTATTTGGTGTCTGTTTCTTTTTGTTATTGTTAATTGAGTTTTAGTTTACTTTTACCCTTCAACAACTGACAGTAATTAAAAGATTCCACCACACATCGTTGTATAGGTCAAGGGCAGAGCTCTAGCCCTGAAAAATTCATGGCAAACCTGCGGGTAACAGTTGTCAACTCTGAAAACTCACAGACCCGGATTCTTCAAGGACAAAACAGTAATTTACTCAATACAAAGATTGGGGTAACTTTAAATTTAACTCACTTCTGCAGTTAACAATCCATTCCTTTGCATTCTCAAAGGCGCTGCCACTGTAAAACCACGCCTGTAGTCCCTGACTCAGTAAATACCCGATGTAAACAAAAATGAAAATCCAATCCAGAAGAGAGAGAGGTAAAAGAAAACTACGATACAGTCACACCGCTGTGACTCACCCTCGAGCGGGCCCCACTTTTCATCCCCTATAACCAACAAAACCGTAGAGGGTCACGCCATTCACACACCCACACCAGTAGTACTGTAGTACTCTCTCTCTCTCCTCTCTTCTCTCTCTTACTGTAAAAGCTTTTCTCTCACAGACCCAAAAATGGTGCTCGACGTTTCAATCGAGGAGAATGAACAGCCGGGTCCGGAGGTCATCCGCGTCAACCCGGACTACGTCCCCGACCTCTTCACCGTCCACGTGGACTCCAAGCGCATCCTGACCGTCCTCACTGACGACGACGGCGTCGCCTCCAAGTGGCTCACGGAGGTCCTCCACACCAAAGCCACCAACACCAAGCCTCCTCTCCCCGGCGCCCCCACCACCTTCCCTCCCGACGCCATCTTCGTCGGCCTCGTCGCCGAGGAGCACGAGCCCTCCTTCGGCCCCAGCCCCTTCGACTCCACCAACAACACCTTGGACCTCCTCACCCTCTGCGTCGGCTCTCACTGCCTCATGTTCGAGCTCCCCGGCTCTCGCTACTATTGGGAGATTACCGACGAGCTTCCCTACGACGACGCGCCCAAGCTCGTCAAGGCCTTCTTCCAAAACCCTAGGGTCGTCGTGGTCGGCACCGACATAGCCAAGGTGACGAAGCGGCTCGAGGCCAGGCACGGCGTCAAGGTAAAGAACGCCGTGGATCTGAACCAGCTCGCCGTCAAAGGGATGCAGAGGCACGATCTCGACCTGGCTCGCTATGGCTTCGAGAAGCTCACCATGACGGTGCTCGGGAAGGAGTTTGACGTCATCAAGCCGGAGCCGGTGTACTGGTATGAGAAGGTGGGCTGCTACAACCGCAAGAAGGGTTTGTATTACATTGATTGGGGAGAGAGGCTCTCGAGCGAGAAGGTCATGTTCAACACCGTGGATGCTTATCTGCGCCTGTTGATGTGCTTCAAGCTTCTCGAGGCCGTTGACGGTCCTCGTGAGTCCTCTTCGTCCAAGAAGAAGAAGAAGAGCGGCAAGAAGAAAATCACCAAAAGGAGCCAGGAAGGAGCATGCTGAGTACTTCTACGTACTATCCCTAATTAGCTTGAATAATTTCGTTGATCGATTCTGTTAGTTTGAATTTCCAGTTTAGGACCTGAATGTTGTTGTGGCTTGATTTGCATGTGGTACCTATTTGGATTTCGTGGCCTATTAGTGAGTGTTTGTTCTTGTTTTTGTGAACTGAAAAGTACTGGAGGACTTTGCATTTTCTAGCTATAGAATTAATTGAACCAGTTTGTTTCTTTGTTAATTCCTTTATGTGCAAATTTCTGGTGAATTTGGTTAGTGTTAGTAATGGTGGTGTGGTTTGGTCATGATGAAGAGTACTGGTGTTGCTTTAAACGTAGCAAGCAGATTTTCCAGATTTTGGGGTTTGGGTTAAAACATTCTTGCTCGGCAAGTTCAAGTTCATTGGTGAATGGGTATTGAGTAGTAGTTGGGTTGAATTGGTTTTTAGCCAAGTCCAGCTGTGGCCTGGAAATTCTCCGTCGAAAAAGCGAGCTGTAATAATGGTGGTTTGTTTTATTGCTTTTTCCGGCAACGGGATAGAGTTGTGTACGAACTCTGCACCTGCACAATGCAGTGCACATAAACTCTTACACTGCAATTTGCGTGATAAACGGGCATGTGATCCGACGACGCGCGCGTGGTGTTCACTGTTTTGGGCGTTTTACTCTTTTCTGCCCTGATAGACTTTCGAATTTCCCGCGCTTTCTCGCGCCGTTAGTATGGTTAAATTGGAACGTTGCCGTTTCTTTGTTTGATCTAGCTAATGCCCAAATGTGCAATGGTTAAATTAATTAAGGTATCTCAACGCATATAAATACAAGGAGGTGGATGGATTACTTACAGAGAGTTAACATTTTCGGTTCATTCATGAAATAATCAATGGCTCAATCATCTTCCTTCGGTTTGTACGTATCAAAGTTAGCGAGATTCTAATTTTCTTTTACTTCAATCTAAATAGGTTCTATAGGGAAATGCTTATATACAAGACGTGTATTTACACGACACAATCTTAATCGTTCATAACAATTCATATATTTGAAAACCATATTTCTATGTTATTTACTCTAATTCTAACTATTCATGTATATATGTAAATATACACGCCGTGTACTGAATATGCTCTCGGTTCTATATCCAATAATCCAATCGTTTGCAACAAATATGACATGAGTGATGCATAGTACGACAAATGTGGATTTTCACAATAATTGTGTATTTCTTCTTTCTTTTCTTTGAGAATGATCGCTATGTGTTTCTATTTGATGCAAAAAATTCCTTTTCGTTATTTACAAGAAATATATATGATTGTCATTTGAATTCATCTGATCGTCAAAATACTTCTTTATAAATATATATAATATATATAGCTCATAGATTCCTGCAACGAAATGAAGGTACCTACAACGGTATTTCAATGAACTATGACGATTACTATAATTAATAAAGGACAGATCCGTAATAAACAGTACTTTTCATTTATCAATCTTTGAATGGAATTACTGCTAGCCTTATATTGTGATCGATTATAAGGAGAATGTTTATCTTTGTGCTCAAATGCATGAGGAGCTATACTCCGGCCTGATGGGGTCCGGGCCCTGCCAGCTTTCCTGCAGAATATGTATATTTTCAAGTTATCATATTATATATATTTAATAAGAGTGAACCGTTATAAGAACATATTCTACCGTAAGCTAAATTTTGCTTACAAAACAAGAATATTCTATGATTAGTATCAGATTTTAGTTTATCAAATTCTCCTGCTATAAGCTAAATCCTTAACCAAATTAATAGTATTTTGGTCTAAGAAGCACTCTCACCGTAAGCTAAATCCTTAGGTAAATCCATTCTTTTTTATTTTGTTATTTATTTTTTTAATTCAATAATTAATCATGAAAAATATTTTATATAAATATATTTGATATGGGGCTCATATGAAAGATCTCGTCGAGATTGTCGCGATGGTATAAAATTTTGTTAGTAACGAATTTTCAATTTAGATGTTAGTGAAATAGAAGAACAAAATCTAAAATTGAATAAAATAATACTTAGCTTTAGCCTACCAACTCCAGAAGCCAAATTTGGCTTACAAAATAGCTACAAAATAGCTCAACCTAAATTTTTGTCTTGAGAGTTGTAATTTGGCTTATGATAAGAATAACTATAGGCTAAATTTCGCTTTTTACTATATGGTGGGAGATGGTTTTAGAGTCAGACCAAGGTCTCTGAGTTCACACCTCCCACGTTTCCCCTAAATGCTCACGTGATGTGAATGTGATGATCTCCTTTTTGTATAAAAAAAATACAATAAAAATGATAATTAATATAAAAATGGGATAAGGAAGTCAAAATAATATTAAATAAAGAATTCTACTGCTATTAGGACGAGAGTGACGTCCTTTTTTTTTTTTTTGGTCACAAACTTCCCTTATATATTGGGCAGTATATTGGGGTCTTCCGTCCCAATTTCATTACTTATTAACAGACTATTTTGTTATTAATTCAGAGACAGAGGCAACAAACAAAAGGTACATACTGTATCAATGTTCTCTTCCTTCTTGTTTATTTCAATGATTTTGATTGAGTACATATTTTTTATGAGTTTTTTTTTTTGTAGATGAACAAGGCGTTCATGCATAAGTGGTTTACGACTAAAACAAAAACGCCAGAAAATTCTGAATCAAGCGTTGCGTTACCCCACTCTGAAGTTGAAACTCAAGATCCTGAAAATCGTGCTAAAAGCCTGAGCATCAAGCGTTGCGTTACCCCCGCCACTGACACGACCCACCCCGAATTTCACCCTAAACCCGGAGCAAATCGTGCGGGGACCACCTCTAAAGAAAGATTTACCGCTAACTTTGGTACAACCTCCCTTGGAAATGGACAACCCTTCCAAACCAAAACCTGCAAACATGTCTAAAGGTTCCAAATCCAACCTTATAGACTCCTGGAGCCTTCGTGCTCCCCACAAATCACAACCTCTCCCAATATAGATTTACTAATCTAACAAAGATCCTATAATAAACAACCACATATTCAGAGCAACTCTATTTGAGAGGAAATGAATTATAAATAAATAGAAAAGAGCGGAAGCTATACTATTGACTATGCCTCTTCTACATGTACGCCCGATCTCAACTATGCAATCCTGCAGACTGGGCATTTTAAAACAAAGGGCCCACGGGAAGACATTTAATAACGTTAGAGTGAGTGGACAAAAATAATTTAATAATAAACTATTTATGCATTCCCAATTTAATTTCATAGAAAAATATACTGCATGCGGCAGCTTAAAAGTGTTCAACTCATAAACTGGCAATTTCACGACTAGCACCGGCTAGTCACAAACTCAAATAAAATGGAGTCTCTCAGGCTAACTATATATAATCATATATTCGTATGTATCTACACTCGTCAGACTCCTTGTATGAATCCTAGAAACAATTTAGAAAAATAGAAATTCATACAAGGCTACAACGCTGGCGTCTAACGCTCACGTTGCGCCATAATGGTATTTTTCCTCATTATGACCGAAAAGGACGGTGTATATATACGTGTGGACTCCCTATATGAAAACCTAAATAAACCGAAAAAGAAAGAAGTTTTCATATAGGGTTATGACGCTTGTGTCTAACACTCACGACACGCCATAATGGTATTTTACCTCATTATGACGGACCAAGCACGTATGGCTAGCTA
The DNA here is from genome assembly GCA_010134655.1 of Fragaria nilgerrensis. Classification (NCBI taxonomy): domain Eukaryota; kingdom Viridiplantae; phylum Streptophyta; class Magnoliopsida; order Rosales; family Rosaceae; genus Fragaria; species Fragaria nilgerrensis. The sequence goes on along the minus strand of CM020979.1, from coordinate 14,065,496 downwards.
GCATTTATATACATACTATTCTCATAAAATCCAAAATATATATATCCACCGAAAATCTCATTTTCGGGATCTCTCCAAAAGAGGAAAAATTGTCAAATAGGCGAAAAATCAATAAATCTCATCAGAAGAAATAAATGATTAATAAAATCATTCATCGCATGCTTTTTATTTAAAACAAAGGTCTACTCACAACTTTAGGTCTAAGCCTGACGTCGATCCGAGGTCTCTCCAATTTGAGTCTCCTCAGGTCCTGTTCCAAATGTATAATTAATTTCCCACTAAAAATCCAATATTGATAAAATAGGCAAAATTAATCGAGAGCCATAAATACGCTCATCATTGCCTAAGTTCGATATTCTTAAATCGAAACGATCCAAACTTTAATATCATACTTAGCAGTCGTAAATACAACCTTCCCCAGAAATTGATTTAAATCCTATGATCGGATTTTACATTATTTAACCGCCAAAATACCAAACTTCGGAAATTCACAAACCTATTCAAAACTCGTCCGAAAATTTCACAATTCACTTCATTAAACTCCTTTAATTATTACACATTTAAAATTATACAAAACCCAAAAACGGCGGCGGCTCCGCCGACAGCGGCGGCCGGAGGTCGATTCCGGCGACGTCCAAATTTTAACAAAATCTTCCTCTCATCATCCCAAACAATTTTCATAACTATCACTAAGTCCAATTTCAAGCCTAACTAGGTCAATCGAACGAAAACATCCTAAATGCCCTAGAATTTCAACTTCGAATTTCTCCTTACCGAGCTCAAGAGGGATCGAGCCTTTTGGAGGGGTTGTTGCACGGGAGGAGAGCTTCAAAACCGTACCACCTCCTTTTCAGTCCAATTTAGGCAGCCGCGCCTTTTGGGCGGCGTTACTCCTTCACGGCGGCGCTACACGGCCGGTCACCGGCCCAGGCTGGACGAGCGGCGTCCCAGCTGCCAGACGCGACCCGTGCGGCGGCCAAGCGTGGCCGGACGGCGGGGAAAGAATCCGGCAGCGGGAAGAAGAGAGGGAGAGCATCGGGGGAGAAAGAGAGAGAAAGAGAGAAGAGAAAGAGAGAAAAAAAAATGGGTTTGGGCTTCACACCAACCCGGCCCAATATCATAAAAATACCCAACTTCACCAATTTAACACCCCAAAATAAAATACCCTAATAAAAATTACCTTTTACTAGCTAAAATTTTCTATTTTACCGTCGTTACATTTTTCTCCTACGAATAACTCTCCGAAATAATCGTCCCTCAAAACCCCTCTAGGGACCAATTAAACTATATGTCAATGTCGGAGACGGTAAAATTCTTATTATAACTAAGCTAGTAAATAAGATAAAATTTACGGGTCGGGATGTGACAGCCACTGCTCAAATGGAAGTTGAATTTCAGAGAAAACTTGTAGAGGTAAGCACAGTAGTTATGAAATTTCGAGCATCAAGAAAAATGCATTAGTTTTCTAATACCACCACCAGTCAACAGAAATGATAAGTTTCACTTGGTCAGAGTAATATATGGAAATCAGCTTAATTTCTGAAGTTTTGAAGTTTCATATGCCGATTTATTCAACTGAATCTAACACCTCGATCAAATTTTCTAATATCTGTATATTGTTCAGTTATGTCATTTTTCGTTTTAGAGGTTGGTGTTTTTGATGAAAATGTTAATGTTTTCACATTGTTCATATTAAATAGGGAGCAAGGTGGACATTTAGGTCCTAATCTGAAGAATATTGAGCAAGAGACAAAGGCTAAAATCCATCATTTGAAGATTGATGCTGCAAGAATATCAAATGAAATTGTGCAGAATATACAACTATGACCAACTAAGATCATGCATGGCTTGTATGTACCTCTTTTACTTATATTTTTTTTTTCTCATTGGAAGTAGATTTGCTGATTCCATTATTCTGCTTCCGATACAATTATAACTTGCCTCATTCTCAGAATTTCATTTATAGAAAAGTAAAAAAACAACCAAACATCCATCTTTTGATTAACCTGACTGTACGTACTCTACCTTTTGGGAAGATTTTGCTGAATCTTCCACCTAAGAGTTATCATATTACTTTAAGTTCATGCTAAAAATGAAATATGTGGATGTCTTGAAGGATTTGCTCTCCCACAATTCCGCAAAAAAGAAGTCCTACAACAACCAGTACTGGCCTTCTTCTCGATAAAGTCTTTTGATTGGAAGCATTGTCTCTTTCTTTATCATTGCCCATGCCATTGCTGGTGGAAGAACTCCATATTGCATATTATTACTTATTAGCTATTCCTGCAAGCATTTGGATCTGTTTTATCTTGCAAGCTTAGTGTGATCACTACTTACAGCAATGTTTGTGGCAGTAGAGAATGCATCAACCAATGCCACTGATGTAAAAAGCTAACTTTTTTCCCAGCCCACCATTCCCTTAGATTTAAGGGCATGTTTGGATTCTGTTACCTACATAGTTGAACAATATGCTAGTGCCTTAGAAGCATGCTGAGCAAACTTGTTACTAACTGCCAACATCAGGGGACTTTTAAATAGTGACCTGCAGTGTGTGTGTGTGAGGGGAGAATTCGACGACAGGCTACTTAGATGTTCTTTAAAAAACTCAAAGAAGCCAAGAAGAGTGCCAATCAGTGATGTTCCAACTGCAAGGAGAGAAAAGGCTTCTACCATATATGAAACCCCACTCCACTTCACCCTAACCAAGCTGCAGGTAATTGGTATTTAACTTAAGCTGTACTTACCACAGCGGGTTAGTGATTTGTGTCAAAGTAAGATCATGTTTAATATCACTACTAGGAAATCGATCAATAGGCATAGATCAATGGGCACAGACAAGGGGTCCATACCTTTATAGACATAAAACAGACAGATATGAGATGTCCATCCCCAAATTTCCCCAAAATCCATTACCACGCGCCTATACACAAATTGACCACGGATGTCCGTCCCTAGAGTGACAATTTAGCCACAGATTTCGCAAACCGTCCCATCCACGACCTTATCTATCATCAACAAATAATATACAAATTGGGTAAGGACATTTTCACCGTCCATTCCAAAATTTGAGAGAACATGGCGATAGAGTGATAGACATTTTACCATCCGTCCCCAAATTATGAGCTGACATCTGCTGGAGCAACATGACTGTCCCATAAGATGTGTAATTAAAATAATTTTTCAACCTGTTGGTGGCCATTCGGTTCTCTACCTCTTACACTCATCTTATCACTTTTAATTTTCAGTTTTGAAAATTGAAACCAAAACCTTATCTCTTTTCTTCCTCTTCCTCTTCCTTTACCAGCTCCTTCAGCGGAGAACGAGAGAGAGAGACTAGAGTCGAAACCCTAGCCCGTCGCAGCCGGTCTCCGCCACCATCCTCCACAGCCGAGTTTCCGCCACCGTCCGGCGACATCTCGACCTCCCACCACACTATTCGCGTTTGTTATGGCCGCCCTCACCTCCGATCTCGATCAAAAAGAGCGGGAGATGATGCACCTCTATGTCCACGTCGGTGCTCCGCCCGCCGCCGTCGGTGATTTCCTCTCTGAGGAGTCCCACAACGTCTCCCTCGACGGCAATTTCAGCATCCAGGTCCCTTTTCCTCAATCCCCCTTAATTTCAATTTCATCTTTTACTTGTGATTTTTGCGTATCTTTCATTTTTAAATTGCAAGATTGGTTCTTTATGAAAGATAAGATTAGATTAGGTGCTTCTTGAATCTTTGGCTCTTGTTATGGTAGTAAGGCATTTCTTAGATTATAAAGCACAAATGACATGACCCACCCCGATTCACCCTGAACCCGGAGTAAATCGTGCGGGGACCACCTCCAAGGAAAGATTTACCGTAAAATTCGGTACAACCTTCCTTGGAAATGGACAACCCTTCCAAACCAAAACCTGCAAACACTCCTAAAGTTCTCAATCCACCTTTAACTTCTGGAGCCTTCATGCTCCCCACAAATCACAACATCTCTCAATATAGATTTACTAATCTAACAAAGATCATATAAGACAACCATATAATCAGAGCAGCTCTATTTGAGAGGAAAGAAACTAGAAATAACTAGAAATGAGCGGAAGTTATACTATTGACTATGCCTCTTCTCCATGTACGCCCGATCTCAAATATGCAATCCTGCAGACTGGGCATTTTAAAACGAAGGGCCCAGGGGAAGACATTTAATAACGTTAGAGTGAGTGGACAAAAATAATTTAATAACAAAATATTTATGCATTCCCATTTTAATTTCATAGAAAAATATACTGCATGTGGCAGCTCAAAAGTGCTCAACTCATAAACTGACAATTTCACGACTAGCACCGGCTAGTCACTAACTCAAATGAAATGAAGCCTCTCAGGCTAAACTATATATAATCATATATTCGTATGTATTTACACTCGTCAGACTCCTTGTATGAATCCTAAGAATAATTTAGAAAAATAGAAATTCATACAAGGCTATAACGCTGGCGTCTAACGCTCACGTTGCGCCATAATAGTATTTTTCCTCATTATGACCGAAAAGACGGTGTATATATATATACGCGCATATCCCCTATATAAATTATTATATTTATATAGGGCTACGACGATTGCGTCTAACGCTCATGTCGCACCATAATGGAATTTTACCTCAGTATGGTGGAAAAGCACGTATAGCTAGCTAGCATTTATTTATATACATACTATCCTCATAAACATCCAAAATACATATCCACCGAAAATCTCATTTTCGGGATCTCTCCAAAGGAGGAAAAATTATCAAATAGCCGAGAAATCAATAAGTCTCATAAGAAGAAACAAATGATCAACAAAATCATTCATCGCATGCTTTTCAATTAAAAACAAAGGTCCACTCACAACTTTAGGCCTAAGCCTGACGTCGATCCGAGGTTTCTCCAATTGAGTCTCCTCACGTCTTGTTCCAAATATATAATTAATTTCTCAACTAAAATCCAATATTTATACAAAATAGGCAAAATTAACCGAGAGCCATAACCACGCTCATCATTGCCTAACTTCGATATTCTTAAATCGAAACGACCTAAACTTTAATACCATATTCGGCAGCTGTAAATACAACATTTCTCAGAAATTGACTTAAATCCTACGGCCGGATTTTACATTATTTAACCGCCAAAATACCAAACTTCGGAAATTCACAAACCTATTCAAAACTCATCCGAAAATTCCACAATTCACTCCATTAAATTCCTCTAATTATTACAGATTTAAAACTGTACAAAACTCCAAAACGGCGGCGGCCGGAGACCGATTCCGGCGACCTCCAATTCTTATGAAATTTTAACAGCATCTTCCTCTCAACATCCCAAACAACTTTCATAACTATCACTAAGTCCAATTTCAAGCCTAACTAGGTCAATCAAACGAAAACATTCTTAAATCCCTAAAATTTCAACTTCGAATTTCTCCTTACCGAGCTCAAGAGGGAGTGAGCTTTTTAGAGGGGTTGCTGCACGGGAGGAGAGCTACAGAACCGTACCAAGCTTGCCCGGATTGGTGGCCGAAGGAGGGAGTTCCGACGAAAAGCTTCCCGGCGTCTCCAGCGGGTTTTCCTTCTCTCCGGCGGGTTAGAGGCTCGGGTGCTAGGCCGGGGAGGGAGAGGAGGTGGCGGGGGTCCAAACGGGACTGGTGCGGCGGCCGGTGGCTGGCCGGACGGCAACAGACGGCCAAGAAGAATTCCGGCAGCGGGAGAGAGAGAGAGAGGGCTCGGGAGGGGAAGAACCGGGAGGAAGAGAAAAGAAAAAGAGAAGAGAAAAGAAAAAGAAAGGAGATGGGTTTGGGCCTCACACCAACCCGGCCCAACACCACAAAAAAAAATCCAACTTCACCAATTTAACACCCCAAAATAAAATACCCTATTAAAAATTACCTTTTACTAGCTAAAATTCACCATTTTTACCGTCAACACATTTTTCTCCTACGAATAACTCTCCAAAATAATCGTGCCCCAAAACCCCTCTAGGGACCAATTAAACTATATCTCAATGTCGGAGATAGTAAAATTCTTATTATAATCAAGCTAGTAAATAAGATAAAAATTTAAGGGTCGGGATGTGACAACAAACATGTTTTAGATAGAGCTGATAGTAATGGTTAACTACGACTAGCACTAATCGAGTGGTTTTGATATATAGTAATGGGGATGTAGACCTTTTCCGGTATATTAACTAGCACTAGTAGAAGACTTTGAAATTTATGCAGGATAAGAAGAGTAGGTGTTGCTGCATTATTTATATATCTAATGATTTGTATATGTTTGAGCTATTAATATGTAATATGAATTTCATATTTTCTTATTAATCTGTAATATGAACCAGATATTTTTTTTTATGTATACTTGCAGGAGCAGTGTATGAATTACTGAAGCATTGCGGTTGTAGGTAGAAGAACATAAGCGATTTTATCATGAACAACTTGAGGTATGCATTTGGAAGCTGTGCACCATTTTATGTCTGTATACAAATGCATGTGAGCTGTTTATATGTTTAAATCTGCATTTTGTATCTCTGTGCAATAGTTCAAGTACTTTGACTTATTTTATTGAAAATATATGGCTAAAGTCTTGTTGTTCTTAGCTTAATCATCCTACAAGCACTACTTTCATTTCTAAAGACCTGTAAACTTTCTTCATTGATGTTCTTATATGCATCATGTTTACATTTAAACCTCAATGTATATTGTGTGGTAATACCTAAGCATATTATTTGGATAAATTTTAATCCGACTAATAGTAGTCTAATAGGAATAGAAATCAGTTTATACTTGCACATTAATCATCATATATCAAGAAACTTCTTAAAGAACAAAGTTTCTGTCTACATTACTATTTGTTCATTTTAGTTTGCAGCTACTATAGATCATCTCTCTTATATCAGATAATGCATGTACTTAGTATGTGATTACCATATGCTACAAAACTTATATTTTGCCTCTCAGGCAATATTCATGACAATCGTGTTATAGATGCTTGTCTCCAACTTTGTTAATCATTGGTCTTTCCTGTTATGTGTATCAAGTGGTGACTAAAGATGTTGAAGATGAGGCCAAGTATGTATGTCTAGTGTCATCCAATGTTACTTCTAGAAATGAGTGGTGGTTTTTGTTTATGGAGTTCGGAAGCAATTCACTAAACACTTTCTTACTTGGTTTAATTTCCTTCTTTAAGGAGAAAGGATGAGCTTTGGAGGCCTAGAGTTTAGTACTGCAGTTCAACAGAGAAGGAGAGGAAACTCCTCCTGCATAGCTATTGTTTCGGCAATAGAGAAAGGTAGTAAACCTACTGTGTTAGCGTTTGGTTTTGGTTTAGTGAAGGCTTGTGTGTTGGTAATTGTTTTAGAATGTGGTTGAAGTTATTAGTTATTGTTTTGGTATGTTGAATTGGTGTCGAATGTTTGGATTGGATTAATTTTTTAAAAAGTGGATTGGACTTCTTGGCTTGTGAGATGTTGTTAAATGTGTGAGATTGGCTCTTTGTATCAAGTCATTCTTAAGGGTATTGCCTTGAATGTATTCACACACAAATTTTAACAGACATTATCTTGTCTGTCAAATAATCATTCAGTAAATTATATTTCTCTATGTTTCACCCTTATGGACACATGTTCTGACATAGTTCTTTTATAGGGTGCTAATGGAAATGGTAGATTTACAATTAGCAAAACCTTGGGCGAAATTGGAGTCGGTTCTAGTGGTTGCTAAATGAAGCAGAATTGGCAGCTGCATTTAAAATACAGGTAGCTTGTTATTAACATGGAAGTTGTTTTTCATGTTATTAATTTTGAGATATCCTTGTAAACAGGTTTTGTAACTTCCTTGCTCTGGTGACCAAGTTATCCATAGAATTCTAGTTGAAGCAGACTTCAAAACTAGGTATCTATACCTTAAGAAACATACATAAGATTTATCTTATAACGTTACTGCTTCTTTGTTTGTTTTGTTTTTGTTTATTATTTTAATACATAGTTTATTTTTAGGTTGGTTTATTCTAGATGTCTTAGACCGCAAAGTGAAGTCACATTACTAAGTAAGCATCTGTTTTGCAATTGCCTTTATGTAGAATTCGAGGAGAGTTGGGATGAAGATGTGTAGCCAGTTGTTAATTGTTATAAAGAGGGTGCCCTCCTAGACATTACAAATTTTGTGCTATACAGAGATTTATAGTAATGGTGTTATCTTATGTAGTTGTTTTGTAATGCTTTACAGGTGTTGGAAACATTGCTTAAAGACGACTTTATATCTCAATCAAGGATTAATTCAGAGGTTGGTACCTTGATCTGCATTAAAGTTGTAGTTGTAGGTGTATGTCAGTAATTTGTGTTCCATTTCATGAATAAGATACATATTAATTTTTTTTATGTACACATGTTTACGTATTATAGTTTAGCATGTTATTCAGGTTTGTTCACAGTACATTTCTCTTTATTTTCTTACATATATATGTGAATGTGCTAAGGAACACATGTTCTGACAATACTCTAAATTAATCTGAGTTATTTATAGGGTGAAAATGTTGTAATTGCAGCTATTTGCATATGGTGTCATCCAATTTGAGTATGACATTAATCCAACACAAAAGCTCAAGTTTGGTTCAAAGGTATGCTGTCAAGAATATTTATGTAGTTGTGTAAGGAAAGTTAATTCTTTCATTTCTTTATATTCTCAATTAACAAGGTATATGTAAATTTTACATGTTTGGTCGATGCAAGTCTGCCCCATAGGTTTGTCTCGTTAGTCTGATACTTGATTCAGCACCATTTATACAGGACAATTTTAGTTTTAATAGATTTAGTTAAGGTTGTAGAGTATATACTATCTATGAATTATCTAAGTCTAAATCTTGTTAGGTTGTTTGATTATTTAGGATGTTATTGGCGCAAGGACAAAGATTGTAAGAGATGGCGAAGAATGGAATCTCATTGAGCGTTGATAGAGAAGTGTAGTATAGTTTGATTGTATTTTATAGCCTTTTATAGTTTTGGATATTATTATTGCAAGTTGCTGAGTAATTACCATAACTGAGAAATATATGGTGAAGCTGATTGTCCAAAACCAGAACAGTAAATCCAATACCAGAATGGGAAGCCAAGCCGAGCCGTATGTGCTAGCTAATGGCTTTTAAATTTTTTTTGTTAAAAAGTTAAAGATTGGGTAAGGAAAAATGTGGCAAATATATTTTATTTTATTAAATTTGCCCAAGTTGGGCACGGATGAATATACGGTATATCAAGAAAAAACATTGTTTTGTATCAGAAAGGAAAAATGAGAGCACGTGAGTTTTGGTTATTTAGGGTGGACGAACAGGGATATCTATCCCCTAATGGTAAAAAACCAATTTGGAGATGGTACAGGGGGATACAGACAGAAAATTCATCCCATCAATAGGCATAGATTCCGTGTCCAATGACCTCTAATAGGGACGGAAAACAGCTGTGTCTATTGATCTTCGATTTCCTAGTAGTGTATGGATATTCAACAGGGTTTGGAATACCACATTATCACCTATTAGGAAACATGAAGATTCCGAATGCATGAAAAACTAGAAAACTTGAAGTTTTTCTTAATAAAAAAAGAATAGAAACTGTACAGCACATGAAGTTTTTCTTCTTAAAACTTGCACAAGAAAAACCAAAGAACCACTTACTGCAAGTTTATATCTGTACCGGCCAGTTCTATTTATGGTTTGGTCTTTATATGAACACAGATAGAAGTCGTAATGTTGTAAGGCTTTGCTCTCTCAAATCTAATTTCACACACTACACACACACACACACACACACACACACACACACACACACACACACAGACAATCCGGATCAAAGGCGGACGTCCGCACGCCCTTAAAGTTTGAACGTCCCTCCGTTCTGCATCGTCTAGTGCCGACGACGGCGCGCCTCCACCCGAGCGGACTCCAGCAGCGTCCCCAATCATTTTCTCTCCCCGGCGAGTCCGCCGAATTCTAGTTTTCCGGTGAGATCGATCTTGTCTGAAGTCTTGGGTGGAGGTCGCTGCCCAGACCTTCAAATCGATCTTGCCAGGAAGAGAAAGTGATCGGGGACGCCGCTGGTGTCCGCTTGGGTGGAGGCGCACTGTCGTCGGCGCCGGACGATGAAAAATGGAGGGACGTCCGCACTTTAAGACCCGTACGGACGTTCGCCTCTGATCGGGCCTATATATATATATATCTCACCACTCCACTAGTCTTATCAAACACTAGTCTTATCAAACCATTAATCAGGAGGAAACATGAAGATTCTGAATGCATGAAAGAATAGGAAACTTGTCTTCAACAAGAATAACAAAAAGAAAGAGGGAAATAAAACTAATTGATTAAAATCTATTCGGAGAACTGTGATGAGCCTTGAAATTTGAAACTCTTACTAGATTAGAGACTAATTGTTTCAGATATAAGTTTGCACAATACCACCACAGCCTCCATCGGAGAACAAAATAAAAGTAATGACTATTGATATACGTGGTTACAAACAGCAAAAAGCCACCGCCGAGTCCTTAACATATACCAGCTATATGGATCTACATGCACCTTAACATATACTATGCCTTCATATACTTAAACATCAACCGAATCCACTAGGATGCATCCATACTTGCTAGATCTATTTCTTTGATCCTCTTCTACCTTCATATATTTCAGTGATTCTTGCTAGATTTGTGTTGATCCAAAGCAGTCTGGCTGATGAATGATCTAATTCGATCCGGAATGCATCCAACACAGAAGTACAAATTGGCCCTTCCGTTCTTGTCTAGCTCCGTCATGAGTCCGACATTGAGAGTTTCATGCTGGAACTTGATGTGAGCAGGCAGATCCTCAGGCTTGGAGCAAAAGGTGCATTTCAGACATTTTTTTGACCTGGAATATAAGAATTGAGAAGAGAATTTAAGAGGAGGAGCAGAAGAAGAGAAGAATTTAGAAGAAGAAGAATTGAGATGGTTACCTTGATTTTGTTGTTGTGGTTGTTGGAAGAGGACTTCTTCTTTGCCATGGCTTGAGAGAGCTTGGAGTGGAGAGAGAGAGAGAGAGAGAGCTTTAGAGAAGGACGAAGTGATTTTTTGAATTAGAGACGTGTGTGATTTGGTAATGGAGGACCTGGGTTATATAGGCAGAGAGTGACAAGTGCTCCCGCGAAGGTATTTGGTTTTGGAATTCGATCGTTAAAAACGGTGTCGTCTTGGCATCATACTTATGCACATAGTCGTTTTATGACCAGGGAGGTGCCGTTTTGTCTTGTTTGCATTTGTTTTTTTTCGTTTAAAAAAACTAATCTTCCTGCACGCACTATGCGCTTGCGTTTGTTTGGTTTTCGATAAAATACATTAACCATATATATATAGTCATCATTCTTTTGCTATATTGTGTTTTACATTTGTTCATACGTTCATTTTTATTAAACTAAGTGTTACTACATGCAAACAATAATACAAAAAAAAAAAAAACCATCTAGTGCGTTTCTTCTCCAATTGACATGGTCTCAGATCCTTTAAAGCCATGTATATATCAAATCATGCCTCCAGTTCTTTTCCAAATAAAATTACCATGGATTTGTCCATAAGAATTTGTACATCAAAGTCTGGAAGCAAACTGAATCATGAGGAACTCTGAAATAAAAACTACGTACATTTCTTCATAATGAATACAGCCAAAAAATATAAACCAATTCACTTCTCTAAAAGAAATAGATAAAATGATGACAAATTTGTGTGCTACCTTTTAGTCTGAAAATGCTGATGTGTAGCTTGAGGGATATGAATAACTAATCACCAATTTTTTCTGCCTTTTAGTCGTCAGACTAACAGTTTATACTTGTATACAACTCCAGGAAAACAGAAAAACTTAAAAGAAACAGAATTCATCGACAGAGGAAACCACATTCCTGCATTATTCCGGCAACTTATGAAAAAAACCAAACTAATTAAATAAACATACTCACTAGGCCTCCCTAACTTTGGTTTTATTGATTTGCTTTATAGTGTAGTTTGATGTCTCTTGTTTGGTGTTTTCGGATATTAGCTTTAGTGTCATCCAGCTTGATTGTAATCTTTTTTTTTTATTAATAAATTTGAGATGGGAGAACACTCTGCTTCAGTTAACTAAAAAGAAAAAAAAATCCCAATCTTCAGGACATGTAGAACGAAAAAAAAATTAAATCTTTAATGCTGAAATCAAATCTGAAATATGCAAAACTGCACCTTACTTTTGTATTTCTGGAGTTCTCTTGCTTTTGTTTCGGTAATGACTCATAACCCCTGAAACACAAAAGATGAAAACCATGAACCATCATTCCTATTCATAGCAAATCAATAGCATACTAAACAATATAGAGTAAAGAATTAAATTCAGTTTACCCCCTCCCCCCAAATCTTTAGTGACAAAATCAGTTTAGTCCTGCAACTTTTTTTAAAATCAGTTTGCCCCTTTAATTTTCGTAAATACATCAGTTAGGTCCAATTTTTGAATTTCCCTTGAAATGTGACGTCACCAAAGCTGTTGGAACTGACAAAGAGGCCCATAATTTCAGACATTTTGTTAAAAATGAGGGGATAAAACTGAATTATGGGTTTCCTTGTCAGTTCCAACAGCTTTAGTGACGTCATATTTCGAGAGGAATTCAAAAATTGGACCTAACTGATGTGTTTATGAAAGTTGAAGGGGCGAACTGATTTAAAAAAAAGTTGCAGGACTGATTTGATTTTGCCACCAAAGATTTGGGGGGTAAACTAAAAAAATTTCTAGAGTAAAAGCTTACTACAAAGTGGATCACGATTTGCTCCGATATTGAGATCTGTTGGCAAAAGAAAGCACAAATATCAGTTTAACCTACCAGTCACAAATATATGTTTCCAACCGTGGTTTTGTCGGAACTGCAATGAGCAGTTAATTAAATTTGAACCAAATGAAAGTAATAACTATTGATACGTGGTTACAAACAGCAAAAAGCCACCATCGAGTCCTTAACATATATCAGCTAGATGGATCTACATACACCTTAACATGTATAATGTCTTCATATACTTAAACATCAACCGAATCCACAAGGATGCATCCATTACCTGCTAGATCTATTTCTTTGATCATCTTCTACCTTCATATATTTCAGTGATTCTTGCTAGATTTGTGTTGATCCAAAGCAATCTGGCTGATGAATGATCTAATTCGATCCGGAATGCATCCAACACAAAAGTACAACTTGGCCCTTCCGTTCTTGTCTAGCTCCGTCATGAGTCTGACATTGAGAGTTTCATGCTTGAACTTGATGTGAGCAAGCAGATCCTCAGGCTTGGAGCAAAAGGTGAATTTCAAACATTTTTTTGACCTGGAATATAAGAATCGAGAAGAGAATTTAAGAGGAGGAGCAAAAGAAGAGAAGAATTTAGAAGAAGAGAAGAATTTAGAAGAAGAGAATTTAAGAGGAGCAGAAGAAGAGAAGAATTTAGAAGAAGAAGAATTGAGATGGTTACCTTGATTTTGTTGTTGTGGTTGTTGGAAGAGGACTTCTTCTTTGCCATGGCTTGAGAGAGCTTGGGAGTGGAGAGAGTGAGAGATAGCGCTTCAGAGAAGAAGGGAGTGATTTTTTGAATTAGAGACGAGTGTGATTTGGTAATGGAGGACCTGGGTTATATGGGCAGAGAGTGACAAGTGCTCCCGCGAAGGTATTTGGTTTTTAAATTCGATTGTTAAAAACGATGTCGTCTATGCATCATACTTATGCACATAGTCGTTTTATGATCAGGGATGTGTCGTTTTGTCTTGTTTGCATTTGCTTCTTTTTCTTTTAAAAAAACTAGTCTTCCTGCACGCATTGGTTTTCGGGAAATACATTAACCATATATATATATATATATATATATATATATTCATCGTTCTTTTGCTATATTGTGTTTTACATTTGTTCATGCGTTCATTTTTATTAAACTCCTGCAAATTGGTAAGTGTTACTACATGCAAACATTAATACCAAAAAAAAAAACCATCTAGTGCGTTTCTTCTCCAATTGATATGGTCTCAGATCCTTTAAAGCCATATATATATATATATATATATATATATATATATATATATATATATATATCAAATCATGCATCCAGTTCTTTTTCAAATAAAATTACCATGGATTTGTCCATAAGAATTTGTACATCAAAGTCTGGAAGCAAACTGAATCATGAGGAACTCTGAAATAAAAACTACGTACATTTCTTCATAATGAATACAACCAAAAAATATAAACCAATTCACTTCTCTAAAAGAAAAAGATAAAACGATGATCAATTTGTGTGCTACCTTTTAGTCTGAGATGTTGATGTGTAGCTTGAGGGATATGAATAACTAATAACCAATTTGTTCTGCCTTTTAGTCGTCAGATTAACAGTTCATACCTGAATACAACTTCAGAAAAATGGAAAACTTAGAAGAAACATAATTCATCGACAGAGGAAACCATATTCCTGCATCATTCCGGCAACTTATGAAAAAATCCAAACTAATTAAATAAACATACTCACCAGATTTGAACCCCTTATGAATTCCCAATCTTCAAGACATGTAGAACGGAAAAAAAAAAAATTAAATCTTCAATGCAGAAGTCAAATCTTAGGGTTGTTCCTCTAATTCCCAATCACCAAATTCATCAATGGCATGTCAAGCAACTAGTTGGACAAGTTTGTGAAGCCTCCAATGTTTTCATACTTGGGTGATCTAGCTCTGATCATGATTTTGTATAGCAAATGGATTGGCTTGACATCAGTTATATACATGGAGGGACTTGTATTGTCTTTGCTCAAAGCTATTGGGCCACATAGTTATTATAAAAGTGATGCTGACTATTTCATAAGAGAGTTTGAATGGAGATCTTACAAGAGTGCAGCATTTGAATCTAATGTGAAACTTGAGGTCAAGTTTTGATAAGGGGGATAGATTGTTACGATATTTGGTCATTTACTCATGTGTTGCGCACGTGCTCATCTATTTGCTCTATATATGTATTGTTTTGAGGCATGTGGCTGGTTATCAATGAAAATCTGAATATTTACTTTCTTTTCTTTTCATTTCCTTTTGCATTTCTCTTCAGTTAGGGCTAATACCCTAACAGTTTGTTGAAATTGGTAAAACTTTGTTGATCCTCATTTCATAGGGAACCTCAAAGCGGCTATATTTCACTATATTCCATCCATATCCCAATTCCATTCATCAAAGATTTTGATTTTTGGAAAGTATCATGATCATTTAATAAGAACTAGAAACGAAGAGGTTTCCCCCCTTTTACACCAGACTCTTTAGTCTTAAGAATGCTAGTTTTAAGAATAGAAATTCCAAGAGAGAGAGAAAGAGAACTATTTGTTGTCTGCAAGTTCTAAATGATATATAGAAGTTTCTGAAAAGCAAAGGTGATTTGATGAATAAATTTTCTTTGTTTGGAAGAATTTCTTTGAAATTCACATTCAAATGCTCTCTCCAACATTTTATCTAGCGATGTAGTACGTGATACATTTTAGTTTTTATCATTCGATCAATATTTTTGATCTACTAGTTTGATTCAAGGCGGGTTTGTGATTAGTTTGGTGTTTAATTCCTCCCTAGATGAAGTTGTACGTACGTCTGAATCCATAAGGGACTAGGAAAACATCTCTCTCTTTCTTATTAGAAAACATGGAGATTCCCATGTAGAGAAGGAAATAGGAAATAATAGGAAAAATTATCTTCAACGATGAAAATTTTCAATTCCAAAAGAAGGTTTGTTAAAATTGGTAAAACTTTTTCTATCCTCATTTTATAGGGAACCTCAAAACTGTTTTATTTCATTATATTCCATCCCTATCACAATTCCATTCATCAAGAATTTTGATTTTTGGGAAGTATCATGAAAATCTAATAAGAACCATAAACGAAGAGGTTTCCCCCCTTTTTACACCCGACTCTTTGGTCTTAAGAATGCTAGTTTTAAGAATAGAAACTCTATTCCAAGAAGAAAGAGGGAAAGCGAACTATTTGTTGTCTGCAAGTTTTAAATGATATATAGAAGTTTCTGAAAAACAAAAATGATTGGATGAATAAACTTTCTTTTTTTGGAAGCATTTCTTTGAAATTCACATTCAAATGCTCTCTCCAACATTTTATCTAGCGATGTAGTACGTGGTACATTTTAGTTTTTATCATTCGATCAATATTTTTGCATTAATTAGCTGAATTTACTACTTTGATTCAAGGTGGGTTTGTGTATCTAAGTTTTTTGCCATATTGAACAATTGATACCGTTATAGATAATCAACATAGAAAGCCTGGCATCCTCCCTATAATCAATCTAATGACAATGAATTACATTCACTATAATCAAGCTAATGGCGTCGATCTCATATATAAATTTCAACAATATATCCTAAGAACATTTTTATACCATCATCAACAGGCAATGAGAAGAATTGAAAGTAATAAGTTTTGATGCATGGTTACAAACAACTGCTGAGTGCGAATCGAAGATTCTACACTTCATCTTAACATATACTAGCTAGGATGATGCGAATTCTGACATCTATTACCTTAAAAGATTCATTCATACCTAGATCTAATCCTCCTCTCTCCCTTTAGCTTATTCATATCTATTGCCTTCGATGTCTTCAATGGTTAATGTTCAACTTGTACTCATCCAAAGCAGCTTGGCTGGCGAATTCTTTTTGAATTGGAGTGCATCCACTACAGATATACATATTAGGTAAACATCACCGAATCCACACATATCTACTACCTTAAAAGAGGCATACATTACCTAGATCTATATATTCCTCTGATCCTCCATTCCTGCTCTAGATTCATATCGATCTATTACCTTATTCACAGTATGCCTTTCAATGATTCTTGCTGAGCCTGTGCTCATCCAAAGCAGCTTGGCTGGAGAATTCTCTTGGTAATGGAGTGAATCCATCACAAAAGTACACCTTGGCCTTCCCGTTCTTGTCAATCTCGGTCATCAGTCCGGCATTTTGATTCTCGCATGAACTTGATATGAGCAGTGAGATCAACATGGTTGAGACAAAAGTTGCAGTGAGGACATTTTTTGACCAGAAATTAAGAAGTGAAATTGAGTGTGGAGGAGCTCCCGCGAAAGTGCACTAACTTTCGTTTTTGAATTCAATCACCATAAAATGGTGTCGTTCTACGCATCGGACTTACTGTCACAATCGTTTCATGTTTATGAATGTGTCATTTTCGACTATGTTAGTCTTATTTTGCATTTTCTTCTTTTTCTTGTTGTGAGAATGAGTCATGCGTTTGTATTTTGTGAGAATGAGTCTTCCCCCCTTCCGTTGTCATAGTATAGATAGAGAGAGAGAGAGAGAGAGAGAGAGAGAGAGAGAGAGAGGAGAGAGAGAGAGAGAGAGAGAGAGAGAGAGAGAGAGAGAGAGAGAGAGAGAGAGAGAGAGAGAGAGAGAGAGAGAGAGAGAGACTGTGGACCTTAGATTCTTGAGAAATTTTTGAAAACTGACCAAGTTTTGGTCACCAAGTTAATTTTTGACCTTTTTTTATTTAGTTTAAAAATGATCATTTAATAAGATAAAAGTTTTTTCACACAAACTTGAAAACTTTTGAAAAAGATGAAAGAAAGAAGCGAAAACATCAAAAACATCAACGCCACCTAACACGGGGATTTGATAATTACAATATATTTACACTGAGTCATGTTATGGAACTTAGATCAATATGTACTATTACTATTAGGATTATTTGCTATATATTTGTTTGACATGTGAAATACAATTAATCCAGTGTTGATGATAGAAGCACAAAGTTCTACGTTTTTAATATATTTTTGACCCTATTTAGCTATATAATTTCTTTAACGATATTGATTTTAACTAAGTTTGTATTTTTATTTCGTAAATAAAGCTGAGGAGCACAAAATAGGCAAACGAGGAGAAATTTTAAAGAAAAATGAATCCATATCATGCAAGGAAAGAAATCTGAAAATATGCTAGAAATACAGAGGATTGTGATCATCTCACAACGATCTAAGAGATAGCCATATATCAATCGAAATATGAAAAAGTTATGACAATAGCTATTTTGTACAACAAGTTATGACCGTTTGAGTGCACGAATGTCAGTTTGCCCGAAATTCTGATATTGACTAAAACTTATGTTTCAAGGCCCAGACCAAATCGGCAAGCCCATGTACGAATATTGAAGGTTCCTTAACCCTAATAACAACTGGTGTATGTTCACAATATATAGGAGGAGTTGGAGACGTGAAAAGTACCTCATTTTGCCGCACCCAAGTCAAGAATTTCTGCCCAAATTCGTGCTTCACCATTCTCTCCATAAACTCTCTTCACAAACACAAGAACCCTAATTCCTTACTTCTTAGTTTAGTTGTATCTTTTCTTTTGTAATCTCTTGTTTTTCTTGGCGTAATTCGAGTGTGACAATTATATTGAAGAACAAAAGGTGTGAACTTTTCTTGGCGTAATTCGAGTGTGACAATTATATTGAAGAACAAAAGGTGTGAACTATGTCTATTCTTTCATATTTTACTTATTTAATTCAAAAGTATTTGTTTTTCTCTTTGTTCTTGTGTTTTGTGTTGATTGTTTATGATGAGCATGTACCTTTAATATAGCATAGCAGTTTCGTGTTCATCATATGTTTCTCTATTGAATGATATTATATGTAATCTAAACCATGCTTTTTTCAGATTGTGTATCTATGATTGCATTTTAACATCTATGTGCCAATACTTGTGTCGCAGTCGAGTGACGGTCATGAATTAAATTGGTAGGATTAATCGTAGATAGCATGATAACTTGTGTTGCAGTCGCGTGACGAATATGAGTGATTTTGTCCAAATAGCTTGTCTGTTTGCTTAATGATTCGTGTCTAACATGAAATTGTCTTAGGTTTCGCAGTCGTGTGACGGTTACTAAGATTATTTTAGAAAACCTAAGGTGGTATGCAGCCGCGTGGCGGTACTTATCTATTTAGACTTGATGCAATCGATATATGCATGTTTAGGCTGCTAAAATTAACGTAGTGTGCGTGTGATGTTATGAAATTGATTTTTGATTTGGGTGTGAGCGTAAGGTTGGTCACATGTACTTATTTGTGTTTTATTTTCTGTTTTCCATAGGTTCAGAATCGTAGGATAGTAATCAAATTTCAATCACCCCTTATGTTTTCATGTAAATATGTATAGAGTTTGTGTAGGATTGGAACTCTGTTCAATTATGTTTGTGAATATGCGGTTGTTTTTGTTTATACTTGTGACACTTGTAAATATTATTGTTATCTAACATTTATTTTGTTTTGTAGAAAAACCATAAATCCCCGGCTTTAAACGATATCTTTTTACTTAATGCTACAATTGATAAAGATTTTGATTGATGCAAATTTTCCTGCCTATTAGTGTGTTCTAAACAACATATTGATTTAACTGATATAATTGATGACCTTATCAAAGAAGCTAGAGACAGTGGTAGAATCAGGATTGAAAACTGGGAAAGGGGGGGGGGGGGGGGAGGGGGAAATGAAATCCGTCACTTACACCGGCACCAAGTATGTGAGCTTACCCATAGATCGCGCATTGAAAGTCTACTTTTGCATTCTTGGTGGTAGTTGAAGGAGCCCATACATGAGTGAAAACTTTGATATTCAACAACTAATGATAACTTATATACTCGACGAACCCTTAACTAACTAACTCACCATATTCGAACATGCACAAATCTCTGTGAAAAGGAAGGCTTACCATTGTCCTATATGTGAGGGTTCTTTTTGAATTAAACCGCGACTAGGCCAAAATCAACCCAATAATCCGATTATTGGGAAGACTTTGTACGTGATTCAGATCAAGTAGAAATCAAAAGGAGCTTGACAGCGTGAAGCATGGTGTGGGAGCTAGAAACACACTGCGGTGAGAGAATTTGGGGTTTTCTGGGTAAGGGATTTCTGAAAAAATAAAGATCGAAGGTGGTTGCTTGGAATGGTGATTAAGGATTGGATTTGGTGCTTGGATGCTTGAAGGCTCGAATGCCTGAGAGCTTGAAGGCTTAGGGAAGGTTGTTTCTGGGTTTTGCTTGATAATGCTTGATGGTGTCTTTGGTACTAAACTCCTCCTTTTATAAGCTTAGCATTGAGGTATTGAGGGTGATTCACAACTTCTAATTATCTGGGTCAAACAGTCCCTCTTCTACTCATCCGTGATTTGTGCCTCAAATCATGGAAAAGAAAGCTTGCTTTGATGTTGTCGTTCTAGGAAATAGAGGATTGTTGCAGTGATAGCGAAAACTAAGCACAAAACCCGGAACGATGTGGAAAAGAGAGATTGTGAAGACTGATTTTGTGGTTTGGGGAGAAGACGACACTCCTTGACTAGTTTCAAGGGTTCTCTTCTTAGCAAAATAAGGTGATAGCTTTGGGAGATCATGGTTTGGACTAGGTATATGGTTGCTGCAAGGAGGGAGGAATTTGGGTGATTGGTTGCTGCGGGGAAGAAGAAATCAAGAGACTTGGGAAATGGGAACAAACTTTGGTTTAAGCATAGTTGGGCCTTAGGTTTAAAGGAAAGAAGGACTAGCCCAATATTCTCATACGTGCTCACCATTTCATTTGTCGTCTAAGTCGTTGGGCTTGGATTTCGGGCCCAAGACTAAAACCACCAATGACGTTAAATCGACAAATGAGTATTTTGGGTTTCCATAACCTTTCACACCATACCCACATATACAAGCCCCAAGATTGCGTGGATGTGGCTGGGGCCCACAACTCGGGTATGCTTGCTTGGTGCGTTAAAGTCGAAAGATGGGCATGAAACTCTATAAAACTATAGAATTTTATAGTAATTGCTTGTTTATGCTAATAATCGTTGTAACAGCATGATTATGAATCGCGTGATTTTTCGGGTATCAACAACTATATTCGAAGTATGTTTGACATCGAAGGT
This sequence comes from Fragaria nilgerrensis, assembly GCA_010134655.1. Taxonomy (NCBI): domain Eukaryota; kingdom Viridiplantae; phylum Streptophyta; class Magnoliopsida; order Rosales; family Rosaceae; genus Fragaria; species Fragaria nilgerrensis. The sequence goes on along the minus strand of CM020979.1, from coordinate 14,044,529 downwards.
AAATCCTTTTCGATTTCAGCTCCTCATAAGGAAACGATACAAATAAGAATAAGGGTAGGATGACTCTAGTTGGGGGGAGGGGTGTTAAATAGTATACGATTTAGTAAAAAAGTTTATGTATTATTTTTTTGGAAGATGTTTATCTTCAAATGAAGCAAAGTTTTAATTTATACATCTCCAAACAAAAAGTAAAAAATGTACAAACAAAGAGAGTAGTAATCTTGTAACCAAAAAAAAAAACAAAGTAGTAATTTATTTATTACTTCACTTTAAGCATGAAACAACTTCGACAACAAAGATTAGTAACTTAGGAACGTAAGGAAAACAAAGGAGCGTGGTGGCCAGCAGATAAAGGACGTTTCTCAATCTTAGGGTTGAGTTTTATTTCTTACTTTCAGTTCCATGAACAGATGGATCATTTTTTTTCTTAACTTAGTTTACTTCTATTAAGTTTTAATCAATATTTGTTTCCCGAGGAAAAATGTCTCGGCTCTTTCTCTCTTTCTTCCTTGCCCTAGCAGTTGCAAGCGGCGGTGGATACTAGGATGGTGGGGGGTGGGTATTGGTGAGGATAGCCCGGGCTGGCTTCAAGCATCGAGAGGGTCTCGGCTACTCGATCCCCTCTTGCTTCCCTTCTCCTCTGGTTACAGCGGCGAGGTTAGCTTATTCGGGTACGATTGATGGTTCTTAGCGCTATACGTTGGGGCATCGAGTCAGATCTGAAACAACAATGGTGGTCGGGTTCTTCGACGAAGTCAAGAGACAGCCTCGGTTGGTATAGGGATGAAGGTCAAAATCTCATGACGGTGCTCAGTATTGTTTGGTGTAGTGGCACAAATATGTGCTGATAATATCCCACGACGGCGCGTGTGCTGCCGTGCACCCAATCGAAAGTAGTCCGGCAGTATTAACTAGTGCCATGTGAGCCAGAACTCACTCTCAAGTCTCAACATGGTGACCTGGAAGTTTGAATTTTGGAAGCACCCACCGCCCTCCACGTGTCATCAAATCCGCGACAGCTGAGAAACAAGAACAACATACAAACCCATCACCCATCCAATCACACACCTCTTTCTTCTTCTTCTTCTTCTTCTTCTTCTTCTTCATCTCTCCTGCTCTGCTTTCTCATTTCATATTCCATCACACTTTGTTCTCCCCTAAATATTCAAACTTTAAACCCATTTCTTTAATTTAATGTGGGTTTCCTTTAACATACATATATACAAACACACACCAAGCCTCATCACGCCCCATAAACAGAGCTCATAACCCACCTGCTTTTCTCTTCCCCTTTTCCTCTCTTGTCCAAAAAGTCGACACCCCATTACCCCAAAGAGCTTTATTCACAACTTACTCGGAGCTCCAATTTCCAATCCCACACTTTTCCTTCTTGGTAAAGTTTTCCGTTACTATTTCATTTCATTCAATTCCTATTACAATTGGAGCGCTTTGAGTTTTGTCAATTCCTTACTGTTGTGTTGATTGTTTCTTTTTACTCCAATTGTTGTGCAGGTAAAGGTGACATTGATACTCATCTGATATTGAATCACCCTTCTGATGTTTTATTTCCAATCACTGTATCCAAAAGCTGTAAATAACTTTTCATCCAGCCCTCCCTTCTTGTATTCCATCCCTTGCCTTAATTGCCTCAGATTTCGCCTCAAAATTTGACACTCCCTGCTCCCCTAGTGCTGTGAATTCAACAAATTTTCGGTATTATTGGTCTGTTTATAATGGCGGGATATAGGCCTGTTACGATTGAGGACTTGCCGACACATTTGGTTTTGGAAATCTTGTGCTCCGGGAGGCTTAGTGCTGTTGATCTTTTGCATTTAGAGTCGACTTCTAGGACGTTTGGTGGGAGTCAGGGGTTGTGTCCTCATAAGTTTCGGTCACTGGTAGATTACGCAGCGTTTCATCTGTGTGTGTTGCATCCTGTATATGCTAAGATGGAGGAGAATCCTCAGACAGTGCTGTTTGATCGGTGCGGTGGGAATTGGAAAAGGATTTTGAGGTTCTTGCAATCCGTGGAACAATCGTCTGACATGGTGGAGACTTCAGCAGGCAATGTACTATTTTCTTGTTTTTAATTTTTGAGCTGGTTATGAATGAATTAGTAGTATATCTGCAGGAAGTAGTCAATTTAATACATTGTCGTTTGATTCCCATATTTCCTTGCACGAAGTTGTTATAGTCTCTTTATCTTTTACCTTTATAGTAGCTGATATGCACTTGAAAGATTCAGAACAGAACCTGCCTCTATTGTGTGGCATTCCATTATCTTGCTTATGTTAATACTAGCAAGTAGAATTTGCTTGTTACTTTTATTTAGGATATTATCTGCCAATACATGTTATCATTTTCAGAAAATCTCTAACTGTCTTTTTATTTGAAGTAAAATGAGAATAAGATATAGATTTGAAAACAACCAGGAACAATAATATATATAGAATAGGTTGCCATAGCGTGACCATTTGGAATGGGATTTGACAGCAGATCACATGGTTCAGTTTTCTTTGCAAATAAAATGAACATCTGAATAGTATTTGAGTTTCTTATTTTCAGATGTGTGAGATTGTTCATGTTAAAATATTCTTCATAATTTTATGCTACTAGAGTACTAGTTAAGTTTTAGTAATATTTTCTGGTCCTTTTGCTAAATGCTGCAACAAAGATTTGTTTATTAATACTGTTCATATCAGCAGATGCATATTACCACCGGAAGGTATCACACTTTGCTTATAAGCAATTCATCAGTATACTCGTGTGGTTCCAGCTTGTGTGGTGTTCTTGGCCAAGGTGCCGAGACTAAACTATGTGTGACATTTACCCGGATTAGTTTTCCATCTCGAGCACATGTCGTCCAAGTCTCAGCCTCCCAGAACCATGCTGCTTTTGTTATGCAATCCGGAGAGGTGAGTATCTGCTCCTGAGTCATCACTGCTCTACCTTATTTTGAACTGAAGCAATTTTGGTGATGTCGTGTTTGTCCTTAGCAATGAATGATGAATGATTTTAATGTCAGATGATAAATTTTTTTATTGGGGAAATGATGGCTAAAACTAGGGAATAAACAAAATATGGGTTTAGACTCTGTCAATTTAACATCGTAGAGAAGGCAGTAATAGAGACTGGTCCTTTACATGGAGTCGTTTTACCTGAAACATAAATTCAAAAGCAATAATATTCCTGTGTTCTTATTTAAAACTATACAGTTACATATACAATCTGAAAATTCCAATTTTTTTCTTTCTGTTTTATGCTTTCATAGATGTTTAGGAACATTATGACACCCATGACTTGGGGGTCTTCTTGCGATGATAGATTATCGTGGAGATAGGTATAGAAATGTCGAGGCAAATGTGTGTTATCCTGGAAGATCTCATCATGAAACCTGGTTTAGAATTTGGTCGCCATTCTACTATCTATATCTAGTAATCTAGTCTTAAGTCTTAACATGACTGCTTGCTGGAACTATATGCCATTTAACATGTCTCCATTTGACTATCGATATCTAATAATCTAGTAATTTCCATTGCTTATATTTTAACATTACTCTAAGCCTTCTAATAGTTTCCTAGATCCAGTCATTATGTATCTTGTTACTCCTGTGGAAGTTGTGCATGATCATCCTGCTGTTGACGTTGACATATTCTACTATGAGTTCAAGTTGGTATATTGTCTGTATAATCATGCATTCCATGCCTGTTAATGATACAGGTTTTCACATGTGGGGACAATTCGTCATCTTGTTGTGGGCATAAAGATACAAACCGGCCAATATTTAGGCCTAGGCTCGTAGAGGCAATGAAGGGAATATCTTGCAAGCAGGTGGGTTTTATCAGCATTGTTATAAGTACTTGATAATTTGGTTTTGAATACAGTGCTTAAGTGATCAAATGATATAGACTTTTTACTACTGGAAGTTATGGTAGGAGTCTTGACCTCTCATATCGGTAACATGATACTGTAAATCATTGAATTGATTGTTCAATTTGATGTGTTGTCACAATGGTATAGTATTATGGTATAGTTTTATGTGCAATTTGAGTTCCTTAAGGTCTAGTTCTGATCATTCTTCTGATGCATTTCTGTTTTTCATCCTTAAAATTTACTATCCTCAAGTTCACATCATCAATTTCTGAAACTGGAGTCTATGTTTCTATTCTATTAATGATGCAATAATAGACTCTTTTTTCCCACTGATCTTGATGCATACATAGTGTTGTTTCCTTTTGAGTTGTCTTAGAACTTCATTTCTTCAATTTCCTCTTTGTTCTCCCCTCTCTGACGACATATAGTAAAACCTTCTTCCTACAACCTGTTTTAGGTTGTTGCAGGGCTTAATTTTACAGCTTTCCTTACAAGGCAAGGCCATGTTTATACATGTGGATCCAATACACATGGACAACTCGGACATGGAGACACTACAGATAGGCCAACTCCCAAACTTATTGAATTTCTCAAGCAAATTGGCTCCGTAGTACAGATTGCTGCTGGTCCGAGCTACGTCCTAGCTGTAACTGACAATGGAGTAGTATACTCTTTTGGGACAGGTTCTAATTTCTGTCTCGGCCATGGAGAGCAACATGATGAGTTCCAACCTCGTGCAATCCAATCATTTAGAAGGAAGGGTATTCATGTGGTTCGAGTCTCTGCTGGTGACGAGCATGCAGTGGCACTTGATTCCAGTGGATTTGTTAGTTTCTAAACCAAAGATGAACTCTCCGTATTTTATGCTTTTGCATGGCATGCATTTGAATTCTGAGACAAACCATTCTAACTTTTTCTACGGTTATTGCAGGTATATACCTGGGGTAAAGGGTACTGTGGTGCATTAGGCCATGGGGATGAGATTGACAAGACCACCCCGGAACTCTTGAGCAGAGTTCAAACCCAGCTTGCCGTGCAGGTTTGTCTCCATTCCTTTGATAAATTTGTGTTATTTTATTCCTTGATGTGCTAGGTTGGCCCAAATTATAAAAAAGAGATGCAATACTACATACACAAAAAGAAACTTGGTGTTCCAAAACTTGATACCTGTTAAAAGAACCAAATATGCATTTTTTTAACCAAGTACCTGCTCAGGAGGCACTTTTAAACATATTTTAAACAAAATATGTGTGGAGGCACTTTTAACCAAATACCTGCTCAGGAGGCACTTTTAAACCAATTACTTGCTCAGGAGGCACTTTTATTCTGAATCCATAGCTCTGCTCTAATCACATACTATTTTTCTAGGTGTGTGCAAGAAAACGGAAGACCTTTGTTCTGATGGATGATGGTTTAGTATATGGTTGTGGTTGGATGGGGTTTGGTAGCCTTGGGTTTACAGACAGGGGACTATCTGACAAAATCTTGAGCCCTCGAATCCTTGATAGCTTAAGACCTCATCATGTTTCCCAGATTAGCACTGGCCTGTACCATACTGTTGCTATCACTAACTCTGGACAACTCTTTGGATTTGGAGATAATGAAAGAGCACAACTTGGGCACGATACACTGAGAGCATGCCTCAAACCAACTGAAATTTTTATAGAAGAAATGACTGATGAGGTTGATCTTAATTCCGAAACCCTCTGACATCAGGAAGATGTCATCTGTTTTATGGAATAGTATGATTTTCTTTCCAAAGAGAACACCATTAGATTTTCCACCAGCATATTAAGAGATCGTCAACAAACTTTTGTAAGAGTTTGTCTACAAACTTGATCAAAAGATTGTCAACAAACTTGTAACTGTGTAAGTAGGTAAATAGTTTCTGTATCAGTATAGTGTGCTATGTGTGTAACACGATAGTGGTTTTTGTTTTCGATTTTTTGTGTATTTTGTTTTGGGAACTAGATTCCTTAAGAGTGTTACGGCTTCATGGACCATTGAGTTTGATCTGTAAGCTGCATAGTGCGACCAATAATGCTTCCTTCAGTTGCCTTCAACTTTGCATCTGTAAGTTACTGGACTTGAAGTCTTTAACGACTCATTCCAGGGTTGACTAGTTATAAAATGATTGAACTTTCTTTTTTGTGCTTATTTGGATTTGTATTTACAATGTTGAAGAAGTCTTTTAATTACTGGTCCTTCTCATCATCGGATCCATACCATAATACCAACACACACAACCCTATCCATAAAAAAGACTGTTGAAGCTTGTGGATTCCTGGAGTACTTGGTACAAATAACCAAAGGCGGAGTAAGAGCACCACGAGCTGTTCCATATATATATGCTTAAGCCCTCAAAACATAGGAACTAGTATTTGATTGTACAAAATAATGCTTATTGTACCACAAGGACTTTTTTATTTTTTTATTTTTTATTTTTGACAATAGAACCTTACAAACCTTACAAACTAGAAGAACAAAAGCGAAAATTATAGTCTTCAAGGAGGAGCAGAGACCGCATGAAGAACATGTAGCAAAAAACAAGGAGGATTATGAACCCAGTTCAAAGAACACTCCAAACTTGAAGCAAAGTGAGCAGCAATATCAGTTGCTGCATTTGCCTCCCTAGTCCTTACTGATCCAGGACCAGTTAATAGAAGAAAAAAAACCTACCACAGACTTAATTTGCTGAAACCAAGAGGCAGCAGACCAAGAAACAGATCCTTTAGGGGATTTCAAAGCTGATATGAGGGATAAACAATCAGCTTCCATAGAGAAAGAGATCAAATCAACCGACTTAGCCAACTTGAGACCTTGAAGAAGAGCTTGAGCCTCTGCAGCTTCTGCCGAAATTGCTTGACCAACAGAGACTACTTCTACCAAAGTAGCATCAGTATTAATCTTTAAAGTTCCAACCGAAGGGGGAATCCAATTACCAGAAGCAGAGGGAACAAGTACCGAGTGAGAATTCCAATGATGTCTGTTCTGAACTGATAAAAATTCATCTGCTTGCTGTGAAGCTAATTTTGAGACCAACACTGGATCCGGAGAGACCAACAAGGACTTGGTTAGTTGCTTTACCACTAAGGTGGACTTCTATTAATCGGTACAACAGGGATTTCAGTCTCGCTTTTTCATATTTCAGATATATTCGTTTATATTTCTATGGTTAAGAGCTTAAATGATCAGCAATCCCCATCAGGTAGACTGTAAACAAATAAGTTGAGACAGAGAAAATGATATGATGAAGATGGGAGATATAGCCGAGGAGTAATGCTACATCACCGATATAGAAGATATGATCAAGTATATAGTGCAAATAGTTTTATTCATATACATCCATAGTAATACAGACAGTCTGAAGGTAACTGATGTTTGACACTTCTATACTTACCTTAGGAAACCCACTTGCTAAATGCTTCAGAATGATTTGGCTGTCTAATCTCCACGTACTAATGCTAAATTATATTTCTAAGTATGATATAGAGTCTTTTTTCTCTTTTTTGTCTGTTTTCTCAATAAAATAAATAAATAAATAAAAAAAAGTATGATATACAGATCATTCATACCATTTGGAGTTTTAACCTAACTTGTACATCTGGTCTCTTTGGACCTCTTGGATTTTATTTCAGAAACAGAAAGGAGGTACATTTTTGCAGTTCCCAGTCCTTTTCAGTATTGATTTAGGCAGTACAAATGAGAGTGATTATGAGACAGTACCTACCAGCTGCCAGCTTTGATAGTTACCCTGATCAAACTTCACCAGCTTCTGGCCTATTCAAATTATGAACAAGAATTCATAAGCTCTGAATGTTAACGGGTAAACCCAGTTGTCCACTCTCGAGTAGTTGAGTAGCAGCAATGAATATGTGCCCTTTTTGTTGATGGATTGGTCTTCAATCAAATTTCTCAATGGTCTTTAACTTTCCAAAATCTATAGAAAGCAAGTTATATAGGATAGCAGTAATAGCACCTGAAAAAATGACTCATTTTAAACCATGCTTTTTGTGAGGTTCTTAGGTGTTGAAACGTCAGATATACTTCTGAAACATGGCACTCACCACCATATGATCTGTCTTTCTAGTTGCTGAATCTGAAACATGGCACTCACCACCATATGATCTGTCTTTCTAGTTGCTGCTCTTTTGTATATTTCTGTAAGCAACATATATAAGGATTATCAGTAGCAGCATGACACATTCATCTGGCTCTCTGCTCTCACTTGGGAATTTGCAAATGCCAGAGAGCTGAGGACAATGTGGGAAATGAACAATGATTGAGACAAAGAAAAATAGTGATATTCTTAGTTTCTTTGATGTGTTTACACATGTATATATTGTAGTATTAAAGAGGCCACATGTCCCATGAGCTGTCATCACTCTCAAGTTTGACAAATCTTCTCCCACAGACAAAAATCTTTCAAAACCAGAATCCATGTGTTGAACTTTCTTGATTGTTTATGAACCAGAAACTTTGAGAATCCATGACATAATCATCTTCACATAACAAAACATAGAACTATGCCCAAACCAAGCAAAGAAAAGAAAGGGACTAAACATGCTGAAAGTTTTAATCTGCCTAAAAAAGACTCTGTCTCCTCAAAAAGTATAATGAAAATGCCAAAAGAGGCAAAATCAAGATCCATCTGAAAAAGAAGAAAAAGATCTCAATTCTCACATATAGAATCATACAAATCCCAGGTCCCCAAACATTACAAGCCAAACTTGATAATTTGAGCACTAAGATTTCTCTCCTCTATTCACATCCACACAAACCTCAAAACATGATCAAAAAAACCCTCTTCCACATTCTATCCCATGGTTTCTAAATGTTCCCTGAAAACCTTCAGCATCCCAGAAAATGTGACAATTCCCACAAGGCTACAATCATCCTCAATAACCCAAACATAATTCACTCTGTGAGCAATTGCCTGAATCATCACAGCCACCAATGAGCTCTTGGGATGACACACTATGGCCTCAGCCCTCCTCACCATTCTAGCTGAGTAGCTATTTGACCTGCTGAACCTCCCAGACCTCACCATTCTGGTACTACTTGGAGACTCAGAGGACTCCTCATCTGATGATGAAGAAGAAGAAAACATTGTTGAACTGGAACTTGAAGTACTTGATGAGTAACTCTCCAAAGCTCCTTGTAACTTCCTCTCTTTGAGTCTCTCAGTCACAATCTTGATCAAGTACTCAGGGGGTCCTCCACAGTCAATGTAGGCCATGAGCTCTCCACATGACAGAGTGGCTATGGCTGCAGCCACCGACTCGTCACAGCTGGAAAGTGTAAAAGGTGAGATCTCGCCGATCAACACCCCATCAACGTCAACAACAGCCACTGAAGTTTGTTGCGTCAGCGACTGAGTTATGAGCTGGACGGCGGAGCTGGCCGGAGAGTGGTAGTTGATGGCCAAGATGTCAGCAGTGTTGATGAGTCCAAGTGAGTCGATGGAGAGAGCAGGAAGGGGTGAGAAGACCCCGATTGAGTTGAGGAGGAACCGAACTACGTCTTCCTGTGTGAGCCAGCAGAACTCTTGGCCGTTGTGGATGGTGCTTGTGGTGGTGTTGGTGGGTTTTGGGTGTTGCTTTCTTCTTGAACTGAGGCTTTTTCTGGTTTGGATTGGTACCACCAGGTTCTGGATTCCTTGGAGCATTAGATCAATGGCTTTTAGTAAGCTGAAAACAGAGGAAACAGAGATTAATGAGTTGGAAGTTGGAACAACACAGATAGACAAAAGGAAAAAGCTGAAGAAAAGCCAAGAAATTTAAGGAAAAGTATAACTTTTGGGTTGGATTGGTTAAGTACCTGCAAGAAGGCTCAACATGCATAACGGTTCCTGCAGTCTCTGTCATGATTTCAGAGACGGGTGCTTTGAGAGCAGCGGAGGGAGACAAGAGGTTAGCATCTTGAGAAAGGTAGCATATCACATCGACCATGCAGACCTTCCCAACGCAGCGGCACTGATCGCCGGCGAGGGCGTTGTTGTTGTGGTGGTTGCAATCCCAGACGCTGAGGAAGTTCTCTTCAGAGGTTTTGAGTGCCTCTAAGGCATGGGCGACGGTGGCGGAGACGGAGAGGGACCTCAGAGCCGGCTTGGCTAGACAGAGGTCGGATACCTCGTGCCTGAAGAAGCTCACTGCCATGCAATACTGGAGGAGACAATGGAGAAAGTGAAGAGGAGAGGTTGAAGAAGGTAACGTAAGAAGCAGAGAGAGGAGCTGGTGATGTTGTGGAGTAAGGGTGGTTACAGTGGGGAGGTATTTATAAGAGAAGAATGCATTTAGTGAGGTCAGATAGTTTGGAAAAATGTGGAGCTTTTATAAATTTATACATGGCTACAAAAATGGTGTGGGGACGGGGAATCCTAAAGAAAATGTTATTACCTCACAAATTGCAAACTGGTAGAGACCAAATTTAGAGCATGTTGATCCATTCGGACAAGGTCGGGATTGGGATTGGGCTTGGGCCTACAAGTTTGGGCTTTGGACGAGACGAGTCGGGCCAGTGTATATTAGGGTTCAATAAAGTAGAGGAGGTTTGGTTTCCTTCTAGTTTACCCTCTAGTATTTACTGGGATTTATCTTTCGGTTTTCCTCTGGTTAGGTCCTTTGTTTTTATCATGGTTACAAGATTAGGTTGTCCTGTGTAGCTTGCAATGTGGTGCTTAAAACCAAATATGGTTACCTAAGATTGTCTCAATTTTGTCGTAGTTTTCATTGAGTGAGGTTATAGTTTGTAACGATTTCAATTATTATTAATGGATTGACATCCAATTCCTTTAAAATAAAATTGGTAATAAACAAAAGTGTGTTCTCTACTTCTCTTTTTTTTTTTTCATTTTTTTTTTCATATTTCATTATTACAATTATGCCTCAATATCAATTAATACGATCGAGCCCCTCACAACACGCTCAAGTGGTCGTTCTAGTCGATCATGATATAATGATACCAATTTTCAACAGCCAAAAATATATGGATTACAATTGAACAAGTTAAATGCATTCCTACTAATTAAAATGCTGCTGAAAAAATTAGAGCTGCAATGAACGAGGCTGCAAAACCAGATTTGCCGAAACGAGAGGCTGCATTATGAGCTGGTGATGGACTTGGGGAGGACTTGCCGGTTTCTGGTGAAGAAGACGAAGATGCATTATCCTTGGTATCCTTTGACTTACCGTCGCATTTTGAAACGTCAACCTTCAAGCCACAAGCATTTGCAAGATCCATGACCTCATCCTGAGTCACGTTCAAGTTCTTCAGCACCAGAGGGTTGCTCAAGGCGCCGCAAATGCATTTCCTATCGTCTGATTTCTCCGATAACATGTTCTTCATCAGGTCACAACATGTATCAGGCACATTGTCCAGTTTCTTGAAGTACTGTTGACAAGGGGTCATTTTCTGCATGCATGCAAATGGTCCCATGGAGTCAAGACCCAGGCCTAAACCTACAACCGCCCATGAAACCGATCAGAAACAAATACTGTTGTGAATTAGCCATTATTCTGTTGTCAATCAGATTAAACGCCTCTCAGAAGTAGACTCTTAATTGATTGGCAAAAAAGAGATGCAAACAATGAGCCAATGAGGTGTAGGAGGTCTGTTTATGGTGTTAATATAGATCCTAGCTCTGCACCGCTATATGTAGAATCCTTAACAGAGGCAACCCAGATCTAATCGTCTCCTAATTGGTGATAAGAAATAAGCCATCTAATTAACTATGTAATAATGATCTATCACCAACTTAATTTGAAAAATTGATCCGGGGGAATTCCACAATATTCTCCTAAAATCATGATGAGTGATGAAGGATAAAGTGTAGAGACAAAAAGATAGCAAGAGAATCATCATCTTATTCATTGATAGGTGTCCTTTATATTGAGAATTACACAATACAAATATGGTAAGGATGTGAATACATAGATCTAGTCAAACTACATATCATATTGGCATGAGGTCAAGACACACATAAAGAATATCTAAAAAGATACAAAATATCCTAGAACACTTCCCCTTGTGCCGCGCGCTGATATGCCGATGGTGCTGATCTGTTGCCTCGTCAAGTCACAAAAACCCTGTGGGAGAAAAACTGAACCTTGATCGTAGGAGAAAAAGAGTACAACGCACCATTCACATCTGATAGTGACATGTATGCATGTGCTAGACTCCCGCTGAAGTTCGCACCTCCCCTTGATCTTTACATCAATCATAGGGCTCTTCCTAATTCTTACTAATCACAGAAATTTTAATAATTTAGCATGTCAATGCTCTTTAACATGTCTTCAAATGTGGTATTAGACAATGATTAACTAAATCATGCTGTATTGTCCTCAAATGATCTTTTACACTTAGATCTTAAGGAGAATGCCGCTTGTGAACTCAAAACATAAGTTCGTGTAGGAAATCAGATTTCCGCGAAGCATGACCTTCAGTTACTAGAACAGCCGTAACTTCCTCTAGGAAAAACATATGAATGACCCGTAAATGGTTTTGGAAACTAGACTCATTTAGCTTTCCATCCGTATATTACACACATTATGGTTCATCAGGATCTGTTCACAAAGTCCCATCGAAATTAACTGTTTTGCCAAAATCAGATTCTCGGACAGATTCGTCCTACTTTACGAAAACGGCCATAACTCACTCAATATGATAGGTATGATCAAATGGTTGGTGTCCCTGAAAAGTAGACACATAGACCTTTCCAATAAAAAATTTCATCATTTTCCAGTGAGTGAGATTTCCTGTAGGTCCCGTGGAAGTTGACCTAAAAAACTTGGCAGATTCTGATTTCACTTTTGATGTGTCTTTCTTATGTAGGAATAGAATAAGCCTTTCATACCATTAAGTATTGAAAAAGCAGTTACTGCCATTACATTGGCATTGCGTGGGCACATAACTACACTTAGCTTTATAACTTTTCATAGTGACTGAGATGTCAAATCTTTTGTATTGTGTTGAGTACATTGATGCGTCTTATTGTACTTAGATGAGAACTACATCTCTTAACACATATTTGTCATCTTGCTTTAGACAAAACAACGGATCTCTCTTTAGAGCAAATACCTTGATTAATCATGGGAGTATATGTAGGCCTCACTAGTTATAGAGAGCCTAAGCCGATTGATGGAAAATCATCATTAATACAGTCATCGAGTGCCTTATTGAGACCGTGTCTTCCCAAAATCTTTTTCTTTGGATGTTGATACATATTGGCATCTCTTGATCCATCAAGAGTCCATGTAAATCCGGAATGAACACGCAAAGGCATAATACACCATATCCCTTCCAAATTAAGTAGAGTCCATGTGTGTTTCAATACCTTTAGCAAACGCGTTCTCCTGTGGTCTGGAGCAACTTGATTTGGATGAATGAAGTCCGTTTAAGATCTTCATGTATATCTTTGATCCCGTAGAGATGTTATTATGACCACATTCATAGGCTGCATGTTCAGTTATTTAGAAACTACTAAATTGACAAAGTAGTGGAATGCAATGACATCCATTACGAGAGCATATCTCATCGCAGTGAATTCCAGTGTGTGTTAGTGAGAGACCTTGCGCCATAAGGTGAGCCTAACTCTTGTTCTCACTACGCTATCTAACAAAGACATAGTTGATAGTGTTTAGCTTGCGGTGTCGGCATCACTTGTTTAAGGACCTATCTCTTTGTTAATGTTGGATCGTATATTTCCATTAGGCCAATCAACTAAGTTGATATCCATCAACGAAGGGTAGTTCGATAGTAGACTCATTGTCCCATGTCCTCATGTACACTAGTGTAATACTTGTAGAGATCTCTATATGAATTGAATTTGACATTGAGGCGTCCCTTAACAATAATCACAATTCAGACTTCATAAGACGGATTTGAGTATCACTGATCAATGGATCAGGTTGTGCCAAACTCACTTTCTTTCTAGTGCGAGAAAGTATCGAACCTAAGGGCCTTCTTCTTTTTGGGGAGCCACACGGCCTTGTGACACCAATTTTGCCACTATATGGCGTCTCTATGGTGATGGCGTCAAGACCAACTCCTTTTGGTCGCGTCATGTCCTCTTGATAAGACATCAATCCTTGCAGACATATTTGCAACTTTTGGTCGCGTCATGTCCTCTTGATAAGACATCAATCCTTGCAGACATGTTTGCAACATGTGATCTCGTCACTTTAACACTTTAAGCATTTGGGATCAAGATGAGACTTAGTGGGGACAAACCACGACAATTCACGTCATTCCACTTGAACACTTGTGTTATTATCTCCCCCTAACGGCGGGAATATTATCTCCCCCTAACGGCGGGAATATTATCTCCCCCTAACGGCGGGAATATTATCTCATCAAAGTGACAATCCGTAATTTAGCGGTGAATCAGATCGTCTGACAAGGTTTCTACATATGCAGATTATAGGTGGAGGTTCATATCCAACCTAAACTTATTCATCTTAAATTACCCATCATTGTGTGCAGTGGCATTGCGATTTGGCACCTAGAAATAACATCTAGCCGAGCTCAAAGATTGGAGATCTGTTTCAATCCTGTTTGAGCTCAAGGATTGCAATCCTATCCTGGTACACAGTCACGAGCTATAGTACAAAAATATTCAATGATGGTGGGTCTTAGATGAATAGTAAAGATGCATGCAAATATTGCATAGCCCCAAAACGCAATAGAAAAATTGGTGCGCATCAATAATGTTCGAGCGACAAGCTAAAGTTGTTTGGTCGTAGACTCGGTGAGACTGTATTGCATGTGACCATGGGGTACAAGACACTTCAACCAATACCATAAAGCATAAAAAGGTGTTCGCAAGTTGGTTGTATCTATCTACATAGTTTGATGTAAGAATGAAATGTTCACTTTTGTGTCATTTAGCGTAGGAGGGTCTCACTCCTAATTTAGCTAAAGAATAGGCTTTCAAAACGAGTAATGAGCATTGCAGGGCACTACCAGGACAAGTACTTTAGCCGACGAAAAATTTTCGTCGGCCTGTTATCCTAACTCGTCGGCTAAGGTCTTAGCTGACGAAGCCTCGTCGGCTATAGTGTCGTCGGGAAAGGGTCGTCGGCGATGACTTTAGCCGACGACCCTAGAGACCGTCGTCGGCTATTGTCCAGACAATAGCCGACGAACTATTTTGTCGTCGGCTTTTGTTCATGAATTTAAACCGACGAAACAGACTCTATCTTTCGTCGGCTATACTGCCAGACTTAAGCCGACGTAACAGAAATATTCGTCGGCTTTACTCCAAGCGTTTAGCCGACGGAACTGAGATATTCGTCGGCTAAAGTATATAATTAAAAAATTAAAAAATAATTATAGCCGACGAAAGAGGCTGCTATAGTAGAGTTTAGCCGACGAAACATGCCATAATTCGTCGGCTAAACTATATTGAAAAAAAAATAAAAATACTATAGCCGACGAATTGTGACATATTTCGTCGGCTATAACTCCATTCCAGTAATAAAAAAAAATACACAAAATTCTTAAATTACCATTCCAAGCAAGCTGCAAAATACACCAAAACAATTCCATATATATAACCAACAAGAAGCACATAAAACTATATAAGGTATCAACTACACAAAATCTAAATGGTCTAAATCAATATCTGAATCTGGGGCCTGCTGGTGAGGAGATTGCGGCGGCTGAGGTATCTCTATAGGCGCAGGCATGGGCGGAGGTGGAAGTCCCTGAAGCTGGGCAGCTGCCAAATCCTGGAAGTACTGGAACATCTGCTGCTGCTGGGCCTGCTGGGCTGCATGTAAGGCTCTAGTATAGGCTCTATATTCGGCGAACTGGGCGGCATGAGCGGCAACCTGAGCAGCATGAACGTCAGCCTGAGCAGCCTGAGCGGCAGCTAAAGCGGCAGCATGAGTGGCTTGCTCTTCCCGTAGTCTCTCAACTTCCGACTCTAGCTGAGTCATCCTGCTGCTGGTCGAGGATGCCTTTCGTTGAAATCCTGGAGTGGTTTTCAAGACCCCCTGGCCCTTCTTTCCTAGACCCCGGCAGTAGAAGTTGTTTTCTCGCGGTGGGAAGGCTGTGCCCATGATCCTCGCCCCAACCCTCGGATCTGAAGTGTCGATCCGGGAAATGGCTTCGGACATCTCTTCCTCCTGCGTGTCCGGCCATGTCTCCCTCACTATAGCACTCATCACCTCGTCACTAGCCTCCCTCACCCTTGCCTAATTGGATAGAAAAAAAATTATTAATTAACATTTTAACATATATATAAGTAAAATTAAAAATTCCGTAAAAAAGAAAGATTACTTACTATATCCTCCTGGGAGTCAGGATATGTCTTCTCGTACGTATAGACGTACTGGTTGACCTCTGGATGTTCCCTGGCCGCCTCGTCTATGAAGACAGCGAACGGTTTAGAACCGGCCTGATGGTTCCTTGTGTTGCGTTGCCGGTTCTGAGCGTTCGCCCGGGAAACCGCCTTCAAAGAAAAAAGTAAACTATTAGTAAAATATTTTAAAACGCACGTACTTAATGATAAATTAACTAATTAATTTATTTAAATACCTGTTTACGAGGGTTGTTGAATTCTGATGTCAGAAGCCAACGCCACTCGTACTCTCTGTACTGAAACTCAGTAGGGGTAGCAGAACGTGCGTTCCCGTGCGTAGTCCAATGGGTCCTTAACTCGTTCGTCCACTCCTTGTACCTACAGATACAACAAAAATATTAGAAATATTATTAATATGACATACAGTTTTGTTTTTTCATTAATTTCCCAACGTACCTTCCCCCACGCACAAAGTCCGCCCAGCTGCTCTTCAAGGGCTCGGGAACCTCAAACCACACATGCATTTAACCGTTTATTAGTTTAGTTTTTCCAGAAATCTACAATGTAATACATAATATTATTCAGGCATTTTATAAACTCACTGACATCGCGTTGTGGACCATGTCTTTAACCTCCTGCGGGACCTCGCCCCAGTCTGACCACAACATAGGGACTCTATCCCTAATGAGCGCTCCCACGCGGCCCGAGTACGTCCTCGACTTCCCGCCCGATACTACGTCGCCATCCCCGTCAGTACCGATGACAATCCTCCAGAGCCTTCCCTGTGACGGGGCCTCTCTTCTTCTTTGCCGGCTTCACTCCGACGGTGTCTATGACATGATAAACCAAATTGATTATTAAAATCGAAATCGGAGAATTATAAGAAAACAAATCATTCATCTTTCATTACCTGAGGGCGAGGACGCGGACGCGACGGATTCCGCCTCCGATGATGATACCCTCGCGGAAATAAGAGGCGTATCAAAAGGCACGAACCGGTACGCCGCTGATGGAGCCACTGGCGGGGGCAGTGGATAAATCGGCGTCCCTGAGTCATCGACTACAGGTATGGCCGGTATCATCCGCGAAAGGAATAGGTGAGGCGGCGACATCTGTACCCCAGATGACCCACTATCCGAAGAAGTAGGAGCTGGAGTGGGCGCCCGGTGTATCTCAGGCATACGGGGTGCAAACACCTCCGTCTGAGGCTAAGAAAACAACTGCCTCGCGGAATAAGGGAAGCCCCGCTGCCTCGATGAAGGGGGCACCTCAGGCTGCCTCTGCGCCGTCTGCAGAAGGCTCGCATGTCTAGCTGTCATAGGGCCCTGAAACGACGTCTGAGGGTTGCTAGAGGTTCCCTCAGACGATACGGACCTTTGGCCCTTCGAACCCTTCGTCGATCTAATATTACCGCTCATCCTATTTAAAATATTAATTTGAATCAAGGCCACAAAATCAAAAAATACAAACTCATTTAAAAAGTGTAAAAAATATATACACTTCCTAAATACTAATTTTCACTTCCTAAATTTTACACATATACACTTCCTAAATATACACTTCATAAATAAAAATATACACTTCCTAACAACACCACAACATTGCAATTGACCGGAAAATCAAAGCAAACACAAAATACAAAATAAATATATACATTTTCTAAATACTAAATACAAATATACACTTATTAAATAACAATATACACTTCCTAAATACAAATATATACTTCCTAACAACACCACAACATTATAATTAACCGGAAAATAAAAGCAAACACAAAATATAACTAAAGCTCAAAAAACGTACTCGAGGAGGAGGAGGGAGGACCGGAGCAGCAGGAGGAGGAGGCCGGAGCAGCAGGAGGAGGAGGCCGGCCGGCCGGAGGAGGAGGAGGAGGCCGGAGGCCGTGGAGGAGGAGGACGAGGCCGGAGGAGGAGGAGGAGGGCGAAGGAGGAGGAGGAGGAGGAGGAGGCCGAGACCGGGAGAGGGAGAGGGAGAGGAGGCGGAGACCGGGAGAGTGAGAGGGAGAGGGCGGCGACCGGGAGAGGGAGCGGAGGCGGAGGAGGCGAAATTCGGAGAGGGAGAGGAAAAGGAGGCTGGGGCATACAACCAGTCGAGCTGGGTTATACCCGAACACCTATTATTTCGTCGGCTAAAAGTAATAATTTCGTCGGCTAACCGAAAACTTTAGCCGACGAAATAATAATTTTGTCGGCTTAAGATAATAATTTCGTCGGCTTAAGATAATAATCTCGTCGGCTAAGGTAAAAGTCGTCGGCTAAAACTTTGAAATTCGTCGGCTTAATCTATGAAATTCGTCGGCTAAACAAAAATTTCGTCGTCTATAACCTTTTAAATTCGTCGGCTTTATAACTTTTTAAACATTCGTCAAACTGTGACTGCTGCTCGTGATGATCAAACTTGAGAACGAAAATCCGACCGTCAGATCTGACCATCATGATAAAATACACGTATGGGAAAAATTCAACTTGATCCGACAAGGTTAAGGGCTCGATCCGGACGGTCAATCCGTTAAGTCAAACCCCTAAACGCACGGAAAAGGTCATTGGACAGTCTAAATTACGTATTTTGGCCGGACCTTCAACTGAAAATAGTTTCAAACCGATGAGACGCAACAAGTCGTATAAAAATTTTACGCAAAATAACCACCGAAGATAGGGCTACCCATAGGGAGAAAGAATGGAAAATTGCATTGACCGCAACAATCGGCACCGAGACATGACCGGAATACCGTGATTTTTCAACCGTAGACGTATTTCACCATTTTGGTCATGTCTTATTTCACGACTTTTTCACGTTTGAAGGTTCTACGTATAGTTTGTTTTTGAAACGGAACATTTACTTACACTTGGTAAACAAGTTATACAACATTAGTAGGCATGTTCTGATTGTGATGATCAAACTTGAGAAAAGGAAATCCGACGGTCAGATCTGACCATCATGATAAAATACATGTATGGGAAAAAATTCAACTTGATCTGACAAGGTTAAGTGCTCGATCCGGACGGTCAATCCCGTAAGTCAAACCCCTAAATGCACGGAAAATGTCGTTGGACCGTCTAAATTTCGTATTTTGGCCGGACCTTCAACTGAAAATATTTTCAAATCAATGAGACACAACAAGTCGTATAAAAATTTTACGTAAAATAACCACCGAAGATAGGGTTATAGTATGTAACAGAAAAAGTTTAGGGTTTAGCCGACGAATACCCTAAATCATCGTCGGCTATACTATGTAATAAAAAAATATAAAAATTAATAAAGCCGACGAAATATTAGGGTATTCGTCGGCTAAGATGGTTTTAGCCGACGACTTTCATTTCAATTCGTCGGCTTTAAGATCTTTTAGCCGACGAATTCCTTTTCAATTCGTCGGCTAAAAGAACTTATAGCCGACGACTTCCTTTTCAATTCGTCGGCTATAAGTTCTTTTAGCCGACGACTTTTAGTATTCTTCGTCGGCTAAGACGGTTTTAGCCGACGACTTTTAATATAATTCGTCGGCTAAGAGAGTTTAGGCCGACGACTTATGTTGTATTTCGTCGGCTTAAGTAAAAAAATACAAACCCTAAAACAGAAGGTTTAAACCATACTAATTTTCTGTTCATATATCACCAAAATTCATATAAAATAACAGAAATATGAATTCAACATATGTAAACTAGAAATGAAGGTAATACAATCTTTTTATTACAAATTAATGTATTACATCCGAAGAAATTAAAACTAAGGCTCGTAATCGGAATCATCCGATGAGTCTTCTTCGGTGTCAGAATTAATTTCTGGTAATCTATACCTTTCCTCATCGTCAGAGTCTTCGTCTGTTTCTTGATTTGGATCAACATCAATAAGCATTGGCTCTTCATCACGAATTCGCACCGAACGACCCGCTTTAAAATTATTAAGGCGAACGGTAGAGGAGTTAGGAATACCTATTGCGTTGGGCTCTTGATACGCAACATCTTCTTCCTGGTCTTCGGCCTCTCCAAGTGTAGCCGCCGGTAAATGTTTCGAGGGTGCACAAGGTTGACTACTTTCCACGCGTCACCCTTAGCAAGGTCATCAAGATAAAACACTTGTTTTACCGATGTGGCAAAAACGAACGGGTCATCTTCGTAAGAACTTGTAGCAGTGTTCACCGATAATATTCCGTACTGATCGGTCTTCATGCTTTGCGGGCTAGTATCAAACCATCTACACTTGAAGAGGTGCACTGTCATGCCTTTACCGTAAACGAGTTCCACCACTGAATCAAGAACACCGTAATTGTCAACTCCATTCCGCCCACCATGCGCCATCACCCTAGAATTCTGTGTTCTCCGTCTGATGTCTCTCTGTTCACATATAAATTGCACGCCATTCACCTTGCACATCGGATAAACTCTTGACATTATCGGCTTCATCGCTAGAAGTCTTAGTTCGTGCGACCAATTTGGGTGACCATCAAATTGAATATGGTTCATCTGCAACCAACCATTCAACTGTAAATATGGATAATTATGCAATAAACATAAATACGTATAGAAATATTGAATTACGTACCCAGCCGCCAAAATAGTTTGCGAACTCCATGTTGTGGTACTCGAGATCACCTTGAATGTCTGAACAATATAAATGGATGTCTTTCCAGTATTCAACTTCTGGACAGTTAATCAATACCCACCAGTGGGCAATGACTAGCTCATGTGGTTGCAACTTGTAGGAGTCTGGCAAAATTCCATAAACTTCAACATCACTAGAGAGTATGGAAAGAGTGAACTTCAGTACATCTACCGGCATGGCTTTGTCTGTTTCCTTCAACGCTCCTAAATACAACTTCATGTAGGTGACGCACTCGTGCGCAATATATGCTTCAGCTATACATCCTTCAGGCGCGGATTTATTAGCCACATAATCTTTGTAGTCTCCAAGTTGCCTATAAATCAAGTTGCAAAGTGTTATGATTATTGAACATGTATATATATTGAGGAATTCAGGTGTAAAAAACGTACCTTTCCATGGGATACATCCAAGTGTAGTGTACTAGACCGGTAAGCAACAATTGCTCGGGAAGATGGATCATCAGGTGAGGCATGATGTCAAAAAAGTTTGGAGGAAATATCCTCTCAAATTTACACATGATATAAATGATGTCCTCTTGCATTTCCCGGAGGTTAGATTTTGTCACTTCCCGTGTGCATAACTTCTGGAAGAATCTTGCCAACGCTACTAACGGCTCCACCACCTGACGGGGAAGGAACGGTCGAATGAAAACAGGGAAGAGACGTTGTAGCAGGATATGACAGTCATGACTCTTCAACCCGTACATCTTATTGTCCCGGAACTTCACACACCGGGCTATATTTCCTGCATAGCCTGAAGGATACTTCACACAACTCATCCACCTGAAAATTACGTTCTTCTGGTCAGGCTTCACGGTGTAAGGAGCTTGAGGCATTTTTTTTCTTCCCTTCTTTCAACCACAGATGTCTTCTTAATTGCATTTTTTTTAGATCAATGCGTGCCTTAGGACCATCTTTCGTCTTCCCCTCCAAGTTCAGCACTGTGCCCACCACACTGTCGCAAACATTCTTTTCTATGTGCATCACATCTAGGTAGTGCCTGATCAACAACTTACTCCAGTATGGGAGTTCCCAGAATATGCTCTTATGTGTCCATAATTTGTACTTGTCGGGTCTTTCAGGTATTGCCGCAATAATATTGGGATGATTGCTGAGCTACCCAAAATCGTACTCATTAAGCACTGCTAAAATTTCTTCTCCCGTCCATCTTCTGGGAGGCAAACCGTGTTCTACGGTCCCATCAAATGCCTTGTCATAGAACCGCCAATCGTGATTATATGGAAGGAAAGTACGGTGACCCAATCTGCATATCTTGTTGCAATGACTGCTGCTCCCCTCATCGCTAAGGCACTCTGGACAAGTCTTGTATCCCCTAACAACGTTGCCCGACAACATCCCACGGGCAAGAAAATCACTGATGGTACCAACAACCATGACATGCATCTGGAACATCTCGTGTATGTACTTGTCCTAAGTGGGATGACCAACTTCCCACAAAAACTGAAGCTCTTCAATCAAAGGTCTCAAATACACATCGAGACACTTCCCTGGATAACCGGGCCCCGGAATCAACAAACTCAACATATTGTATTCCTTCTTCATGCACATCCATGGAGGAAGGTTGTACGGTACCAAAATCACCGGCCATACACTGTATTGAAGACTCATGTTGTCAAAAGGGTTGAACTCGTCGGATGAGAGCCCGAGCCTCACATTTCGGATCTCTGACGCAAAATGAGGAAACTCCCTGTCTATATGCTTCCAAGCCTCCCCGTCAGCAGGGTGTATAAGGGTATCTTCGTCATGCAATTCCCTATCAACGTGCCATCTCATAGCTTTGGCCGTGTGTGAAGACATGTACAACCGCTCAAGCCTATCCCTCAACAGGAAATACCGAAGTACCTTCACAGGTTTCCTATTGCCTGTAGGAGTCAGCTTATACCTGTCAGTGTGACATACCGGACATGCGTCAAGCCCACCAAGGTCATTCCCTTCTGGATCTTTACCCCAAAAGAGAACGCAGTCATATCTGCATGCATGGATCTTGATGTAGGAAAGCCCAAGATCTTTCAGGATACATCGGACCTTACGATGAGTGGTAGGAAGACGATGACCGTGGGGCAGCATCGAAGCAGTGTACTGTAGATAATCATCAACAGCCTTCACGGTCGATTTTGTCTCAACTTTAATCTTCATTACGTCCATCACACTTTCAAGAACGGTCTTCTGACAATCGGGGTACACAGGAGTCTGTTGGAAAGCAAGCAGTTTGTTGTACTTTTCAATACCAGCAGTGTTGACAGCTCTAGGGAAGGGCTGCACCGGGTCAGGCATATACTGTCCTTGAGCGCATACACCGTTCTCATAAGGAAACATGTCGTTGATGAATGCCGTTGTTGGATCGTTGGATGTACTGCCCGTCTCAGAAAATTGCCCATGATCATGCGGACCCCCTGATGATGTTTCACCGTGATATAACCAACATGTGTACTTCTCCCAAAACCCGTTACTCCTCAGGTGCTGCCATACTTTGTCAATGGGAAATCGATGCATATCGCTGCGACACTGACATTTCGTGCACGGGCAATAGAAAATTGTATTCCCGTTAGCATTAGCCAGTGCATATTCTATAAAACTCATAACTCCTGCACCGTATCTTTTTTCCCATTTTGGAAGCGAAATCTAACTCTTATCTATATCCTGAAAATATAACAAAATATATATTTATAACGCTGCTAGCTAATTATTAATGAAATTTCATGTCATATATAAACTCTCAATTCATTTACTATATATTCTACGTACTACAATTAATTAATAATAAATTAATTAACACACACACACACATATATATATATATACTTAATAATTACATAACAATATTATATATATATATCTACATCATCACAAAATCATCATTGGGTATATACCATCAACACAATATTATCAATTAATTAACATATATATATATATATATACTACTTATAAACAACTTAATTAATTCATATATATTATATCAAATCATCAACCAAATCGATCAACATATATGTATATATATATATATACATCCAACATACTCAAAATCAATCAACTCGATCATAACAATATTATATATCAACATCATCACAAAATCATCATAAACTCATATATATCATCAACAACTTCATACCATATCAACACAATAATATTATAAATTAATTAACATATATATATATATATATATATATCTACTATTTATTAACAACAAATTAATTCATATATATTATCAATTCAAATCATCAACCAAATCGATCAACACACATATATATATACACATCCAACGTACTCAAAATTAATCAACTCAATCACAATCAAAATCAATAAACTCAATCACACTTAAAATCGATCAACTCAAATAAAACTCAATTAATCAACATATATATACATATACGTACCTATATATGGCTCCACAAACTAATTATGGACAGATTTCGACAATACCCAAACGTTTTCTCCTGTTTTTTCTTCTCCCGTTTTTTTTCCCATATGAGCTGCTGCTGTCCAGATCCGCAAATATAAAGCACTTTAGCCGACGACATATTAATTTCGTCGGCTAAACTTTTAAATATTTCGTCGGCCATAGTCTGTGAACTTTAGCCGACGAAAAAAAATTTCGTCGGCTAAAGTTTACCATAGCCGACGAAAATTTCACTTAGCCGACGAAGGAAAATTTCGTCGGCTAAAAGCTTCGTCGGCCTGGTTTTTTTTTTTTCGTCGGCTAAAGCCTTTCTTCTGGTAGTGGGGGGGCCAATGAGACATTGAGGGAAGGCCGGTGCACCTCAATTGCTTGAGGGATTGACCGGACGGGCTTCAGGAAGTTGGAGTCGTGTTCGGGTGACGTCAATGTCCCCCGGGTGCCGCCATTTACAACTATGGCGTCACCATCATGCTTCATGATGAAGCTAGATCCCGAATGTCTTCGTTTGAGTGGAATAATGGATGTCCATGAGAATTTCTCAAAATTTGGACAATTATATCTCTTCCAGGATGACGGATTTGATCAAACCAAAGCCTATATAAGTCGGTGTCTCAAATATCATGTTTGGCGACAACATGTGATTCGATATTCAAATCATATATACATACAGTCCATTAGATTGACTCATAAACTTCTTTAAGATGCATTTCAGTCTGCATTCATGAGAAAGTATACACAAAAGAATTCTTATTCATTCTCACAATGTGTTTTCAAATGAAAACTATTAGCATTAATGTCTTTAAAGCTCAATATGGTTTGGTTGCCTCTCAATGCATAGAGGGCATCTGTGACGTTGATTATGGTTCCACAAGGCATCAAGATGCAAGCTAAACTACATCCCTAAATGACCAATACATGATTCAATTATTGTAGTCACAGAAAATTTACAAGACACAAAATCCAGAGATAGTTGCCGGTTTCTTAGAATGTTGTGGATAATTCCACTATCTACGATGCACTTAATGTCTCTATGAGATATATCTACAAGAAAAAGTAGATGAAGAGTATATAGTTCCACTTGAACCATTTAGAATGATTGAAAGAAGCTACAAAAAGCTGCAATCCCGAAGGTGCATAAAAATGTCCACGCAGAATGATCTTTGCGCACTAAAACAGCCATAACTTCTTTGTTAAAATAGATATGGATAAACCGCGAAAAGTTCTAAAAACTAGACTCGTAGACCTTTCCAATAATATAAAGCTTACTATCTGGTTCGTCCGGAGCTGTAAAGCTCAAACGAAGTTGACTGTCTAGAAGGGACATATTGTTGTTTTTCACAGATTTGGCATTGGCAAAGCTTTGAAGCTTGCGGATGGTATGTGGGCATAAACCGAAGCCAAAATGACATGTATATGATCAAAATAAAATCATTTTGGTCGTTCTAAGGTCGTAAACTCCATGACTAGTTAGCAAAAGCTCCTTGACATCAACATAAACTAACTCAGAAGACCTGGGGGATTCGATCATGATGATGATTGTCCGGTTTTGATAAGTCTTCAACGTCTTTTGCAAGACGACAATTGGTTTAATAGCGTAGGGGGATCTAAAATCAAAAGTTTTCGGTAACTCCAAATCAGTATGACCAGAAATGTCCGTGGAGGGTCGGTAGTGCGAGACACACTTGAAACCACTATCTCCTTAATTTCAGACATTTCTAAGACATCACACTGAGCTTGGATGAGCCTAGTTGAACAATTGATGATGGAAAATCCGTTATAGGGTAGAAGACTTAACCAAAAAATACGTGGGCGATCCTCCTTGAGGATGCAGTGCCATGAGTCACCTTCAAAGGAATGGACCAAAATCGGCAGAACATGCCATATTTCTAAGGATGATGTAAGTGTACATCTTGATTGTAAATCAATACGAACCATAAGAGGAGAATAGTTTCACTTCGAAAAAATTCTCAAGGCATTCATTATTGCCAATATGAGTACATCGAGGTCTCAAATAGACGAAGGACGTCAATACGATGCCGTATTTCATATAGCTTAGAAAGAAAATCAAAGTCGATCTAGCCAATGACGTTAAATTCAGGGGTAGCTAGAGCTGGATCCGAATCTTTGAAATCCGTGATCATGAGGATGACGTTATTGTCCTCATATTGATCTTCCGTACCTTTTTGTATGCATTCATAATTTGAAGGAGAGCTCGACAACTCTTGAACCAGTAATCCGAAGATCCACAACAGTTACATTGTCATGAGCTGGCATAAGTAGTTTTGACAAATTGGTGTCTAGATCGGGAGTGTCGCCATTAGGGCCGGCGACACCTCCCCCTCTTTTCTAGACATCGGCACGGCGTTTTCTGCCGTTTTCGTGACCCATATTGTTGTCCCCACATTTAGGGGACAATCCCAAATACGTTTATCACATTAACGTATATACAATTCCCGTTTGTAATTGTATGATCAAAATCAAGTCTCGTTGGTAATTCCAAACCAACTTGGAACACCTAGAGAACTTGATGATGATCGAATCCGCTAAAGATTATGGATCATGATGCCACAAAAGATCATCGACAATATGTAGTCAATTAAGGTGGTAAGCAATCCACTTGACTAATAACTCAATAAGTAGAGTTATATGAACGTTTCAAGAAACGCTCCATGAGTGCACTCCACAGTACTTTGTGATCATTACTTTTTGCACAAATTGCCATTGAAGGCTTTTGTCGATGTGGCACATCAAAGACTTTGAGCGTATGAGATGTAAAATCTCGGCATCTAGGCTTGTTAACCTGGGGGTCAAAACATGTGGTTTAATCATTTCCAATGAAAAGTTCCACAGATACCAAGCGAAGATTTGTCTTAGGCATCGAGTACGTCAAAACTCAAAAGAGCAAAATGTTACATTGCTTTTGCATACAAAACCAAGCTGTTATGAGACTCGATAGAGGTCACAAACGATGCTTTTAATGGTTTGTCCTTCAGATTGATCATACACAATCCGGAAAAGCTACGAATTGATCAAACACAATTCGAAAAAGGCCTCGGATTTATCAAACACAATCCATAGAAAGGTCGGGGTTGATCATACACAACCTTGACAAGGAAACAAGAGTGATCAAACACACTCTTGATCCGCGAATAAAATTTCGAGATTTTTGGTACTTGCATACACAAAATCTCAAGCATAGAATGAAGATGGAGAAGATGAGAAAACACTCTATCTTTTATTGAACTTTGAAGAGTTTAGGGTTAAAACATATCGTAAAGTTTCTTAAAAAAACTCAGATTTCTTAATCTAAAGCTTGATCGGCGAAACTAGAAAAGAAGGCGGAGCTGACGGCCAGGAAGCAGCGGTCGGGAGCAGCGACGGCGTCGGAGCCGAGAACTTCTGGTTTGAAAAAAAAAAATTGTTTTTTAGGGTTTGGAAAACAAATGGTAGGCTATTGGCTCTAGGGTTAGAACAAAGTGCATGATAACGTGATGAAAGATAAAGTGTAGAGACAAAGAGATAGAAAGAGAATCATCATCTTATTCATTGATAGGTGTCCTTTATACAAGGAATTACACAATACCAATATGGTAAGGATATGAATACATAGATCTAGTCAAACTACATATCCTATTGATATAAAGTCAAGATACACATAAAGAATATCTAAAAAGATACAGAATATCCTAGAATAATGAGCTATATATTGAGCTAGAAGGTAAAAATTAAAGGGTGCGTCTATTGCCACCCCACAAACCATTTTGTTCACCCAACATTCTCTTCACACCCCACTTATATATTTTTAATTATAAGTCTACTTTCTTCACTCATTTACAATACCTAAAATACCATTTTCTTATTTTTGCTTTGTTCACCCTAAATTCTTTTTTTACCCTACATATATTTTTTTCAATTTTAAATTTGATTTGTTCACCTTACATTCGACCTCTTCTCACCCCCGCCTATATATTTTTTAATTTTAAATTTATTTTATTCACCGATTTGCAATACACAAAAAATCAGTCTCTTCAAATAGCCATTGAACTCAAAAAACAAAATAAAATTTAAGATAACCATAAGATTAATATCATTTGGGTAAGTGAAATCACAAACTGAACAATAAAAATCATATTAAAATATAAATCTCAATTAAAGAACAAGAAAAAACTCTCAAACTTAACAACTCATTGGTATCTGTCGATATCGAGATACACAATGTCAATAAACTGTACTTGAAAAAAGCTCTGACGTCGATGGAAAAAAAAAAAATCGAATATATATAAGTGAGCGATTAGACATGAAAATTTACATACAAAATCGATATAAGAAATAATGAGTAAAGGGATAGACGAAGCATCAACAAAGAAAAAAAAATACAAACAGTTCACCTCATCTTCAGTTGAATGCTAGATGCTAGTGTCTTCTTCAGACTTCATAGAAAGATCAAATATGATAAATTCTGGGTTAAGATTTATGAAGTACGTGTTTATCTAAAATAAAATAAAATTTGTAATTTGTAACAACTTATTGTCTCTTGCTATAATTTTATATTAGGATATATTAGTCATTCAATAAATCAAAAACTTGTGGGGTGAACAAAATGGTTTATGAGGTGGCAATAGACACACCCAAATTAAAACATGTTATACCCGTTATTCAATAGGCTAAATTTAGGCAAGTTATTTCTAACCAACGTGACGAGTTCTCCTCATGTAAGTCTTCCCTCTCTCAAAAGTTGCATAAGAATGACAAGATAGAAAACATCAAAAATAAACACTAGCGAGTTGCAACATGAATTTTATGATATAGATTGTGTAAAATGAGATTTCGGACTTTTTGATCGAATATTAGGTTGAGGTATAAAGAAGAGAAGGTCTAGCATGGAGAAAAGAGCTCGTCAAGTTAGCCAAGGTGACTGCCTGAGAACCCAACTAGGTTTTGATAACAACTGAACCTTGTATAGGACGCTGGCAAGTCATCCTTGGCTACCAAACAGGACTATTTTTTTCATGTCTGACATCTCTTCAGTTCTCCCAAATATACGTGTGGTCGTGTGGTATATATATACTCATGCTCGAATGCTAAAGAAGAGAAGGTCTAGCATGAGAGAAAAGAGCTTGTCAAGTTAGCCAAGGTGACTGCCTGAGAACCCAACCAGGTTTTAATCTATAACTCATATAAACCTGTTTTAGGAGGCAGGCAAGTCATCCTTGGCTATCAAACTAGACTCTTTTCTTCATGTTCGACTTCCATCTCTTCGATCATTTCTTTCAGAACATATATGTTATTCATGCTCCAATGCTCGGATATTAACAGTGTGTTTCACAACCCCTCTATTTATAACAATGAATATCACGATAATTGGATTCGTATTCGCTCAAAGTCAGCTATGTTATCCTCATGCATCAATTTGCCTCATTTCGCTATATATTGTTCTAATTTCATTATTTTTTCATCATGACCACTATGGATCGGAATACATTCCATCTCTCCATGACTCCATATCGCTATATATCCTTTATAATTTGCTAACAAAACATCGCATGAGTAAACTTATTTTCTCCCTTTTTGGATGATTTTGACAACTTGATATTCTCATATATCGACCATTCGAGATCGATCCTCCACCAATGTCGACATTGCGATCTTCTTTCAGAAGAATATATTGGTTGGTTTGACTCGCTTCGCCACTTTCCGTATGATCAATCATGAAGCTTTACTTTCAGACCAACAAAAAGAAAAAATCATGAAGCTTTACTTTCAAATTCCTTCTCCTTTTTGAATTGAGGCTAGGGTCGGGAGAGGCAAGTGATATACGATCTTCTCCGCTGCACAAATTTCCTTTTCACTTACAAATTTTGCTTCTACTTCTACAATACACCTCCAAAAAGCAACTCTTTCAACACTCTTTGGCCATCACTCCATCCGTAGCAGCCCATTTCTAGTTACCATAAGTGACATGAATCCGTAAAGTTGTAAATTTTTATAGTTACCAAAGAAAATTTAAAGTAAACTGAGTTCTCAAAGTTAGAAAAAGTAATTGATGTTCATAAAATGTTAGCATACCATAGGCTTAGCCTGCAACTAATTGCTTTGCTAAATCTTTTTATTTTAAAATTTACCAAAAAAATTAATCTTTTTATTTTAAAGAAAAACATGAAGCGAAGAATGTCGGCGATAAATATATTTACCACTTAAAAGTGAAGTGGGCTTCCCGCTTCCCATTGCTTAAAGAAAAAAAAAATGGCTTTGAAAGTAAATGGTCTACACATTGAAATGATTGAATTGCCCAATTTTATTTTTTTTATTTTTTATTTTTTTGAAAATGGAATAATTGCATTAAAAGCAAACTAGATATTTACATTAGTTACATGTATTTGAGACAGCCATTGTGACATAGCCTTAGTCCATACAAAATACAGGAAACAAAAACGCGTATCTAGCTAACCTATGTGTGCTGACTGATTACATTTTCGTGAGCAAAAAATACAAATAACTGAAGTGAAAAGATGAAACTAAGTCTTCACATCGACTCTTCCGATAACATGTGCTCTACACCATAAAACAACAACAACAAGGAAATGGTGGAATGTCTTCATTGCTCCTTTTGAACTTAATGTAGAAACCGTTTGGTTGAATTCATTAAAACCTTCTTTTTTTTTTTTATAGAGGTCTCATTAAAACCTTGCTCGGATAAAAACCAAGTAGGAAAACTCCGAACCGAGGAAAGAGTATCACCTGCTAACTACCTACACATACTGAAACAGTGTAAGGAGACCAACACTACTGGAAAATAGCACTTAGGTGAAGGAATTAAAAAATTCCGTCTCCTAAGTCGTACATAAGCGACGGAATTTTCTACTTAGGAGACGAAACAGTTTCCGTCTCCTAAGTTGCTCTTAGGCGACGAAATATTTTGATTTTGTCTCCTAAGAACGACTTAGGAGACGGAATTTTATTTCGTCGCTTAAGTACTACTTAGGAGACGAAATATTTTTACTTAGACGACGACATTTTGAAAAACTAAAAATTAAAAATATATATGAATCACTTAGGAAACGGAACTACATTCCGTAGCCTCAGTAGAACTTAGGAGACGGAATGGTTTTTTAAAAAAAATAAAATAAAATCAGGAATCACTTAGACGACGGAAATAGAACATTTCGTCGCTTAAGTTCTAAAAATTTGAGTGCTCAATCTTCCCGCGTAAAATTTCATAGAAATTCAAACCAAAATTTTTCAAAACATATCAATTCTTTTAAATCACACACTCACCAACCTTATCAATAGAAGGAAACTCATCTTCTCTCTCTCTCTCTCTCTCTCTCTCAGACTATCACTCTCATGCCAGCCTCTCTCTCCATTCTCACCGCTCCTTCCTCCGCCGCCACCACCTTCAACCGCACCACCCCCACAATCACCCGGCCACCTCCGCACCCTCCTCGGAGCCAACAACCTCCCCCTCTCGACCCGACCTGACTCACCCGTCCTCGTCCTCAACAAGCTTCTCGTCCCCTTCTCTTGTACCGAGCCTCAGATTTGGATCCGATCTTCGCCACCACAGACGCCGCTGCCGCTACCTTTCTCTCTCTACCAAGCCTTCCTGCCGACCCACCACCGTCCCTCGAAATTTCAAAGGAGTAAGAAATCAAGGTAAGTTCTTCAATTTTTCTGGTTTAATTAGCTTTGGTGATATATTTATGTGTTTTTGTTTATTTTGATTTTAATTTTGGTTAGGATGTGATTGGTATGATGGTGGTGGCATGGTGGTTATTTGGTACGGTGGTTGTGGTGATGGTGTATTTGAGGTAGATTATTGTTATGAAATTGAAAGAGAGATATTGTATTGAAGTTTACTGACCCCTAGTAGAAGTTTACTGGGGCAGTAAACTTCCACTGGGTTTACTAAGGGGCAATGAATTTGTTTACTAGGGTAAGAATGAGTATTTATTGTGTATAATTAGCATGAAATTGAAAGGGAGATACTGTATTGAAGTTTACTGACCTCTAGTAGAAGTTTACTCCCTAGTAGAAGTTTACTGGGGGGCAGTAAACTTTCATTAGGTTTACTAGGGGGCAATGAATTTGTTTACTAGGGTAAGAATGAGTATATGTTGTGTATAATTAGCATGAAATTGAAAGGGATATACTGTATTGAAGTTTACTAGGGGGCAATGAATTTGTTTATTAGGGTAAGAATGAGTATCTGTTGTGTATAATTGACATGAAATTGAAAGGGAGATACTGTATTGAAGTTTACTGACCCCCAGTAGAAGTTTACTAGGGGGCAGTAAATTTCCACTAGGTTTACTAGGGGACAATGAATTTGTTTTTTATTTTTTTTAAAATTTTTTTCACCCTTTAGCGACGGAATTCAACTATTCCGTTTCCTAAGTGGATAATTTTTTTTTTATTATAAAATAAAATCCGTCGCCTAAGTTCTTAGGAGACAAAAGTATTTCGTCTCCTAAGAACCACTTAAGCGACGAAATTTCAGGTTCCGTCGCCTAAGTGTTTACCTCACGACACTTAGGCGACGGATCTTAGCCGACAGACGTTCCGTCTCCTAAGTACTTAGGAGACGAAATCTGTCACTTAAGAGTCGAAATAATTCCGTCTCCTAAGTGATTTTTTCTAATAGTGCAACTAACAAAGTCCTCCAAACTCTTCAATGACATTCATGAAGAAATAAATCAACCACAAACATGGGTAGCAAGAAGTCGCGTGCTTTCCACAAATCAAACACAAAGATAGTATGCAAGGAGTCTCGCGCACTACCTGCAGATCATGTAACAACTCTGAAAAACTCCACAAATTTCATGTCACAAAATCGAAACCGTAGTTGCTTTGAGAATATCCATTTGTATTTAGCCATTTAGGTCTCAACTCTCAACCTCTCATCATAAAAAGAAATTAGGTGGACCAGGCACGTCAAAACAAGTGGCAAGGGAGAGACAAAAGGGTACAAAAAGAGGTTTGTGAAAACTGAAAAGTCTAATTCATAGGTGGAATATTAAGCTGGCCTGGCAAAAAGTAAGAAGGGTAGAAGAGAAATTCATAGGTGCGACAGTCACACCACTTCATCTATGCGACCTACCGCTTACAAAATGACACGTTCGTTTTTTTTTTTTTTCGAAGTCACCGTGGCTGAAAACCAAAAACGGGAACACCGGAACCCTAAAAACCAGAACACCGGAACCCGACCACGCCATCACTCTCCTCCACCTTGCTTTGAACCAAGACCAGACCTCCTTCTCTACCGCCGCGTCTACAACGCCGTCGCCTGCCGACTTTGGACCACGAGAACGAAACCCAAGCTCTCCCCATCAATCGAAAAAAAACCCAGGTCTCCTAAATTGAAAACATATATATTGATATAGCTTAAGCAAATTGAAATCCCTAATCCTTAGGGTGTCAAAATTGGGGATCTGGATGGCGGCGGTGTCGAGGCTTTTGCGCAGCGGCTGATGGGGAGGAATCAAAAAAGAAGCAGCAACTTGGGTTTCAGAAATCATTTAGAGAAACTCTGCCACCTCAGCATCGTTTTCATTCCCTCTGAGTTGTTTGAGGTTTCCAGAGAGGACGGGGAGAGTGCACTGGGCGCGTCGGAGAGGGGAGGGGTTAGGATTGGGTGGCGGAGGAGAGAGGACCTGGGTTTGGTTTGGTCAGAGGTCTACTTCCGATTTCATTTTTGCTTCGTCTTTTCAGCAATGTCCACCTCTGTCCACCTCAGCAAAAATATAACAGGTGTCATGTTATGAGTGGTGAGTGAGTGGTGAGTCGCACAAATGACGTAGTGCGGTTATCGCACGTAAAAATTTCTCAAGGTAGAATGGGTCTATAATTGTTTGGCCGAACATGAAAAAGCCAGTGAAAAAGGTAAAATGGGTCTATAATTATCGAATAGCCCAACTCAAAAACCGATAAAAGAAAAAATAATTCAAAATCAAAATAAGAAGATAAGAACCGCCATCAACCTAAAGAAAAAATGAAAAAGAAAAAATCCAACGGACTCACTTATTCTTATAAGTTATGGTTCCCTTATTTCTCGAAGCGTCTATTAAATCTCTTCCGTCTTGTCGTCAAAGTTAACTCTCTCACCAACTTGGATCTGCGTTTGGGATGACATGCCCTCGTGGCGGTTGGGAGGTTTCAAAAGGAGATTTTGTATTTACTGTCCCCCTTGATCCAAATCCTCCTATGCGTATCTCTGTTCTATCCTCATCACCACTAGTTTGAAGGTGACAGTGTGGCTTAATTTCTGAAGGTTATAGTTAATCATTCAAGTATTAGTATGGATCTTCGAAACCTGGTTTTCCTAGATTTGTCTAATGAACTTATAAGCAAGAATCTTCGGTTTAATGGTTTATTATGGCATAACACTACTCTTGTTCGAGTGTTATTCAGAATATTAATATATTTGGTGCATGTTTATTATATATTGCAGTTCATTGGCAGGCAAGTTATTGCTACCTTTTGACCATTAAACCTACCTCAAATTGTTTCCCAAGTCTAAAGTTCCTCAAGATATTGCTATCATATTGATAAGTCAATAATAGACAAGCTGAGATCTCAGAGACTAACTAGACTGGAATAATGTTTAACTTCCACAATCTTCGTCCAAGGGACACTGCCATATCTGTTTCTCTTCTTCAGAGCAATGGTCTTGGAATATCTGTTGGGGCCTTAGGAAATTAGAAGGGATTAAAAAATTAGAGAAACTGTAGACGGTGTTGGGATCGGAAACCCCCGTCAAGAAGATTTTGGCATTTATGAACTAAGTGCACCCAGTCAAGATCAGAGAAGAGGAAGACGAAGAAGACAGAGTGAGTCTTCAAGGCCTTGGTGAGTTTCCAATTGAGTCACTGGACTCGGAATCTAAGTACAAGGATGAGGTGATAGATTTTGTCGATGAAAGTAGGATTGAAATTGGGGGGCCAGGATTGAAAATGAAACGGGGGTTGCTAAATTGAAAAAAGAGAAAATTACATAATAGCAGATGACCAAATTTAAAAATATAAAAACCTCATTTTCAATATTTTTTGTACAAATTAGGACATAAGCCCAAACCCAAACTAATGGTACCAAATCTGATTTAGACTTTTATAGGCAAAATGACTAAAATACCCTTTTCCAAATAAATTTACTTAAAATGACACGGTAGTAGCACGTCTCTGGTCGACACGGCAGTAGCACGTCTCTGGTCGACACGGCAGTAGCACGTCTCATGTCGACACGGTAGTAACACGTCTCCGGTCGACCCGGCAGTAGCACGTCTCCGGTCGACCCGGCAGTAGCACGTCTCCGGTCGACACGGCAGTAGCACGTCTCCCGTCGACACGGCAGTAGCACGTCTCCCGTCGACACGGCAGTAGCACGTCTTCGGTCGACACGGCAGTAGCACGTCTCATGTCGACACGGCAGTAGCACGTCTCTCGTCGACACAGTAATAGCACATTCCTAAACGGTAGTAGCACGTCTCATGTCGACACAGTCGACACGGCAGTAGCACGTCTCCGGTCGACACGGCAGTAGCACGTCTCCGGTCGACACGGCAGTAGCACGTCTCCGGTCGACACGGCAGTAGCACGTCTCCCGTCGACACGGCAGTAGCACGTCTCATGTCGACACGGCAGTAGCACGTCTCTCGTTGACACGGCAGTAGTACGTCCATAGTAGCAGTAGAATATGTAGTGAAGGGTAGTTTGGTAAAATATGTAGTGACAGATGACATGTGGATATTAGTTTGTCCTAATTTGTTAATTTTTGTCCTTAAATGTATAAGATAATGTATAAAGAATGTATTTGTAAACTGAAATTTGGTCAGTAACTAATATGTAGTTTACTATTGAAAAAATGGGGTGCTAGTGAGGATGGTGGTCATGAAGTTGAGGACTAAGGAGTTGATGATCGATGAGGCCGTATTGGAGGAGGAAGGATTGAAAGAATGCATGTGAGGTTTATATGTCATTTCCCATACCAAAAGGGTTTTTTTTTTTCCAACTGTTTTATAAATATTGTTGCTCAAAAATCATTTTAAGGACTGAAAGTTGGTCATTTTTCAAAATTTCTCATTTTTGATTACCGCATGAAAGTTGTAAAGTTTTCTGGTTAGCACATGAAATCTTAAGTGGTAAACTAAGTTCTCGTAGTAGGAAAAAGTAATTGATGTACGAAAATGTTAGCATATATACTATAGCCATTTTTCAGTTAAATTTTAGTTAAATTAGCTAAAATGTTATTTTGGCGAGCGACTTTAGAAATATGTCTGCATCAATGCTTCATATTTTAGCTAGTAAAAAATTAATATTATTCTTCAATCGAAGGAAAAATAGTAATGTCTCATCTCGCTCTTTATAGTTAGCTAGCGAGATACCTAAAATTTATAATAGCTAAACTTTGATTAGTCAGCTAGAACTCTTAAAATTAGGGCTGGGCATATAAAACCAATCCCGAGATCCCGTCCCAATCCCGTTTCGAAAATAGACGGGACGAGACGGGCTTTAAGTTGAAAATGTACAATCTTGTCCCGGCCCATCCCGATCTTAAAAAGTGGGACGGGTTTCGGGATTAACATTTTGAATCCGTAAGGGCCCGGCCCGTCCCGAAGCCCATATTCTTTTTTTTTTTCGTCGTTTATATTTATATAGATATGTTCTCTGACATCTCTGCACCTCTCATGCCTCTTTTGTTGACTTCTTCTTATCTTCCTCTCTCGTTTGTCCCCTTGCCTCCCACTCTCTCTCGCTTCTATCATCTCTCTATCACTCTCTCACGACCTCTATCACTCTTTCTCAGTCCCCTCTCTCACGGTCTCACTCTCACTGATCACTTGGTGGTCAGATGGCTTTTCTTTAATTGCAAAGACCATGCGGGGGTTCAAGATGCCAATATCGGTCGTAAGCAATCTACGATATCACCACCACACCAGCATCCTCGGCCAACCACCAACCTCAGTCAACCGAGAGTCCGAAATAGTCTCCATATTGTCGCACCACCTACAACGAACGACGACCTAGATCTACCCTTTGATTCTTATTTTACTTTTAAATTTCAGGTGAATTTACATTTCAATTATTTCTTGAGATCTATTGATCTGAGTTTGTAAATTATAATTGTTGGATGGAAAAACTGGATATTCTTTATATATATTTTGAGATTTACTTATCTAGACCATGAATGTTTGTTGGTTTTGGTTGATTTTTGTGGTGTTGGCTGTAAATCACGGTATAGGCGAGAAGGAGATCTCGGCAGATGCTCGAGGCCTCGACGACCTTTGTTTTTTTAACAAGGTGATATCTCGGTCCCGTCCTGGTCCCGGCCCGATCCCGACCAGGATTCGGGCCTGCAAGGATCACTTCTGAAAATCCCTCATCCCGTCTCGTCCCGTCCCTATTGAAAATTTCGGGATCGGGATCACGTTAATCCGGCTCGTCCCGGCCCGTGCCCAGCCCTACTTAAAATGCCCAAAAAGCCAAACACGCTCTCTAAAATAGTTAAAAAGCGAAAATAGAGTATGATAAATATGCGCTTAATGTGCATCTAATTGCTTTGCTAAATCTTTTTCGTTCTAAAGAAAAAGATGAAGTGAATAATCTCGAGAGTGGTTTTAAATACACATCCCAAATAACTTAATACACATCCTTATTATTTGATATTTCAAATCAGATTTGATTGGTATGTTAAATGACAAAAAGAGACATGTGTAATACAATTTAAATATTAAAAACAAAATTGTATTTGAAAACTAATAATGTGAAATCTAAACCAAATTAAAATATTAAAAATGAAAACTTATTTTTAGAAACTTATAAAGTGAATTAGAACAAATTAAATTTTTAAGATCGAGAACTACTTCCTTTTGTCCTTAAAGATTCATATTATTAATTTCCAAGTTTAGAGTGTCAAAATGTTAAACGATGTAATTGTTATGTATATGAACACTTATTTCGTTATATTTCACATATTTTCCTTTTCACCCAAACACACTATTCAGATATGTATTTTTCATCTTATTCATCATTTTCATGTTTAAGAATTTGAAATAAACAATAAATATGTAAGGATTTCTCAATAACTAGCACAAGTAATAGATATGAATATCTATAAAATGTTAATTTATATAAATATATACTAATTATACAATAATAACAGTGTTAATATAGTCACATAATATGATATTTCATGGATTTTTTTATTAAGGGTATTTTAGGTACTTTGGGTTGTGTATTTAGTAAAATATTCGAATGAGAAATTAAATAAATGATGTATTGAGAAAGAGATATGTATTAAGTTATTTGGGGTGTATATATAAAATTTCTCTAATTTCGACAATAAATGTATATTTTTTTTTGTGATCAGGTAAATTATAAATACGTGAGTCGAACTCATAACCTCCCATTTACTAAAAAAAACTATGCTACTAGACCAAATTGTATTAGGCGAAAAATGTATTTCCCACTGAAGTATTTCCTACTCAAGTGAAGTGGGTTTCTTATTTCCTGAAGAAAAATAATAAGAATCTGGCTTCAAAAGTGAATGGTCTACACATTGAATTGCCCAACTAAAAAACCGATGAGAGAAAAAATAATTCAAAATCAAAATAAGAAGATAAGAACGGCCATCAACCCTAAAAAAAAAAAAAGAGGAAAAAACTCACAGACTCCTATAAATTTAGGCCTAAGAGCATCTTCAGTAGTATAAGTTAGTTTATTGCTAAATTTAACAATAGTTAGGATATTTAACAATTGAAATAACAATTATGCTCTAGCAGTAATTGTTAAGTGTAAGTTAAGTAATATTTTTAACGAATCATAAACTTACACGTGGATAAAAAATAGAGGAAAAACATAAGTTTCTCCTTAGCAATTCTTGTCTAGGTTGATAAATTTGTCAATTTAGTTTAGCAATGTTAGGATTTAGCAATATTTTAGGTATTCTGCTGGAGCTCTTATTCATCCCAAAATTGACAAATTTCAAAAAAAAATTGATTTAGCAATACTGCTGGAGATGCTCTTAAGGCTCCCTTATTTCTCGAAGCGTCTATTCTAAATCTCTTCCATCTCGCCGTCGAAGGTAACTCTCTCACCAACTTGGTCTGCATAGGGTAAGTTGTTTGGTCCATTTTTGTGATTGATTCCTTTGTAGTAGTATTTCTCCATCTGTTAATTGCTTATGAGTAAGTTGTTGAGTGGAGATTGTTATGTAGTTGAGATTGATCTGCTTGATTTATAAAAAGAAAATTAACATAGATAGCAAGAATGTATCAGTTATCCCAATTCGATGATAGGGTTTGGTTCTATTTACTGATTGTTAATTGGGTAGTGAGTTATGGAGTATTTCATCTAAACTTTGAAAAAAGATTCAACCTTTACATATGAGATGAGAAATTGGGAGCCTTTAACTTATGTTGATACTCTGTGATTTATAGTATATGAAGACAACTTATAAATTGCAAACTCTCTGATCCTACTTTTACTGATTGACACCAAACAGGTGTTTTATACAGAGAACAAGAAGGATGGAAGCCGCAGGTATGCTGTGTCTCTGTTTCTCACCTAAAATGTTTTTCCTTTTGATTCTTGTGTTTTCTTTTTAGATACGAAAAATAATGTTTTTTTTTTTTTTTCGTAATATGAATGGATATATTGAATTTGGTTTTGGGGTACATGCCTAATTGTTTGTCTTTCAAATAATCAGGGAATCCTCCGAAGCCTGGAAACAAGAAAAAACGTAACAAGAAGAAAGGTGGTAAAGCTTCAAACAACCAATTTGGGGCAACTAATCCCACTCAAGCAAACCAAGATGCTCCAGTTCAGAGCGTGGATAGTCCATTGGAGACATGGGTTTTTAGTACTGCGTCATCCTATCATGTTACAGTGGATCGGGATATTATGGAGAACTATACTAGTGGCAATTTCGGCAAGGTCTACCTAGCTACTGGTAATTCCGTGGATGTTGTGGGTAAGGGTGATGTTGGCATCAAATAACTGTCCAGTAATGCCACATGGATTCTACGTGATGTGAAACACATTCCGGTTGGAAGATTTCGAAAGGAGATTTTGCTTTTACTGTCCCGCTTGATCCAAATCCTCCTATGCGTATCACTGTTCTATCCGCGTCACCCCTTTGAAGGTGACAGTGTGGCTGGATTTCTGAAGGTTATAGTTAATCATTCAAGTATTAGTATGGATCTTTGTAATCTTGTTTTCCTAGATTTCTCAAGTGAACTTATAAGCATGGATCTTCGGTTTGTTATGGCATAACACTACTCTTGTTTGAATGATATTCAGAATATTAACATATTCGGTGCATGTTTATTATATATTGCAGTTCGTTACATATTTGATATTTCATGTTGTCTGTGACATTCTGTATGTTTCCTGATGTGGGTGGTGAAAATCACTTGAGCAAACTGTCTTTCATTCTTTCTGGTTCTCCTTGAGCAATCAAAGAACAGTGATGGCATATTGTTTGTTTTACTTCTTTGTGTATTTGGATTTTGATTTACTAGTTTGATGTGAAAAATAATAGCCTTAAAACATGTTGAAACTTCTTATCGATACTTTACAAGTTAAATGTTCAAGCCCCAAACTGTGTTAATGATCCAGAGCAGTACATAATTCTGTTTATGTATACCTGAGCTGTAAATAATACCCCATTGGTTGATTACCATAAGAATAATGTTGATGTCCCTCCATAGACAATGAATAGTACTCAAAATCTGGGATTTAGATTAGGTGTCTAACATCTGTTTCTGAATCCAAGCATACCTAAATTGCCAGCATGCTGTTCTCCAAGTCACGAAGCTTACTACTTTCTCTAGCATTGCTTCTATTTTTACCTGTGGCATAATTACGTCACTTAAACCAGAAGAGAATTTCCAAATATGTGTACTTGTTACTTACAGTATGAAGTAGTTTTGGTACTAAGAGACCGACAAATAGGAATCCTCCAACTCTTTTTGTTGGTCCAAGTCAACTGACACCTAATATTTGCAGTATTATTCAAGAATTTTTTTTGGCGGAAGAAGCAGAATCAATTGCGTTTCTTCTGCAGACTCCTCGGGGAAGTTAAACTGCTGAATGTGATTAAGGTGGAATTGCAAGATTTCTTTCTAAAAAGTAAAAACATCGAAAAAGAGTATCCCCTACTATATATAACCAACAAAGCAATGCTTTGTAGCTATGAAAGTGCATCGACATTCGCCACAGATGGTTCAAGTTGCTGCAGAGTGAGCATACTTGTGAGGTTGGCATTGCACGCCTGTGATGATTCGTGCACACACAACCAGAATAGCATGTTCATCCTTGATAAATTTCCACGTAGGTGTTCTCCTTTGCACAATCGAATCGGCTAGCTAGCATAGTATTAGGTACATCATCTGAACCACTGCAGAAGGAAAATTTCAGATTAAAACTTTGTACTATGTAAGGACTAAGGATTAAGGAGTAAGGAGAATATAGAAATGAAGGAAAGCCCAATCAAGGTTTCAGTTTGATTTAGCAGAGAACCTCTGAGTTCAGGGCAGTGGCTCCGCTGTCATCCAAACGAGTGAAACGACAAGACATGAATAACTACCTTTGCTGCATATATAGTTTCAAACCAACTGGAACTGTCATTATGAGTCCTGCTTCATGGATGAGCTCGTATCGCTTCCACCGGTAGTCTGAGTGAAGCTTAATTCAGGTGATTTGCACAATGCTGGTGTCTATTTGGCATAAGTTGCATTACGATGCCAAAAATGCGTTAACAAACACTTGCAGAATGAACTTGTATGATAAAAATTCCAAATTCATGAGACTATAAATAGGTATATATATAGATACTACGCACAGTTAAAATTTAAACAAGAGGATGTCGAGCATGAGAAAAAAGAGCTTGTCAAGTTAGCCAAGGTGACTGCCTGAGAACCCAACTAGGTTTTGATAATTGACTGAACCTCTTTTAGGAAGCAGGCAAGTCATCCTTGGCTACCAAACTAGACTCCTTTTTTCATGATTGACATCTCTTCAGTTCTTTCGAAATATATATGGATTTCATGCTCCGATACTGGGATGTCAATACAATGTTTAAGAGCCCTCTATTTATAACAATGTCAATCGGTATAATTAGATTCGTGTTCGCTCATAGTTGATCTCTGCTATATACCTTCATCAATTTACCTCATCTTCAGCTATATTGTTCTTTTCAGTGATATCAGCTCATAAAGTAGTTGACGGACCATGAAGGAATATGTTCTCTCCAACTTGAAGGCAATCAAATTCATGATAAATACATATACTGCATATCTTACATCGAAAATTTCTAACAAGTGTCCAGTACTGTGGAAGATAAATTAAACATATTCATTCCACTTTATCAGAGTTAGCCACTTGATCAAAGCAAATATCGATACACTAGTAGGATGGCAGACTTAAGAGACGAAACCATTTCGTGGCATAAGAGACACTATTCGTCGTATAAGAACCTATCCGACGACAAGTCGGTCGCATAAGTGGTGTCACATAAGAATTTATACGACGAAAACAACTTATTCGTCGCTACACTATATCTAATACGACGAATAAACATTTGTCGCACAGAAAAAAAACGACGACACTGTGTCCACTTATACGACGAATGTCGTTGCATATTTGTTCTGACGAACAGTTTTTTGTCGTCAGTGATTCTATACCGACGAAAAATGAGTGCAATTGCTGACGAAAGTTTGTTTCAATTATGCGACGAACTATCTATTTTGGTCGTATAGATGTTCCGACGAACAATATTTCGTCGTAAGTGGTTTTGTAACGACGAAACGTGGGTGCCATTGTCGACGAAAGCTTGCTTCACTTATGCGACGAAAAGATTATTTTCGTCGCATAAGGCTTTTCAATGAGGCTAGTTTTATTTGCTTTTTCCTTATCCTCCCTGTTTCACTATCATCATCATCAAACAGAAACTATAAAACTGCAAATTTAGCAAACAATAAATTTTCATATATGCATAATTTGTTCATACAAAATCTTTACTCTTTAGTAACACTTTGAACTGCAACTAAACAAAACCATTCATTCATCCTAGCTTAGCTAGCCTATCCTAGCTTCTCCAACTGAACAAAACCAACTGCCCAAACCTTAAAGGTTTCTCCATCTAGCTAGCCTATCCTTCTCCAACTAAAGAAAACCAACTGCACAACAACCTAATCCTAAAGGCTTCTCCATCTAAACAAAACCAACTGCACAACAACCTAACCAAAGGCTTCTCCATCCAAACAAAATCAAAATAGTGAAGCATGCAGTGATGTACCTAGCTAGTTCCTCTCAGCTTCCATGTTGTTCCCTGCATCAACATTTTGTTGTAGAGGTTGATGGGAAGGGATATGTGGAGGACACCCAGTCTGCTGTGCCATAAAAAACATCACTGCTGCTAGTTGCT
This sequence comes from Fragaria nilgerrensis, assembly GCA_010134655.1. NCBI lineage: Eukaryota > Viridiplantae > Streptophyta > Magnoliopsida > Rosales > Rosaceae > Fragaria > Fragaria nilgerrensis. Next base: position 14,000,893 of record CM020979.1, on the reverse strand, counting down.
GCTTCACTAATGTCATCTCTTCACTAAGGTTCTGCGCAACCGCCTCAGCTTTTTCGGCCATCTCCTTAGCAATATGTAATCTCCCTCCACCTCATGAACTCGAGAATATGGAGTGGAAGATGATGACACTTGGACACCTGCTCTTCTAAGACCACGAATCTCCTTCCCGGCTCTTCTGCCGACTCCTGCTTCAAGCACCTTAAGATTCATTGACCATTCCAATGGTGGGAGCTCACCCTCCGGGATGTCAGGGTTTGCATTCTTCTGTGCATTTTTTAATTCAGTGGCTTGTTTCTACATTTCCTCCTGCAGATAAGAGATAAGAGATCATCCACCATATGAGAATTCAAATGAATATTGTAACATTCTGTTACTTATAACTAGCTAAAGAATTGCAAGTTTGGGACTAACTATTTGGACTCTAGGATAAATATATATATGCAATATTCATGACTTGAGATATTGGTTGAGGTGAGCATATATTCCTCTTTTCTATCTATACAGCTAATTCTTCCAACCCTATTCCTCTCACAGCCTCTGATTCTGGTTCTGGTTTGTAGCAAAAAATAATATTCCTCTTTTTACTAGTTTACTTTACTACTGATATGAAACTTAATTAGCATAACAAAGTCACATTCACTAAGACAAAACACAAATGCCTCTGCACCAACTGCAAATTATTTAATTGCACAAACTGAAAATTATTTGCACAATATATGTAAGCTATTTGCACCGGATTTAATTAACACAATATATATGTCATACGTCTCCGTGTAAGCTGGGATAACAAGAAATTCCTCGCCCTTCTCTTTGTGGTAAACCACCCTGTAGATGATAGGTAGCCGCCCCGTGTGGTGCTCCGACTCCTTCTTACCACGGTTGGTCATGTTAGCCGCCGATCGTGTCTGCCAATCACATAGTACGTAGTTCATATTAATGGCAGTTTCTCTTGGCCATTAACAATAGATATTAGGAAATAAAGCAATTGAGCTAAGGAAAAATAATTATGCTATTGGATTAAAGTGAGCAATATAACCCCACATAACAAGCATAGTTGTGTTGTGGATTACAAGCTGATAAGTTGAACAGTATCAATGCAAGCAATCAAAGCTAAAGCAATCAGGTCGAGATAGCAATAGTAACATTTTATTAGTTTTTGAGAGATCCTTTTTGGCAAGACATATATCCAATTCTATACATACATCCAATATAGAGAGGACAGACTTATCACAAAGAATTGTAAAAAACTAGCAAATAATCAGATAAAGGGAATTTCTGGGCATTTTTCAAATCAACCAAACAACTTTGATACCAATAGTCGTCGAATGCATAGTTAACTAAAAACTACTATATCTAAGGGATCTTGGCTTGTTTTTTTTATTAGGTTAATAACGATGATTTCATTAAGCCACTGGAGCAAAAAAGAACAGGCATACAAGTCAGCAGGAATAACACAATCTGCAGCACAAAAGAAAATTTTCATCTTTAAAGAGTAAACCAGACAAAAAAATATAATGAGATTACATTTCGGAAGCCCTTTTGTTCTAATGTTTTGGACCTAGCACTAATGTTTTCTAGACCTTTAATAAAGCTTATTTCTGTACGAGATTAAGATCGCCATCATTATGATATTTTAATGTGGTCTATAGCCTTATGAAACTGAAACTGAAATGTGAGGATCAGCTTGGAAATTTATTCTTTACTCCAATTCATTTATATGCCTAATTAGATTCTCTCTATTTGGTGAAATGGGTAAGCCAGTAGTCATGTAATCAAGATATTTATTTGCAAGATTGCTAGGAAACTGGTAATCTCACAACTTACATATACAGCTTCACATGCATATATGCCCTATATTCATACACTACCACAAAAAGGCATCAGACCACGGTCAAAAAACGTCGTCTGATTGTTCAGATTACCGTTGTCTTTTTGCGTGCCGTCTGATGTATTGTAAAAACGTCGTCTGACTGCTGTCGACAGCCATGGGATGCCAACATATGCTGACAGCGTATCGGCAGATTCTGTGTCTTGTGACATACACTCACATCACGCTTTTTTATGAGTAATAGTTGTGTGATCATTTAACATACCACGGTTGTTATTAGAACTGTATTCTGATATGGACTCACAAGTCGTTTTTAAGCTTATGACATTTTCAATCCATTGCCTGCATATGACTGTAAAGCGACTTCTGACTATATCATTGTGAATCAAAAATTGCTAAATTTAAGCCTATTCCAACCACGTTTTTTATTTTTCCATTTGTCATCTAATTCAATACAATCAATACATGAAATGCATATAAATCAAAAATGACCATATGAACATTACCTAAATGGATTTGCATTAGATAATATTGTACTTTAAAAAGAAGGATCACTTAGGAAAGTCCAAAGACTACCATTGTATCCACAAAAGGAGCACACATTCAAGAAACTCCAACACCAAAATACATCATGCAATGTACCTATACATTCAAACGACCCAAAACATGTTTCTAACCTAGCTATATATATTGCACTTCAGAGCTTTAGCAGATCCTTCAGCAGCTTAATCAATCATGTTCTTGAGCACATAACCAGCTAACTCCTCACACACCTCATCAATCTTGAGGATATGGTTTCCCAGTCCTAGAAGCCCACTGTAACAGTTTAAAACAACATGTCACTTTGGAACTTGATTGATATTAAACTTGCAAACTTGATTGCAATTGACATTAAACTTGCAAACTTGCAAATAATGGAGTTGAAAATGGAAGATTTTAGTTACCTTATCTGCAAATGCCAGCTCTAAATCTAAGATAATATCCCTCATGTATCTCATCACATAATAGCCGCATGATGTGGTATCGTTTTGTTCTAGGATTCCCTGAAGTAGACACACACACTTACCATCAGTCCACAACATAGTTATATTTCCATAATAATAATTATCAAAAGCCAAATAAATAGAAAACATACTCTCATGTTCTTCCAATTAATCTTTCTGCGTCTTTTCTTGTTATGGTCAGAGTTAAAATTTGAAATGACACTATAAGTTTGTATAAACACACCAACATTAGACACCACATGACTCAGCTTCCCATTGCTTGCTTCACTGTCTTGATCTCGTCACCTACTAGAAATGGAATAAGAGCCTTCTTACTTATCCACCCAAGCACTTTGGTTGTCCACCAGCAACATATAGAGGATCTTCTGTTAAAAGGCAATAGAGAAGTCTCAAATAACTTGTACTGCTCTTTGAACTTAAGTTGATTTCACAAGTCTCTTGAGAAACATCATTAGGAGGACACCTGACCTATGACCGCACATTCAAAAGTTTACCTAGCAAGGGATGTCTTATGAAAGAAAGATGAATGCGAATTTGATGTGGTCTCCCTGACTGAATCTCAACCTGTTAAATTACCAATATGCTAATGTAATGACTTCAAATCCAAAAAGTAGAACTAAAACTAACGTGACTTTAAGCCCCTCATGAACTTCATGTATCTTTGTATTGCACTTGTAACATTAGATTGAAGACGTTCCTTTGGGATACTAAAGGATGTCAAATAGAATATCAAGATTGGTATTGCAAACACTAAAGTCTGTATTCAAGAAACAAAGCAGACAGACAACAGAGAAGATATGGAAGCTTAAGTCCTTTTGTCTAGCATATTCTTATGTTTTAATTTGGTAAAAATTTGTATACCTGTACAATTGTGTGGTTTTTCTGTATGTCCCTGTCAAGAACTTCTACTTTGCTCGGAGCTGGTTTTCCTGGTGAAGTAAGAAGTATATAACAAAAGGGTAAGCATGATGGGGTATAAGATTGTTCGATGAAATGGCGTTTCTCAAAGATGAGTTGATAAAAATCAAGAACTCAATAAATGGTGACTGGTCAGTGGTGCAAGAAAACGGTGACGAGATAAAATGATCGCTGGCTATCCTTTAAAATAATGATGAACAACAGGATGTGTCTTAGAGAAATATAAGCTACTCTACAGATGAGAGATGTGATAAACTTGTCGGAGAAGCAACATAGAGCCCTTTAGCCACACCAGGATATCGCACAATTCCAATTGGCTGCTTGACAATCACCTGTAGTATTTTCAAAACCCACAATCAATTGCATACATAATTGCAATAAGTATTGTGAAAGAATATAGCATAAACAAATGACAACGACGTTGATCCTGAAGTTCGGACTAAACATACAGTTGACACAAGAATCTATATTTCCTAGAGGTCAAACTGTAATGTATATGTATATATCTGTGATTATATATATGCATAACTGTAGGATGTTATGATTCATGAGTAGAAATTGGCAAGAGGAATACAACATAGAATTAGAAGTTAAGATAACTTTCCCAGTTGAGAACTTGAAGACCACAGCTTACATCAAAGAAGCTAAACAAACAGTGGGACATAAATGGTCTCCGAGATACCAATGCAACGTTAAGATTGCTTATGAAGACATAGTCAAACAAAAACTTCAGTCTCAAGAGATATTATTACCTCATCCTCACAAAATATCCCGGTTACTAGTGCCCAGTATATCTTTGTGATTTTCCTTATTGTATGCAGCTTCGTGTTGGTGGTGCTACATTGTTTATTTTCCTTATCAGGTCATTGCAAATAATGGGAATGATATAACACTAAGACAACAATCCAGAATCATTTTACTTATCATGATTTGGACCATATAATAAAGATAAAATCATAAAATAACTGAAACTAGGTTCAAGCAAGATTGAACATGTCATTGTTGTAATCTACCTCATAATTCACAGATTCATATTCAGATTCAGATGAACCTGAGTATGAATCTTCACTACTATCAGAACTATCATTTGCTTTCTCCCCATGCCACTTCCAAACCTTGTAAGTTTCCATAAACTTATTAAAATACAGATGAGTCCTAATAACAGAGACCGAATAGCTATCCATATTCCCACATTTTGTACATGGACAAGGAAAGTTATCATCAGGATGTTTTGCATTATCTAAAGCAAACTTCAAGAACTTTTTCACCCCTGATTCATAAGCTAGAGATCTTTTATCAGCATGCATTCAAGACTTATCATCCATCTAAGCACACAAAACAACAACAAAGAGAATATATATCATAATGTTTTTCAACAACACATGCAAACAACAATACATCAACAAAAGCAAAGCATTAACCCAAAACCCAGAAAAGAACGAATAAAAACAGAAAACCTAAATCAGTAATATAGAACCCATAAAGCAATAACATAGAACCCAAAAACAGCAGATCAAATACCCAAAACCCAAATCTGAAAACCCCGTAATTACCTTGAGAGAAACAATCTTCAGAAAATCAAAATCGAAATCGTATTGTAGTCCAAGTCACCTGCATCAAAATCGAAACATTCAAAGAGAGGCTAGGGCTTATGAGAGACAAAATCAAAATCAAAATCGATTTATGAGACACGAATATAAAGAGAGGCTAGGGCTTACCGACTCTGAGATGAATCCAAATAGAGGCTAGCTACGCTCGCCAAGCTTCTTCGTCGTATCCAACGATTGAGAGATGTTGAGAGAGCTGTTGAGAGGTGTTTAGGTTTTTGAGTGTTTTGGGTTTTTGCTCAAGAGCTGTCGAGCTTGGTGTTTGGTTTTTAGGTTTTGTGAGTGTGCGCGTGTATAGGGCTGGTATTCAGTTTGTCTCTCTTTTTTTTTTTTTTTGTCTAAGTGTTGGCATATGGGGGGGGGGGGGAGAATTTAATTTTAGGCTGAAAATATGTGGGGGGAAGTGGCAGATTGAAAGCGCCAATCAATTGGTATTCATTTCGACATCAAATCACACAACGTAAAACCTATAAATGTAGTCTGATACCCGAAATTTTAAGTTTTGGCATTGCCTCCATCAAAGTTTGTGTTCCCTCTCTAAGTTTGGGGCAAAATTTGGGGAGAAAGTTGGAGGGAAATATTGGCTGACATGGTTTTGCTGCAAAAACATACACTCACACCACATTTTTATTACAAAACGTCGTATCATTCTTACATGTTGGGCACCTTGCAATCTGGGCTCAAATTTTTACACATTCACATGACGATTTCTTAGAAAACTGACATCTAAAAAGTTCAAAATCAGTCACACGACGAGTTGTAACTATATGTTGTCTGATAGGCATTGTATGATGCAGTTTTTCTAGTAGTGATATCTACCAAACTAAAATCAGGCCCTGCTATATATTTTAGGAAACAGGTAATCTCACTACTAGGATCGCCTCTCTCAGACACCATCACATAATTCTTATTCATAATGTCAGGGAAAGAAAAACAAAGGAACCAAAAAGAAGACCAACAAAGCACAAAGGAAAAGGAAAGCTTAGTTGAAAACTAATTCAAGGATAAAAAGGGCCTTAGCTTCTTCACTGATCATGAAGGGCGTGGCAGATTTATTTTGGGGACACATAATGTTTTAGAAGAGAAACTTAAAAGCCTTTGCCTCTTTGTATTGCCCTTATGTTTTTCCATAACCAAAACCATCTTTCATATATCAAGCAAAGGTAAGGCTGAAAACTCAGTAAAGTCCTAGACAATTCTATATTTCAACAAGCAGCAACAACTCATGCATTCTCTAACCAATCAGCAACAAAATCAATTACATCAATGAGTACCAAAAAAGAAAAAATTTTAACAACACTAACCATTATCCAAAATAGAAACAACTCCCACCATTATCCCACTAGTAGAAAAAATTACTTAAGCGACGGGTACATTTCGTCGCCTAAACCTTAAAATTTGTCGCCTCAGCGCTTAAGCGACGAAACATTCGTCGCTTAAGATTTGTCGCATATGACACGTCTCTTAGGTTCTTAAGCGACAAAAACTTCTAATCTGTCACATAAGTACCCGCCTAGGCAACGAAAGCCATATCGTCGCCTGAATACTTAAGCAACGAACATAGTTCTCTAGGGCAACAAAACATTTCGTCGGTTTGGTGTTTACAATATTTAAAAAAATATTTTTTTAATTAATTTAATTTCATTTAATGTTTATTAAATGAAATTAAATTAATTAAAACATTTTAGTTTCATTTTTATTTTCTTTTTTGAGTTTATTTTTCTTTTAGTTTATTTTTTCTTTTTTTGTTCTTTTATTCCCACACCAAACACCCACCACACACCACCACGCGCCACCACCACCGACCTCTACCCACAAAACCCACCGCCGAGCTTTTCCACCAAAATAACCACTACCGGCGCCTCTCTGTCACAAAATAAACCCCAATTACATTCACAATTCCCTCCACAACTCCCTAATTTCATTCACATCTCCTCACAATTTCATTTACCTCTCTCAGCCTCCTCCCTCCTCCTACGTTGTCACATACCACCACATCGTGAATCTGAAACCGAGCCTGAACCACAACAAACCCACATACACCCTTAAAAATTTACAATAAATACATAGATTCAATGTGAGGATAAACACGAATTAGTACATTACCTGGCTCGAAGACGACATCGAGGGAGTAGAGAACGATCTGGTGGCGGGTTCGACTCTAGGAGGCGGCGGCATTGAGTTGAAGGAGCACGCTAGACGGAGGGTTCGGGTTCGGGTTCGGGTACAAGAAATTCGGAAAGGGAGGAGACCGGATTGGATCTGGTGGAGAGGGAGGCCGAATCTGGTGGAGAGGGAGAGAGTGAGGACTGGGTGATGGCATGGTGAGGGAAAAGAAGAAGTGGTTGAGGTGGCTGGGTTTTGAAGAAGAAGATAAAATGGTCTCTGTGGGAGAGAGAACGAGGAAGAGAGGGAAGAAGAACATGAAGTGGGCCGGGATAGAGAGAGTGATGAGGGTATGAAAAGATAAAATGGTGGCTTTGAAATTTTTTTAAAAATTGGTTTGAAAATTTTTCAAATTTTTGGCGGAAGGTTTGACCGCCTAAATATTTGGTCTTATGCGACAAAATCTTCAAATTTCGTTGCTTAAGTGCTTACAATAATTTTTTAAAATTTAAAATTTAAAAACTTAACTGATAAAATTGGTAGCTTACGGCAAAGTAGGAAACAAATTTAAAATTACCATTAAATGCAGTCATCATAAATTTATATCCCTTAAATTTTTCAATTTTTTTTTAAAAGTTTAATTAGCCTTCTTTAACAAAAAATAATAATTAATTATCCTTGATTATCATAGAATATTATTGGAATAAAATTTAAATTGAGTGTTGACTTTCAAAAATTAACTTAAGTATCGTATAGTCTTAAATATTAACATTAATGGGATGAAATAAATATTTATACTATTAAAATTGTAATCCAATGAATACAAATCATGTTAAGAGTTTTTTACCTTATTAACATGTACGTGCTTTATTGCTTTAAACTTTTTTTTTTAAATAGCAAAAAATATTGTTGACTAAAATGGTATGTGAACTAAAAATATTGAAGCTTGAAATTGAAAAACAATAGAAGTGCAAAACTTGTTATATGTGGACTAAAGTCGTATAGCGCGCTTAAGTTTCGTATCTTTAAGTTCATGAAACAAGTATATATAGTAGCGAAAATGAATTTGAAGAAAACGACCGTTAGATATAATTAATATAAGAAAACATGTATGTAGAATAAATATTGACTAGTTTGAAGTTCGGTAAGGCTTTGATCACGTCAGTCAACTATAGAACCGAAATTCTTACAAAACGAAAACGTTAATTAACGATTCTTCGAAGCTCCGTTTTTAGAACCGTCGACGCTCACAGTCTCAAAATTGTTTACTCCATTAGCTTAGCAAAAAAAAAATGAAAAAAATGTCAATTTATATACTCTCACTACTGGAAAAAAGCACTTAGGAGACGGATTTCGTCTCCTAAGTACTTAGGAGACGGAATGTCCGTCGGCTAAGATTCGTCGTCTAAGTGTCGTGAGGTAGACACTTAGGTGACGAAACCTGAAATTCCATCGCTTAAGTGGTTCTTAGGAGACGGAATACTTTCGTCTCCTAAGCACTTAGGCGACAGATTTTATTTTATAATAAAAAAAATTTATCCACTTAAGAGACGGAATAGTTGAATTCCGTCGCTAAAGGCTGAAAAAAAAATTTAAAAAAAAAAAAACATTATTACCCCCTAGTAAACCTAGTGGAAGTTTACTGCCCCCCATGCCAGTAAACTTCTACTAGACTTCTACTAGGGGTCAGTAAACTTTAATACAGTATCTCCCTTTCAATTTCATGTCAATTATACACAATAGATACCTATTATTACCCTAATAAACAAATTCATTGCCCCCTAGTAAAACCCAGTGGAAGTTTACTGCCCCCCAATAAACTTCTACTAGGGGTCAGTAAACTTCAATACATTATCTCTGTTTCAATTTCATGTCAATTATACACAACAAATACTCATTCTTACCCTAGTAAACAAATTCATTGCCCCCTAGTAAACCCAGTGGAAGTTTACTGCCCTCCAGTAAACTTCTACTGGGGGTCAGTAAACTTCAATACAGTATCTCCCTTTCAATTTCATGTCAATTATACACAATAGATACCCATTATTACCCTAATAAACAAATTCATTGCCCCCTAGTAAAACCCAGTGAAAGTTTCTTGCCCCCCAGTAAGCTTCTACTGGGGGTCAGTAAACTTCAATACACTATCTCCCTTTCAATTTCATGTCAATTATACACAACAGATACTCATTCTTATCCTAATAAACAAATTCATTGCCCATGGTAAACCCAGTGCCCCCAAAAAACTTCTACTGGGGGTCAGTAAACTTCAATACAATATCTCCGTTTCAATTTCATACCAACAATCTACCTTAAATACATTACCACCACAACCACCGTACCAAATCTATCACTAAAGCTAATTAAACTAGAAAAATTGAAGAACTTACCTTGATTTCTTACTCTTTTGAAATTTCGAGGGACGATGGTGGGTCGGCGGGAAGGCTAGGTAGAGAGAGAAAGGTGGCGGCAGCAGCGTCTGTGGTGGCGGAGATCGGATCCAGATCTGAGGCTCAGTGTAAGAGAAGGGGACGAGAAGCTTGCTGGCGGCGGGGACAGGTAAGTCGGGTCGGGTCGAAAGGGGGAGGTTGTTGGCTCTGAGGAGGGTGCGGAGGTGGCCGGGTGATTGTGGGGGTGGTGCAGTTGAAGGTGGCGGCAGCGGAGGAAGGAGCGGTGAGAATGAAGAGAGAGGCCGGCATGAGAGTGATAGTCTGGAGAGAGAGAGCTCTAGGAGAAGATGAGTTTCCTTCTATTGATAAGGTTGGTGAGTGCGTGATTTAAAAGAATTGATATGCTTTGAAAAATTTTGGTTTTAATTTTCATGAAATTTTACGCGAGAAGATTAAGCGCTCAAATTTTTAGAACTTAAGCGACGGAATGTTCTATTTCCGTCGTCTAAGTGATTCCTGATTTTTTTTTTTTTAAAAAAAAACCATTCCGTCTCCTAAGTTCTACTTAGGCTACAGAATGTAGTTCCGTCTCTTAAGTGATTCATATAAATTTTTTAATTTTTATTTTTCAAAATGTCGTCGTCTAAGTAAAAATATTTCGTCTCCTAAGTAGTACTTAAGCGACGAAATGAAATTTCGTCTCCTAAGCCGTTCTTAGGAGACGAAATCAAAATATTTTGTCGTCTAAGAACAACTTAGGAGACGGAAACTGTTTCGTCTCCTAAGTAGAAAATTTCGTGGCTTATGTATGACTTAGGAGATGAAATTTTTTAATTCCGTCGCTTAAGTGCTATTTTCCAGTAGTGATCTTGCTCTTTGAAAAAAAATTATGCATTGACACTTGGGCAACAAAATATTTGGTTTCATCGCCTAAGTCTATATGTTTTTATTTGAAGTTTTTTAAAAATTATATGGTAAAAATTATATGACGAAAGTTTATTTCGTCACATAAGTGATTACTTAGACGAGGAACAATGATTTCGTCACCTAAGTGATCACCTAAGTGGCGAAACACTTGTTTCATCGCTTAAGTGGTCATTTAAGTGACGAAATACGTTTCGTCGCTTAAGTGGTTACTTAAGCGACGGAAATTGTTTTGCTTGTTTGTTTTCGTCGTTTAAGTACATTTTTCTAGTAGTGTCCAAAATTGAAACATTCTAGCCATATAAATATCAAAGTGGCAGCAACATTAAATTTACCTTGAAATTAGGTGACTCAAAGTGCCAGCAAATCTAGTCCCACTCATCTTACATGTCTATCAAATCAGGCGGAATTATTTCTCTCCCATGCTTCTTATAGTGCCTTGAAAAGTCCCCCTTCCAATCTCGATATATGGTACCCGCCTTATCTTCAAGCCACGCCCACATCCGTTTATCCCCAAAGTCAATTTTAAAATACGGCTACAACACAAACAACTCCTCATCAGACTACAAATTGAAATAATGAAGAAGCTAGCAACAGTAGATTCACCATATAACAGGACCAACTCCTAATCACCTTGTAAATTGACATGCATGAAGAATAAGAACAATAGATTCACCCTATAACATAAACAAGTCTTTTTTACTATGTAAATTGACATAATGAACACTAAAAATCTATGCGTTCACCCTATAACACAAACAACTCATTCACCTATAACACATCATCATCATCATTACTAAACTGTAAAAGTGACACATTCACTGTAAACTCTAAACCTATAACACATTCACTATAAATTGACATCATTCACTGTAAACACATTCACCTATAACACATCATCTGTAAACTCATAAACTCATTCACCTATAACACATCATCATTATCATTACTAAACTGTAAATTGACACATTCACTGTAAACTCTAAACCTATAACACATCACCTATAACACATCATCAGCATCACTCACTACTAAACTGTAAATTGACATCATTCACTATAAAAACAACTCATTCACCAAAAGTGTACTGGATCTTACCGTAAGCCCGTCTATCAACTTCTTCTTCTCAAAGTCACCGAGGCATTCCTAGTTTCCGGCCGACAATTTGACTTTGGATCGAATTATGCAACCAATGCTATTGACCAGGAGGCTGTTCACTACTGATGAAGACGGTCCTCTGATGAAGTCGTCATACGCAATTTCGATCAAGCTAGTGTATTTCACAATACGCTTGACTTTGTCCAGGTTGTCGAACCCTCGTTGGCATTTTGGGGGAGGTCCGATGGACTTCTTAGTACCACGTCGAACACTACAACCATCGGACACCCTCGCTTGAGCTTATGGGGCGACATCGTCGATCTCGTCCTCATCCAGTGGGGGAGCTGTAAAGGCAATCGAGGTTGGTGGTGGAGGTGGAGTCGTTTCATCATCTCCCGTTGGCCCCGCTGTATTCTCCGTCGTGTCAAAACCAAATTGGGCTGCACAAGCCGATCGTAATCTCTCAGACGCAATCTCCCTGGCCCTTTTCTTCATCAATGGTGGCATGCTTGAGATTGAAACTCGGTTTAGATGGTTTAGGGTTTAGCGAAGTCGAATTGGGATTCAAATGCTGAGGTTGGAATTGGGAGGACGAATTTGGGAGAGGAGCCGCGGAGGCGAAGGAAGCAAATTGGGATTAGGGTTTCGAAAATGGGGAGGGATTAGGGATTAGGGTTCGAGTGATTCTAGGGAGGCGAATTGGGGGTGGTTCGAACTGGGTTTGAACAGAAATAGAGTTGATGCGAAATAGAGTTAGAACTGGGTTTGGGTATATTTGATATAGATCAAGTGACGAAAACCTGTTATTTCGTGGCCCAAACATTGTATTTGAATTTTGGCCCAAATATTTGGCGCAAAACTCGTACGCGCTATATTTTAGGCCCTTTGTGACGAATAACTATTTTTCGTCGCTTAGGACATGTCTGTAGCGACAAATTTAGGCTTTTTCGTCGTAAAAAAATAAATTGAGGTATATTTTCATTGAATACATTTATTTAATAATTAATTTTTTAACCAAAAAGAATACATATGTTAAAAGAAGTTGTGATCCTCATAATAAAGTAATACATATGTTATCGAAACAGGTCTTATAATAAAGTACTCAATCGCTATCCTCGTAATCCGGATCTTCTAGATCATCCTCAGGAATTTCATCTGAATCTTCATCTTCATCGTTGATGAAGTCGTGATTAGGTGGGATATACGGCAGTGAACCGAAATCGAACCCTAATCCTGAAATTGGAATGTACTTGCCTTGTGGGAAGTGGATGTCGTTGTTTATGCGAATAGTGCTTGTGTCGGGGATGTCAAAAGTTAAAGGCTCTTGATATGGTTCAAGAGCCACATTCTCAATATTTTGTTCTACCCAGCCCCCTTGAAATGTGGTTGCGTTAAAGATACTTCTATGCTCCATCACGTTAACTACTTTCCAACTCCCACTAGCTTTCGAATCATCAAGATAAAACACTTGTTTTGCTTGATTTCAAGCACAAACGGGGCATGTTCAGACCAGCTTGTGGATGTATTCACTGATAATAGCCTGTGATCCATCTTCGTACTCCTCAAAAAATTTGGGTCAGTATTGAACCATCTACACTTAAACAACAACTGACATACCTGCTGGATATAGTAGTACGATGAGGGCAACAACAATTCCGTAGTATGCAACATTATCCTTACCCACTACCATGATGCCACTGTTCTGTGTCTTCCAGCGTTGATCTCGTCGTTCTGTCAGGAACTTAACACCGTTGACTACACAAGCCGCATAAACATTATGTCTTTGTGGTTGACACACCAAATGATGCAACTACGGAGAGTAATCCTTGTCTTGACGTTCTTGCATCCTCGTCACCTACAAACAAATAAAAATATATAAGTTAAAAATTATGATCGAAAAGGGCATAATATTTCCCAAATTTTGAAATGGGGAGATTAAACGTACCCATTTTAGGAAATATACAGGAAACGTTTTCTTATGCCTCTCTTCATGCCTATTCTGATACTTAAGTTGAATAAGTCCCAAATGAGCATCTCTATATTCCTTGACTTCGTCACAGTGTTGCAGTACCCACCAATGAGCCTCACATAACTCATCTTCTCTTAAAATTTCTGAATTAGGTAAGTTACCAAACATTCTTATATCTTCAGAGACAATTGAGAGGTTGAATGTAGGTGTTCTTACCGAATCGAGGTCATCTGTGTCGTCTGTATTATGGAGATATGACTTGCAATACGTTACACACTCATGTGCAATGTATGCGTTAGCTATTGATCCTTCCGACTTTGCTCTGTTTTTAATAAAACCTTTATACCCACCAAGTTGTCTAAAAATAAAATAGTTAGTACAAATAAAAATATAGGGAAAATATGTAAATAATAATAATGTGTGACAAGATTTAGGGTTATAATCATACCTTTATATGGGAAACATCCAAGTAAAGTGTATTGGACCAGTAATAAGCACTTGTTCGGGAAGATGGATCATGAGGTGAACCATGATCGAAAAGAAAGTCGGGGGGGGGGGGGGGAGATCCTCTCCAATTTACATAGAATGTAGACAATGTCTGATTTCATTTCAATAATATCTGACTTATTCAGCTCTCTACTGCATAATCTCTGACAAAACCTGGACAAGACTACTAACGGCTCCACCACATCACGATGCAGATATGGTCTGATTACCACGGGAAGAAGACGTTGCAATAAAACATGACAGTCATGACTCTTCAATCTATGTATCTTCTGTTCCGCCACCTTAACATCATTGAACCAACTGAAAACTTTAGGCTAGAAAGCGGGCTTCACCGAGTAAGGTGCAATAGACATAAACACTTGTCTTGACGCCGTCCTTTTTACCCATAAGTGACGCCGTAAGCCCATCTTTTACAAATCATCCCGCGCTTTGATACTGTCTTTTGTCTTGTCTTTAATGTCGAGAATTGTTCCCACCACGTTGTCACAAACATTATTTTCTATGTGCATGACATCTAGGTTGTGTCTAATTCTCAAAGTGGACCAGTAAGGTAATTCAAAGAAAATACTCTTATGATGCCAATTGTCAAGTGCAGCAGGACGCATAGGATTTTGGGCTAAGACATCTTTATCACTACTCAAATATCCAAAATCGAAAGAGTTCAACTTGTATAAAATTTCATCCCCAGACTGAATAGGGGTGGTTCACGACGCTCCTCCCTGCTATCGAATGCATCTGCATCAAGCCACCATTTATGATTCATTGGAAGCCATCTACAGTGACCCAGGTAAACAATCTTGTCCGCGTGACGACTAGCATCAACGTTCTCTAAGAAGATGGGACAAGCCTTGTACCTTTGAGTGGTATGAGAAGATAACATACCGTAGCCAGGAAAGTCACTAATTGTCCACATCACGACTGCTCTCATCCTAAATGAAGTTTTACTATGTCTGTCAAAAGTGGGGATTCCATTTTCCCATAATTCTTTTAGCTCATCAATCAACGGTCTCAAATACACATCTAGACACTTTCCCGGAGAATTGAGACCTGGAATTAACAATGCCAGAAAATTATATTTCTTTTTCATACACATCCACGGTGGTAAGTTGTACGACATTAAAATAACATGTCAAATGCTATGAGACAGAGTCATATTGCCGCTAGGATTGAACCCGTCTGTTGCTAGTCTGAGCCTTACATTTCGAACGTCTTCCGTAAAATCAGGAAATGATGCGTCAAAAGATTTCCAAGCCTCCCCATCTGAGGGGTGTCTCAAAACACCGTCATCTTCACTAGGAAGACCGTGTCATCTCATCTCCTCTACAGTCTCTGATGACATGTACAGACGCTGCAATCTCAGAGTTAACGGGAAATAACAAAGCACTTTCACAGGAATAGGTTTCCCTTTATCTGAAGAAGCCTCCTCATCATACCTCGGCCCATTGCAAATGGGACAGTAAATAGCATGCTTGTAATCTCGGTAAAACAGCACGCAATTATTCTTGCAAACGTGGATCTTCACATAATCAAGGCCGAGGTCGCCCAAGATCTTTTTTGTCTTATAATGACTCTCAGGAAGTCTATTTACAGGAGGAAGCAAAGTTTTGATAAACTTTGAATAGTCTCCATAATGTTCATTACTCGTTCTGTGCTTTACTTTCAAATGCATCTGTGACATGATGACACTCAAAACTGAAACTGGACAGTCGTCATACACTAGTGTCTGGGCTTGTTCGAGAAACCTGTTATACTTCTCATAATCAGACATGTCAACTGCCTCATTGACATTGGGGGCATCATCATCAACTGCCTCTTCTTCATATTTTGAAGCATACGGGAAAACATCATGTAGCATATTCATAGCGGGGTTTATAAAAAGATCGGCAGTACCACTAGATGACCCAACTTCATGAATGTAACTTGCTCGAAATTCCGCTAGTGTAGGATTATTTTCCTCCACCTCACCGTGTTTCGTCCATATAGTATAATTCTTCCACATACCAAAATATGACAAGTGTTGTTCCATACCCGATCGTGTCTACCAATCGTCGCACATACATTTTCTACATGGACACTTGTGCCACTCAGTTCCTGGGGCAGCATGATAATCAACAAATCTCAAGAAATCAAAGATTCCATGTATATACAAGTTGCGACACATGTCGTATAACATCCAGCTTTTGTCCATGTTTTGCATCTGCTGTCATAAGAGAAACAACAAATAAGCATCAAGTATATAGCAACAAGCTAACATTACTCATACAAATATTCGTTTTTTCTTCACCTTATGCCTCCGTTAGGGTCCTAATCTCATTCAGGAAAATTAGACTTTGTTAAGAAATTTGTTGTTCTTTTGTTTCGATTTCAATGTGGTAAAATTTCGACAGCATCTCCCTACAGTTCTCCAAGTGCATGAATATCTATGCCTAGCTAGTATGCACTCGAGAAACAATACATGAGACTCTGTCGAAATATATATACCCACAATCGAAACCAAAAACAAAAGAACTGCAAACCACATAACAAAGTCTTATTCTCCCAAACTATCCAAAAATAGGACAATTCAAGAACCATTTTAGTCTGTTGCCAAACCAAAATCATTCTCGAACGAGATTTCTAAGGTTAAACGTGAATGAAAGAATTTAACCATTCCTACCTTCATCGCGCTAAAAAAACACAACATCATTCTTTGTGTATATATATATAACCAAAATATAACCAATATATATATATATAACCAACCAAAATATATATATATATATATTTATATGTATATACATATATATAGTTCTTATCCAGAGCGAAGTTTCGCTTTAAAATTAACGTGTGAAGTTCCTTATTTGACTCATTTTTCGGTCATATTTCCACATCTCCATCGTTCAGTTTATTGATACTAATAAATAGATCATTGCTGCAAAATTTCATCTAACTTAATGATTGTTAAGGTACCGAATTAGATTAAATCAATAAACGGATCATAAATCTGTCTAAATAGAACTGGTTGTGTAAATAACGATTATGAAAACACAAACGATCATCAAATTCGATGAAACTTTGCAGAAGTGATCTATGCATTGGGTTATACCAATTGAACGGTGGAGATGTGAAAATATGTCCAAAAAGTGAGTCAAATAAGGAACTTCACACGTTAATTTCAAAGTGAAGCTTCACTCTGGATAGGAACTATATATATATATAGATTGTTTTATACAGCCACCGATGCCACCGGAATTCTTCACCGGAAAACATGGTCTTCATTTTTTATTTTTTATTTTGAATAGGAGGAAACATATATGGTCTAAACAAGGAGGGAAAATAGCTATAAACTATCATCAACAACAACATCATCATCAAAGCTATAATAGGCATGTGTAAATTATCATCAACAAACAACATCATCATCAAAGCTATAAATAGTGAAAAGAAGAGAGAATGAGATTATACCAAGCTATAAACTAGTAGTGATGCTTCATGAGTAGAGGTAGACAAAGCTTTCTATCGCCAGATTTGATGATTTATGTAGCCAGATTTCAGCTCCACCAAATTTTCTTCTGTTTTAGATCTGGGCAGTGAGGAAGGAGATATAAAGTCGAAAACACTTATGCGACGAAAATTTCGTCGTATTAGTACTAAATTTCGTCTCATAAGCAACATCTTATGCAGCAAAAGAAATTTTCGTCGCTTAAGATAAAAGTTTTTGCAACGAAGTTCATGTATTCGTCGCCTAAGACAGAACTTAAGAGACGAAAAAATTTTCGTCTCTTAAGTTCTACCTTCGTCTCTTAAGTCAAATTTTCATCGCTTAGGGAATAACTTATATGACGGTTTAGTATTTCGTTGCTTAAGTATTTGCCTAAACGACGAAGGGTTTTTCGTAGCATAAGTGGTTACCTAAGCGACTAATGAAATTCTCTTCGTCGCATATGTCTTTTTTCCTAGTAGTGATAGCATAGTCTAACTTAACTCTCATTGTACCATCCTCTGCTAAGGAAACATTATAGCGGTCCGGTTTAAGAGACATTGGTGGAAGAATCGCGGAATAAGCAATGAGACCTCTAAATATTGGAAATTTCATGGACATTATTAATTAGATAGCTTTCAAGTGTCAACCAAGATCTCTTTGGCATATATATCTTCTCCTCCTCCAGATCAAACAGCAAACCCTGCGATGTGACCCTATATATCTCTCCCAGCCAATACAAAGTCAAACCAACAAATATATTCTTCACCAAAATTGTAATCAGATATGGGAAGGGGGATCTCGAATATATGGTTGACCATATCAAGTGGTCATAATTATGCATGAAAAGTTAAGATAGCTACTTAGCTAGAGAGAAAGGATAGGATCGATATTTCATAGTAGTTTGGTCTTGCCACATATCTAAAAAGATCGAGGAGGGAGAAAAAACGCATAGAGCAGTTGATAGAGCAATATGCTAGAGAATGTATTCCATAATCCATATGGTCGATCAGTAGTCAACTTGATGAGGGTGGTCAAAAGATAAGAAAATCAGAAAAGAATAACAATATAAATACGAATCTAAATTACTAATAGTGTTCTTCATATGTCGTCTATAAATAGATCGAGGGTCGTCAAACTTTGTATTGGCATCCCAATATTGGAGCAAGAAGAGATGTCAACCATGAAAAATGGAGTCTCGTTTGGTAGCCAAGGATGGCTTGCCTGCCTCCTAAAAGAGGTTTAATCAGTTGAGAAAACCTAGTTGGGTTCTCAGGCAGTCCACCTTGGCTAACTTGACAAGCTCCTTTCTCTCATGCTCGACATTCTCTTCTTTACAATTTAATTCAAAAACGCTTTTGTCGACTCTCATATGAGTACAAAGTACAAACCGACACTTGAGCCTTGTTCGGTTCACGGAGAGGTAAGAACGTACTGTTTTTGTCTTTTTCATGAGAAAGAAAATATAAGGGAAATGAAAGTTCCCAAAAACTTTTCGTTCAAATATTTGGTAACACATAAAAAGTTTTCTGAAAAGTTGTTAAAAAGTTTGTAGTCAGCGTAACATGTACGTGTGAAAGAATGCAAGGAAACTAGATGATAAGAAATCCTGGAATAAATATGCTAACGATAACAAATCCCCCCGTAGCCTTTGTCTCACGTGAAATACACCTAATCCTCCTCCAGCAGAAACAGCCAACGCCACCATGAGACCTCATCATCTTCTCCCTCAGCCCTCCAAGTCAACTCCTCCAGCCGTAGAAGACCCCGCCGGATCCCACCGTCCACCGGCCGCCGCATTAGCGGGCCTTCATGGGCCCAGGAAGAAAGGGATCAAGTCTACAACAAGCATCCGTGCGTGGCTGGTGATCGACTCCGGCGGCAACTCTCAAGTCGTGGAAGCCGGGAAACACGCGATCATGCGGCGCACCGGTCTGCCGGCACGTGACCTCCGGATCCTCGACCCGGTTCTGCAGTGCCCGTCGACGGTGCTGGGTCGAGAGAGAGCTATTGTCATAAACTTGGAGCACATCAAAGCCATCATCACTGCGCAGGAGGTTTTGTTAGTCAACTCCGCTGACCTTTCTGTCACTCCCTTTGTTGACGAGCTTCAACGTAGGCTGGTTCGTCGTCAACAAGTAAGTTTCTCTCGTCTTCTGAGAATCTTTTGTGGCTTTTCTTTTTTCTTATAGTATTAGTATGGTTTCTTCGTGGCTCTAAACCCTTTATTTTCAATAAGATTGCTTTTGGATACTATAATTTAGGGTTTAGGGTCTTGGTACTGATTTTTTTTTTTTTTGGTTTAAAAGGGGTTTGGAACCGAACCTAGCATCCCCATTCCCAGTTCCATTTATTATAATTTAGGGTTTAGGGTCTTAGTATTGATTATAATCGTTTGCAAGGATTGCTAATGCGTAATCGTTTAGGTTTTTTGCCATTATGTTTGCAATTAGGGTTTTGGTATTAGATTTCATGATACATATCTCTTCTCTCCCGTTTCTGAAAACGTGTATGTATAGGAGGGTAATGATGATGGACATTCAAAGTTGCATGATTTGGGGGAGTCACAGAGCGGTCAGAACTCTCCAAGTGGGTTTGAGAGTCGTAAACATGATGGAGTAGGGAAAGAAATGAAGAATCGATTATATGGATCCAAGGTTCCTCCCTTTGAGTTTGTAGCATTAGAGGCTTGTCTTGTGGCTGCTTGCACATCCTTGGAAAATGAAGTAAATATCTACAAATCCCATGTTTATTGATATAACATCTAGAACTTCATTGATCTTCATTGTTTCCATGTTTAATTTAAAAACAGGCAAAGGGATTGGAGGAAGAAGCTCATCCAGCTTTGGATAAGCTGAGTTCAAAGATTAGTACTTTGAATCTAGAACGTGTGCGCCAAATCAAAAGCCGCTTGGTTGCTATATCCGGACGTGTTCAGAAGGTACAATTTAACCAAGTCAATGTTCTCTCTGTATGCTCTTGTGCATATGTGAATGTGTATATTGGCAGGTGAGGGATGAAATTGAACATTTGCTGGATGATGATGAAGATATGGCTGAGATGTATCTGACTGACAAGCTCTCTGTTGAGTCAGACCTGGAGAACTCTTCTACTTCGTCCATGAATGAGCAGATAAGAAATGAAATAGATGATGAAATTCATCAAGCAGCTGAAGCGAACGACAGGCACGTAGCTTGCTAGTAATCTCCTTCTACTATTTCGAATATGAAAAAGTTTGAAAATCATGTATGAACATCTCTAGTACGTTTCTAAATCTGCAGGAACAGCCATACTGGTACAGTTACAAGCAATAAGCAGCAGCTTGACGTTGAGGAGCTAGAAATGCTTTTGGAGGCATACTTTGTCCAAATTGATGGCACCCTAAACAATTTATCCACGGTATATCAGCTGCAACTCAAATTAGCTATCATGATTTTTCTTGTGTTTTTTTTTTTTCTTTTCTTTTCTTTATGATAATCATGATTTGGAATTTCAGCTGAGGGAGTATGTAGACGACACAGAGGATTACATTAACATAATGCTGGATGATAAACAGAATCAGCTGCTGCAGATGGGAGTTGTTTTATCCACTGCCACACTTGTGGTGAATGCGTTTATCGTTGTTGCCGGAATCTTTGGAATGAATATAGGGATCGAACTATTCAATGAAGAACTGAAAACGGGAAATAAGAAGTTCATGTGGACTATTGGTGGGAGTTCCATGGGGTGCGTATTCTTGTTTGTGATTGCCATTGCCTGGGGTAAGTTTATGCGCTTGCTGGATTAGTGACACTGAAAACAACAAAGGCACCCAAAAGTTACTTGTTTATGTGCTGGTGTTTATACAAAATTGAAGCACCTCGACGGCTAATTTTGGGTTACAAAGAAGGTTATCATATGCTCAGAATTTCTTTCAATTTCTAGTGTTGAGATCTGAGGAAAGCTCTGGAATTAATTGATTTTATCTGAATATTCGGTATGTGGTTCAGAGATGTAGTTCAGAGACCGAGCCGAGTAGTAGCAACAACAACAGTAGCAGCAACAACGAAACGGTAGCAGCAAGCCAGCAACGACAGTAGTAGCAGCAACAATATATTGTCTTACAGTCTTAGTTTTTGATACAGTAGCAATTTAAAGTTAGTTTTTCCAAAAAAAAAAAAAGAAAAGAAAAAGAAGGTAGCAATAAGTTTATCCTGATTTCATCTCAATCTCAAAGCAGTAGCAGATAAATTTCCAGCAAGTGTAGTAGCAGGATTGACAAAGTACAGAATTTAGTAGCAGGACTAGACGAGTAAAAGTGCAGTAGCAACTATCTAACACTTCCATTGAAGATGCTCTTACACGATCAAACTTCTTTGATACTTTACTAGTTACATGTTTTTGTGTCAAGCTGCTATAATGGTCCAGATCGAAGTCTTAGGGAACAGGACTCAAGTAATCCAGAAGTCAAAACCCTTCTGGTACTTAGACCAGAGCATGCAAGTTAGGGCCATTTGCATAATTCGTCGGAGTTTCTGGATTAATGTCACTATCTCTTCCTGAGAACCTCTGCATATTTGGGGTCCAACATTGGTTGATTACAGCCAACATTAACTTCCAGACTGTCTCTTGCTTAAACATCGATTTATAAATATGGAAAATGTAAGCCCCAAGAGAAATGGTTGATGTCCCTCCTGAGAATATGAATAGCATCCAAAAGCTGCTGGGGCTAAGACTTGGGGTACTACCATCTGTTTCTGCATCCAAGCATTTCTGAGTTGCCAGCATGTTGTTCTCCAACAGTCGAAGCTTACCACTTTCGGTCACCTTCAGCATTGCTTCATTTACACTCGGAAGTAATGGTGACCCCCTTGGAAATGCCTGAGGCATAATTACGTCACACAAACCAGATAAGAATTCTTAATCATGAGCAGCTATTAGTCTATTACTCAATAGTTGAAAAATTGAAGTGCAGAAAAGATTGGTATATAGAGCATTACGAATCCAAATCCTCCGACTTTGTATGTTGGCCCGACCGACACAAAATCCTTGCAGTATTGTCCGAGGAATATCTTGGCAAAAGGGACTTCAAGAAAAGCAGCAGCAATTGCTTTGCTTTTGAGGGCTTTTGCATACTCTTCCGGAGAGCTAAACTCCTGAATGCGATTACGGGGAAATCGCAAGACTTCATTCAGATACATAGAAACAAAGGATCCTTTACAATAACCAACAACGGCATTGCTCTGTAGAAGTGCATCAACATCTGCTACAGCTGGTTCAAGTTGCTGCACCGTGAGCATGCTGGTGAGGTTGGCGGTGTACGTCTGTGTGATGATTAGTGCGACAAATAACCAGACGACCATTGTCATCCTTGACAAATTGCTATGCAGCTTTTCTCCTTTCCAAATCAAATTGGTTAAGAGTATTAGGCACATTATGGTCCAATATTTGAAGAGGGTAATAATTACGAGATTAAAATTCTGAATAGTTACCATGTAAGGAGAATAGAGTGGTGAAAGAAAGCCAAATCAAGGTTCCAATTTGATTTGGCAGAGAACCTCTGAGTTCAGGGCAGTGGTTTCGTTCTATCAACCAGACAACAAAACCATTGTAGACATTGATGGCGACTATGAGCGCCCACATGGCTTCTGTGAAAGGCTTCATGAATAACCATGCTTTGTTGCAAATTTTGGACCTGACTGGAACTATCATCATCAATCCTGCTTCAGAATAGGGGTGTGTGAATTCTGCATACTGACATCTTCGCGACACTATTGCTAGATCACCAACTACAGCATCGAATTCCTGCTTGAATGCACATACAATTTCAAGTCAAGGTTCATTAGAGATTTAGAGTTGATGGTCAAAAATAAAAATAGACATGCATAAACATGTATATAAGTTGGAACTTATTAATCAAGTTGATCAGGAAGGGAGAATGAAGTAAGTCACTTACTCTAGAATAAATTTGCTGCACTATAGCATCATATGTGCCATCAAATGGAAAGAAATCATATGGCAAATGATAAGGCAGCTCCATCAGGGTTTCTTCGAAGAGATCAATTGCAACCCCACTGAATGAGAAATTATTTCCCGAGGGATCTTTTTCTGCATATACATACTGTTTGAATGTTGATCCGGTAGGCACGCCGATTTTCAATGGCTTTGAACTTGTTGATACAGTCCATCCTTTTGGAGTATAGAAAGGCCCCCCTGGCCAAAACACTGGTCCAAAATCTTTCAAGGATGAGCCGATTGTATCATTTCCCCCGACAGTTCGTCTAAAGCCTAATCCATCTGACCAATATCCGAGTTCTGTATAACTCCTTCCGATCACATTGATAATCTGGAACATTTGTTGTGGTGGTAATTTTTGGTCAGTGAACTGAATTTTGCCACTTAAACCATGAAAATCACTTTGAAGAATATTTTCCAACAAGGGCTTCCCATTGTGTTTTGTTTGTGTCACTGCTAGAGCCACCGCCTTTGCAGCATCATAGGCCTGTGCTGCGAAGACCCCAGGTTCATTGTTTTCCTCTTCAGGATATTCTGAGCTGAACCTTTTACGAAATCTTCGACGAAACCCGTGAAATTGGCTACTCTCACTTTCCGGGAAGTAGCTCTTGACTCCGATAACCCCTTGCATTGTGGAAATGGTGGAGGCATTGAAGGAATGGACTAGGCTAGTAATAGGATCTGTGGTGATCCATACATAGTCTTTCTCCATCATCTTCATTTCTTTAGCCTTATCAAACAGTTGCAATGCCAACGGCAAAGACAAATGAACGATGAAAACTCTATTCTGGTCTTGTCGAAGCTTCTCAAGCGCTTTGACTAATGAAGAAGAGCAGAAAGGTGGAAGAGGTACGAGCTGGCTAATTTCTGCACCAACTTGTCTCAAGGCAAGAGAGAGGCGAGGCAAAATTTCGTTGGACGAAGAATCTCTATCTTGGTATATAACAGTGGCCTGATGCCATTCAAATGACTTAACTATAGCAGCTATTGCTTCTATTTGTTTTAGCTCATCATGAGAAGCTTGAACTAGGGAGGGCCAGAGCTCTTTTGCCCAGTTTGGAGTAGCCTCGGCGAAAGAAATAATTGGGATGTGATTCTCACTGCCAACCTCAGCGACTAATGATGTATCTTCCCATGTACGTGGTCCTAGAATGGCTTGAACGTCTTGCATATCTATGAGATCTCTAGCTGTAGAATATTGATGGATTCAAATTTGTATTTTAGATTAAACGTGCTTCGTATCTCTTATACTTGCATGGTGACCAAGAAGTTTATATGGTTTCACTCGATTCATGCATGTTTATATTAGATCCAAAAGTATGTAATTAACCATGAAATTCCTTATTCATTACGTGACCATGCAAGAGATCATGACACATTAGACATTGCGAGTTGTAATGAACTAATAATATATATGGTGCGATTAGGAAATTATAAACTGGCTAGGAGTAATTACTCTAGGGTTAAACTTGAGGCTTTTCTGTGTATAACAAAATCCTGATTTAGGAATCTATATATCAAGGTGTGCAAACTTAAAATATGAGATTCAAAATTCAAATTCTACCCACATCGATCTTATGGGATAAAATGTTTCATCGACTAAAGCATTAGCGAATATTAGTGGGAGGTGTAGTTTTTTTATTTTGCATGCTAATTTTTTTTAGAAATTTGGATCATTGAAATATTGTCCTTTTAAATGAGTTGAAAAGAAAATTTCTCTATGAAAGCCCCAGAAATATCATATACCATATAATATATCAGACTTGAAGAAAGAAAAGTAAACCAACCTGCAAGAGCCGCCTGCATGGGGTCGATCCTCTGAGAGTGTCTAATTTGCAGAACAAATCTCTGATTGTTATTGGCATGAAAATCTTCCATTGCCATTTCCATTGCCACTCTCTCTTCTTTGCCAATTCGAGAACAATTATCTATAATTGCCCCAATATTTTTAACAACGACGCCCGTACTTCCAGCTGCTTCAATATTTCTCTCTGCACTGGGAGTAACTGGCCTAAATGCTAGAACTATGATAACAAAATAAATTAGAGGAGCAAACTTATTCATGTTAATTAATTTGTATTAGGTAGCTAAGCTCTATATCTCACCGTCTTCCTAAGTACATGATGAGCCATCACTTTGTATATATATGCATTAGAATTTGCTGACTAGCTATCTACCACGGTTTTTACTGGGTCAGCTTTAGATTGATTCCCTCCTTTTTGTCTTGGGTACTAGTCAATAGTATGAATAAAATTCAACACGTACACTTTGGGTTTTCGATCTTCTGTTTACTCCGTTCACTTGCAATTTCGCTACGAATGCATAATCATAATCATATATGCATCTCTATTCTCTGCTATATTCCAAATTATGGGAGCTGCATATGTGGATAACATTTCCTAGTAATTGTAGCTACTGCTGGTTGGATTGATCTGGACCGAGTCATCAGTCAGTAGTTCTGCAACTTAAGAATCTTGGAAGGTAGAACAGAACCTGTAGTTCTAGATTGTTTACTTCGAAACAACCAAGTCTAGAACCAATAGCTTCCAGTAGTACCAGTAAGGAAATGGTAAACCCTGTGCCTTCACATTTGCAAAGCCCTTGAGATTCATTTTTGAGAAAATACATAGAATAACAGTAAGGAAATGAAGATTGATGGAAGAGTGTATATATCTGGAAGTATCATTAAGAGTACTACTAGTTTTTTTCGATTACATTAAGAGTACTACTAGTTGGTAGCCAAAATTTACAAGATTAACGTTTGGCTCGACCAGCAGTTTGGGTATCTTTTGATGTCTCCATCGATCATCTTTGAATAGAGACTAACGTTATTGAATGGTTCCGATCATCAAGAAGGATTCATACGTACTTGTTCTGTCAATTGTGATCATATATATATGATAAATATCGATCGCAAGTCTCATTGTCAAATCCCGTTCAATAGGACCATGGACTACTTCTATCTTTCTAACAATTGAGAGCGAAAGTATTTAGGTCGCACTTAACAGGTACGTAGCTAGCTGCCTGGATGCATGTGGGACTAACTTTGAACAATCATGTAATTTTGAAGCGCATCAAACAAGCATCTATCCATAGTCTTTAAATTAGTCATTTCTTGACTGAAAACTGTTAAAATAGTTCATGACTTGCATAACGTCGAACGACTCTCTGTTCAAACATTTCAAATTTTGAAGTAATTTATTAGAAACACAAGAAATATTGTCTTTTCTTTTATGTAAGGTGAAAAACAAAATTGACCGATATATAGTCGACATCAATGTTTTAAAAGACTGAGACATACCCGAGGTGTTTTCAGGAGAGCCTCACCAAGGCGTAAGCCTCGACGCACAAGGCATAAGTCTTACGCTATAAAAAATTATAACTATATATAAAACATTATTAATAACATAAGAAAATAAATGTCTATCCCATTTTGTAGTGATTTTGATAGAGTTAGGGCTAGTTTGGAATTGTTGTGATTTTTTATAAAAATTGTTTCTGTTGTACTATGAATGCAATCAGTTATGAATTAAAGCAGTTTTCTGTTTGGTAAATGTTACTTTTAAAACTGCCGTCAAGATATTGTTGGGTCATTGCTCATTAATTTCTTATAATGTTTAGTATTTCGACATTTGAGTACATCAAGTTGCATCCGAAGATCCTCGGATTTGAATGGTAGTATATTGACACAAGCATAGAATTACCCAGAGTTGAAAATACTGGGAATTATGATAGTGTGCTCAAGTTTACAACAAAGTTACATTATCAGCTAGTTGTTCTATAACCTCAATACAAAGGATACACATTAATCAAGCTGCAGATATATATATATATAGGATCCTTCCACTAATGATCCTTTATTATGACTTATATGAGGGATTGGGCATTAGACTAACTTTTCGATCACATTTTTCAATCTTAACCATTCTGTTTTTAGGTCCTAATATGTAGATCACTTCTGTAAAATTTCATCGAAATTGGTGATCGTTAAGGTGCTCAAAACTGCAATTTTCATGAACGGTTCAGGATTGGCAGATTTGAACTGTCCATTGATTTAAGCTAGTTCGAAGCCTTAAAGATCACTAATTTGGCTGAAACTTTCCAGAAATGATCTACTCATATATACCTAGAGGTTGAATGGTGGAGATGTTGATATGTGATCAAAAAGTTGGGCTAATGCTCAATCCCTCATATAAGTCATAAAAAGGGATCCCTTAGAGGAAGGAGCTTCTTAGCTGCGGACGTCCGTATTTATTCTTACGGTGCAAATTTCTAGTTTACACTCACTTTTCAATTGAATTTTCACATCTCCACCGTCTAGTATTTAGATACTAATGTATAGATCATCTTTGTAAAATTTCAGCCAATTTGGTTATCATTAAGGCACTCAAAACTGCGTTTTTCTGTTATAAACATGAACGGTTCAAGTTCGACAAAATTATGTTCATCCATTGGTTTAATCGAGTTTGAGCACCTTAATGATAACCAAATTGGCTGAAATTTTACAGAGATGATCTATACATTAGTATCTAAAAACTAGATGGTGGAGATGTGAAAATTAGATTGAAAAGTGACTGTAAAGTGGAAATCCACACCGTAAGAATAAAGTGGAAAGTGGAAACCCTAAACCCTAAACCCTAAATGCTGACATCCGCATATATATATATATACAATCCCTATCCAGAGCGAAGCTTCGCTATGTAGAACAATAGAACTAAATCAATAGAACAAAATCTGTCCAAGTAGAACCGTTAGAGTAAATCATGATTATAGAGGCTTAAACGGTCACCAAACTGGATGAAACTTTGTAAGGATGATCATACGATATGTATCTAGACACCGACCGGGTATGATCGAAAAATATGACCGAAAATATATATATATATATATATATATATATATACATATATATATATATATATACAGTCCCTATCCAGAGCGAAGCTTCGCTCTGGAATTAACGTGCGAAGGTCCTTATTTGACTCATTTTTCGGTCATATTTTTCGATCATACCCAGTCAGTGTCTAGATACATATCGTATGATCATCCTTACAAAGTTTCATCCAGTTTGGTGACCGTTTAAGCCTCCATAATCATGATTTACTCCAACGGTTCTACTTGGACAGATTTTGTTCTATTGATTTATTTTATCTGATTCAGTGTGCAAACGATCACCAAACTGGATGAAACTTTGTAAGGATGATCATATGATATGTATCTAGACACTGACCGGGTATGATCGAAAAATATGACCGAAAAATAAGTCAAATAAGGACCTTCGCACGATAATTTCAGAGCGAAGCTTCGCTCTGGATAGGGACTGTGTGTGTGTGTGTGTATATATATATATATACACAAGGCTATTCCACTAAGGGATCCTTTTTTTTGACATATATGAGGGATGGGGGATTACACCAACTTTTCGATCACAAAATCGCATCTTCACCGTTCAATATGTAGTTCTATATGAGTAGATCACTTCTGTAAATTTTCAGAAATTTTGGTAATCGTTAAGGCTTTCAAAACTACGATTTATAATTATAAGCATGAACGGTTCATATTTGGCAGATTTGGTTCGTTCATTGATTTAATCTTGTTCGACACCTTAACGATCACCAAATTGACTGAAAATTTGCAGAATTGATCTATATATATAAGGACCAACAAACTGAACGGTGGAGATTCAAAAATATAATCAAAAAGTTGGTGTAATCCCCCATCCCTCATATAAACCAAAATAAGGAATCTTTTAGTGGAAATGCCATGTATATATATATATATATATATCCTCATCATCAGTTCATTCTCTTTTTTTTGAGTATTGCATCAAGAGAAATCATCTCTATGAAGTTTTTAAAAAGCCGCACTTTGGTCTCGAAAATTTGGGTTCATATAGCAGTCGTTGTACTGAACTACTGATAATGTAAAGCGTTGCCATCATGTTCTTTTATGATTTTTGAGAAACTTTTCTTGATTTTGTGGGTATTGAATTCTGTGTATCTTAACAGAATCATTTGTGGCTGCTGTAGGGAAGCTAATTTTGAGTTTTATGGTGCTATTAATTTGGAGCCAATTTTCATGTCCTCGGTGGGATTCTGGAAGCCATTGTACTCTTCAAGGAAATTGTCTGTCTTGCTTTGCTTCTTTCAAAATAGATGTGACATACATATTGACGTAGAACGAGAATGAGCCAAATTTAGACAAAAATAAATAAAAGTCAAGAAGCGGCGAATAATTAAAAAGAATGATTTGAAGATTGGTAATTCTCGTATCATGAGGTTGTTGACCGCTGGAATATTCAAGAAAATGTTGTTTTGGACTTTTCGGGTTTGTCGCGCAAAATCTGTTAAATCTGATTTGGAGTAACTTTTGGCCAGAACGTCTGTTTGGGACGTATGATACCTTTCCGGAATAGGAACGACGAGATCTACAAGACTCACTTTATTGAGCCTTGTCAGATTTAGGCCAAAATATATCATTTTATGTATCCGATTCGGCATTTAGTATTATTTTAGGTTTTTAATTTATTTTGGATTTTGTTTTTTTTTTAACCTATGGGCTTTTAGGCTTGGTTGTTAGTTGCCCTAGGATTTAGTTTCTCCTATATAAGGACATTTTATCAGTTGTAGTCGTCAACTTTTGATATTAATAAAACTCTTGAGTTTATCTCAATTCTTCTTGTGGATTCCAGATTATCTCTCGTGGATTCGAGAAAACCAGACTTGTGGATTCAAGTTGGATTCCAACGTTATATTTCAGCTGCATCACATATTTTCGGCTTTTCACAATGAATATCTAGAGCACGGCGCAAGTTACATCAGGAATCTTAATGTACTTAAATTCTTGTGCACCAGGAGGGCTTTAATCAGCAATGGTGAATATAACAGAGAACGCCTGGAGAAGTTGGTTATTTTCTGGAACTTTTCTTCTCTATCTCTTTGTTTGTTATTATTCCTGTGACTGCTTTATTTTTGGCAAAACACACCCTGAATTATGTTTAGACAAAAGACTAACAGATTTCACTTCTATCTCAGACTGAAAAACGACCTTGACAAAGATGAAAGTGGATGTCTGTCCGGTGATGAAGTTAGAGATTTGATCATCAAAATTTTAATCTGAGAGGTAGGTTTGAAACTGAATGATGATCATTTGGATAAAATTATGGAACTTTTTGATTAGTCAGGTAATACAAAATTACCAACCTTAGTGAGGAGTTTGTGTAGGGTATGACAAAATGGTTTGGGGTAAAGGGTCCGCTGTATGCTTCTAATGATCCCAACCAACCCACGATAACAAATCACTTCTTTACCAGCTTCCAAAAGTATAAGATTACAAAAGCTTTAAACTAGTGTATAACTACTGGCAATAACTTAATCGTATTATATTTATATACATGGGATAAAACCAAAATGCTACATGGTGGTGTCCAATAATAGCAGGGAAGACAGGTTTTGACATCCCCAAGTGGATCTCATTCAAAGCAGCAATGATGTTATTGTTGGGAACTTCAATTGCTGCTGCCGTTGCTGAACCATAGGTATAGGCTATTGATGATATCTCGAATGCCACTAGTTGCAACCTTCTTTCTGCTACCTTTAGCTACTTGCTATAGCTAAAGAACCTCAGTAATTAAGATGCTTTGTGACAAGATGCAGAGAACAGTCTCGTTTGCACTGTCCGAGTTTTATTTCCGATTAATTTTCAGGCCACAGCTTCATTTTCTGTTTTCTACATCTATGTCTTTTGGTTGTCGTTTTGAATATCATAAGTCTATTGTCTAATGACTTAGAAAGTTCTTGTCTAAATTTCTTGGTGCAGCTATCTGTAATGGTGATCTGTTCATGACACCAGCAATATGTTCTTCCTATTAGTTCTCTTGGGCATTGTTTACTTCAACGGGTTGAAATGGGACTTCTCACCGGAGGTTCTGATTCTCACTATTGTTTGCATTGTATAAGTGATCTCACTGGCTTCTGAAATATTTTTCCTCTTTGGATACAGTAGCATCCTTTCTGCTTTGTCCCTTGTCCCTCACATTGGTGCATGCCCTGCATTCTGTTTTTTGGCTGGTCATAGCTACCTCATGGGAACTGCAAAAATTCAAGAAGAGTAGTATTAGGAGAGTCTAAATCAGCATTGCTTCCTCCGCAAGGCATTTAATAAGTTATCTAATTTCATTTAAGTTCACTAGTGTATACATAAAAAGAATGCAGGCATATTTGCAGTCGTACGTTTATAATATCAACTACTCGTAGGCTCATTTTCTTGAACATTGTCCAAAGACTAACTGATATATTTATTAATTGTTGTGTCTTCCAGGATCAACATTTAACTATTAGCAAATCTGCATTCTAGATTTGCAGATTTCGACTTATCTTGAAGAATTGAACCAATTGTAGGAGTAACATTTACACAGCTTCTAATGTGCTACAACCATTATCCAGAAGGACTTCGAGAGGTACTTGCATGAAGTCAATTCTATATTAAGAAGATTATTGTTGTGCATATTGTTAATCTGGATAGTCTAATGCAAATTGCATAATCTAATCATTGAGTTGCTTCTTGCTAGTTCTGGCTTGACGGCATCTTATCTGTAAGAAATACACTGCAATATAATGACTAATGTCAACTGAATAAATAGAATTTTAAATTAGTCTTGGACTAATTCCCAATGAGAAACATTTGTTTGTCTTGTCCTAACAGAGTTTAAACATTCGTTTCTCTTTAGGAACAATATTCTAACAATTTCCAAGTATATAGAAGCTCTCGTATAATTTTTCTATGTAGAAGTGAAGTGCTCTGTATATTGTCAAACACAGTGTTCTTTCATGAATGTATAAAACTAACTACTACTACTAGCCAGTGCCAAAATTATAGACTATTACTCAAATTGCATGCCACAATTATCCTCATGATCCACTTTGGATGTTTAGTATAACTTGAAATTAAAGGATGTATGAGAGTGATGCAGAAACATATAAGGCAATATTTAATTATAAATTCGTAATTTTTTATATTTCATTATTGATATAGTTTTAGAGAGTTATCTTATAATTATTAGAATTTATGTTTAATTGGCTTTCCTTTTAGCTTTAAGCTACTTATTCTCTAAATATTGTAACTCATATAAATATGAGTATTGTAATAGTTGTTAGGGAGCTTATGTTTTATGAATTAAAATCAGTTGATTTGTGACATGGATTTGCCATTTTCTACAAGTTTGCTACTCCTTGTTTCTGGTGTTTGTTGAGTGACTGTTGGAGATCTGTTCTCGATACCTGATCCGCATTAGTTGGTATCAGAGCTCTGGCGATAGCTTGGTGGATTCCATGTCTCAGGTCGGGCGAAGAGGCGGAGGTTTCAGAATGGAGGGTCGTGACATCAACAACAACATGGCTGAAATCAAAAGGATGCTTCAGCAACTTGTGGTACATATCAATCGCATCGAAGCTCGACGACAGGGTCGTAAGAGTTCTGACAGGGAGAGAGACGTTACCACCTATCATCAATGTATTGATCTCATCGAAACTTTCAACCAAGATGGTGATGGTTCCGACAGGGAGATATGCGTTAGCCCATTTCATTGATGTACTCTGTTGTGTGAGTCGGGTGAAAGGGGAGAACCTGTTAGTTTCGACTATGAAGGTCTAAATTCTATATTTACTTTTTCAGTCAATAATAATTCAAAAAAAGAAAAAAAAGATGGTATTGTGGATTTTAGTAAGCCACCGATTTATGATGATTGTTTTTGTGAGACTTGCTGTGGTAATTGTGGTGTGGAAGAAGATGAAGATACCAATAAGGAAGCGATCAAGGTATTGAAGAAGAATATTGACAATAATTTTGTTGATTTTCTTGGAGTTAATACCTTCCTT
Source organism: Fragaria nilgerrensis (assembly GCA_010134655.1). Classification (NCBI taxonomy): domain Eukaryota; kingdom Viridiplantae; phylum Streptophyta; class Magnoliopsida; order Rosales; family Rosaceae; genus Fragaria; species Fragaria nilgerrensis. The sequence continues at coordinate 13,967,213 of CM020979.1, read as the reverse complement.
ATGCAGAAAATCCATAGTTAATCTTGTCAATCAGATCAAGGATGGTGGGGGAAATTTTGGGATTGCGGGATTGAAATTGAAGAAAAAATTCAAGCATTTATTCCAAATATCTATTTATTTGGAAAAAAAGAATTCAATTGCAAGCGAATCTGTCAAAAGAAGATTTGAAGCAGTGGAAGATTTTGTCTGGATTTTCTACATCAATGGTTCAAATTCGAGGACGAATTTTTTCCAACCAAGAGAGTCTGATGCAGGAGCATATAAGACAATATTTAATTATAGATTCGTAATCTTTGATATTTCATTATTGATATAGTTTTAGGAAGTTATCTTATAATTATTAGGATTTACGTTTAATTAGCTTTCCTTTTAGCTTTAAGCTACTTATTCTCCAAGTATTGTAACTCATATAAATATGAGTATTGTAATAGTTGTTAGGGAGCTTATGTTTTATGAATAAAATTAGTCTATTTGCGGTATGGATTTGCCATTTTCTACGAATTTGCTACTCCTTATTTTTGGTGTCTGTTGAGTGACTGTTGGAGGCTTGTTCTCGATACCTAATCCGCATTAGACAGTTTTAGTATAATAAAGAAAATACATACTATATATATATGCTAATGTTCAACAAATCTGCATGGTAAAAAAGCAGCTAGATCATGACCTGTATCGCTTAAGCTTTTCTCCTATCCTCTGATTTATTGTTCAAGTTTGACATGAAAACGGTATGCATTAGTTTACTTATTTTTGCCGTAATACTGATCAAAGTTGGAGGCCGCTCTCTGCAACACAGCTCATCTAGTTTAGTTTCAGATGGCACTGATGATATTGAAGCAGTCACCCAAACTTCCCTTCTTGTTTTTGGAGGAACAGATTCTTCTGAGGACTGCAGCCTAATGTATGGCTTGTTCCCATGTTCTTATACTGTTTTGGGGAAACTCTTTTTGCTTGTGGGATATGTTCTTCTGTATATAATTGGAGAATCATATGTCGCTGCTGGCGGTGAGCTAATTTTTGAGGTTAATGGCTCTGTAGGAGCCAATTTGTTTCACATCCTCGGGGCCATTCCAGATGCCATTATACTTCTAGGTACAATGCTTTCCTTGATCACTTACAATCTATCATCTGCTTTTCTGCGTTCTTTGTTTTAAAAAAATATATTGAAAGATAAATATTTTTAACCAGTTGGGGGTGCAGGTTTTTTGTGTGTTATATTCCTCAAGGGGAACAATGTCTATGAAATTATATGTCAAAGATACATAATAGATATATGAGTAGGTTATAGTTGAATTTGGATGTTGATTCACAAGTCTCTTTTGTTTCCCTAGTATCCGGGCTAACTGCCAGTACAGAAACTGCTCAAAGTAAAGTTTCCATTAGAGTAGGATTGCTGGTTGGATCAACTGTTTTCTACCTTACAGCTGTGTGGGGATTGTGTGTTTATGCTGGAAAGTGTGATCTTGAGGGTAAGGAAAGCCAAGATACAACAGACACTAAAAAGTTCAGCCTATTAGGTATGTGCATCTACCTCATAAAAGGCTTCCTTGATCTACTGAATAAATGTAGATACTTCAAACTGTTATTGATATTCTATAAAATTTTGGCATTTATAGCAGTATCAATTTATGAAGAGGTATTGTGCAAGGAAATCACCATCAGAAAAATTAAAATCTATCAAATACTAACAGCAATCTGCAGTAACCTGTTCCAAATATGCTTTAGGGAGTTGGGCAGATTATGGAGAAGTCAATTTCTTTAACTACTACTAAACATTATCCCATGATTTATTCATGGTTTTAATATTATTTGCTATTATGGGCCATGACATATACTAATAAGTCATATCTAAGTTATTTGATTTGCAATTGAAGGTTCTGGAGTGAGTACAGAAATTTGGACTACTTATGCTGCAAGGATTATGGTCATATCTATCATGCCATTTGTTGTTTCTCAATTACCTCAAGTTCTCCGCTTAAGTTCAGGTGGCCAAGACCTTACAATTTTAATCGCACTCATTGTCTCTGTGATACTCACTATAGCTTATTTCTTCTACGAGGTAACTGAACAGGATGAAAAATTTGATTCTGTAGACGGTCTGTTATATAGTAAACTGTTATATATAGTAAACTATATGTTAATTCTTAGCAATTTGCAATTGTTGGTGTAGTTCTACTGTGAACCTTTGATACAGACAAGCCGTATAAATTATGTTGAACACAAGCAAGTTATGTCCGGACTCTTAATATATTTAGATTCTTGTGCACCAGGAGAGCTCCTAACCAGCAATGGTGAACCTAATAAAGATGTTCTGGAAAGGTTAGTCATTTAAAGAAAATATTTTAGTTTACTTTTATTAGTATGTTCAGTTGTAGGTGCTACATGATTTATTGAACTTCATGTGATTTCGCTTTGCCACTCTCCTCAGGCTGTTTAAGACCCTTGATACCGATGGAAGTGGATTTGTTTCACCTGATGAAATGAGAACACTGGTTATCAAAATCCAATCTGCAGAGACTGGCTCGAGTAGGAATCATGATCACTTGGATAACATTATGAAAGTATTCGATAGGTCTGGTGATAAATGCATCGATGTTACAGAGTTTATCGAGCACATATCAGTGTGGCTTAATAAGGCCAAACGTCCAAAGAATGCTTTTCATGAGCCTGGCCGTCGCTCATTTAAGTACTCGTTTAAGGGCATGCAGAAGGTATAAGATTAAGTGTTAAGAATTCAAAGTAATTAATTACTGCTCCTAGAGATAGATTAATTATAATTAAGCTCATATGTACAGGTAATAAACCAAGAGCACTACATGTCGGTGTCTGATAAAAATAAGAGGGAGGAGGGTGTTAAAAGCCCCAAGTGGATCTCCTTCAAAGCAGCAATGATGTTGTTGCTTGGAACTTCTCTTGCTATTCTAGTTGCTGAACCTTTGATAGATGCTGTTGATGATTTCTCGAAAGCCACCAGCATTCCAACCTTCTTTGTATCATTCATGGTGTTGCCTTTAGCTACAAGATGTAGCGAAACATTGTCAGCAATCAAAATGGCTCGCCAGAAGACCCAGAAAACAGTATCATCGACGTTGTCTGAGGTGTGTGTCTGGCCTCAGCTTCATTAGGTCAAGAAGTACTAATATTAATCGTCTGATCATTAAATGTTATGTCTGAATTTATTGGTGCAGCTGTCCGTAACGGTAACATTGAATAATCTACTCTGCCTATCAGTTTTCTTGGCCATTGTTTACATCAGGGGATTGTATTGGGACTTCGGATCTGAGGTGCTGCTTCTTGTCATCGTTTGCTTTGTGATGGGTGCTCTCACCAGCTTCCGCACCATTTTGCCTCTTTGGACATCGGTACTAGCTGTCCTGCTTTATCCCTTGTCGCTCGCATTGGTTTACATCCTGCATTCTATTTTTGGGTGGTCATAGATCATCATTGACATGTAGAAAGATGAAAACACAGTAGCTTTGGCTAGGCTGGATAGCTAGCTAGAACAATATACTGCATGAGTGCATTCTTGCTTCAGTTAAAGCGCTTCATTTTACCTTGACTCATGTTCACCTCAATATTAATAAATAATCTTCTGTATGCTCTTTGGTTATAATATCAAACAAGAACTAGCTAGTATTGCAATATTGACCATATTTTGGAAATATCTGGAAAATTAATATATATGCTAACTAAATGGTACTCTTCCTTCATATTTGTCAGATCAAGACTAATTCAAAGTTTGATTGGATCGTTTCCCTATTTGCTGGCCAATATATAACCAGCCACCAATAGTTAGCTAGGGACTACCAAAATTCTTTGAATCGACTTATTGTCTGGATAAAATGAATCTATACTATAGTGAATATGTATTGCATTATATACCGTAACAGTTCAGTCTCTACCATTGAGATATTATCCGGTTTGAGCCGGCCATTACGGTTGTGCTCTTGAGGTTTAAGATGCTAGCTCTTGCACATATAAGTACAGCAACTTGTCAAGATGCTAGCTCGTTTTGGGCCCATCGGCCCTCACAGTTTTGTTCTTGAGGTTTCATCCCAAAATACGTTTTAATTTAAGATGTTAGCTTTGCACATATAAACACAGCAACTTGCGATGTGAAACGAGTGCACCTACTAGCCTGCCTGCCTAGTTAGTTCACAACATATATTAGCTATATATAAAATCCTGAAGGACAAAAGAGAAGAATAGAAACTCTGTATTGATCCAATGTTATCTACACGAATGAATTGAAAGCCATTGGCGGCTATATATCTTCAAAAACTGCCTGCAGCCATGGCTAATGGCCAGGCCAATTTGAACTGATGAAGTGCAGTAATTCCCTAAAAAGTAAAAGAGAAAAGAAGATGATAACAATAGATGAAGATGTGCTTCCTAACACCTAGCTAGAAAACTAGGATTCCATATATACTGTGCCTTTTGAGTCCTTGAGACTTTTTCTACTTCATATTTTAGCTGACATATAGCATAAGTCTCGTTATGTCGTCACTTATTTGGAAACCCTTTTTTTGGAATAATCACGTTATTGATAGAGACCAGAGTCACTTATGTATATGAAGTCAGATACTACATTCATGTTTTATAGTAACATGAGACTTAAACCCAGAGTCTAATATTACTTAACCTTAGGGAAAATAGGAAGAAAATATGAACAAATCCATGTGCTTGAAGCATGAAAGCCAGCAAGGTCCCATATGGTAGGACAATTGCCAGACGACCCAAAAACTAAAGAAAATTATGTTGCAATAATAAATCAATAAACTAGCTTAATCAGCCAAACACTACCAATCTTGTATGTAATTATCATATACAAACGTAATTAATTAGTCATATGAAATGATGTTTGGAGCCTGCTACTTGGGTTTTCCTTTTTCTTTTTTTTTTCTTTTTTTTTACTTATTTCATCATCTCTAGTTTTCGTGATTAATTTTTTCCTTAATTTTCAAGTATAAACTATAAAGTCATGGCTGCTGCTTGGGTGTTTTCTGGCTTTTCTGGAACAAAGCTACAAAAAATAATAAACACCTAATCCACCAAGATCAACATAGGAGCATTGACCTTATGTAAGTATGCGTCTCCATTCTTCTTAATACTTTTCCACAAATCACCATAATATATACCATTAATAAACTTTCAAATTTTGTATACATCCTTGTCCACCTTCTCCATCAGCTATAGTTTTCGTGTTCATTTCAGCTGCAAGGAGGGAATGAACACACTCAGCAAAAATGCTGCATATTTCATTTTGGTTCTTTTTGCAGCATTATTAGTCCAAGTCAGAGGCCGTTCTTTTCGATATATTGCTACTGTTACAACAACTGCTCAATCGGTTTCGGACGGTGTTGATGATCATCATCATTATAAGGTTGGATTCAACCATAGTAACGGAACGATCAGAAGCTCCTTCCAACTTCTCAAAGGAATTGAAGCCGAGTCTAACGAGACCTGCGAGCAACTGTACGGGTTCTTGCCGTGCTCAGACAGTGTTTACGGGCATGTGTTCTTGATGGTGGTGTATGAGTACTTGTTGTTCCATGGAGAGTCGTATTTGGCCGCCGGTGGTGAGCAGATCTTCAAGATTCTGGGTCCTGGTGTCTTCGGTGCCAGTGCTTTCCATGTCCTCGGCGCCCTCCCAGAGTCTTTGTTGCTTCTTGGTACGTATCAATTTTCAATAATATCTGGCACTTTGATTTCCGGCCATTCTCGCATATATCTTCATTCATATATTCTGAAATTGACTGACGGATCGATACATAGTTCATCGATCATCAATTCGTTTTGTTTCAACAAAATAGAGAGAAATTTCACAAGCTATACATAAAAATACGACAATGAAAAATGAAAAATGATTTTTGGCCTTAATAAGGCTTAAGATTTTTGGCCTTAATCTTAAGTGACATGTTATATCACCTAAACACATCACCAATTAAAAAGATTATGACATGTATTTCTTAAGCAAAAATACAATAATGTCCTTTCAAATACAATGGATGTATATTATTTTGTCTTTCTTTTATAATTAATATATATATATATATATATTCTAGCATTTTCTTTCTTTTTTCTTTTTCATCACTATCATGCTTAGATTGAACGTAACATATAGTGTGAAAATACATATAATTCTGAAAATATATTTGTTCAAAAACATGAATTCTTATGAAATATATACATACATATATAATTTGTCCAAGAAAAAAAAATTTCGTCCAGGAAAAAAAATTATATATATAATTCATCCAAAATAAAGTATATATATACATAATCATCCAAAAAAAATTCGATAGGAATTTTTCTATTTTTTTTATTTTAAAAAGTCGATAAAGAATATGGCTTATATATAGATATCATAATTTTAAACTGCAAAAATAAAATATTAAAATGGAACTAAATTTCGATTCACAAAGATAGAAGAAAATTTTAATAAATTTACGAAATTGATTTATGGTATAAAAGCCTAACTTAGTATGATTATTAACTTGGTCATTATTATGAATAAATTAATTAAATTTGGTATATACGCATCCATATTAAAATGGTAAGAAAATATTCCATATCAGTATATATGTAGCATACATTAATTATTAAGGTTAAGATTGTATTTTTACCTAAGAATGAAATGACATGATTTATTAAATTGATGATGTGTCTATGTGACATGACATGCCACATAAGATTAAAGTTATAAATCTTAAGCCTTATTAAGGCCCTCTAACACTACCCATGAAAAATAATGGAAATACAGCAATGAAAATTTCACAAACTCTTTTGATTTGCTGGCATTACTGTGGTTTCTATTATTCTCATCAGCAAAGAAAATAGATAAAAGCATGTGGCTTCAATTATTTTGCTGTTATTGCACACATAATATTATAGACACATTTTTTACAAATTTAAGTGTCATCACTATCTATTATCCAAGTAACCAGTGGTCTCGATCGAGCCATACAACACAGTTTTGACTTGTTGATGCATTATATATAAGGTTTGGTAAGCTTGCCTTGTTGTGTGAGAAGCGAGGAATGCAAAGACCCTCTTTTTCAAGTCAACTGTTGTACGCCTTTCAAGATTCAACATAAATTTTTCCTCTTCTGAAAGTTTGTTTTGTTTTTTCTTATGAATTATGATGATAGTTTATTCATAATGTATACCCAGAATAAAGTTTAATCCCAAGATAACAACTTGACCTTTAATCAAAAAAAAAAAAAAAAAAAAACTTGATCTTCTTGCCCTCGATCCCGTATACGAGCTGGGAGGAGAGCCGCCTACCCATCTGTACTAGGATCATGCTCATGTATCGCTCACTCTAACAGTAAAGATGTAAAACCAACGAGATAACTATTCTGTGTAGGCGGCCAACACAAAAATGAGTATGTTAAGTTTTCGTTAGGTGATGTTTTCTCTTTTGATGATTCGACTGTTGTACTTGTAATATCACTAAAATGCATTCCATATTCACCAAGTTTTGTAACCATATATATGTGTGTCGAACAACTTATCACAGCTTCTGGATTCTTTAACACGAAGGAGATTGCTGAAGATTATGTGTACACTGGGGTTGGATTGTTGGCTGGAACATCAATTTTGCTTCTAACAGTGATTTGGGGCACTTGTGTAATTGTTGGCCGGCAACACTTCACAAGTTGTAATGATGCAAATTCTTCAACAGTTTTTTCATGGGAAAGAATACTTGCGTTATTGACAAGTCAGTTTTCTTAATTTCTTCTTGATTAAATTACACCCTTTGATTAGTAGTTTACCTAGCTCTGACAATTTTTCAATTTAGTACGTAGAAGCTCCGATTCCAACTTAGTTTTCGATCGTGTTGGTTGAAATGATTGTATAAGTATTACATTGGCTCATTTCTTTCTTTCCTCTTGAATTATAGATTGTGGTATTACAATTGATATGGAGACCAGCGTCCTCGCAAGGATCATGATTTTCTCAGTGATTCCATTTCTCATAATGCAAATCCCCAATATCTTTCACTCCTCCTCTGCGGAAAACACTTTTATCTTGATTGCTCTCAGTGTTTCCATCATATTCCTATTGCTGTACTTCATTTATCAGGTACACACATTCATGAATCATGACTAATATGTCAATTAACTCACTGTATTCTTTTACTATTACAAATGTCTATGAAGTACGTACTCGATCATAATCTCCTTTACTATGTATAAGTACAGGTCTTCCGGCCCTGGGTTCAAAAAAGAAGATTAGAATTCGTGAAACATGGGCATTTGGTATCAGACATTTTACAACATGTGCAAAAACATGCACTAGGGAGAATCCTCACAGTCCAAGGAGCACCTAACGTACGTGCCATAAGAAGGTACTGAGATTTTGCTAAAATGCAAAGTACAAGCTCTTTTATATATATAAACTAATCTATGACAAATATATTGCAGGCTATTTGAGGAAATGGATGAAGATGGTGACAATCATATATCAATTCCCGAAGTAAAGAAACTTCTTCAGGAAATCCAATTCACATCATTTGAAAATGATGAGGAAAAAGGAATAGCAGAAGTGATGAAAAAGTTTGACGTCGATAACGATGGAAAAATTAGTAAAGATGAATTTATGAATGGCTTCACAAAATGGCTTGAAGAGTACAAGTCACTGCATAAAGAAAATACCGAAAGATCGTTGGAGGACATGTATCAGGTAATATTCTGCCATACCATGTATGAATTCCACATTTTAGTGTATATATATATATATGCAAATTACATTGACATAATGTATGTCAAAGAGTGAAAATTTAAAAGATATTCTGCTTATGTTTAATCTCCTTGATCGGTTATCTGCTAACCACACCTGCATGCTGGATTAGCTAAAGCTAACGTACTCCTTTGTGGCTGCGCAGGTCTTTCAACCTTGGATTCAAAATAGAAGAAAAGAACGGGAAATGAAGACGAATTTGATGTCAGAAGTATTAAGACACATCCAGGGCAATTCATCACTTGGAGCGATTCTCACAGAGAATGGCATGCCTCATAAGGACAATATTAGAAGGTGAGATGACATGCATGAAACTCTTTTCACAAACTGTACGTACCACCATTAGACATTTAGATGGATTGTTAGTTAAATATCTTTGAGAGATGGGATCAGCAATGTAATCCATACAAGCTAGTGGTATATGTATATGTTGTTCGACATATAGGCTTTTTGTGATATGGTATGTACTAATCACTTACTCTTTCTGTATGAAACAACAGCTTGTTTGAACAGATTGATCGTGATGGAAATAACAATATATCAGAAGCAGAACTAAGAGAACTGATCATGAACATCAAGTCTGGTAACATTCCACTCGACGTGGATGAATCAGTTAACAAATTGGTAGAAGAACTTGACACAAGCGGAGACCATATGATTAATGAGGAAGAATTCGTTACTGGTTTAACAAAATGGATGAATAAATCCCATGATTCCCAAGGTCTTCCCTCATTAGAGTCGGAGGATGATCTCTACCAAGTAAGTAAACTTAACTATCTAAAGCTTAGCTAGCATCAACATGATCTCCCAAGTTGTTAAGGAAATGATGAATTGCAAATTGTGCTTATTAGCCAGCTAGTAGATTCAACCGAAAACTTAAGCAATTAGCTAGATAGGGCTTGCCAGGTGAATGTATATCGAGTAATACATTCAGATCAAGCTACATAACACATTCAACTATGATATGGAAGTTTAATTATGAAAAAATAATGATTTTGCAGAGAACTTGGGATGCAACAGATAAGTTGGTGGATGAAGAGACTAGGAGCGGTAGACCTGTTGACAAGTCATTATGGGGGTGGTTCAAAGCCATTTCATATATGGTGATCGGGTTTGTTGTACTAGCAGTTCTAGCAGAACCTCTCATAGATAATGTTCAGGACTTCTCCACAGCTGCAGGAATACCTTCTTTCTTCGTAGCATTCGTGCTTGTCCCGTTAGCAACCAATGCTAGACAAGCAGCTTCAGCAATCAGTGCAGCAAGTCGCCAAACACCAAGAACCACAGATTTGACATTTTCAGAGGTAAAATCCTTACTTCACATGTTATTATTCACACTCTCAGTTTGTCGTTCTGCGCTTTTAAACATTGCATGGCATACATTACCTCGATTGAAATGTCTGCATTGTCATATATAGACTAATTGGTTCTTTGGATGCAGATTTATGGTGGGGTTTTTATGAACAATATGCTGGGATTTTCTGTGCTTCTGGCCATAATTTATGTTCGTGAAATGACATGGGAATTCTCTGCAGAAGTATTAGTAGTTCTAATAGTCTGCCTTGTGGTAGGTCTCATTGCAAGTGTGAGATCGACCTTTCCTCTCTGGACAGCATTCGTTGGCTTCTTGCTCTACCCACTATCATTGCTTCTAGTCTATATTCTCAATGATGTCATCAGTTATACCTAAATACTGAAACTCTCTCGAGTTGAGAAATATTATTTTGTACTTAGTAGTTAGTAGGCTCATTTGGCACCAATTTTGCCATTCTTTGTAAGATTAGATCAAGTAAATAATGTATTCCGATCGAATTTTTTTATCATCTATTCTCTTTCTTGTTGGTTCTCCTTTCGATTCGTATTGTCTCACATTTAAGAAATAAATCATTACGCCCAAACTTCAATAATTTTGCAATTACTACATACATGAAATAGCTTACATTTTTAGGATCTACGAAATACTTGCGCTATTCAAATAACATGCAACATGGAAAACAAAAACCGTCTTATTTTCCATTGATGCTATCGATGTCTTAATGGAGTTGCTCATTTGTCAGCTTGATTGATACTCTCTGATGATCCCTTCAAAACCAAAGGAACACAATATAAAGCAACATTTTGGAGTCCAATTTGGCACTTCTGAGCCCAAGTCCAAACACTCGACTTCATTCCTCGGTTTACTCCCACCGCTCTCTGTTCAGAAAGAAGAGACGCCTCATTGCATCTACCAGGTAATGCTTCTTAAACCTTAACTGTCTTCTTCCTTCATAACTCTACAAACCATTCTAACTTTCTGGAGTTTACTTTATTTTTCTATGAATTGGGGACTTTTTTCTTCAGTTTCATGCTTTAACCAAGTATTAAGGTTAGAGTGACTAGAGCACCTGGGCTGTTAACAGAAATGTAGAAAGAAACAAAAAGAAGAAAACAAATTGGGTTTAAGATTTGGGTATCTGATGTTTGCTGTTTAGTCATTTTAAATGTATAGTCTTGCTTCACTTTATAGGTTGATTATCAATGAGGTAGTTGTTTCTTATATTCTTGTGTGGTAATTGTTAATTGGTGTTGTTGATTGAGTTGCAATCTCTGTTTTGAGAACATTTAACTTTTGGGCTTCTGGGTTCAAATCCCAGAAAAGGTTAGGTGAGTGAGTTTCGTACAAAATCTAGCTGCATAACTTTGGTGACTTCATAAACTTCTGATGACATTGGTGTTGCTTGCTCCATTGTGAGTGAAGTTTGCATCTAATGAAGTTTGTGATCTTGTATCTGTTAGGCGGATTCAAGAAGTTTCTCAGCTTGACCCGAAATTCTCAACTTTGTAATCTTTGACCTATGAATGCATCATACCAGATATGTCCTAACAATTTTACGATGACACGATGAATAGCTAAGCTTTATGTATTTCTTTGCTGTTATTGTTGGGTTTCCAGCCCATGTGTTTTTCCTAAGATGTTTGTCTTTTGAGTATGAGAAAGTTTACTCAGTAGGTTTTGGTTTCCTACTGATGAATGGTGTTCTAATAAGGAAAGTAAATCCTTATTGATGATGGTACCTGTAATATAGAGAAGGAGGAGGCATTACTGCCTACCACTAATAGGAATAGGATTCCTATTTGGTGAAAAGATCTGATATCCTTATGTCTACATAAGGAGGGGTTCAGCTCTTGGGGTTTTGTAGACAAAGAGCAAAGTATATTCCATTCTCGGTTAGAGGGTGAGAGAGGGCAGAGAGGAGAGAGATAGGAAGAGAAGAGAGAGTCCTTGTTTTCTTATTCTGTCTGGTGTACCCATTATTAATATAGTGGAAAGAGTGTTTTCTGCCCGGTGGACGTAAGCAAAATTTTTGCTGAACCACCTTAAATCTGTGTTCTTTGTGTTCTTTTCTCTGTGGTTGTTTCTCTTGGTTTCTTTGACACACATATTGACCAAATTCACAACAGATATAGTCTTATAGACTGCTGAAGAAGAGATTGACCTCTAACTTGGTGATGGTGGAAGCGTGGTGGTCCCTTTTGGCTGCTATACCTGCAGCGGTTGCAGGACACGCATTTGGAGTGAAGACAAGACGTGATGAAGAGCAGAAATTAAAGAGTGCTAGAGGAAGGGAGAAGAGTTCTGATGAGATTTTTGTCTGCGAGAGGGTATGCACTTCTAAGAGGATGCTGACGAAAGTTGGTGCATTCTCAAAGGACCCAATTCCTGATACTTGTGTTACAGTCTGCGGTGTTTCTGAGCTTGATGCATGCACTGATGCATGTGCACGGACTGTTTGTGTAAACCAACATCAAGTACCAAACTGGAATGACACATGCCTCCAAAGATGTCAGAGTGAGTGTTTGAAACTCTCTTCTTCGATTTCTAATTAGTACATATTCTATCGATTTGAATTAGAAATATGTATCAGAACTGGTTTGTTGTAGTATTTGTTACTCACATTGTCTGATTTTCTTCTTGACCATGAATGGTTGAATTGATAAGGAATATTAGCTCACAAGTCATAAGCATGGACTACTATCCTTGACTGCTATTATAGAATCTCTATCAACTTCAAGCTTTAAGCTCTAGGAAAATAGCTTAGTGGGCAGTAGATGAAAACTGTACCTGAACTAAAAGATCACTGAAGTAAACAACATATAAATTGGGGAAAATTTTGGTAAGTGTACCTGAAGTTTGCCCCGCTAGGAATTTCTATACATAACCTAATCAACATATGAATTCTTCCCTACAAAATCTCTTTTGCTTAGTGAAAGCCAACCATCAGTGTCATTTCTGCAATCTGCTTATCGTCCTTCATGATAAATGCCGGCCATCCAACACATGCAGTCACTCATCAATCAACATCTTTTAGCAAACTTCCAACAACATTCAATATATTTGTAAATGGATGGTGTGCAAATCAATTTTAGGGCTGCAATCCCTTCCTAAGACCATTAATAGGATTTCAAACTTTTAGCTTATTTTAATTTTCTTTGATACTAAAGGAACTCTGGTGAGTTGTGACTTGATGTTTAATCATGCACAGAACTTTCAGCTTTTTTATTTTAAATTTGAAATCTTACCCTATATATATGTAGGCAAGCATTGAACCCATAATCCACCTAGCTTCCTAAATTTTATATTTTGTGTTTGTCTGTTTGGTTACTCCTTAGTTGCCCTACATTTCTCATGATCTCTACTCTCTGAAGCACTAAATTTCTGTTAATTTCAGAAAATACGATTCCTTTTTTCAACGTTAATTTACAACAGTGACCATTTTTTTCTCCTCATCTGTGCACATATGTTTAGGCAATTCAAGGTTGTTCAGTTTATGGGGTAGTGATTATAATGGTCATCAATCTGTAATATTGCTGTTTTCGTTCCGATAGTTTAAAGCTCGTAAACTTTCCTGTTCAAAAAAAAAAAGCTCGTAAACTTAACAGAGGTTAAAGCAAAGGTGAAACTGATATGGAAGGCTATTTTTATTTGTGGTGGTGGGGGTTGGGGGTGGGGAGGAAAGATGGAGGATGCAAAAGTCTGTTTGATGGTGAGCATTTTGTTGTTTAGCTGGAGACCTTAGGTTTAGTCATTGTCATATATCTTGGCAGTTAAGGTTATCAAGTGAGGTTATTTCGAAATCTGCACTCAGTTGTCAATTTCTTGTCTCTTAAGTTTCCGCTTTAAGTTAAATATGTGTGTGTATTTTGTTCTTTTTGTTTTAGAAGAAACATTTGTCCAGTATTAAAAACCAAGACTGATGTGTCAGTGATACATTAAATTTAATACGTGGTGCTTAACTGTTAATACAACATAGTGAAGGAACTTGAAGAGAAGTTTGTGCAACTCTACCGACATAGATGTAGAGAGGCCATGCCTCCACGTACATTGCTGACAAAGACAATGTCATCAAATCACAAAATGTTATAAACAAGAATGCCTGCTCACACAGCAGCTCATTATTTCATATTTATTGGCATATATTAGGTGGGCTACGTATCATTTTACTGATATTAGATACTGTTAGGCTGGATAGGGTTGAGTTTTGACCAATCAAAACATTATCCTCTATAAAAAAAAATTGAAAATTGTGAATTTGTCTACATGTTGAAAGGATCAGGGTCAAGAAAATGTTGTTTAATAGCATGAGTGGTTATTTCAAAATCCTTTTCTTCTGGTCCATTTGGTCTAAACTTCCTTGTTTGTTAAGGAAATGGTCTAGAGTTGCTTGTTTAGCGAAGAACTGGTTTGGATGAACTAGCTCCAGGCATTTTGATGAACTTGGTATGCCTATTATAAGAGCTGACTCTTTGGTTGGAGTTCTTGGATAGTTAGGTAACTCTTCTGGTTGTGGTCGTTTGATGGTTGGTTTGTGCGACTCTTTTATGCTGGATCAGGCAAGTAGCAAATAGCTCACTCATACTGGCATTGGAGTGGTCCTCTGACCTGGTCCACTGATCTTAGTGCAGTTCCCTCCTCTGAATCCTGTGCACCTTTTCATACACTTTCAGTTAATTGCTAACCGTTGTACCTTTAAAATTTATAAGCTGTCAGTCTTTCAGTTTTTTTTTTTTTTTTTTTTTTTTTGAGAGTACCAACGACAATATTTGAAAGGCCAGTCTTTTAGTTTTAGTACTACAGTTACCAACCGAATCCATTTTCACCCAGATACAAACCGTACAGGTGATGTAGTCAGAGAATGTGATATCTTCATATTTACTGCCAAGTTTCCTATTTAATAGTATTATATTGTATTGTTTAAATGTAACTACGTAGGAGCATTTTATCATCTTCTTCTACCTTGATGAATGATGGACAAAGCAAAGATGATTCCAGGTATTGAGTTTGAGTAACTACAGATGATTTTGCGCTAGTATATCCTCGACAGTCGATTTTTCTGTTCAACATTCTAATCAACCGTTTATATCAACAGTTGATCTTCCTTGATGTACCAACTGTTGTTTAATTCTTCAGGTAGCAATGTATGTGATGTGCTTGTTCATAAGTTATGCAGGATTGGCCTGCTAGGTAAAGAAAAGATAATGTATGCAGTATATTCGTTGGTTATTGTCTTTTTGGCGGAGTTTCAATCACTCGTAATCGAACATGAGAAGATGTGGTGGGAGAAAGTCCTCAAATAATGATGATTCTTTGTTTTTCTTGTCAGCAAATGGAAAAAATATCTTACAAAAATCTTGTGTTCCTGTCGACAGTGTAGGTATCTCTCTGCTCCTCTTCCTTAATCTTTGTATGTGTTCATGTCGATGGAATAGGTATTTCTTTGCTTCCTTAGTTCCTTTCGTTAGTCTTTGCATATGATCATTCGGTGACAATGACGGAAAATGCAACATGCAATTTTACGTTTTATTCTTTATAAATTCGACAAACTGTTTCCACAACTTACGTATGTAATTGAGTTGGTAAAAATTAAAGTGTGGAACTTTAATACTCACGTAATCCTGTCGAGATTGATTAAAGTTAAATTTTAATTTATCGTTAGTGATCATAAGAAGAAAGTGTGACATAATCCTCCTACACATAGTCTCTTCTAAACAGTGAAGGAATGACCCATGGAGCCCCTTCATAGGCCAGGCCGGTTACTAAATTAAGAGTCAAACCAACCCCCGAAAGAGAAAAATGAAAGGTCAAACGAAATGGCCGCCTTGTAGCCGCGTGAGCAGCTCAAACTTGATTGCCGACACACGAGAGGCGTGTAGGATACCATGCTTAATCATATGCCACGTGGAATTATGTGAGAAATGGGACAAGATGGGAAATCACTTTATTTCTGAAATGTCAGATCCAATGCTGTTAAGAAAAGGACGTACAGTACAGATCACTCAGATCTCGCCTCGGCTTTTGGAAATGGAGGAGATTTTCCTTCTGTTACAGAAATGTAGGAGATCTTTCACACTTCAATTTCACTCTACATAAGGGGAGATTCTTACAAATTTTTAATTAGCTGCATGAATGTGTGATGATCGACTTTTCCATTTCCGAGCTTTAGGGGAGCAACTAGATTAAAGCAAAATATAAGTTACTAAAAGGAGAAAGAAGAAAGAAATTAAGCAGTGTAGAATTCGATTTTTCAAAAATAGATATTTAAGATTATCTAATACAATGACGGAAATGGACGTTATTTTGAACCGATCATCCTATTTTCTAGTATAAAAACAAATCACAATTACTGCGAACAAATATAGAAGAATATCTCTCGGTAGAAATCATAGAATAGAAGAAGGATGTGGAAAGAGATTAAATAGAATGTTTCCTTATAAGAATAAAAAGATGTAAAAATTCAAATAATTTCCGAAACTTAATAAACGACATAATTGGAAAAGGTTAACTGCCCACCCCAAACACCCAGACACGTCTCACACACTGAACACCTCTCTCTTTATCTCTCTCCCCTGTCGCCACCTCACACGATCAACTCTCTCTCACTATGCTCCTCTGCTGCTGAACCACCAACTTCAGCCGGCCATGTCCAAACTCGTCCCTCTCCTCCTCCTCCTCCTCTCCTTCCTGATCCTCTGCGGCCAATCCCACGGCCGCTACAGCTTCCCCGAGCCCCGATTGGATCTGCTCTCCGATGGGGTCCACCGATCCGGCACCTCCTCCTCATCATCCAGCAGCTTTCTCACTCTGCACCGCCCCTCCTTGTTGAAGGCCGAGTCCACCTGCGACGAGACCTACGGGTTCTTGCCCTGCACTACCACCGTCCTCGGCAACCTCTTCCTCATCCTCGTCTACGGCGCTCTCATGTACACAGCCGCCACCTACCTCTCCACCGGCAGCGAGCTTCTCCTCGAGATTCTCGGCCCCGGGATTATCGGAGGCTTGTTCCTCCCCATTCTCGGCGCTCTTCCCGACGCCATGCTCATTCTCGGTCAGTTTTTCTTTTTCTTTTATCAATTTTGTTTGGTCCGCAAAAAACGAAAATAATATCAGCAAGATATTACATTTTTCGTATGAATCTTATACCGCCCTCCAAGTTGGGTTTTGTTGGGTGTTTTTTTGCTAGTGGGCTATATCTACACATGTAGACGCATGAAAGAACATTAGGAATTGTATTTGCTAATTACATTTTCTGAAAATTACATACCCCTGTCACCTTTTCCGACTCCTGTATTTCAAGCTCACTGTTTTGAAATGCTATTTATTTATTTTTATTTTTTAATAAGTGGGATTTTTGGTATAGTGAACTTTATACTGTGAATCCTTAGCGGGAAGGAATATAAATCTTATAATATAGTGTGCACTTTCTGAAATCCTTAGATGAAGAATTACAAAAGAAAAGACCCACTTGTGAATTGTGATTTGTCATTTGAATCTGGTTGCTTTATCCTTGTCCCATATGAATGGACTTCTCTTTTTGCCGGAATATATTCTGCAATCTCATTGGATTGGACTGTGTTTGGCTTAATAATAGTGAAGGAGGAAGACAGAATAAAGAGGACATGAGGATGGTTCCTTCATTCCTAGTTTTGTATGTGTAAAGTGGGAGACTTTATATTATGTGATCGATCTCTTTCTACCTTTAGTCTTCCACATCAGACTTGTCTGCCTCTGTTGGAATTTGTGGATACTCGTGTTTTTTTTTTTTGTGCATTTTTTTGTGAATTAGATGATCAAATAATAAGTAGCTACTATTTGTTTTTGATACGCTGTATTGTATTGTTTTCAGTATCGGGACTCTCTGGGAGTACAGAAACAGCTCAAGATCAGGTTTCTGTTGGAATGGGCTTGCTAGCTGGGTCGACTGTAATGCTCATCACAGTAGTATGGGGTTCATGTGTTATTATTGGCAAGTGTGATATTGAGAATGGTATTGCCAGTGATAACAAAGATACTAAAGGGTTTAGCTTAACAGGTATTTCCATGTATTCTTCACATGTTGTTTGGATCCTACTAGCCATCTACGATAAATGGATTCTAAGATATGATATGCACTTTTCGCACTGAGGAATTATTTAGGTACTCAGATTTCTAGATGAATTGTGAAAATGCAGCGACTCTTGGCTTATGCTTAATTCATGTCAAGGGTGCATCCTTTTCTGCTCGGTTCTTGTGATAGAGTTGTAACCTTCTTGGGGCCCTAATATACCTTCCCAGTCTCTGCTTCACAACAATTCATGATTTTAACAAACAATCTGGAATTGTATATGCAATTGAAAAAACTTACATTTCCTGGGGTTTGTTATGTGTTTCAAAAGGATCTTGACTATAGCAATAAATTAAGTAGACAGGGTTTACCTTATGCCTACTTGCAGTCAGTGATGCTTTTGATGCAGTAACTTGTGCACATTACTAAATAAGTGATCGCATTCATAGGAGATTTAGTGTACAGGGTCACGCTATATGCCACCATGACCTAGACTTTTCAGATGAATGTGTTTCTCACTCGAGAATTAAAGGGAAATATCTAGTATGGATAAATTAATTAAATCTCTTCATAATTGCAGGTTCTGGTGTTAGTACTGATATCTGGACTAGCTATTCTGCAATAATAATGGCTGTATCTGTCATCCCATTTATTATTGTTCAATTACCGCAGCTCCTCAGTTCCACTGCAGCAAGACAGTGGGCAGTGTTAATTGGACTAATTTTCTCTCTTGCACTATTGATATCATACTGCATGTATCAGGTAACTGTCATATATTGAAATAACGTGTATTGTTTGTTTGAGAAGTGTTTTAGTTTTCAATTTGCTGGCTTACAAAGACATGTTTGTTGAACTAATCTTTCACCTAGATTATAGACGGCTATTTCCTTCATGTAGTTAATGGTGCATATCTAGCAACTTTAATCATTCTTCTTGCTGTTATTTTAGTTTGTTTGTATTTATGTCTTAGAAAACATAAAGAAAAAGTCACTGGACATCAGTCACATCACATACAGTTGAGAGAACTCTTTTGGGCCCAAATTGGGGGTATTCGTTGTTTTATATCTTTGTTAGGTGTATGCACATTTTGTTCTACAGCAGGATGATTTCTGTCTATATCAATAGAATGGATTCAAAACCATTCTATGGAATGTGATCTTATCTCCTACGATGCTTGCTTTTTATAGTTTTGCTTGACATCTTGCATGTGATTAGATCTGTTGAGGTTGTTACTTGTTCAAATGATAGTAATGTCAACACTGAAAATTATGTTCCGACAACCTTTTATTCTGAGAAGCGGAACCCCCTTTTCATTCTCTCGGTTCATCTCTTAAAAGGAATTGGCCTTGATTGTTGCCATTTATGCAATTGGTTCTGAACCTGTTCTTATTCAGTCTGTAATGTGTTCCAATTTTTCTTGAGACTCTGCTTATTTGAGTTAATGTCAATTTTTCATATATTTTGTTGTTGGTAACAGGTATTTCAGCCGTGGATCCAGAGGAGACGCTTTGCTTATGCAAAACACAAGCATGTTATATCAGGACTTCTACAACATCTAAAGATGCGTGCTTTGGGAAGGCTACTTGACGATAATGGTGAACTCGATATAGAAGTTATAACAAAGTTAGTGTTGTTTAGACTTTATAGAATTTTCCTGTAATTCTCGATGTCTTTACTTTTCTGCCTTTTTTAATTCCTGGAGATTGTTGTAACTGGTTTCTGTACTGATTTTGTGAACGTCAGGTTATTTCATACAATTGATGTGGACAGAGATGATTGTCTTTCACCAGCTGAGTTGAGAGCACTGATAGTTGGAATCCGGTTTGATGAAATAGAGCTGGATAAGGATGATGCTGTAGATAAAGTGATGAAAGATTTCGATACTTCTCATGATTCTTTCATATCGCGTGATGAGTTCATTGCTGGTGTCCGAAAATGGCTTAATGAGGCAAAACATGCAGGAGACTCCAAAACTACCTCTGGTTCTCACACTATGAAATTTTTGAATGACTTCCATGAGGTAAGATTTTCTTATTGAGACTTTAGGACTTTATTATGATTATAGGCAACTCACTACTTGGAAATATATATATATATACAGCAAACAAAGAAAGAGCACGATCTTGTGGGGGTGGATGAAGATCAAAGCGATGAGGTTGTAGAGGGTGTTGATAATCCCAGGAGGACCTCGATCAAAGCGGGGTTGATGTTGTTAGCCGGAACTCTTATTGCGGCTGCATTTGCTGATCCCCTGGTAGATGCTGTTGATAATTTCTCAGATGCCACAAGCATTCCAACTTTCTTCATTTCGTTCATAGCACTACCCCTGGCTACTAATTCTAGTGAGGCTGTATCTGCGATAATCTTTGCCAGTCGTAAAAAGAGAAGGACTGCCTCGCTAACATTTTCTGAGGTTTGTATGTCTTATCTCTTCTTTTATCTATGATCGCTTGGAAACCATAAAATTTACATAGAGAAGAAGAAAAGAAAATGGTTCAAGTAGCTTTTCTGCTGGTTGTTTGTTTGTTTTTTTATTTATTTTTAACATTAATGGTTGACCTAGTGAATGAAAAAATATAACCTCCTTTCCTTGTGCATTATGCAGTTGTATGGTGCAGTGACCATGAATAACGTCCTCTGCCTATCGGTATTTTTGGCCCTGGTTTATGTTAGGGGATTAACATGGGACTTCTCAGCTGAAGTCCTTGTCATTGTTATCGTTTGTGTTGTGATGGGTGTTTTTGGCAGCTTACGCACCACCTTCCCTCTTTGGACAACTTCCATTGCATACCTACTTTACCCATTCTCTTTGGTACTGGTTTACGTTCTGGATTATATTTTTGGCTGGTCATAGACTCCGGACATCATATGGATTCATAGGTTTCATTCTGTTTGTTTCTTACGATTTCTGGAGTCTTTAATAATATTACCATTGCGAGTAGGCATTCAGTTCCATTAGCAACTTGGTGAGATGTGTATCTGGTCTGGGTCATACATTAGTATCCAATTTTCTCAATATATGTTAAAAGGCTCATTTTGATATTTGATGTTGAACTATGGCTTCTGTGATCTCCATTGGGGATCGGAGTTGTACTGAAAACTTTTTGGTTGCAGACCTCATTGATTTAGGTATGACCGAGAATGAGATGATTGAAGCAAGAGGTCATAATTTCATTAATATCAGTTACATGTAATGTTACCAAATATCTTCAATCACATTTCCTTAGTCCACCAATCATAATCTCATTAATAGAATGTTACCAAATGTTCTCAGTCACATTTCCTTAGTCCACGAATCATGAGAATCGCAGGAGACTGTAGCCAAGTTTTTTATGGCATTCTAAGGCATAGCATTGCTGGCAGTAATATGACATTACCTTGTACGTGAAGTTGCATCCAGAAAGAACCAGTGACCATCTAATGATTTATGGAAGTTAAGATGTTTGCAGAAGCCTTGAATATAATCCCTCTTTGTATTTAAACAAGCATGTGAACTATAGGATCCTAACTATGCATAAATTAGCGCTGCCAATAGTCCCAACATGAACAAGAGCCATCACGAAAATGATGGAACCGATTTGTGTCGCTAACAAAGATTTCTCGCCTTTCCGACATACTTGATCAATTTGCTGAATAACAATCACCACAAACCATGATGTTCTTCTTGATCAATTTGCAAGTCCATGTTGTTGTGCATCCTACAAGCACCTGGCAAGGCTCTCCATACATCTGCTGTGGGTTCAGTGGGCGTTTCTCTTATGAACTTGTCAGCTCTATCAAGAAGACCTGCTCGGCCAAGAAGATCAACCATTGTAACATAACGGAAAACTTGCTTGCGGTTCTATTTTGAACTATTTCCTCATCAAGTGAAAATAGTACTGTCCTTCATCCAAGAGGTGAGAGTGACTACAGACAGTAAGAACACAGGAATGATATATCATCAGGTTGAATTCCAAACCTCAGCGTTTCTTCAAAGAGTTGCACAGTTTCCTTCCCAACCCATGCTGGCCGTATCCCTTAAGCATCGTAGTCCAAGAAACAATGCCTCGCTTAACCAACGGGTCAAATACCTTTCTAGCATCCTCAATGCTGCCCTCCTTGGCATCCATGTCAAGAAGAGAATTCCCAGCAAAATGAACAAAGGTTAACATGCACCCGATTTGATCATATGGATATAGCGTTAGAGTTGCTGTTTTAGCTCTTGTATTCAAAAAAAATAAAAAATTTAGTCCAGACCACCACTTGACAATACCAAGTGATATTTCATGATCATATACCTTTACGCATCCTTAAAATGTCACTTTAGAAAAATTGTATTATTAGACATTAGGATATGTAACCGTGGTACATGTCTACTAATCTTTCCATTATGTCACCATTGTGACAAAACAAATAAAGTCGTCATTAGAGTAGTACTATTTGCTAGTTGGTGTTTTTCTGAATACATGTACGTTGTAGAGATTCTCAATATTATTTCGGGTCTTTGTAATCAGAGGTTTAAGCTTCATGTCCTTCCTTTGTATTCGACGGTTTTATTAATGAAAACTTCAGGGCAGTCGCACCAGTCCTTTATTTAAAAAAATGTCACTTATAATATGCTCTATATGCAAGAATTTCCTATAACGGACCAAAATTATGTAGTAAATTGAGTAACAAATGATGCACAGTTTACTAAATTGTGTTTGTTACATTATTATGAGGTTTAGGCAAAGTTAACACTCTCATATTTACAACACACACTCGTTATTTTCTCTTATAGTAATTTTTATTTTGTCTTTACTCATATGTGTTTTGTCTTTTTGTGAAATCTTTAACTATATAAGAAAAGTGAGAGTGTGGATTGTAAAATGAGGAATGTCTGTTTTGTATAAGATTGGATCGTAACATGTGTGTAAATTTCACTCCTCTAGGCAAAATGTTCCTCCCCGTTGTATTTATACAGTTTTATTAATTGTTTTAGTGGGAAGGTTGTTGTTGTAGCTCTTGTATTAATAAATGAATGCCCGGGAGATAGTTCATTACTTTGTGGTTGTAGCCCTCAAAATATTGTGATGTCACTTTAAATGAACAAGAACTTCCTGACCGGACTTGGAATCTACACAAAAAATCAATAATGCCAAGAGTCCACCTTGAGCTGTCTATTCATGCCCGTTGGCCACCAAGTACTCGCTGCAATTAGCTGTGGCTGTTTCCGCCGGGAAGAATAAATGGAAATCACAGACGAACAGGGAACACACATGTGATTGTCTCAACTCTGAAGTTGTCAGCTACTGCTTAAATTTGCTGCTCCACATTTTTCTTGTTCTGTTTTATGTACGCCACACATATGTCTATCTCAAATTTCATTCACACGAGATTCCTTTTCTGATATGTTGCATTTGGATTTTCAGATACATGTATACTTTCAGGCTACTGATGAAGCCATTGCATTAGCTTAGCTATGTCTATGTCTATGTCTATGAAGCCCTACGTACCCTTCTTCTTCTTCTTCTTCTGTCTCTTACTAGTCCTATGCAACATTGTCCAAGGCCATTTCACCTCTTACCTTAAATCCTCAACAGAACTAGTGTCCGATGGGATTAACAAACCCAATTCCGAGACCTCATCCTACCTCCTCAGTCTCAAACCTTTAACATCGGCGGAGTTGACGTGTGAGGAGACCTACGGTTTCATGCCATGCACCACCACTGTTCTTGGAAACTTGTTCCTCATGCTGGTTTACGGTTACTTGATGTATTCCGCAGCCAAATGGCTCTCCAGCGGCAGCGAGATTCTGCTTGAGATTCTTGGCCCCGGTATCGTCGGAGGCTTGTTCCTCCCTGTCCTCACTTCTCTTCCTGATGCCATGCTCATTCTCGGTGAGTCTTCCATCTTTATCCTGCACCTCTTTTTATTTCTGAATTTCAGTTTAACTGCTCTATATAGATCGATGCTAATGTACTCATCAATTAGCTCTAACTTGCTTCTGATGTATTTGCTGCCCTGTTATTTTCAGTATCTGGACTCTCTGGGAGTACAGAAACTGTGCAAAGTCAGGTGTCTGTGGGAATTGGGTTGCTTGCTGGTTCAACAGTGTTGGTTCTTTCACTGATATGGGGCTCCTGTGTTGTTGTTGGCAAGTGCGATATTGAGGATTCCACTGCCAAAGATAACAAGGACACTAAAGGGTTTAACTTCACTGGTATGTCCATTTAAAATTACTTTTACATTTTTGGTTAGTACTTGCCATCTAAAACATATAGTCATCGAGAATTAATCAATCCGCAATATGCTTCTTTTGAACAAAAAAAATGGAATACTTGACATGCTAATTCAGATATGACATGCTGACTGTGTCTTTAAAATGATTCTGTTTCTCACTTGAGGAATGACATAATTTAGAAATGCCTGATTCATATAAGAACTATTTCTAACTGCAGGTTCTGGTGTGAGTACTGACATCTGGACTAGCTATTCTGCAAGGATTATGGCTGTCTCTGTCATTCCATTCCTTATAGTTCAGCTACCGCAGCTTCTCAATTCGACATCAGCAAGACGCATAGCAGTTTTGGTTGCTCTAATTGTCTCTGTCACGCTATTTGTGTCGTATTGTGTTTATCAGGTACGTATGAATGTATGATTTTCATACATGTCCCATTGGTTTTGTAGGTTCCCACTCAAATGGAACGTAACTGGGTTGTATGCAGCCACGTCTTAGTTTTGGAGCCAATTTTGATTCACTCACATCATCATATTTGTAACTAACCATAAATTGTTTCACTGTTTTTTTAATGAGAATTTTAGAGCTTGGTATATATATGAGTTAGTACTGTTGGTGCAGGTGTCTCAGCCATGGGTCCAGAAGAGACATATTGCTTATGCAAAACATAAGCATGTTATATCAGGAATCTTACAACATCTGAAGATGCGTGCATTGGGATGGCTTCTTGACGATGATGGTGAACCGAACAAAGAAGTTATAGACAAGTTAGTATTTCGTGCTGTTCTTTGTTTAGACATTGTTGCCTCTTTTCTTTCGTTATTAGAGGTTGTTCTAACTTCTGATCATATGCATTTCCAGGTTGTTTCACACAATTGATCAGGATCATGATGGATATCTTTCAGCTACTGAATTAAGAGCACTCATTATAGGAGTCCGGTTTGATCAAATAGAGTTGAACAAGGATGATGCTGTGGAAAAACTGATGCAAGAATTTGATACTTCACGCGATTCTCGCGTTGATATTCATGAGTTTTTTGATGGTGTCTCAAAATGGCTTAATGTGGCAAAGCGTGTTGCAAATTCCAGCTCTCCCTCTGATCGTAAATTCTTAACTGATTTCCACTCGGTAAGGTTTGCTTATTGAAACACAAACACTCTTTTCCACGATGATGTACTAACTACATGGAGATTCATCTACAGAGAACAAAGCAAGAGCATGATCTTCTGGCCGCTGGTGACCAAAGTGAAGAGGTCATTGAGGGAAGGAAAAATCTCAAGGTGGCCTTCGTTAAAGCGATAGGAATGCTGTTGGTAGGAACTCTTATTGCGGCTGTAGTTGCAGAACCTTTGGTTGACGTGGTTGATAATTTCTCAGAGGCCACAAGCATTCCAAATTTCTTCGTCTCATTCATTGTGCTACCTTTGTTTACTGCTAGTGAGGGTGTGTCTGCAATAACATTCGCTAGCCGAAAAAAGATACGAACTGCTTCTTTGACATTTTCTCAGGTTTGTATCTCTCACAAACCCTCTTATGTTATATCACCCTGCAGAACATATAATACCTCGTATATATAATAGTTGTGTTTATAAGTTATCTATTGGAGTTGAATGCTGCATATATAATTTGATAGCTTAAAGTATAGCTTTCTCTGCTATCAACCAACATTTCATTTCTATAGCATCTTTGTTGAATGCTGAGATACAACGTCCTGAGTTGTTCATTTTGGCAGTTGTATGGCTCAGTAACCATGAAGAATGTGCTTTGCCTGTCGGTATTTTTGGCCCTGGTTTACTTCAGGGAATTAACATGGGATTTCTCGGCGGAAGTTCTGGTTATTCTTATTGTCTGCACTGTGATGGGTGTTTTTGCCAGTTTACGCACCACCTTCCCACTCTGGACATCATCAATTGCTTTCATACTCTATCCTTTCTCTGTGGGACTGATTTATGTTCTGGATTTTGTTTTTGGCTGGTCATAGACTTCAAGTGCACTAGTCCCGGTTGCTAGTGAGCTAACAAGGCCATAGTTGGTCATGTAGTCTTCACCCGACAGTGCAAGATTTTGGAATGGAGATCCATAGGTTGCTGCTCCATGATTTCCTTTTCCCTCCAGGCATGTTAGTATCGGAAACTTGAATCGAATACTATTACGAGGCAATGTTTTTTCAATTCGATGTAACAAGTTTCTACTTCTACTTGACAACTCGTTGAACATTGACCAGCATGGCGATTTGATTTCTCCAGGCACCACCATCTAGTAACTGTGTAACTTGTAACTTGTAACCCTGCATTCACCCCATTCGAGTTCGAATTCCTCCTCTTCTCGTGGTTATGTAGCCAAAAAATATAAATAAAAAATAAGAACCTAAGTTCATGAAGGTCAGATCTATGGATTCTAATGAAGGAAGGTAGGACAAATCACAATGACACAATCAGATTTTCCACAATTCACAAGCTAGAGTTGGTTAGCAAACCAGTGCCTTGAGTCATTCATCCATCATCCACCTACCAAAGAAAGCATATCATAAACCACATAACTCCATAGCATAACCCACCACTCTTCTGGAGTTCTGGCTTTCATAAAAGTTGCGTAACCACTCAAACTGACAAATCTCCATTTCCTTTTCTTTATCAACTATCCCACGCTTTCACAAGGCTCAAGCTTACATATGCAAATTTAAGCATATCTACCCTACTCAGTAGAACTTTATGAAAAGCCTATAAATTTTCTATGCATGGTTCACTGAATGGAGAACAACTAGCCTGGCAAAGTTTATAACTTCAAATTGAGATCAACAGTTTCTCCTACATCACCATTACAATTGTTTATGGTTGCTGCTGGTCTAACAAGTTGTGCTCTTGCTGGTGGGATGAAGGTGTAGAAAGCCTGCTGTGGATTTGAACCACTTGGTCCTGGCTGAAAAATTGTATCTTCTGAACTTCCCTGTAACGATTCAGTAGAAGCAATTAGAGAATGAAATGACAAGGCTAAAGCAAACTAGTGAATGAGAAGTGAGTGTATCTGTTTAATTATCTTACTTGATAAGGAAACGAGGTGAAATTGGGGACTTCAGGGTTATGGAATGCTAGATAACCTGGAGGAAAACTGAACTTTTGGCTTGGACATGCCCTATTGCTTGTAGGAGGGGCAAGTGTGAGAAAATCTCCATTCACACTCCCATTTTCTTTAATGCTAATCTTTGAATTGGACTCCGCAATGGAAGTTGAGCATGTAGGGCCTTCTCTGAAATTGGTGCAAATAAAAACCATGTAAGGAAGCATGGCCTGGGAGATATAAATGGATCACAGAGATGAATATTCTCAAACCTGAAGATTGAGTTGCATCCAGGGTCTAAATTGTAGGTGCCTCCTCTGTTCCCACAGGAAGTTGTTTCATCTGTTCTCATTGGAGGAGCAACAAAGGTTGGGAATTTGAAGTTGATTGAGGGGGCATCATTGTCTTGAGAAAAGGGATATGGCCTTTTCATGCCAACCATCTACTACATACAAAATATACTCCACATTAATCAAAAGTTCAAAACATAGAACACTCTCTTAGGTAACTCCTAATTAACAAAAACAAATTCCACTCGAATCCAAGTCTAAGGCAACAAAATACAGCTACAATTCTATACAAAACCAAGACTATGATTCACAAAATCTAAGCGGATCAGTGTCAGTGTAATGCCTTTCATGATCAGAAAAAACAGTTGTACCACTTTCCGTTGTAAAAATAAATAAATAGATAAAACAATACTGGTACATTACTCAGAGAAACAATCATACGGCTAAATATAGAGAGATGATCATACCCTTTCTTCCTCTGACCACATTGGTGTAGTATAGTTGCTGTAATAGCTTTGGTTTGAAGGGGGCTCTGTGTGAAAGTTTAGCACAGATGATGATGATGATAATGAAGTAGCTGATGATACATTCACCTACACACACCAAAATACCACATCAAAAATACTAATAAACATAGATCAAACTTGAGATAGTCATTTCTTTCTTTTCCCCATTAAAAAATAACATGATTCTTACCAATGAAGGAGAGGGTGGTGGTGGTGGCTGTGGTTGTGGTTGGTGATGAAATTGCTGTGTTCTCTGAAAATTGGGGAGAGACCAAATCGGGTTGGAGTGATCAAAAGTAGGCAAATTATTCAAACTAGGCCGAAATGCGAATCCGGGATCCAAGATTCCTGATGAACTCTCCTTATTGAGATCAGCACCATTGTACTCACAATTGGGATTCCAAAAGTTGGGGACAACAACATTTCCATGTCCCGGAATCTCAAACCCATTGTTAGGCAATGGAATAGCAGTGACACTGTTCTGTTGTTTTCGAACAACCTCGGCATTGGGTGGCCTGAAAATCGAGTTTGGAGAGGGCAGATCCAGTGATGGCAGGGATGGAAATGAGATTGAAGAGGGTGGTTGATAATGTCTAATGGGAGCAGGATTAGGAACACATGGAGATGATTTGGTTGGTGAAGGTAAGGAATTTGAGGCAGGTGTGGGGGTTGGTGATGTCAAAACAGAAGCAGCTTTCTTTTGCTGCTCTTCTAATCTGATCTTCTCAAGCTGAGCCACACCTAAACCTCTCTGTGGCACTTTCTTTTGCTTATTAGTCTTCTTGGAATTTGAGGATCTACCAAAGCCACCAGTAGGACTAGTACACTGTTGGGTTTTCTCCTCCACACCCATTTTTGCTATATTTCCAACCTACACACTCCCTACAAGTTCACACAGATTGCAAGAATGAATGTGGGATCAAAAACCCAGAAAGCATGAGAGAGAGCCTTTTCTTCATGCTCTACCTTAACCTCTCCCCCCTCTACCCTTTAAATCTGATTATGTGTTTTGAGTTATGAAAGAAAGAACAAAGATTGGAGAGAGAAGGGCCCAAATCATGGATTTTGAAGAACCATGATTTGAAAACAAACCGATCTCTGTGTGGGAGGGATTTAAGATTTTACCCAAAAATCTCGCAGAGAGAGGAGAACAAACCCAAAAGCCTAGCACGTTTTTAGCACAAACAAAGATGGCAAAAGATGAGGAATTTGAGTGTGGGAGAGTTTCAGATTTTTCTCACTTCTAGTTGGTTTTGTCTGAGAGACGAGGAGCTGTATATATATGCAAATTTATGACCAAAAAATCTCTCCCCTTTTGCTAATTTTTTTTTTTTTTTTCGAAATTCAAACCATATGTGCAAATCTAGAGCACTATGAATCATACTAATATACTGTCAAATTTGTCGCCCAAATTCTCGCTCCACTCCTCCTTTCCCTGCTAGACCGACTCTTATGAGCTCTCTCTCTCTCTCTCTCTGATTTCTTGCTCTCACTAAACTTGCTCTCCATCATGACAACTAAAAACTAGAGCTCTCACCGACCAAGCAAAGCCCACTTAGCTCAGATTTTCTCTCCCATTACTGACCAAATGGAGCTACGTACAAGTCAGTCCTGATTGTCACCATTGTTGGATTGTTTCATTTTTGGGTATCTATGGCTGGCTTTTCAAGCCTTCATGGGGACCCCTCTGAAACTAACACCGACGCATTCTATATATGCATGCATGGAGCAGACCAAGAAATTCCCAACATGGAATTCACCACCAAATTAAAACCCTAACTTGAGAAGGTGAAAAAAAGTGGTGCATGAGATTCTCTTGGATAGTGAATATATTGTGGTCCATGTTGTGAGTTGCAAGGCATTGCATTTCTTAAAAGTGAAAATTGCTCAAGGTTTGCATTGCATGTATGCAATAATATTCGGAAGATAATTTTCTTTTTTCTTATGAATATTCGTAAGATAATTTAAAAGGCATTGGATCAAGCCTATTTCAAGGACAAATTATCATCATCGTCTGCTAATGGTTATCTACATTATCAATGAAACGAGCCACATTTCAAGGCCAAATTATCATTGGTAATGGTTATATGCCTTATCAATTAGTTGTACATAAATATTTCTTATCGATCTAGTTTGGATCTTGCCTCATCTCCCACGTTTTAAAAAAAAAGAAACAAATAATAACGAAGGACAATATGCCCCTTCTTCAAGTATAGCTAGTTACTCTTTCAGACCAAGTATTTACTTCAAGAACAAAATTTTGCTACTTAATAGAAGATCCATTGTCACCTATATTTATTCATAATTGCGATCATTTACCATACGAATTATGGTATTCCTAGTAAGTCATTCGACCAAATTCGGTTTCTAATAAATGATGAAAAGTACTTAATTAATTACCGGTGATCGATAGGGGCTTGGATTGAGGTTTTAATTCAGTTCAATTTATCATGGAAAATGAGAATAATTTTACACTAGATACTAGTTAGATTATCCTCCTTGCCACTTATTACTTCATTAGTGAAATGTATCATTCACAAGCTAAACCATAGAGTTTGAAACCCTCCGAATAAAAAGAACTACAACATTTGGTTTTAGAGACCAATTTGTGACGAGATGATCATGTCATAATGCATTCTCTCCCCCTGATCACTAAGGATAAATTGGGATATCAAAATTGACATGATTCAAGCCTTGCTATGGTGGTTTGATACCTAGACTTTTACTGACTCGACTGGTTGTAGTGGTTAAAAGATAGCCACAGTTCAAATTATTACTTATGTATAAACAAATTTGTTATTAATGAAAGATCCACCATGTCTCGTTTATTTCTAATCGTGATCTTTAAACTTAAAAGAATTATGGTGTTTTGCTAGTCAGCTGATTCAATCGGGGGTTTCTTTTTAAAATTTCTTTATTTGCTTACTGTTTTAGGATATTCAATATTTTTCTAAATATTTTTTATATGTGTTTTGGTCTTATGTCAATATGATATGTAGTTTGACTAGATCTATGTATTCCTTATTCATATTGGTATTGTGTAATTTTCTATATAAATAGCTCTTATCAATGAATAAGATATCTATCTTTCACGATTCTCTATTCTCAAATCTTTTTCACTTCATTACGTTATCATAATGACAATATTACAAAAAAAAAAAAAAAAGAATATGAGAATCTTCTCAAACTTAATGAGTTGTATATCTATCATTGAAAATGAGAAATTATAACAAATTTGGACATGCTAAATCCTATTCAGATCTTTGGTATATATACAACAGTCAAAAATTTACTATCCAAAACAAAACTATTTGACAGTAATGAACCAAACCCAGATATATCAGTTCCAGGTACATAATTCAGGGAAATTTTCATAAATTTTGATAATCTGAGGCAGAAATAGGAAACACATTCTATAATTGAATCCCCAAATCTCTCTCCCGTGACACACTAAAGGAGCAAACCCTATCTCAACCTTTCTTCAAGGACCCACTTTGGCACCAGCAAAATGATCCCCAAGTTGAAGAATGATCTCATAACAAAACAGAAAAACAGGTGGCTTCAAGAAAACCAGGTACCACCCACCAATGTGAGGAGGACAGTGGAGCGTCCATGACCCCATTTCTATTGTCACATAAGGAAGCCAAAGATTTTGTTAGATAACACAGAATATAAGGCCCTCCTTCCAAGGCATCTATCACTAAGATTCTCCTTTTGGGCTCTGTGATCTCATTCATGTTCTTGATCTTCTTTGGTTGTCGATTCCATAATCAAATATGCATGCCTGAAAAAGAATTAAAGGATTACAGCAACAACACTTTGGTATTAGGAATCTAATGTGTTTAATCTGATATTCCGATGTGTTAAAGTCGGGTGAATCAGAGTAACAATTTATTTTACTAGTAACATCAGACGTATTTCAGTAATTAGAACTTATCAATTTTTAGATCTCTATCCGTACGCTCATATATGTTTCTCCAGTTAGAATTGTGTCTTTTAAGTTGTAATCTTGTAGCACGTTGATGTGAAGATGATTTTGAGCCCTTTATTCACACCTAATGATTCCTTTTGCTTGTTTTGATCTTTTTCTTTTTCTTTCTCTTCTACTGAGCAATTCAATTTAGGAGGCAGTTGATCAAGTTGGATTCTATTTCAAGTTGAACTTATCACTATATTGGATTCATATATGTTATTCTTAATCATTCCATAACTAACAAAATGAGGCATTGAGTTGCTTTGCATTGTCAAAACCATGGGCTGCGGATGGGTAGATATAGAAAGACGTAAAGGATGAGAAAAAGTGGTTGATACAATACCAAGATCTAGATCATCCATTCCATAAAAACCAATAACTTGAAAATAGTAGAAACATTACAATATAGAAACTAGATCTTATCACTCATTCGAAGAAATTCTTCCGATCACAAATACGAAGTTAGGATCTTCAAGAATTCTTTAGAATCATACATAAAATAGAGAATAATTGCACAAATAATGACATTTTTACTGATTGAAGTTCTGAACTATATGACCATATATCACAAATGTGTTGAAAATATAAAACATTGCTAAAACTCATGGTCTTATTGTAAAGAAAGAAAGACAAACAGCAAGAAAGAAAGAAAGAAGAGAAGAAATTTTATTCACACATTGCAAATTTCTAGATACACATCTCCTACTCAATACATTATCTATTAACCTTTTTATTTTAACATTTTACTATATACACAACCATAAACTTCATATACTATCCTCACACGCAAACACAATATAGTGAATACACCATACATATTCACTAAATACACACATCTTAGCTTAACAAGAAAAAAAGATAAAGAAAATTAAATGGATCATCAGGTTTGGGTTTCTTCTGGAATAACTCGATCAGTGTATGTCATTCATTCCTACGACTACAGTATTATCCTAGACGAAGATTATTACTTAAGGTCACCAAATTCCTAGAAAAAGAAAAAGAAGAAATGTCTCTCCATTCAATCTCTAAACTATATTAGCCATAATTGTAGTTTCATGGTTTGAGGGAAGCAGCCATCGACTCAGGTAAGATTACTATTATATGGTGCAATGCTAAGGCCCTATAGCACCGTGAATTGTTGTACTCAAACGACTCTGTAAACACAGAATTTGGAATGAGACTCTTGGATGGGTGGCTATGATTAATTATCAGACCAAAGAATGAGTAAGGGAATAAGCCTGGGACATTGGGAAATTACTGTGGTTGTCCTACAAATCGAGCCATATGGTAGCTGATCATCCTTTCTCCATTCAAGTACCAGTTCTTCATTCTTTTATTTTTGAAGAATAAATGCTTATATTTGTTAGGAATATAGGGATAATTAATATTATAGAAGGGTATTTCTGTCTTTCTGTCATTAGATTAATTCTCTGTGTTTCCTTTCTTTTCAGTCTTCTTCTTTCTTTCTTTCCTTTCAATAAATCCATGAATGTTATCATGGTATCAGAGCTACGGCTCTTGATCTTGTTGACCTCTTCATGTTT
The DNA here is from genome assembly GCA_010134655.1 of Fragaria nilgerrensis. Classification (NCBI taxonomy): domain Eukaryota; kingdom Viridiplantae; phylum Streptophyta; class Magnoliopsida; order Rosales; family Rosaceae; genus Fragaria; species Fragaria nilgerrensis. The sequence goes on along the minus strand of CM020979.1, from coordinate 13,933,542 downwards.
GTAATCGCTTCCGCTTTTATCAGTTTCAATAGATTCGATTTATCCCCAATTTCTAACCATAACCCTCAAATTCATTATCTCCTGAATCGTGAAGCCTCTGTCATGAATTATCGCTCAAAGCTTGAGCTTCATCTCTCATCATCCTTCATCTATGATTCAGAGTTATTGCCGCAGTGTATCATTTGCTCCAGTTTTCTTCGTCGGGAGTCTAATATTTGGTTGGTTCACTCATCGGACACTGGGGATCTGCGTTTTGAATCGAAGTTGCTTCGGTGATCCACTCGGTATTCCAAAATCACTCTCTCATGTCTGTGTCATTTCATCAAACACTTGGTGTGCATTCTTTCGTCAAAGTCTCATTGGGATTTGGTAATTCTAAATCGTTTGCACTATACTTAGTCGATATGATTTAGTACTCGAGTTTTTCCTGTGCTGATATGGATAGTTGATGGAATTGACTGTGATTTAATGGTAATTGTTTGCTATGAGAGTTGTGTGCTGAAGATGATGATGAGTTATATCTGAGAGTTCTTGTTATCTTGTATTTTCTACTTGGATGATTGATCTTTATGATCAAGCCTGTGCAACTCAACCTTTGGTGATATATGGCTGGAAGGTTATGATATCAATATGGAATATATGAGAGAGAAGGAAGATGTCTAGTTTGTTATGCTGCTTCAGTGCTTTCTATGATCATGTCTTCTTCATGGAGTTTCTGAATTGTCTCATCTACCTAACTGATAAATTGTTTGGTGATATAAGGTTGATGGCTGTTGTTTAGTGTTCTCCTACGGTAAAATGTTTAAGATACCGACCCTGCAACAAAAAGAATTGTATGTGGAATTGTAGATAACTTTTGGAGGTAGTAGCCTTCATAGTTATGTGGAATTGTAGATAACTTTGGAGGTAGTAGTCTTCATAGTTATGTGAATTATAGACAACTTTAGAGGTAGTAGCCTTTATAGTTGTGTGGATTGTAGACAACTTTAGAGGTAGTAGCCTTTATAGTTGTGTGGATTGTAGACAACTTTGGAGATAGTAGCCTTCATAGTGTTTTTGGTATTGTAGAATTGTAATAGAGGTGGTGGCCTCTGTATAACATACTTTGAAGAAAATATTGTAGTAAGTAAAATTTAAATTGAGATGTGGAGGGAAACATTATTATGCAGCAGCTTATATGTTGGGACAATGCATAAGAGTTGAAAGATAAGAGTAGAGCCATGGTGAAGGATTTTGAGCTATATATGGTTAGTTTTGACAATAGTATTGTTCTGCTCTTTTGATTGTGGGTGGATGATATCGAATTAGTGTCGTGTACATTGGTCTCTAACTTGTTCATATTCAGCAAGGCTGCTTCCACAAGTGTCAGAGGCAAATTATATGATTGGGATTATAATTTGCTTATTTGTCAACAATGAGGCTATTTTATCCTAAATTGAATATGCTACAATAAGAGAATGGCCATGTTGTGAAGATTGCTATTAGAATTAGCCAGCAAGGGTGTTTCTTTAAGTGGAGAGAATATGATAGATGCACATGCCAAGTTGAACTCTTCTACTTATATTAATATTGGACCAGGCTTTGAGGATAATGGTTAAGATCAAAAGGTAGTGGTTATGGCCTGAGATTTCTATGTGTGTGGCTCTTCTGCATACTCCTTGGATATATATATGGTGATACTGGTGTGCTAATCATTGATCATTGTGCTCCAGCAACTTCATTGGTGCTAGACACTTGTCTTGATTAAATTGCATATCACTTATCAACTGCTTGTGCATTTAAAGGTCAATTTGAAGACATCCACTCAGAATGTTATGAGCTCTGCATTAGTTGTTAAGGCTTTCAGTTTTGCTACAGCTTTTTCTTCTCAACCTGAAGCTTCTGTTACTATTGCTGGAATGTCTTAGCTGATGTTGAATATGGTGCGCATTAAAGAAGACCATGTTCTAATGCAAGAATTCATGTGTTCCAACCATTATGCTTTGGTATCCAAGCATATGGTTGAGGGGAAGTGTTAGGAATATAGACATAATTAATATTATAGAAGGGTATTTCTGTCTTTCTGTCATTAGATTAATTCTTCTATATTTAGCAATAGTTGTATTGTGTTGCTTGTATCAGAATATTCAAAATGTAGTTCATTCGGTTCTCTGTGTTTCCTTTCTTTTCAGTCTTCTTCTTTCTTCCTTTCCTTTCAATAAATCCATGAATGTTATCAATATTCCCAGTAGTTATTGCCATGGCTATAACATCAACTAAACCATAAACTTCCAATGAAGCAAAGTTTACATGTTTGATCTCTCCTTCTCTAATAAAATTAGGGCAAACCCACTAGTTTATAAAAACTAAAGTTTATGAAACAGAAGCATATTCTTCAACCCTGTTAGGGTTCTAGGTTTGCATCTCTTCATTCACGTAAATGAAAAGAAACCTACTATATTTAAACTACATATATATATATATATATATATATATTTATTTGATATAAATGTATGTCTGTTTTAGTAAAATACTTTATACGATTTGATTATGAATGTATAAAAAAAAGATGTGTATTTAGTATTTAGGATTGTGAATAAAATTTCTCCAGGAGAAAATATAGAGGTTACATTGTCAAAAAAGTTCTCCCAACTTGTGATCAACAACAAAAATGTAAAAAGTAAAAAGTTAATCAATTAACGATCCCCTACACAATGTATTCTTAACAATTTATTCTACGGTACATGACATTCATATATATACAACAATACAAGGAGCATGCATGATTCGATATACTCATATGAAGTCCCTCTGAAATGCAATGCTCTAAGCGTAATTAGCAAGAGTCTCCGATCGATAATACTTCATGCACTCTAAATGGTGTGTCGACGTCGAGCTTGGCAAGCACACTCGTTTCAGTGGTTTGTCATTTGTGTGGTCAGAGAGGTGATGTGTGCTCGGCAATTAAGTTGGCATGGCAATTGAGACTAAAGCCGGTGCTTGGGTCTTTGGTATCTCTAGCTAGTTCGATTGTTGAAGGCCATGCCATCTCCGATTGGCGCCGCGCTTGGTGGACGAGTGGGCGGTTCACTGTGGTGTTGCTTCCTCGACGAGGGCAATGGCACTTGAGGCCGGGGTTCACCACGCATGTTTTGTTGGAGAGGGCAACCTCTTGACGTTATGGTGATATGCTGCATGCTGAGCCTTGGCAACATTCCTTTAAGGATTGGACATTTGGTCCTCATTTCAAGGGCGGAGACTTTGGCCATGATACTTGACCATGGCCATGATTAGTTTTGTTTCGGTTCTAGCTAGTCTGTACTAGCTAGCTGCGCTCTTCTATAAATCTTTTTAGAAGTGATGTGTGCACGATAATTGCATATGCTAGGCGTGAAGAGGTAACAGTAGTCTATATTCCCATATAGACTTGCGCTGCAGTTTATAGAATTTTAGGTCCTCCACTACTGCCTGCCATAGAACATCTTTGTGCCAGTGTCATGCCGTTTGTTGGTTTCATTAGTACAATGAACGCTTCGATCTGTTAAAATAAGTATAAAAAATATATATAGTTCAGACCCGAACCCTCGAAATAGTGAAAGGTATCAAACACGAAACGTACATCATAGATTTATGTTGCCTCGAGCCCTTAGTTTCAGAGCGGCCTTGGTTGTGCTTCGCACTCTCGTTGTGGCACATCAAGATCTTGTCAATCTAGCTTACTGCCTGTAGCTTCAAGCTCATCGTTGTCCATTTATTCGCTCTTATTGTTTTGTGATTATTGGTCGATATCCTTCTCAAATCACAGCTCGAGGTCTCCATCCCCTGCACTTAATTCGTTGTGTTGTAAGTAGCAGTTTTAGTGCATAAAGTGGATTTAACTAACAAGTAAGGTCCCGTAGCTCAGTTGGTTAGAGCGTTGGTCTTATGAGCCGAAGGTCGCGGGTTCGAGCCCCGCCGGGACCAAAATGTCAGATATTTTATTTTTGGATCCCACAATTTAAGCAATCAGTCAAGAAATGCAGAATCTTAAATCGAGACATATTGATTTATAACTGCAAGTTCTCTTCATCTCCTTTGCAAGTGGGTTGTCTTGCTTCGGTTTCTTTGAGTGATACTAGTCACTCGGAAGCAAATGCATGTACATACATGTTCCAGTGCCTACCTCAGAAGACAGAAACATCATAGCTCTCATGAAATATAGAATTAATCTTGAAGCATAAGTACCTTTCGAGACATTACCGCAGAGTTTTCCTGAATTAGCCAACACTTCCATGGTTCATTCAACTTTATTTGCATTATTGCATATAGGTTGTTTTGCTTTTAGGGGTACTCGGGCTTGAGGAGCATGTGTTTATGTTACAATGTCTAGCTTTAGAAACCTAATAACATCTGGTGGTTTGTTACATATTATTGCTATTTGCTAGGGTTAGCTATTTACCCATCATCACTAGCTGAGGATTGTTTTCGCTAGATTTCATTGATGCGTCTCAGCGTCTCAAACAATGGCAGAATCCTGATTTTACCATATGAGGGAGATGATCACCATCAATCATTCAGTTTATGTATCCACATCATAGTAAATCACCAAGTAATCAAAACTACGTTGTTGGCTGTTTAAAATAAGTCCATTACTGCCCAACACTTGAGTATTGGAATCAGAAAACTATAGCAATATAGCATACATTTTGTTTGCATGACACAGATGCGTTGCTGCGGAAGTGTAGTGTGTGGTTTCTTGCTATGTATGCAGGCTAGGAATTTTTTGATGAACTTGTTCTTTCTGTGGCTTATGTTACTGTCGCAAAGACTTATGGCGCTGCGATCTGTGAAATGCAGTACAGTTACTGGATTTTCATTCTATAAGCATATCGACACTACTTTGATTAAGAAGTACTACTTAGCCATTACTGCTCAAATGGCCCTTGAATATATTGGCATCTAACCAGTAACTATTTTTATTCACCTTTCATCGCAATAAAGTTTGCTTCCATCTCCATGGCATTCGTGTCTAAACTTTGATTAACAAAACTACAATGCCTGAAACCACAATGGTAATCTGAAGAAACTAGGAGAACATGCAAGCTAGCAAAGCCTATTCCAACCAGGTAAGCTAGCTGCCAAAAATAGATACAAACACTAGCTGACTCATTTGCATGTCGTTAGTTTTTGGAGTTTCTTAGCTTGACAACACCGGAGTTGTTGTGTTCCCTTGAATTGCCAATGCATCTTTCCTATACATAAGTAAGAAGACTTGTTAATATAATTTAGCGGGAAACTTCATATATTATTAAAGAAGATCAATGTAAGCATATGATCCAACAGAAGCTCCTCTCAGATGATCGAGAACTTGGGATTCTATCAAAGAAGGAAATCATACTCAAAGCATATAATACAAGAGCAGTTCAAGCCAATTCGTGAGCATCCTGATTGCGCCGGCTATCTGCCAATGAAATCGACTTAACAAAGGTAAATAGTATCTGTCATCATCCCACTATCAGATAGGAACTCCACAGCGCAGCTTATGGCTTTAGGATGCACAAAACTTATATTTTCATGTGTTCTGATTTTGTACCTTAGTGGTTGGTGTGAGTTTATGATGTGTATATAACTACCTAATGATTTTCCATTTTTAATGCTCATCCGTGCAACATTTATATACTCTTCTGTGTGTCCTTTGGCTATGATGAACAATTCTCAGCTCAATGATTTTGAATTCTCTATTCTCTAATTAGATTTCTTTAATCATGCATTAGACAAATGATTTAGGAAGGGGTTATGTAATGTGGGGTTTATGTTGGGCTGAAAAGCTGTGGAGCACAAAGCCATGCAGGGAAAAAGATGAGCTCTAAGCTTACAATACTAATCAGATAACATATTAGATTCACCACTGTATAGTTAATTTGTCACTTACAAATGATAAAGTCTTGATTATTCCATCGTCAAGCTTATATTAGAATATTAACCTATCTTGAAACTAAACTCATTTCTCAAAGCTTAAATGCATTTTACCCGAGTTTCGAATCCTCTCTTTCATAATATCTCAATATTCTTTTGCTCGCTCCACTAAAATACATGCAACTGTAACGAAAATGTCCCCATCTTAATCTCAATCTCAAAGGAAGCTCTAGATGCTTTTTTTATCTTGGAGGTATGGGGAGGGGAAAATAAAAAAGAAACAAAGTAGTTTCCAGCTACTCTCTCTCATAAAGATTTTTAGGAGGCAAGAGGAGGGCACTGAGATTTACAGGAGGAGGGGATTGTAGGGGACCATAGACAGATGGGCAAGTCCCAGTGGTTATTGGTGGTATCTATCCATCTGTGTTCTATGAATGTATTGTATTCTCCATAATTGAGTTTCTTGTGTTGTTCTTGTTCATGCCTCCTCTCCCTTCTCCTCCTCCTGGAGCAGATAGATGATTTAGCCCCACTTCCCTCCCTTTACTCATTACATATCTCATTCAGAGTTATATAGACCATGACCCTTAGATTCTTCAAAATCTGACCTTATATAGTTAAACAATCAAAGTAATTTCCAGATTTTACAGACTCTTTCTGTCAAATGTATGCAGCAAGATAAAGATGTAGGGTAATGGTTGAACTAACTGAGCCAGATTATTTAACAGCCTCTTTCAGTCAAAGACATGCAGCAAAATAAAGATGTAGGGCAATAATTGAACTAACTGAGCCAGATGAATAATTCTATCTCTCTACCCCAGTAAAATGGGGTTCAAGGTTGACAGTGATTCATCTTCTTCTTGTTCTTTCTTCAAGTCAAAAACATTCAGACAGGACCATCATCACTGACACTAAATTGGGTAAAATTGGTTGTCAAGATTTCTCTTTGAATGCAATGTCAAAGGAGAAAAGAAAACCATTCTTTTTTCAGTTGGGAAATTTCCCAATTTTGCAGCAGTGTGGGGAAATTTGAACTTGAGGGGGGTTGTGAGCTACTGGTCTGCTCAATCTCCAACAATATCTACTGTTTATGGAAAATGACTTTTAGTTTGACTCCTGAAACCAGATCATTGATAGAGATACATTCTCTTTCAATTTTTCTATGCAAGTTACTAGTTGAGGCTTGACCCTTTTGAGTGAAAAGTTTAGTAAACAACAAAAACAATTGCAAACATAGACTCTAAAATTCTCTCTTTCACCTACATCACAATAAATTGCTATTTCTAAGTCAGGTGGGGAAAAAGCCCCTATCTATTTTTCTCTCATTTTTGGAACTAAGAAAGAACAAATACCTTTCAATTTTCAAATCAAATTATGAAAAATTTACAAGTTCCATATAGGGTTGTTTCAAGTATCCAAAGCAATAACAAAAGATTCTGGTAGGACTAATGAATTAAAAGCACAAAAGTTTCATTCAACTCTAGAAATGAACAATAGAACAAACAACAGCATGGTAGAGTCTCAAGCTAAGTCAGAAACAAAACAAACCCAACAAAAGCTAATCAGAGTTTCAGCTTTAAGAGCTCAACTCAAACAAGGAAACATAAACACAACAACATAACAAAGGCAACTGATGAAACAGAAGCTAAGATAAACAAACCGAGGGATCGAAAATAACCCGAATTCGAACACAGATTTCTTCTTCCCAAGGTCTACACACGCCATTGAAATCGAAGTAACCGGAAAATCTTCTCTGTCTTTAACTAAACTCGCATGAACAGCTATCTCCTTAATCATTCCTCTCACAATAGAATGAGCCTGAAATAAAAACAAAATCAACCAAACAAGTTAACAACGTTGCCAAATTAAATACTTGGATTAGAAGATTGAAACTTATTAAAGAAAGTACCTTTGAGGGTGGAAGAGAAGTTCAGTGTTTCGATTTAATGGCGAGAATTAGAAGAAGCAGAGGACGGCTTGTCGGAGATGCCGTCGTGCTCCTCCTCGCCCTGGATTCTTGCCGGAATGTGGAAGCCGGGGAATACGCCGGAGGCGAATCCCATGCCGGAAATGGAAGACTGTTGATGATGATGATGATGATGGTTATGCATTGACGGCGCCATCTGATGTTGATGGTCCGAAAGGTCGTTGTGGTCTATCCAGGCATGAACCGAAGGCGCGTTACTGGACTGAAGGGGTCCCCTCTGTGATGAAAAGAACTGGTTTTGGCCGAACAAGAACGGCTGCAGCGTCGGCGACTGTGACTGACTCAGCGGTAGCGAGTTGAACGTAAAGCCACCACCTCCACCGCCGCTGTTGTTGTTGTTACTATCACCACCACCGGCATTACTCCAAGTCAGCATTCTCTGGAACCTGTTGAGCTCCGCCTGCTGCTGCTGCTGGTGCTGCTCTGTCCACGTGGCGGCGGAGCTGTCGAACCCGAGAGGGTTTGGGGTTAGAAAAGTCTGCTCATTTTGGTGATGGGTCTGATGCTGATGAGCTTGGTGGTGGTGGAGAAGAATGGGGTCTTGAAAAGAATGAAGAGACAGTCTTAGATCTTGGCTCTGGCTGCTGGTTCTCGACAGCAAATCCGGCGGGTAACTCGGGTGGAACGACGGCGTTTCTGCCGTCGTCGCCGCACCCATTGGGAAGAAAGACTTAATAGTATCTGCGATTGAGTCGGAGTCCATCGAGGGCGGCAGAAAATTCGAGCTGTTTTGATTCACAAGCTCCGCCACGCCGCTACCCACCATTGAAGCTCTCCGATTAGCAGACAACGAACTCGGAGCCTCCACCATCGAGAAATGGAGGCTCGAGTTGTTCTGCGTTTCTTGCGCCGCGGAAGTCGGCGGCACAGTCGGAGAAGCTGAAGTCTGGACGGAAATTGAGTTCGGGTTCCACGGCGGCAGCTCGCCGAGCTCGTCGATGGCGGCTTTGGCTTTCTTGATGAGCCAATCGACGGCCTTGCTGGGGCGGTCGTATCCCAACCGGTCCTGGACGTCGTAGAATTGAATGGCGGTGTGGGCGGCGAGGCGGACGCGGCGGTCCCTGGGGCCTTTGGCGGTGCAGACCTTGCTGTGGCGGTCTTTCCGGCCGGTGGCTCTTATAATGTGGCCGCCGCGAGCCTCCACGATCTCGCTGGCCGTGGAGGAAGAGGTAGTGGTTCTTATCCCGAGACCCAGTCGAGCAGCAGCGGAGGAGGACGAGGCGGTGGCGCGGTGGTGGTGGTGGTGAAGGTTGTTGTGGCTCTGCTCCCCCATTTTTCTTGCTGCATATTCGATGGTGGGTTCTCCGGTTGAAGTAGAAGAATGAGGGTACTGGAAATGGTAATGGCTGCCTTGAGGATCCAGAGTCAAGGACCTTTGAGTTTCCTTTTCCAGCTTTTAGTGGAACAGTAGTGACAGCAGCACCAGAAGAAGAAGAAGAAGAAGAAGCAGAAGCAGAAGCAGAAGCAGAAGCAGAACTAGTACTAGACCTATCAGAGTTATTTTTAGCAACAACAACACTCGACTTTTGCTTACTGGGAATATGAATCTCTACACTCCCAGCTCTCGATTTGCCCAGTGCTTTTACTGATGATGATGATCTGCTGCTGCTGGTGCTGTGGGATTTCTGAAACCTGATAGCAAAAGGCTCTGCCATTCAATGGTTTCAGTTCCATCACACAAAACAAAAACCCACCAACACCAGACGCCAATTAAAGCTGAGCTTAATTAGAGAGAAGAAGAAGAAAGAGAAGGCCAAACCAGCTAGCTAGCTCTTTCGCCAGCCTAACCCATCACACAAGTTTTTGGGTACTTTTTTTTATGATGGCTCAGCTTCAGCTCTGGTACTTTCACCAATTAGGAAGTATGTTTTGGAAATGAGTGGGATGATTCATACTCTCTCTCTCTCTCTCTGTGCTGCTGCCCAGTTCAAAGTTGAGCAGGCAAACCCAGACAGACAGAACCCCAAATCCCAATTTCAAAAAACTAACTAGCCCTGTTGGAAAAAAGTCTCCATCTTTGAGAAGAGAGAGACAGGAGGGCAGAATAGGAAAATGGAAGAAGGGAAAGAGAGAAATACTGTGTTGGCCTATAGGAGAGGTTGATGATGCCAGTGGTAAGGGTGGCAGTGTTTGGTCAGAAAGAGGATTAAAGATCTCTGTGATCTCATCATTGCGTCTGTCATCTCTTTGTACTATTATCTAAACAACAAGACACCAGGTCTAAGAGTAGCCCTCGGTTCCAGTAACAATATCCCATTTACCCAAACTCCATCTCTGTAACTCAACCCAAGCTCGCCTCTCTCTGTGATTTGAGCTTTAACCCTAAACCCCAAGCAAGCTTTGGTTCTGGGTTTTACTAGAAGTTAGAACCGTTGGGGTTTTGGTTCGAATTTGGAAGCTAGCTGGCTGTAAAGGAAGAGAGACTAATCTGCAAAGGATGCTTTGGGGTTAGATTAGATAGATCCTTTGGTAAGAGTATTATATGCCACCACCACTCATGGCATTTTGAAAGAGACCCTACCACCCGTCGTCGTCTTCGTTTTCTCTGCCTTCACTTGAAAGAAACAACGTCATCTTTTCTTTTCTCTCATTTTCCCTTCTGTCTTTTTCACGCTTCTTCTATTTCCTTTTTTCAGACCACCTTTTTTTCTCTCTCATTTACATGGCATTTTTGGGACCTGTCTTAATTTCCTCTATATTTTTTTTTTCATTTTTTTGTTGTTAATGTATGCCTACGATTTTATTTTCAGATTCTTTACGACATATGATGAGCTTTCGTTAACTGGGATTACCGGCTATAAATAAATCATAACAACCGACAAGCATACTAAATTTATTTCTAACTACATTCAAAGATTCTCTTACGTAAACATATCACGTATCTGGTAAGGTAAATGTCTACATGCATAAAAATGGTTTGGGTATACTACTATAATAATTTAAGTATAGTTTTGTTCTAATATTATCAGATGTCTCGAAATAGATAATTTAAGAATAACTTCGGAAAATATTTTAATTTATTTTTGAGATGTGAAATTCACATTCCTAAAATTGTAATCAACACTCCCACTTAAGGGCGGAATTACCTTCAGGCTTGAAGGGGTCCGGACCCCTGCCAACATTTTTCAAATTTCCCATAAACACTACATAATCTCATCCAAATGAAGAAGTTTAGTGTTAATTCCATCACTCAACCCCCCCCCCCCCCCCAATTAACGACCAAAGCAAGTAAGAGCAATTAAAGAGGAAAAATTTAGAACTAATAATACTCAATATGTACTAATTACACCTAATTTATAGAAAGAATTATGTAAATGTTGCTTAGAATTAGGATCTTTTGCAATTAATTATCATTAATGTCGAATTTATTCAATTACTTTATTTTATAGACTTAATAAGGAGGGTAAAACTTTTTAATTATAACATTATTATCCTCCATACTCTCTTTGTTTTCCCAAGGTTCAAATCCTCATTTCGCCACTACTCCCACTTTATATTTTTAGTCATCATTTTCATAAGAAGACAAAAGTTAAGTTACTAAAGACAAAATTTAAGTAGAAAGAGAGTGTGGATTACAATTTGGAAAGTGTGTATTTCACTTCTTCTTTTTTAGTTTTGATTGGATACCGCTAGTGAGATATCATGTACACTACAAACAATGTGACTAAAAAGCTAAACACTCTTTGCAACTATCAATCTGCGAAGGACGAAGCGAACACATTACCGATAAACTTCCTCAAAGCCGACCCTGGGGCGGTCAAGGCGGCGCCGCCGCACAGGGCCCCCGGCCGGCAAGGGGCCCCTTTTATTTTTGTCTGGTGGAAGTTTATATATATATATATAATAATTTATCTTTGTTAACAAACTGGGTGTCTGGTTGAGTTGGTTTAGGGGGCGTTTTTGTTTGATGCGGCAAGCAGGTCAGTAGTTCGAGCGAGGCCCCTTGTTGTTTTTTTATTTTTTTTCCTTTTTTTTTTCTTCTTCTATTAGGTTTAGTCGTGAAATTAAAAAAAAAACCCTATTCAATTATTGATCACCTCAGTTTGATCGTTGTTCCTCCGTCTCTCTACTCTCTGTTTCCTCCTGGTACTCATACTTCCTATCTTCATCTTCAAATTTCCCAACTCCTATCTCTTAATTGGCTTTGTTTATACACTCAAACTCTCTTGTTCTATTCCCTAAAGATATTCTTTTGATTTCCTACAATTTTAAACATAAATTGAATATACACACAATAAATTTAACAACTTGTTCCTTGTATTGGTTTGTAAATTTAGAAGCAAAGGAAGGGAGCTTGGAGGTTTGAAAGCAACTGAGGCTGGGGCTTCAAAATGGAAGGGCAGGATGGCATCAAGATCAACCATGACTCAAACAAGATTGAATGCATTAGCTTTGATTTCAATTGAGAGTGAATTCTTAGAAAAACTTGATTATGAAAAATTGATTGATGACTTTGCTGATAACAGTGCAAGAAGATCAATTTTTCATAGCTAATTGTATCTGTTGTTTCTTCTTTTATTAGTGGACTATGTTTTTTACTTCGTTAATATATATAATCAGTGTTCTTTCAAGTTTTTTTTTTCTCAACACAAAATGCCCCAATTTTTTTCTCGCACCGGGTCCTTCAAAACATTGGACCGGCCTTGAACTTCCTAATTAAGTAACTGGTTATTTCAAGTAATACTGATCCTTTCAAGTAATACACATTATAGTCTCTCTCTTGATGCTAGGGTTTTATTCTAATCTTTGCTCTCATGAATCTTGGCATGGAGAATTGGACGTGTTTATTACTATAGCGTCACGAATCTTTTCTTTTGTGTTTAAAGCGATAATGTGACTATAAGAATTTTTGATGGAATCATGATATCTCCTCTTAGATATGTATGGTGGAATCATGCTTTCCTTTTACTGGGTTTCATCCTCAATTAATGTCCGATTCCAACCATGGAGGTCTGTCCATAGTTTGCTTCACATGATTTCAATATCGACCGGAGTGGCGATCGAGTTTCTAGCTAGTGTACTCTCGTTCGAGAAATCTAAATAGTTTCTGTGAATTTCAGGCAACAATTCTGATTTCTTTGGCCACGAAACACTTTCAATTCATTAGTGCAGGTCTCCTCCCGTCAACAAGACTTTTACATGCCATTTTGGGTTCTTGATTCTTACATAAATGGTGTATATATCGTAGTTTTGACATTAAGTATCCGCCAAACCCACTAAACCCCCTAGTGAATGTCATCAACAGCCTTAAGCATTGCTCTTTACATAGCATCTACGGATCTACCCATCGGCCTAAGCATATTAATTTGGCAAGTAATAATGACTTCCATATTCTTTACGCCAACTGAGAACGACCTTACATAACTAAATGTGGGTTAGTCTAGAATGAGAGCTATAACCTGGAAATCTTCTTAGTCTGGACTGGACTTCTACGATCGATGCTTATTGTTAATTAAGGTGATGATATAACACATCTGAAAATGACTGCTCATGTATGCACTTTTCCTTTTCCTTCGATCCCCTCTTTCCTTTTGGGGTCATCTCTAGCTACTCTATTCCATTCCATATCAACTGCCTCTTGTTAGCTTGCTGGGTACTACTCCTTGCTTAATTAGCCCTAATTCATTGCAGTGTGTTTGTATCGTATTCATTGTTTATGGATCTGGGTTCTCACATGTTTCATAATCGATGATTTCGGAGAGAACAGCTGTCACTAGAAGTCTTGTTTCTCCATTTTCGTGAATGTCTGGTATGCACGAAACTGGCTTTAGTTGCTTACACTGTGTGTTGTTTCAATCATCAATTAATGTCCTAGCTAATTTCCCCCCAAAACGAAATGCAAAATTAATCAAATTTAGTTCTCCAGGTGCATGAAATAAGATTTTTTTTTTTCTTGAGAAGCTCTCCTAAATAGGAATTTGAATCTCATGCAAGCATGACTACGAGATTTATTTCGTTTTCTTGTACATATATAATGTATACTAATAATATATACCAACTACACCTAGAGGAGTCAAGGACATAAATCGATCTCTCAAATTATTTTGTAATCTCACATCATAATCTCGCATGTTTGAAGTATTTGTTTTCTTTTGAGTGTTAGGTGAAGTATTTTTTTTATTTTTTTTTTAGGAACAGAAAGTATTGTTAAAAACTTACAGTAAACCTATACTTATCTTTATTTTGCACTGATAACAACCTATGATACAAATGGATATATATGAGAGAAATTTAGACATATCCGGTTAAGAATCTCAAATTGAACGTAAGTGTTTCATCATTCGTAAGCTTTGTTAGAATACATTCATTGATATTTGGAAGCGAAAAAACATGGTAACAGTCTCTGCTATTTTTGATTTCAAATAAAGAATGACAATAAACGAGCATTAATTTGAGAGGTGATAAACTCTTTTCCATCGAGCAACAATATTGAGCAAAGGCCTTGAAACATAAATCGATCTCTCAAATTGTTTTCTTTGAAGGTGTTGCATTTTTTCACAAGTGTGGTAATTAAATAAGGGTATTAGTGGGGTATGAGGGGAAAATGTCACACATATGAAAAAATGCAGCCTTAAATGGCCTTTGATCTTGGTGTACATCTTCCTAGAGTTCCTTGGGCTCGGTTTGTTCATGTTTTCGTGCTAGGAACTCAATAGTTTTGTGAAAATACACGGAAAGCTACTTACTGATGATATTCAACAATTTTGTGGCTACCATTTGTCTTCAATATGCTCCCTCTGTCATAATAATGTCGAGACTGCAGAGCACCTCTTCTTGCATAATTCTTTTGTAACTAATATCTAGGGAAATCTTCTAGATTTGTTTCAGCTTCGGGGTATTTTCAATGATATTATTTCTTTCTTTACCTACCATGTACATCATGGTTATAGCTCTCAATTAACTTTGCTATGGTGGGGAATGATTGTAGTTGGTTTTTATGCTATTTGGCATGCAAGGAATGCTCTTTGCTTTCAAGAGTCAATCATATTACCAGGTTCCTTACTCCATTCTATTAAGATGCAACTTTATGAGATTAATCTTTTGAGTAATTAAGGGCACAATGAAGAATATTGTAGATAAGCTTTGCATTTTGCATCGCATTGGTATCAGGGGTAGGCCATCTAAAGCACCGAAAATTGTTGAAGTTATGTGGCATGTTCCCTCTATTTATCAAGTCAAGCTCAACGTTGATGGTGCAGATCGTGGCTCTCCTGGTCTGGCAGATTTTGGTGACATTTTTCGAGATCATTTGGGACGAGTTTAGGGTTGTTTTTCAGGAAATCTTGGTATTGCTACTGCATTAGAAGCTGAGCTGTAGGCAGTCGTTCACGCCATTCAAATTGCTTCGCAAAGAGGTTGGCATTCTCTTTGGATTGAAAGTGATTCTACTTTAGTGATTCATTTTCTTTCTTCATTTCAAGTAGATGTATCTTGGCGTTTCACTACTGAATGGTTTAACTATCGGGTTATTCTTGTTACTATGACTGTTAAAGTATCTCATATTTATCGAGAGGGTAACAGCTTTGTTGACTGCTTAGCTAATTTTGGTGCGGATAATGCGGAAGTTCATTGGTGGGATTCATGTCCACCTTATGCAATTACAGCTTATTCATGTGATTTAGCAGGTTTTCCCAACTATCGTTTTAGTTTGTGATCTTATAATGATCTTTTGATTTGTAACTCTTTGGGAAGCAACAACGAATTTGTTCTTCGTTGTTCAATGTCCTTAATAGATCACAGGTTTTTGTGTTACATGTTCTTCTTTTTATGGGAGGGGTTTTGGTCTATGTCCCCCTCTCCCTTTACGTACTCTTTTTTTTCTCTTTTTTTAATAAAAATAACTGAAACCGAGCGTAGGGTTGAGCCTCCCAGCTTGGCTGGGTTCCAAACCTTTAAAAAAAAATAAAAAATCTTGGTGTATTTTTATCTGTGTTGTAGACCATACAACTTTTTTCCCTCTTTCAAATTAGATAGGTATAATTATCCTAGATTATATCTTTATATAGTGTTAGCCCAGTTAAAAAAAGTCAAACAGCCGAGAAAAGAAACTAAAACCTCAAAATTCTTTTAATACAATGAAATAAGATCTCATTAAAACAACAAAATGAAAATGAAAGGATATTTAATTTGATCAGATCAAAAATAAAAATGAAAGGAAGGAATTTAAGGTCTCTAGTTTTCATTCGATCTTCCCACGCGGCGATTTGAGGACATGCACATTAATGGTACAAGTGCACCTTGTTGCGTAGAATCCGCTCAGATCAAAATCATTTTTCATATCATATTATTATAAAGTAGAGGGAGCCTCCGGTCTTTGTGGAACGACTATGTTCTCAAAGCCTCTCTAGGGTTTCATTTGGCGACGCGTTCCTCCTTTTAGCAGAACGTGGATCGTGAAGGTTCTGAAGAAAGGGAGTACGATTGTTATAAGGCTACGGGGGGAATGGATTCTGTCTCGACGATGACGCTTCCTCAACCCGGTTCGACTACATTTTTTGGTGACGATGACTACAATTTAGGGTCGATGATCGTGTGAGACGGTGAGGACTCATGTATCATCTTCGGTTGGCGACTCCTAAGCGTCAAATCTAACTATATAAGGTTGATGGATTTGGGTCAACCTTCGACCGTGTGGTGGTTTTTGGTGACCGGATTACGTTTTGAGGTGCGGCGGCGGTGAATCAGTGATTGTGAGTTGGAGGTTGAGGTTTTTAATACGGTGGGGCTTGAGCCTGTTGGGTGGTGGTGATCTGATTCCAAATCAGGTTTGCTTTGGTTGCTTTGACTGACGGCGGATCCGCCTAAGAGGTGGTTAGGTTTTGTCCTCAAGTGTAGGTATGCATCTTCCTAGCTTCTAGTTTTCGGCTTTTGCTGTTTGGGGCGGCAGTGCTGATCGTCTAGCCAACGGAACATGGAAGCTTTTTCGGGTTTCTCTCATGGCGAAGCAGTAGTAAACGTATGCTTGAGGATTACACATGTTAGAGTAAAACAAATTCGTCAAAAATCACATATATTCTTTAGCAAATGACGAACGCAGACGATTATACAAGCTTGTTTCCAAATTCCTCTCATCCAAGTGATCAGAAGTTACAGTCGAGAAGAATTCTTAAACCTTGCTGCCCTAGGAAACCGAAGCTTTTCCTCAGTAGTTAAGATAACACTATCATTTGAGGTCAGAAAAGTAACACTCATTTTAGTCTTAAACTGTACAGAGGGCAAGACATTTGGGAGGGAGAGGGACGTTACGTATCGTTCCCCACACACACATACAACTCCATTAACATTAGATGGTGGGGCCCTTTGGAGTATCCAAGTACACGTGTGAGCGTGTGGGCTTGTCTGTGAGAAATGAAAAAGGCGGGAGTGGTCTGTGACTTCTGAGTTCTAACCCACCGTAGGAGCCCAAAACGGTAATTTAACACACCGTCAATTATATATGACCAAATAATGACAATGCGATGATTCTGTGGGTGATGTTGGAAATAGGTCAAAGTAAATGGGCTTTCAGAGCTAAGGCCCACTGGAAATGAACATGCTTCCCAAACGCACATTGTTTAGAATCGACATCCATAATTTCATTAATTTGGATGACCAAG
The DNA here is from genome assembly GCA_010134655.1 of Fragaria nilgerrensis. Taxonomy (NCBI): domain Eukaryota; kingdom Viridiplantae; phylum Streptophyta; class Magnoliopsida; order Rosales; family Rosaceae; genus Fragaria; species Fragaria nilgerrensis. Next base: position 13,916,085 of record CM020979.1, on the reverse strand, counting down.
GTAAGAGCCATTTTTTCCGACTACATGTTATGTGGTGTGATTCCGTAAGAGCCATATGAGGAGCACAGGAGCGTTGCGACTCGAGTGACCGAGGTTTATTGCTATAACTCGATCGCTTAGGCCTTAGCATGACCTAAGAGCCATATCACATGTAATACTTGAGCATTGTCCCCTTAGAGAAACTGGTATGAGAACTTTAAAATGGATCGGTAAGGGTAGCCAAACTAGGGAAGAACTCATCAATTTTTTGAACTCTACAATGACTTCTCGTAAGCTTTTCATGGAGGGAAGTTGTGGAATTACCCTGAAATACACCAATTGCTTGATCGGTGTGCTTTCTATAGTTCCGTACTAAAACTTGGATACCATTTAAAATGTCTGCCCCTTTTCTCTTTGGTGCGCATGAAGTTTGATAATAAGTGATAGTTCATGACATTGCAGGATTTGCTGCTAGCATGCATTGCTCTGATATATCATTGTTTGTGTTGTGCCCACAAGAAGCTGCTATGCATGTATATATATACGGTAGTAGGTCGAGGACCTCTTCTTTATAATCTATTTCAGGCCTCAAAATTTCAGATACATAAAAGCTCGACAGCACTGGAAAATGATAGCTATCGTTGGTCATCGATCATTTGAGATTTAAACAGCTACGTAAGCTTTGATATCATGCGGTTTTCTTATGCAGTTTTGACTCGAAACTTCTGAGAACCACATTTTAGTGATTTTATGCGTTTAATTAATGATGTCGATGCTGCTATCAATTTCTCAGTGCAGTCTTTGTCCATCGTTAAGTGCATGCCCATTAATCTTTGGCTTCTAATTTACTAGCTGTGATTGTGTATAGCTAATAAGGATATCGATCCAACGCTCAGAGCTTAAGTGATACCCGATCGAGTATGTTAGCCAAAGAACCAAGGCGAAAACGAGAAAGGGAATATGACTGTATGAGCTATCACATTACATGGAAAGCTTTCTTTAAAATTTGTTCATCCATAATTTGATGAGGAATTTATTATTTATCTAGGCATTGGTAATACCTATATGATCATATGAAATTTATGGACGAACTTTTCCATTCTTAACCTCATTCTAAATTTATGATCACTGGGTTGGTTATTGCATATATTCAGAATTTTGGTATCGAGAAGGCATGGATACACAAAGCCCTGGCAGCCTGGACGTACGTGGTTGGTAGTAAACTGCAGTTTCATTCAAAGGCTCGAGTGAGTCAAGTCATTCTAATTTGGTTTTTCATATTCAAAAGCTCGATCGATTCATTTTCCACCATACACCAAAGTCCAGTACTTCACCATCGATCATTGCTTATTAATTTGTTTTCCGGTGCTTAGCAAATTCGATTCAGAACTAGCTTCCTCATCACTATCGGGGTCTGTTGCTTTCCGTTGATAGTGAAAGATAGAGCGATATCTGTCTCCTTTTTCTTCTTGCGCATGACCAAAGAATGCAATTATCGACAACTGAGAAAAGAGGGTTGGTCACTCTTCTCTTGGAGACTTGGACAAGTAATATATATACCTAAAGACATTAATTATATAGTACATTATTGATCGACTTGGTGATCGAGTTGCTCGTGCTCCTGTCTTGCTTGATCGTTTTGCTCTTCATCAACAGAGACTCTCATTTGTATGCTTATATAGATCTATCAGGGCATGCATGCGTACGTATAAGCCTGGAAGTGGCAGGTAGTAAAGAAGCTAGGGTTTATGTCAAAAGGAACATTATGCCATATAAGTAGTAGACACGGTACGTAAGTGCTGGGCTTGTATCAAGTGCTGAGGGTCCTCCTCCAAAAGAAAAAACTTGGAGTACCTTTTCTCATACATATATTCATTGCTGTTCTACATATATATTGTCCAGACATTCTCATGCGATCTTCCTTCCCATGCATATACAATCATACATATAACACTGATTCCTGGTCCATGAAACACCAAAGTGATTTACTGCTATTATTTTTAAAGATCTCCGGTAATAGAGTTAAATTTATTGCTAAATTTGTCAACATTTAGATTTAAAATAGCAATTTTTAAACTTTTGCTCCGGCAGTATTGCTAAATTGTATACATTAGTTAAGTTTTAGTTAATTGTCTCCCCAAAATTAATAAATTTATCAATTTTCTCTATCAATTTCTAAATTTATCAATTTTCTCTATCAATTTCTAAATTTATCAACTTCTTAAGTATATTTCTGAAATAAAGATTTATTTAAAAATTGATAAATCTCTAATTTTTTTCAATTTATCAATGTTCTAATTTTTCAATTTTTGTTAGCTAGTACCTTTGTCGTCCTCTTCTGCTCGCTGACTTGCACATATATTTCTTAGGTATTCGAAAATTTAGAAGGATGTACACGTGGACCGTGGTTGATTATATCTATCTTGGACATGCCAGAAGTGTACGTACATAAAGACGTATTCCGATCTAGAGTACGTTCTCAGACCTGGAAATCGAGTCAATATACAGAGTGGTCCATGTAAAGCAAGGGAACGTGGTGTCTCCCCTGGAATAAGCCGGAAATGCTGCCCAAAGTGCCAAAGTGGTAGCTTCTGAATTACCTTATGGAAATTGATCGAGTCACAACAAATTTAATGATACGTAATCTTTCTTATCTTTCTTCAATAAAGATGTATAAACTCATCGAGAATAGATGTTCTTGTTTTGAACAGAGTCAACAGTGGCTTAGAATCTGCATATTCCCCCATTTTTTTTAAAAAAAACGAAGAAAAAATAATCAAAGCAGCATAAGACCAGCACATCCACCTTTCAAACCTTTCCCTCTCCTAGAATTCTCAACCCAAAAGAACAAAAAAAAGAAAAGAAAAGAATCCAGCCTCCCACTTGATGCATATCTTCTACTATTCCCTCCAAAAAAACAACAGATGCTCTCCAACTGTGTTCATCTCCTAAACCCCCAACCTCTCCCAATCCCCAAACCCCTAATCCCACCTTTACCTCCCAAATTCCAATGCAAGACTCGGTCTTTCCCCCTTCAATCTCTACCAAACCCATCTTTTCCTCAATTACGCGCCAAAATCCCATCTGGGTATTCAAGGCCTTTTCTGGGTTGTTTATGTTCTTCAGCTTCATCATGTTCTTCTTCGCCGGAGGAGGAGGATTTCGAGGTGGAACTTGGCCGGCTTTTGGCCCTTTTTCCGGAGGAAATGCGGCAGAGAGTGAAGGAGCACCCGGAGCTTCATCAGTTGATTGAAGTGGTTATGGATTTGGGCCGGAAGCCGCTGGCCCGGTTTCCCTCCGGCGACTTTGTGCTGTCGGAGAATCTGATTACGGTTCAGGATCTTGAACAGGCTACTTCTCAGGTAAAATGGTTTATGCCCACCAAGTGTTTGATGGATTGAATTGGATAAAGGTTGAATTTTTATGTGGTGGGAGTATAAAGTTGATGGTTTTTGTGTGGGTGTTAGTGTTGGGTTTGGTCTGTGATGAGTTTTTGACTTTTTGTTGATGGGTTTGTAATGAATATGGTTTTGAATTTAGTATGAGTCAATATTTTTGATTGACCAGTGACAGAGCGTTGGTAGGGATTAGGGAGGAAGAGAGAGCTGAAATGTGGTAGACTTGTTGTACTTTCATATTGTTTCTTCAAGTCATTGTTCAAGGGCATACCATGTTTAGCTTTTGTAGCTGCTTGTTGTAGGTGGGTGATTTTGCAATTGACAACCGAGCAGGCATTAGCAGGACACTGCACCGCATTAGTGCCATTAGGAATCGGAAGGGTGCTATTATTGGTCTGACTTGTCGTGTTGGTAGGGCGATATCAGGTAGTGCTAGTTTGCTGCGAGATTTGGTTAGGGATGGCCTTTCTTTGTTGCTCATTGGGCCTCCTGGGGTGGGAAAAACAACAATTATCAGGTTAGTTTTTTCCCTTTCTTTATGTTTGTCCTGGGTCACCGTTTTACAACAAAGTAAGATTATGATGCAGGAAAAATGCAAGCCCATGTAACTGTAATCGAGCTACATTATCTTGCAAAAAAATAGAAACCTTGACTTAATTCTTTATGCGGCCCGCATTGCAATTTCCTCACCAATTAAACAGATGGTTGTTTCCATGAGAAACTTTATGATACGTTTATATTTCCCACAACTCTCAAAGCAAGTGCTATAGTTGTTGTTTTCGAGTCTCTTAATAATTATATAGGTTAGCAGGAAGAGTTTTATCTTTGGGCGGTGTGTAATCAATAACCCTGAAGAACCAAGACAAAGGTTTGCAAGTCCATTGGTAAATTGTTATAAATGTTATGCAATGTGTAATCTCAGAAGATGCACTTTTTTGTTAGTACTTGATAAGTATCGATCTTAATATTTAATGTGCAGGGAAATAGCTCGGATGCTTGCAAACGATCATAAGAAACGTGTGATGATTGTTGACACCTCCAATGAGATTGGTGGGGATGGTGATATACCTCATGCAGGAATAGGCAATGCTCGGCGAATGCAAGTCCCCATCTCTGATATGCAACATAAGGTATGAACCATGTGATCAGAACTGTTGAATGATGAAGCTAGAGAATTATGCCGTGCGTTATTCTTTTCCCAATGAGGTTTAGAACTCTACAACATACTTAGAACTGAGAAAGTGGAAAAGATCAACCTAACACCTGATTCCTGACTATTTTTTGGACTAGTTCTACACTTTTCTCGTTACAAATTAGCCCTCAATTCCTAAGTACGCAGTACTTCCCAACCGTTATAAATAGCTCTACAACGTACTTAGAACTAAGAAAGGGTAAAGATCAACCTAACACCTGATTCCTGACTATTATTGGACTAGTTCTACACTTTTCTCATTACAAATTAGTCCTCAATTCCTAAGTACGTAGTACTTCCCAACCATTATAAAGTGTCTAGCAGTAAAAAATTATGATATTAGAAACTATATGTATAAGAGGAAGAGATTGAATGTCTTTTGGATGCTGGGTATTTAAGCGAAGTATTTTAAGAATTTATGTCATCATGATTCTGAGGGGGTGTTTACTTAATTCCAAGAAAGTACCTACAAGGATGCTATTCTCCTTTGAATTCCTCTCTTTCCTTCTCTTTCCGTCTCTGTCGATTTATGTGTGTGAAGTTGTGTTTAGTCTAGTGTCGACCAATACTTCTTTGGTTAGATGTTCTATATTCTTGGGGTAAAAGATAAAATCAAAAACATTTATGCATTGGTAATTACCGAGGAAAGACTGGTTTACATAGTGCTTTAAAAGTTACATGACTGTTGGAAATGCTGTGTAGACTCTTCCAATTTTTTCTCGAAGGCTTGCCAATGCTTAATGCTAGTAGGAAACTGAAAATTGCATGCAATTTTTTATATTCATTCTGTAAACTTTTCTCTTAGTCTGGGTTATATAGCTTTTCTCCTTTTGTTTTTCCCAGCAACATGATATGATGATCATGCTTCCAGTATTGATTGATAGCCTCTCTTATTCTAGTTTTGAATAAGTTTATATCTTACTTTTTTTCTGCCGCAACTAATTGATTCTCATGCTTTGTAAATTCAGGTCTTGATAGAAGCTGTGGAAAATCATATGCCGCAAGTGATTGTAATTGATGAAATTGGCACTAAACTTGAAGCAATGGCTGCAAGCACAATTGCACAACGTGGAATCCAGCTAGTGGCCACTGCTCATGGAGTAACAATCGAGAATCTGATAATGAATCCTTCATTGGAAATGCTTGTTGGAGGTGTACAGGTATGGAGGCTATAGCAAAATTTATTATTGCAATCAACTACTGCATGTGCTTTGGGATGGTTTAGATCTTAGGTTTCATTCCCTACTACATTCAACAACATTGGCATGACAATATTGCATTTTTAAATGGACTTTTATATTCTTGTATTACCTGAATTATGTAGAATTTCATGGGTCACTAGCAATTAGTTCGTGGATTGTTTGAATTCCTCATTTTCTTTGGTTTTTGTATTTTTTCTCTTGATTGATGAGCGTGATCTTATGGGACTCTGTGTTGTTCTAAAGTGTGGTAGTTAGCAATCTCTTCTGCTAGTTACAACTTTCTCTTTGATTTTTGGTTATTTCTTACTCTTAAGTATATAAGTTGAAGTTATTTTTTGTCTTCAGTTACATTAATACGTTCACTTTAGAGTGTGACACTAGGAGATGAAGAGGCCAGCCGGAGGGGGGTTCAAAAGACTGTGCTAGAAAGGAAAGGACCTGCAACATTTAGTTGTGGGGTGGAGATAATTTCAAAGACAGAATTAAGAGTTCATCCTAACTTAGAAGCAACGGTGGATGCTATCCTCTCAGGTATGTTTCTTAAGAAAAGTAAAACCTGTCCTACTTCATTTTCCTTTCCCATAGTTATGAATCAAATCTGAAAATCATGTTATGTTGGTTAAGGCCGTTTCCCAAATTTCGAAGTTCGCAAAATTAACTCTCAGGGATCAGAAGAAACTACTAAAAGCGAAAATTTGCTCTCCAGTTCCTTGGATGAAGAAGATGATAATGTTATAGAAGTTGACAACAATATGAGTGACAAAGGATATGGTTATAATGATTTTACTCCTGAAGTCTCTCCATATATGCAAGTGGATTCTGAGGATGAAGGGATGGAACTTCGTTTGTTTGTTTATGGGGTAAGACATCATAATTTTGCAAATTAAACAATTCTGTTGATGTCAATTAAAACTTTCCTGATGCTCATTTCTGGCGAGTCTGTTAAATACACAACTTACAAAATATTTATTTTAGATCCTAGAAGCCACTGTGATGCAAGGGATAAAACAGTTGAAGATGGATGAGGCTGCTATCAAGTTAACAGATGATATCAGCAAGGCAGATGCACTATTCGCCATGCAATCCAAGCTCAAGAAGAATCCCGGGATTCAGGCTGCTGCTAGATCTCATGGCACACCCATTTATGTCACTAAGGTAATCAACACTGCATTATCTTAGTTTATTTCCTAGTAGTCTACTCATACTCATTGTTGTTTCACCATTGTTTTTTTTTTTTCTCTTTCTCAAGACAAGCGCATTGGTGGAAATTAAAAAGGCACTACGGTTACTATTGAATGATTATTACGGTGGTTTGAACGATTATGCACCAGTAGATAAGATGCAATCGTCTGAGAAGGTTGATGCTCTAGAGGTAATTATAAACCTTGTCAAGCTCCACATTTTCAGAACATCTATTGTGATTCTATTTTCTATTGATTTCTTAAATTAGGCAAGAAATGAATTCTCTCTTCCCATCATCAACTTCTGCATAATCAGTAACAGAAGTCACAGAGTTGAAGTACATTAAATTGAATCCCCAATCTGTTGATATATTCTTGGTAGAAACATGCTCTTTTGCTTCATACCTATTCTTGTTATTGACTCCCCATGATTTGTGACTTAACAAGAAACAAAACAAGGTAGAACCCTGTATTACCAATATAATTAGTAATTACCACCCTCTGTAGAAATCATTAATAGTACACAGCATAAAGTTAGGATAGCTAGATTGGGTTTCTTTACCAGGTATTTTACCTGTGGCTTCAAGGGGTATTCACATTTCGCATATGCTTTCTCTGACAAAAAGAAAAGAAAAAAAAGTGGGTGCTATTCTTCTCCTTTCCCACAAACCAATTAAAGCAAAATTTTAGCATGCAAAATAGGAGTTTCCTACTATGACCTTTGAGTACAAGTTGGAGACATCTTCTTGAGTAGGTGGTAAAGCTCTGGTGATCTAGGATTCATGATGTTGCATATAAATAAGGTTTGATTGAGGGATTGGTCATCCATGGATAGTCCCTTGGGACACTATTTAACCGATACCTAGGTCAATAACTTTTCGTTCAATACTGTTTTACAGGAGGCAAGAATAGCCATTGAGCAGGTTGTAATTCCAAAAGGGGAACCTGTAGACCTTCTTCCGAGGCCACCCCACATTATGTCTCTTCAGATTGAGCTTATTCGCAAGTACAAACTAGAAGCAGAAAGAATTGGTCAGGAGGCAGATGTATGTCTCCGTATCCTTCCGTTTCATACTACAAAGATTGAAGAGAATCGTACTAGCAAAAGAACTGCTAATGATGATGATGAATTTGATGAAGTTCTGGGTACCAATGGTAACACAAACGGTTCACTTCCCACTGTTGAAAGGTTACCGTTACTTCCAGATTAGCAAGCAGGATGTGATTGATTTAGAGCTTTGGTACCTTCCCTTGCTCATATGCAAAGGCTACCTTGTGAGCACTGTGACAATGCCTGATCTGTACAAAATATATGTCCTGTGTACTGATAGACATTAAAGAAGTTAGTCAAAGTTTAAAGTCTATATATGGCCTTTGCCCTACAGTTCATCATGTTTTACATGTGCTGCAGCGTAAGATTATTAGCGATCAGAAAGCCAACAATGGATTGAACTGGTGCTCAAGGATCCTGCGAATCTCCCTTTTAGCATTGATAGTTGATTATTTGGAACAAAGTCGTAGATCTTCTTTTGATTTGGCAAGACTTAAGGTCAAGTCATCATAAATGTCGGCTTATGTAAAGTGTGATGCACAACCGACAATTGATCAGCCTTCATGGCCTTGTGATTCTCTGGCTCTTGGTATCTACTGTGTAAAGTATTCCTTTGATTACTATGCAACAGGAGAGAGCTTTACAAAGCACGCGAATGTCCTGCAAACGTTATAATAAGGCTACTGAAGTGAAAGAAGAGCTTGTCATGACCCAAGTTTGCTCCAATTTCAGTGGTTGGTATTGGAGGTAAATCAGACGCAGATCACAGAAACAATATTCATTCCAGTAATGCCAGAAGCTGATTGTAAAAGGGTACGGTACGTCGCTTTGTAACTTTATACCAAGTCTGGCAGTTTCCTGTGTGTATGTAATTGTGATTCTGATGACAATGATCAAATGCCTCTTATGCCTCAGATCCCTCATTAGGGAAAGTTCCTAAGTTGGGAAATTCTATTGGGAGTCAAAGTCTACTTCATGACAAGATATTAACCATGCTGGATAAGCCAAAGGCTTCATATTAGTGGGATTGATAGTCATTATAAGTTGGCCTAAGTGTAGGTCAAAACTTGTTGGCCTTTAATTTGTACTTAGTAGATTAACATAGCAGGGCATTATGTTGTTTTTATAAAGGGGCACACCAAAAAAACATGAAACTTTTATGCTAAGGATTATGTTTCCGAAAGCATACCAAGAATACTCCCTACACTTGTAGGTTTTTTTATGAAAGTCGGCTCGTTATTCTTAGAGGTGTTAATTTGCAATGAGTACCTTATAGGACACTCATTGATGATTTCCAAGTTTAATTAGCCGATGAGAATGATGATAAATTTAACGTGAAAACACCAACTCATTTCAAAATGCTGAATTAGTCTATATGATAAGGTACTCGTCGAAGACTATATTTACATGTTAATTTGTTCTTTTTGTAGATTAATTGAGCCTACACATATATGCAGAATTTGAGATTATCATTGTGTTAACTCGAAACAATCTTGCAACCCAAGGTTTCAATCTAGCTAGTGATTAGCTGTAACCATTTACAAAGATCCATGCCCACTACTTCCATGAGTTCATTTGTAATAGATAATTAGCAAGCAAATTAACTACAAATAATCAAGTTCATGCATTGTAGATAATCATATCTTGAGTGATATACAGTTAATCTCATCAAAATGAGGAAGAAATTTCTTTTTTTTGTCTGATGACTCTTATCTCATCAGCTCTTTTCTTTTACTATCATCTTGTCTGAATTTTTTTTTCTTTTCAGATAAGAATATGGAAGATGCATGGATATATGCACTACTACCATGAATTTTGTTGTTCTTTACTTAAATTAAAGTACTCGAATGACGGTCGACATTCGAGCACGTACGTTGGTACGTGATAGAGGC